>CM035127.1:17348745-18548745 GCA_020205605.1 Panax ginseng | reverse complement strand
GTGGGCCCCATATGTGGTCCCCACATGTGGGCCCCAATATTTTACCGAATATTTTGAAAAATGGGTAAATAGGAATCCATAAAATAAGCAAACTTTATAAAAATTACCTTAATAATTTTAACAACATTTATCATCTTTATTACAATTCACAATATTAATCGACCATGTCGTTCCCAGGATAGAGGGGGCCTTCTGGTAAGGATTTCTCCTCACTGGCGCGCAATTACCTAACCTCTCATTGACAGAACTTCTAGACATCGTTAATATTGCAAATAATAATATTAATAACTTTGTCGTCTCAATTATTGATTTAATAATATATAAAATATCGACAATAATTGAATCAAATAACGTGAGATACTATGCAATAATTACTATAACAATAATTGAATAAAACTGAATGACTTCTCACGTAAGCATCAATAATCAATACCGTGTGCTACTATGCAACCACGTGTATTACTGTACTTTTACTACCGAGTAGTTCAACAGTATTAACGGTAAAACTTCCAAAGATATTTTTATAAAATATTTTTGTTGTTTTCTCAATCCGACAATAATTCCGTTGTGGGGTCTACCAATGATTGCGCCGTTGTACGAATATTCTCTGTTAAAACGAATATTCCCCGACCAATCGAATATTATATAACCACTTGCATACTTTGTAAAATTTGTAAATATTACCCACCATTATAACATTATATCAAATTTACTCCATAATATTCAAAAATGATAATTATAGAAAAATTCATTTTTATTCATAAAAGTGGGGTCTTACAATCTCCCCTTCTTATGAAATTTCGCCCTCGAAATTAGGGTACATATCTGGTATGTCGAAGAGATAAGGATACCTTGATTTCATTTTAGATTCTAACTCCCAGGTCATTTCCTCAACATCGTGGTTCCTCCATAAAACTTTGACTTGAGGTATAACCTTGGATCGTAAAATATGTTCCTTCCTATCCAAGATTTGAATAGGTACCTATTCATATGTTAAGTCTTCCGCTATTTCGTCCGGTTCCAACTCAATAATGTGGTTCAGATCTTTCATATATTTACGTAACATGGATATGTGAAAAACGTTATGAACACGAGACATACTTGGCGGTAAAACGAGTCTATAGGCCACAGTTCCTACTCGATCGAGGATTAAAAATGGGCCAATGAATCGAGGATTGAGTTTTCCTCTCTTTCCAAATCTTGTAACTCCTTTCCATGGAGCAACACGTAACAACACATGATCTCCTATATCGAATTCTACGTCCTTTCGATGAAGATCATCATAACTCTTTTGTCTATCTTGTGAGATTTTTATACGTTATTGGATCGTTTGAATCTTTTCCGTAGTCATACGTACCAACTCCGGTCCCAACAACGTTGCTTCACCCACCTCATCCCAAAGATAATCGAGAAGCGACACTTTCTTCCATACTGGCGCCTCAAATGGAGCCATGCCAATGCTTGCTTGATAATCGTTGTTGTAGGAAAACTCCACTAATGGTAAGAACTTGTCCCAACTTCCTTTGAAGTCAAGGACAAAGTCTTAATAAATCTTCTAGAGTCCGAATAGTCCTCTTTGATGTGTCGTCAAAATCGAGGATGATATCTTAGAACTAAATCAAATCCGTGCCCATAGCTTTTTTGCAAACTAACCCAAAATCGTGAAGTAAATCTTGGGTCTCGATCGAGAAACTATGAATACTAGCATACCATGCGATCTTACAATCTCGTTTATGTACATCTGAGCAAGACGTTCAAGTGTATAAGTTTCTCGATTGGTAAAAATGAGCGAGACTTGGTCAATCTATCAACAATGACCCAAATTGCATCTATGCCTTGAGAAACCTTGGGAAGACCAAAGCTTGAAGTCCATGGTAATGTGCTCCCACTTCCATTCTGGAATTTCAAGTGGTTACAATGGACCTTTTGGTACTTGATGCTTTGCCTTGACTCGTTGACAAGTTAGACACCTTGAGATAAACAACGATATCTCTCTCTTCATATTGCCCTACCAAAATGTATGTCGAAGATCATGATACATTTTAGTACTCCCAGGATGGATTGCAAACAGTGTGTTGTGCGCCTCCATCATGATTTTATACTTTAAATCAGGGTCGTTAGGAACACAAAGTCTGGAGTTGACTCGAAGTATTCCTTCTTCATCGATTCTTGCTTCCGACATAGCACCTTCTTGCACTTTTTTCCTCATACGCATCAGCTCCAGGTCTGTAGTTTGAGCAGCTTTAACTTTATCAATTAAAGTCGGTTTTACTCGTATGTTCGCCATCATCACATGGGTCCCTGGAGTCTTTATCTCTATCTCCATCCTTTGCAAGTCATACAAAATGGGCCTTTGCGTTGACAATATCGCACTTCAGACCGCGATATGATCTTCTACTTAATGTCGCCTACTACCACGTTCGCTTTTCGAGGATGGTATTGGATGGTATGATCATAATCTTTCAATAGTTCAAGCCAACGTCGTTGTCGCATGTTGAGTTCCTTTTTAGTGAAGAAATATTTGAGGCTTTTATGATCCGTAAAGATCTCCATTTTCTCCCCATACAAGTAATGCCTCCAAATCTTTAGTACGAAGACAACAGCTGCCAACTCTAGATCATGAGTAGGATAATTCCTCTCATATTCTTTGAGTTGTCGTGAGGCATAGGCTATGACTTTCCCATGTTGCATGCATGAGAACACATCCTAACCCTTTGCCCGAAGCATCACCGTAGATGACAAATCCCTCCGAACCGGATGGTATTATCGTAGCAGTCTTTGAAATGAGTCTTCTTGAGTTCTTGAAAACTCTTCTCACATTCTTCGCTCAACCGAACTTTGTATCTTTCTCGAGTCAATTTGAGTTAATGGAGTAGCGATTCGAGAAAACCTTCTACGAATCTTCGATAATAACCAACTAAAGCGAGAAAGCTACGATTTTGGCCATCGATTTAAGTTGCTCCCAAACTTTGAATAGCTTCAATCTTTCTTTGGGTTAATGGATATTCCATGACTTGATACCACGTGCCCAAGGAATGCCACTTCCTCAAGCCAGAACTCGCATTTCTTCAACTTGGCATAAAGCTTATATTCACGAAACTTTTGGAGTATCAGCCTCAAATGTTGCTCATGTTCTTCACGGGTTTTGGAATAAATAAGGATGTCATCAATAAAGACGACCACAAAGTGATCCAAATATTCCTTGAATACTCGGTTCATCATATCCATGAAGGCAGCAGGTGCATTAGTCAATCCAAAAGACATGACTAGGAATTCATAATGCCCGTACCGAGTTCTGAAAGCCGTCTTTGGAATGTCATCGGTTTTAATCTTCAATTGGTGATATCCGGAACGAAGATCAATCTTTGAAAAGAATTTGGCTCCTTGTAACTGGTCAAACAGGTCATCAATACGTGGCAATGGGTACCTATTTTTGATGGTGACATGATTCAACTCCCGATAATCAATACAAAGTCGCATACTCCCATCTTTCTTCTTCACAAATAAAACAGGAGCACCCCAAGGAGAAGTACTAGGACGAATAAAGCCAATGTCTAACAATCCTGCAGTTGGGTCTTTAACTCCTGAAGTTCAATAGGAGCCATTCGATATGGGGCTTTGAAAATGGGTTTTGTACCGGGTTTAAGGTCAATACAAAATTCAATTTCATGCTCTGGGGGTAGGCCAGGAAGTTCTTCAGGGAATACGTCAGGAAATTCATTAACAATAGGAATTTCATTCAAAACTGACGTATTTTTGTTTAGATCCGTGACATGAGCTAAGAAAGCTTGACATCCGTTTTCAATAAACGAATAGCTTTATGGCTTGAGATGACAGTGATTGATTTTAATGGTTTGGTTGCTTGAATTCGCATAATAGGTTGGTTAGGAATATGAAAGCTAACAACCTTACGAAAATAATCAATTTTTGCATGATGAGTAGTTAACCAATCAATCCCTAGAATCACATCAAATGCAAGTATTTTCAGAGAAATAAGATCGACAAGTAATGTGCAGGTGCCGATTTGAACTAAACAAGACTTATAAACCGTGGATGTAATGAAGGTTTCTCCCAATGGAGTTTCAACAGATAAGTCAAAGTCCAATTTCTCCGGAGTCAAATTTAAACGTTGAGCGCAAGTAGGAGAAATAAAAGAATGGGTAGAACCGGTATCAAATAAGGTATAAACTTCGCTAGAGTTTATGATAAGCTTACCCGTGATGACTTCGTTCGGGTTCTTTGCTTTTTGGGAGGTTACAACAAACGCTCTCCCTTGCACTACCGGTTTTGACTTTTCTGGGACAGCCTTTGATGCCTCCATCCCAGCTGGACTTGTTTTTGGTACACGACAAAATTGGGCCAGGTGACCTTCTCTTCCACAGTTGTAACATGCTTTGGATGGCATCGCACAGTTGGGACTGATGTGTCCTTCTTCTCTACACTTGAAGCATATGATAGGTGGTCGTTCTCCTTCTTTAACGACAGGTGCTGATGTTGACGTCTTTCCATCATTGTTGAATCTCCTCTTCTTGAAATGTCCATTCTTATTGTTTTGGCCATGATTACCATCAAGTGGTTACCATTTCGCATGTTGATTCCTCCACGCTTATTGTCACCGCTCCGATGGTATTCTCTCACTAGTATTATCATTATGCGGTTGCTTTATCTTTTGGTTGGGATGACTCATCATCACGTTCCAATAATCGAGCCCTATTAACAACAACATCCGAATACAAACACGGTTTATGAGAGATAAGATATTGATGTATCTCGTGTTTCAAACCTCTTAAAAACATTCAAGCGTCATTCTCTCCTCATTATCAACCAAATGGGACGCAAAACGGACAACTCGGCAAACTTGGCCCGTCTTTGCGTCTACGGTCATGTTGTTTTGTTCCATCTTGATGAACTCTACCTCTTTCATGTGACGAATACTTTCGAAAAAGTACTTGTCGTTGAACAATTCTTGGAACTTCTCCCAAGTCATCTTCAGTGCGGCATGTTGAGTACGCTTTACAGATTTCCACCAGTAATCTGCCTCTCCTCGCAACATGAAGGTGGCAAAGGGAACCTTTTTTTCCTCGGAGCATCCCAAGACATCAAATATCTTGGTAATCTGTTTTATCCACGTCTCCGTCTTAAGTGGTTTTGGCTCTCCAATAAACTCCGATGGTCCTAGTTCCTTGAACTGCTTAGCGGTGACCGTCCGAGAGTTGCCAGTTTTTCCACCTGTATTTTGGACAGGAGCCGCTCTTGCCTGATTTTGCATGAATTGCATAAAGCCTCTGAACATTCCATCGTTCATCATCTGGTCCGTGTTGTTGTTTGCCTGAGGATTGTCACCTTCCTGATGCACATTATCCTAATTATTGATCTGTGGAGACTCAACGGTCTCCTGTGCTCCATTGATATTCTCAACATTCTTGGTTGTCATTTTCAAATACTGCCATAAAACAAGGGTTAAATAACATATCACATATTATCTCTAAACTCTGACCGATCAATTAAATACCAAATAAACTTAGGTAGGTCATACTAGCGAAAGAATTCCCCGTCTCTCCCCACCTAGTTCTTGTCTCACATCTTAGCCAGGGATCATATCCCTAAGCTTTGATACCAACTGTGACGCCCCCAAAATAGGCATACATCACCTATTTTGAGTCGCCAAATACATGGTACAAAATTCAAATACAACTTAATTATACAACAGTCGTGTAAAGTACGACAAAATACATACTGTGAGTTTTAACTCGAATATTGTCTTCTAGACAGTATTCAAACACAAATAAGTCCTCATTATATTTATTGTCATACTATTTAATAGAATAGTGAGGACTACTAGCTAATACTATCATCCGGACAATCACTCCGTTTCCGACTGGCTCGTCTCCATTACGTTCTCATTTTCTAAAGAGAAACGGTGAAAGAAAAGGTGAGCTCAACTTGCCCAAAGAAGAAATATTATGACTAAGATAATGCGAGAATAAATTATCATTAGTCTCCAACAATGTTAAACCGATAAAATACAATAGACATCAAGTTTAAGCTGCGGTGAGAACAAGCAATCCATTAAAAGAGTCAAGTAGAGAATAAAATCTACTATCTTTTATGATTTAAAAGTTTTTCATCACTTTTATATTTGAGACTCATTAAATAAATAATCCACATCATCCTCGCACTACTACCAATGATATTCATTAGGTCATGACCACAAATTCCATGCACTACGGGCCAAGGATATTTGTGTATTCATCAATGGTCATGATCATGCCAACAATCGGCCCATCATCAATGCACTACGGGCCAATGAGGACTTTTACCACATCATTTGTAACATTACGGTCATGATTATACCGAATAATCCCTGGTCATAATCATACCAAGTCCATCCATGCACTACAGGCCACAGATGACTTTCAACATAATATAAACATGAGTATGATGACAATGATATAAGAATTCAATAAAACAACTTCAAGAATTAATTTGTCCAGGAATTAATAATGTCCAAATTGTCAACAAGATACTGTTTTGTGGGGTAAAATTTAAGAATGCTCAGGAGAATATATCCATGAAATGATACTGGATGAAGTGAAAATATCAAGGATATTCCACTAATTTCATGGAGTATAGAAGTCAAAACTTTAACCAACTGAGTATAATAAAGAATGTAATAACAACGAAAATCACCATGCATGCGGTACTTCGCATAGACAGGTTATTCCAACAGAATAATAAATACGAAATAATAAATAATGGAACCAAGTCAGGTGAAATTCACACCGACAGGATATTCCGACAGAATATTAAATGCGGAATAATAAATAATGGAACCAGGTCCGGCGTAAAATGCACAGACAGGATATTCCAACAGAATAATAATAAAGACGGAACCAGGTCCGGTGTAAAACACACAGACAGGATGTTCCAACAGAATAATAATAAAGACGGAACCAGGTCCGGTGTAAAATACACAAACAGGATATTCCAACAGAATAATAAAGAAAGAATAATAGAAGAATGTCACCAAGTATAGGGTAGCCCGCGTATACAGGTTATTCCAACAAAATAATAAAGAAATGGAATAACAGAAGTTCTCTTCATGAATAAAAGAAATAATATCCCTTACCGTAAAAGAAATTAGATATAGGAAAAGAAAGGTAGCAGACTTCTCTTCTTCTTTCTCTCTATAATTTTCTCTCTCTAGCGTTTCAGTGAATTCGTAAGAAAATAATGAAGGAATGAGCTTCTATTTATAGAAGAATGGAATGCATAGTAACTAATTCATGAACGGTCCAGATTGATTTACTTTAATCGGACGGTCCATATTTAAAGCAAAATATTTTAAATAAAATATAATATATATTATATATATATATATATAACACATGGTTTACAAGACATCTTTCACCCAAAAATCAATTCCATCCAAATCCACTATCATATATATATATATATATATATATATATATAATAATAATAATAATAATAAAACTTTCCTCCACCCAAAATCCACTATCAAATATATATATATAAAATGATAATGTTTATACTCCCTCCACGTGAATATCAAATCCCCCACCCAATTTTGATTTCATATATCACATGTGGGCCCCATATGTGGTCCCCACATGGGGCCCCAATTTTCTACCGAATATTTTGAAAAATGGGTAAATAGGAATCCATAAAATAAGCAAACTTTATAAAAATCACCTTAATAATTTTAACAACATTTATCATCTTTATTACAATTCACAATATTAATCGACTGTGTCGTTCCTGAGGATGTAAAGGGCCTTAGGTAAGGATTTCTCCTCATTGGCGCACAATTACCTAACCTCTCCTTGACTGAACTTCTAGACATCGTTAATATTGCATATAATAATATTAATAACTTTGTCGTCTCAATTATTGATTTAATAATATATAAAATATCGACAATAATTGAATCAAATAACGTGAGATACTATGCAATAATTACTATAGCAATAATTGAATAAAACTGAATGACTTCTCATATATGCATCAATAATCAATACTGGTGTATTTATTATGCAACCAATGATATCATCGTATTTTTTACTACCGAGTAGTTCAACAAGATAATAGCGGTAAAACTTCCGTCGTTATTTTCATAAAATATTTTTGTCGTTTTCTCAATCCGACAATAATTCCGTTGTGGGGTCTACCAATGATTGCGCCGTTGTACGAATATTCTCTTTTAAAACGAATATTCCCCGACCAATCGAATATTATATAACCTCTTGCATACTTTGCAAAATTTGTAAATATTACCCACCATTATAACATTATATCAAATTTACTCCATAATATTCAAAAATGATAATTATAGAACAATTCATTTTTATTCATAAAAGTGGGGTCTTACATAAGTGGACGACGACGAACCGAGGAGGTAGGAGAAGATTTGTTCGGACTGGTAGAGGTTGGACGGGATGGTGCGCATGGACCGACCGAGCGGGCGATGAATTTTGGAGGAGGACGGCGGTGGAGTGTAGTAAGAGCATCTCCAGCAGATGGACTATCTGCTGGACTATATTTAGTCCATCTGACATCAGCAAATGTCCTTTAGTCTTCAATCCTTCCAGCAGATGGAATTTCCTGTGGACTATCCCGTGAACTATAATATAAAAAATTAATTAAATTAATCAATGAATTCAAAAAAACTCCAACGGACATAATCCAACGACCATATTCCAACGATCATATTCCAACGGCCATATTCCAACGGCTATATTTTAAAAAATAAATAGCATCTATAAATTTAAGGCACATCTAGTCTCTCATATTCATTCATCTCAACTTCATTCTTCTAGTCAAATAAGTTATTTTAAATATATCTTGTCAATTCGAATTAGCTATGTTGCACATGGATGAAAAAGATGAAGAAGCATAAGGACAATTTTTAGGCATGACGGCTATTGAAAAAGAATAACAAAATGTCAATAGGCATACATCACGTCATCGTGGTTCTGTGCAAGGTCATATTATCATTGATCGTAGTAGACATGAAGGTCATAATCAACTTTTTCGTGATTATTTTACTGAACATCCTACATACCCCCCGTATCTATTTCGGAGAAGGTTTAGAATGCGGCGCCCGCTTTTACTCCGAATTCAAAGAGCAGTTAAAGCGTATGATTCATACTTCGTCCAAAAAATGAATGCTGCAGGACAATGCGGTTTATCTTCTCTACAAAAGATAACTGCCTTAATTCGGATGCTTGCTTATGGTGTTTCAGCGGATTCCGTTGATGATTATGTGTGGATCGGTGAAAGCACGGCTATATTGAGTCTTTAAAGGTTTGTAAAAGTAATCGATCATTTTAATTTTTGGTGATGAATATCTGAGATCCCCCAATAGTAATGACATCGTTAGATTGCTATCAAAAGCTGAAGAGCGTGGTTTTCCTGGGATGTTGGGGAGCATCGACTGCATGCATTGGAAATGAAAGAATTATCCGGTTGCGAGGCATGATATATATTCTGGACATGTTCATGAGCCAATAATTATTTTAGAAGCGGTGGCTTCATACGATCTTTGGATATGGTATGCATTTTTTGGATTACCAGGCTCTCATAATGATATTAACGTTTTGGAGAGATCATCTATCTTCTCTGCTCTTACTGAAGGTCGTGCTCCACCAGTGAACTACTCAATTAATGGAAATGAGTACACGATGGGATATTACCTTACTGATGGTATATATCTCTCATGGGCAACATTTGTTAAAACCATTTCGGCACCTCGGGGAAATAAAAGAAAACTATTTGTTAAGACTCAAGAGGCTCTTAGAAAGGATGTTGAGCGATCATTTGGGGTACTGCAAGCACGTTTTGCGATAGTTCGTGGTCCTGCACGATTTTAAGATCAAACAACACTAAAAGAAATTATGACTGCATGCGTAATATTACATAATATGATCGTTGAAGATGAACAAGATGAAAATTAAGAACCAACAACCTATGATACATATGACGAGATTCCAACTGTAGAAGTGTCTCATAAGCGTACCCCACAATTACTTGAATTCATTGAAGCAAATCATCGCATAAGGGATAAAGAAGTTCATTCTAAACTGCAAGAAAATATTATTCAACACTTGTAGTCACTACATGGCGGAGCGTAATCCATTACATTCTACGACAATAATATCTAATATTAAGCAAATTATGATTCTCTAATAATAAGCAAGTCAACTACTAGATGTAACTCTTTTTATGATTTCTTTCTTGCGTTGTTTGTAATATTCAGCTACTTCAGGCTCCATGTTAGCGGTGTCAATCATCATGATCCTTTCATCCTCTTGTGCTTTCAGTATATTCAACTTCTCTTGCTCTTGAAAATATATTCTGTTCATGTTCTCTTGTCTCTTTTGTTGTTTCAATTTCATCTGATGCTCGAACTTCTCAAACCTTAACTCCATAGGTGTACTAGTATCAGTGGTTCCTTTGCCCTTTTTAAATAATGCTTTCGAAGCCTTTCTTCCCATTGGCCTCTCTAATCCTGCAAAGATTGCATCTTCAATATCATCGTCTTCACCCAAACTTACTTTTTCTGCGGTTGATAGAGAGGATGCTGCTGGACTTGACTTTCTATTACTTTTTAGTTTTTTTCCACTATTATTTGTTCTCCATTTCGGTGCATCCTTTAATATTGTCCAACAATGCATAAATCCAAATGGTTAGTTTTGCATACTTTTGAACATCTACATGCTTGACATATCTATTGAAAAATTATTTACAAAGTATTAAATATAAAATATAAGAATAAAACTTAATGAAATTTTACCTGAAAAAATTGAAATACCTTATCTTGTTCACCTACACCGCTTTGTTGCATTCTTTCAATTGAAGCATAATATCCACAAAATTTGTTCATCGCGAGTTGAATTATTGACCAACGTTTCGCCAAAGCAGTAGAATTACGTTATGACTCAAAAATTTTGTATTCATGAAAGTATTCGTGAAATCTTTCCCAATATCTTCCATGTTTCTGATCGTTTCCTTGAATTGGATCCATGCTTACATTAAGCCATGCGAAAACAAGAAGGGTATATTCATCAATAGTGTAATTTCCCTTTCGCCCTGCTCTTTTATTGGACTCATTTTCGGGAGTCTGAATTGGTACATCAATTTGAATTGAAAATTCATCCAACAAATTTGGATCATCAAGTGAGAAACCTTCAGATAATAATGAAGAATAATACATCGGAGGACCATGATTTTCTATCTAAAAAAAATTAAAGAGATATTATCAATAAAAACTAAAATTAAATATAATAAAAATACAATAATTAACAAAATACTTACAATTGTTAAATATTGAAGTAATTGATTGAGAGATTGTAAAATGTGTTGAATAATTGTACATATTTATAGATTTTCATTTTCTATCCCTTGCTTTCATTTTATTACTGTTCTGAATTCCAGATCTATCCGTTGATCTCCCTCTTCGTCTCCTTCATCTGCCACCTTCTCCTTCATCTGGTTCATCTCTTCTTCAATCTCCCTTATTCTCTTTCTCTGTTTTTTTTATTCAATTGAGCATTCTATTTAAATATAATATAAATCATATAGTCCACGAGATTTCGTTCGCTGATTTAGTCGGTTTGGCTTGCCGGAAAAAGGAGCAGACTAAATTTACTCCATCTGCTAGAGCTCAATTTCCATCCTAGACTATATATAGTCTAGGAATCACGTAGCTCCGGCCTGCTGGAGTTGCTCTAATAAGACTGGCTTGAGGAGAAATTGAATATTATAATATTAATTTTTATTAGTATTATACATATTATAAATATTTAGGTAAAGAAAAAGAAAGAAAAGAAAACATAAAAATATTTTTATTTTTAAAAGTTATATAAGTATTTTAAAACATAAAAGTATTTTTATTTTATTTTTAAAATAAAACATACATATTATAATTATTATAATATTAATTTTTATTAATATTATACATATTATAAATATTTAGGTAAAGAAAAGAAAGAAATAAAACATAAAAATATTTTTAAAACCACAGTGGGCCAATTGTATTTTTTAAAGTGCAGTGACTCAATAGTATTAGGAAATTGGCTGAATGGCTTGCAACGTAGTAAATAACTTGTTTTATTTTTTTTTCAAAAGCCACGTAGGAAAATTGGTCCAATTTTTAACGATACGTGAGTAAAATTGAATGGAATGAATTGATTAACAATTTTAAAAAAAAAAACAATTGGGCCAATTGAATTTTTTAAACTACAATGACTAATCGCTTAAAACACGACGACCACAGTGGGGTAAAGATGTTTTTTTTCCAAAAAAAATGTGTTGATAGAGTCTTAACCTAGTGATTAAGATCGAAGTATTGTGATATTTAAGTCTCAAGTTTAATTCTAAGAGTAGGTGAGTTTTTGTGAGCCTTTGTTTGTGGGTTTGTTTAATAATGATGATATACTTAATTATAAAATTATATTACTATATTTGATATCAATACCTTGAAGACACATTATTTTAAGGAAATTGATATTTTCACAACAAAAACTGATATTTTCACATGAAAAGTGTCGCACAGATCCTATAGCGACGGTTTTTCCGTCGGTATACATTTGGAACGACACTTTTCATGTATAGAAATATTAAAAAATGTTGTAAAAATATCAATTTTCTATTTTAAAATTGCTCTAAATTTTGATAAAGAATGTGATATTCCTAACATTACTTTTACCAATATGAGATCCAAGGTCATATTATGAGATTTGAATTCTATTTCTTTGCACACCAACTTTTGTTTAATTTATTAGTATTTTTTCTTTTTAACAACTCAGCTTATTTTTGTTAGGTTCTTGGAACTAACCATCAGAGGAATGAAAAGAAAAGAAAAGAAAAGAAAAGAAACGAAACGAAACGGAAAAGGAAGGGAAAATGAAAATACTAACCGAATAAATAGATGAAAATAACTACAGCCTGATATTCCAGAACCAAATAGTCGTCATCATACACGCATTTACCCCCAATTGACTTTTATTATTTTTCTCTTATTAAAATTCCATTAACTAGGATTAATTTTATAAGTATGTGACAAAAATAATTCATGGGAGAAGAATATTGATTCTAGAAAAGAAAAAAAAAAAACTTAAAATGTATATGGAAAAATAAAAGTAAACGGAGTTGTGATATTTGGACCTGAAGAGTACCTATATTTATTTCTATTTATATATTATAAAACGGTTCTCCAGAGCTGCTGATGTCGTTTCTGTCATACTATTTCTTTTTTTCTCTTTTGCTTTTACAATTTTAATTATTTTATCTTTTTTATATTTATTTTTTATTTAATCTATTAAATTTTATAAAATTTTTATTTTACTCCACGTAATTTACTCGTGTGCCACCTGATGCTAGTTACATTTAAGTATTTAACCCGCTCTCAAACCTAAAAGTTCCCGAAGCCTAAATATGGGACCCGTTGGTCTGAAATCTGAATTTACTACACACGTGCATAGAGATTTTGCGAAGAAGAAGAACGTGATTTTTACCAAATACCCCAAGAATAAAGAAGTAAAAGAAAGAATCGGTGATATTTGATTGCATCTTAATGCTTCTTAACAGTTTATTTTCATATTTTTATATTAAAAAATCCTCTAAATATTTAGACTCATATATTTATATATTAATTATTCACAAGACCAAGACATTAAAAAGTGAACTGTGTAAATGTATTAAGCTTCACAAAAGTGAGACTCTAATTTGAGATTTAAAGGCTTAAGATTATGTTTTCAAGTTTGTCATTATAATTTTATCATCGTATGAACGCACACTTGTATGTTAATAAATTACTGTTTTTAAGGGTATATACGTAACAAAGCACAACAGAAATCTTCTATTTGTGTGGGACATAGGGAATACGTAAGGAAAGAAAGAGAGATTGGCCTGGAGCAGGAGGTGCCATAGACTTACCAACAAAAGCTTCCAAGAAGACTGAAAGTTCCACAGGGAAGCACAAGATTGATTTGATTGATGTGAAAAAATGGCTGGTTTTTCCAACTACACAAAGAAGGAATCATTCTACGGAATATTATCTAATCTAGTAATTCTTTCATGGCTTACATCACGGAAATGTGGTTGGTTGGCCGATTATCACCTTTCTCATACAATTCAACCATGCAACCTAACCGCGTTTGAATATAACCATAACCCACCAAATAATCCTACCAAAATATATACATATCCACACCTATATTATTATCATAATATATTAAACCTCTCTCTCTCTCTCTCTCTCTATATATATATATATATATATATGACTACACAACTTCGACTTTCATATTTTCATTTCAAACCATTAATTCCTAATGCCATTTAAGCCACCAACAGCACCACCACTATAATGCAGTTGAACCGCCTCTGTTTCGTTTTACCTGCAGATTTCGATGAAGTCGAGCAGAAAGATCATACCCAACTTCATAAACCAACCAAAAAAAAGTCGCAACATCGCCGCCGTGCTGCCCATATTCTTGAAATTCTAAGACATTCGCTTTATAGGTTCTTCGAGTCAAAATGGGCTACTTTTCGCCATCTTCATGCTCCAAGAAAGAAACCCTCCGGTCTGTTTCATGATACGGAGGGGGTTCAGCTTTTAGAAAAGGTTGGCGGCAATAATCCAAGAACTTTCAGCTATGCGGAGCTGTATATAGGGTCGAATGGGTTTAGCAAGGACGAGATTCTTGGGAGTGGAGGGTTTGGTAGGGTTTATAGAGCTGTTTTGCCTAGTGATGGAACGGTGGTTGCTGTGAAGTGTTTGGCGGAGAGAGGGGAGCGGTTTGAGAAGACGTTCGCCGCGGAGCTGGTGGCAGTGGCTCATCTACGCCACCGTAATCTTGTCAGCCTCCGTGGGTGGTGTGTTCATGATGATCAGTTGCTTCTTGTGTATGACTACATGCCCAACCGCAGCCTTGACCGGATACTTTTCAGGCGGCCGGAAAATGTGGGAGCTGCGGTGACCCTTGATTGGGAGCGGCGAGAAAAGATAATGAATGGTTTGGCGGCTGCACTATTCTATCTCCATGAACAGTTGGAGACTCAGATCATTCATAGGGATGTGAAGACGAGTAATGTGATGCTTGATTCCAAGTATAATGCAAGGCTAGGTGACTTTGGATTAGCTAGGTGGATAGAACATGAACTTGATGAGTACCAAATTAGGACACCATCAATAAACAATCACCAGTTTCGACTGGGACAAACTACTAGAATTGGTGGAACAATTGGGTACTTACCGCCAGAAAGCTTCCAAAGACGCAGCTCTGCCACAGCAAAATCTGATGTTTTCAGTTTTGGGATTGTTGTGCTGGAGATTGTTTCAGGCCGGCGGGCGGTGGATCTCACATACCAAGATGATCAAATTATTTTACTCGACTGGATACGAGGGCTCTACGATGAAGGAATGGCTTTGCAAGCAGGGGATAGTCGACTTTCTGATGGGTCTTACAAGCTTTCTGACATGGAGCGCTTGATCCATCTTGGGCTCTTATGCACTCTTCACGACCCCAGTCACGGCCTAACATGAAATGGGTTCTGGAAGTACTTTCTGGCAATCTTTGTGCAAAATTGCCAGATCTTCCATCATTTAAACACCACCCAAACTATATCTCTCTGTCTTCCACAAGCAATAGTAGTAATAGCAACATATCCACCACCACAATCACCTCCACCACTGAAACAATCGCTTCTAATTCATCTATGTTTTTCACAGCCAAGGGAGAAACAATATATGCAACTGCTGAAAATGGAAACGGCGATGTCAGCCCCTCAGACAACAGCTGCCACAGCCGCCCAAACGCTTTCCCCATGATCGAGACTCCACGTGAAATAAGCTTCAAAGAAATCATCTCTGCCACAAACAACTTCATGCAGATTCCCGGAGGGTGGCTGAAATAGACTTTGGAACTGCTTACCATGGCATTCTTGACAACCAGCACCACGTCCTAGTGAAAAGACTAGGCATGAAAACATGCCCTGCACTGCGGGCGCGCTTCACAAATGAACTCCAGAACTTGGGAAATCTGCGCCACCGAAACTTGGTGCAACTTCGTGGATGGTGTACTGAGCAAGGAGAAATGCTAGTTGTGTACGATTACTCAGCAACCCGTCTTTTACGGCACCCCCTATTTCATCAAGACCATAGGAGTGGGCATCTACAATGGCATCACCGATACAACATAGTCAAATCACTTGCTTCCGCAATTCGTTATCTCCATGAGGAATGGGATGAGCAAGTAATTCACAAAAACATTACTTCTTCATCGATCATTCTTGACTCAGACATGAACCCGAGGCTCGGTTGCTTTGCCCTTGCTGAGTTTTTAACAAGAAATGAGCAAGATCATCATCATGTTGCTGACAAAAACTATTCTGTTCGTGGAATTTTCGGTTACATGTCACCGGAGTATATGGAAAGTGGTGAACCAACACCAATGGCTGATGTTTATAGCTTTGGTGTAGTCATACTTGAGGTGGTTAGTGGACAGATGGCTGTTGATTTCAGCCTGCCTGAGGTACTATTGGTTAAGAGAGTTCATGAATTTGAGGCACAACAGAGGAGATATGAGGAATTGGCAGACTGGAGGATGGATGGAGAGTTCAATCATAAGGAACTGGTGAGGATGGTGAAATTAGGGATGGCATGCACGCGCTCTGACCCAAAGCTAAGACCAAGTATCAGGCAGATTGTCAACATACTCGATGGCTATGACAAATGCTTCATTGAACAAGGGCAAAGGAAGGAGAGCGCGGAAGAATGGAAGCAAAAAAACCACTCCTCATTGTCACTGATTAAGAGGATCCAAGCTCTAGGGATACAATGATAGATAATAAAAATAGATGTCTTTTCGGAATTGGAGTTTTCTTTTTGGGGTTTGTTATTATCTTTGTTTAAAATTTGTAAAGTGTTTCGGGTTTGTGCAGTAAACATCAATTGAAATCTATGCCATCGGGATTCAGATGTACACAACTAACATCATTATTTGTTGAATATTGGCTTCATATTTGGTCAAATGGGTGGTGCATCATTAATTGCATGGATTGTAATTACTTTCTAAGCTTGTGTGCTGATGTATTTGAAATCCTTGACTACGTTCCTTAATTTAAGGAAGCATGTCTCCCATCTTTGCCTATAAAAGAGATGCATCTTCAGAAAGATGATAGACACACCAAGCTAAGTAGCAACGAGAGTTGAGTACACCAAAGTAGATCAGTAAGAGTAATAGAGAGAGTGAGGGTGTAGAGAGAAAATAAACAGTTAGTTTATTTCTCAGTCCAGAGTTTTATTCTCCATATTATTTTCATAGTGAATTTCTAAGATCTCTTCCAGTGATTTTTTCTAATTGGGTTTTCCACGTAAAAATTCTTGTGTTATTATTTTATATCGCATACAGTAATGTGAATGAGTTTATCTTAATATATCTGTGTGAGCCTGATTTCTCAACAATTAGCATCAGGCTTGTGAAGGTGGGTCTATCTATTACGAGTCTTATTTCTGTAAGTAGGTGGGTCAATAGCATTAATTTAATAGCATCAGGATTGTGTTATTTTTACTTATATTGATTAATACAGAGGTGGCGACAATGGATGTGTAGAATCTGAAACTTTAAAAGTTTACTTATATTATGGTAATAATATAAAACTAATAAAAAGAGTAATATAAAAAGGTAATATAGGATTAATGATTTAACTTTTAATTTATACATTATTTATTTATTTATTTTGGTTATTAGTTTGGACGAAAGGAGTATAAAGAACTATATTTGGAATACTTTGGGTATTGTATTGCTTAATTTAAGTACGGATTTCATACTTATTCAGCGATGCTCTTTAATTTTAGTTTGTTCGTTTTGCTTCTTGTTTTAAATTCGGATATTGTTCTGATACTTTGATCATAGTTGAATTCATATGATAGTTTATTTTGATATTTGAAATTTCATAAATTATACTCTTTGAACTAATTAATCATGTCTAAAATTTATTTTGATATTTATAGACATGTACATATTAGAACCTCTTGTGTTGATATTGTGTCGCATGTGTTGTGACATGTTATCTTTGTTAGAATATGTCGTAGGGTATACCTAAGCTATAAACACTTGTGGAGACAAGCATGTCCTCTTGGCACCGAGGCATGACACCTTTCATGGCGGTGTGATCCACGTCGTCTCCATTTTGTGCTCCGATGGGAGTTGGCCATATGGTGATTTTGTTGTGGGAGGCGTATGGGTCAACCCTAGTTTTTCTGTTCTGTTATGTTATGCGGATTGGTGATGTTTATGCCAAAAACGCCTCGATTTTACATGTATTTGGATTCGTGGTTCAATGTGTGACTTGCTTGTGTGACATTATTTGACTTGTCTGTGTGGCAAGATATATTTTTGTTTTGAGCTCGGTATAAAACAATACCCAACCATTTGATTCAGCCTACTATTTCTCTGTGTTAGTTTTGTTCATTTCAGTTCAGTTAATTGAGTTATTTATTTCAGCTCATTATTTCTGCATTCTATATCAGGGTATTTGGCTTATGCTGTTTTTTTTCTTCTAGCAAGTAATCAGGGGGATCAAGGGCAAGTGTGATGAGAGCTCTCTTCTATCCTATGGTTTAGATAGTTTGTTTAGGCTGTAATACATTGTTTTATTTGGAGATATATTATATTGTGATTTGAGCCGGTTTGAGATTTATTATGGTTTGTCTTG
Source organism: Panax ginseng (assembly GCA_020205605.1). NCBI lineage: Eukaryota > Viridiplantae > Streptophyta > Magnoliopsida > Apiales > Araliaceae > Panax > Panax ginseng. The sequence continues at coordinate 18,530,004 of CM035127.1, read as the reverse complement.
TAACATTTATTGGTTATTAGACTATTCTTTTGTGGCTTAAAGTCCTGTTATAATTTTGTCAGTTATGTTGTATTTTTGTGTAACCTCTTTCTATTTTGGAAGGGGATGTTACAGACTGTGATGCTGCAATAGATAAGATTAACCGAATCGACGTGTGTTTCATTACTCGTGAGATCTCATTATAGTCGATTCTCTCTCTGAGAGAATCCCTTTTCCCACTAACTTGACCTTGAATATTTCATTTCACCTTCTTTATCAGACTGAGCTTCCTTTTTCTTGAACACCTACTTGCATTATATAGCCTTCGATCCTTTTGGAAGTTGAACTAACTACCAAGTTTAGTTCTTCTGTAAAGACTCAATTTCTTCTGTCATCGTTATTGCCCATTTATCATTATCCTCGGACTAAATAACATCCCGATAGCTAGTTAGATCTCTATTACCAACAATAAAGGCAAAGTCAACCATGTCATCAAACACATATCTCTACGCTGGTTTGTTGACTCGCCTTTCTCGATTTTTAACAAGATTAGAAGAACCTCTCATGGGGATCTGAAAGATGATCAAATTAAATATCTTCAAATTCTCTTGTCTCTTCAGGAAGCTCTATCTCAAATGGGTGTTTCTGCAACTCACTTGCTGCAAATTCTTCATTCTCAGACTTGTTCAGCATTTGTTTTGTAACGACCCCAAAATAGGTCCATTCAATCCAACCCATTCTGAGTCGCCAAATACATGGTACAGAATACAACTACAACTTTATTACAACAATTGTCGTGCAAAATACAACAACACATATCTTTGTGAGTTTGGATACAAATATATACCAAATGTGACACATGTCCCAATCGTGGACAACACCTCACAGTGACACCTTACATAAAGGTATAGTCAAAGACTGTTTTAGAAACTAAAATCTTTGGGAAGTGCTCAAGGAAACCTTCGTACATGGGAGGCCATGCGTCTAGGTTATGATAGATATCATATGTCCAGAGAATTATCCTTGGTTGACCTAATAGACCCTAAAGAAAAGCGAGAAGATTACTATCATATTCTTCCCAATGGTGAGTCTTCTCTTGATTTATCATTATCTCCACTATCTCAAATTGAGAATTATACTTCAAACAAACACCAAGATTATATAGGTAGTGCTCGTATATATACTCAGCAAGTGGATGAGCACATCCCTGTCTTATGATGATACGTGGTTGTATGTCATTAGACATCTTGTATAATAGTGACAAAACACCCTTCCAACGTTGGGTTCGCCTCACCCTATTAGATTCACCAAATATAACTACTAAACGATGACCACCGTTCTATTCCCTTGTTACCCCCGCTCGACCCAGCTACACTCTTAATTATTACCTGAAAGGAATTGTAAAGCAAAAGGGTGAGCACAACTAGCTCAGTAAAGAATATCATGACTAAAGATAATTAAATTATCAATAGCCTCCATCAATAATAAATCAGAGATTTAGAACATATGGTAGATGATAAAAGTTTTAACCATAGTTGCGTGAACGAAGCAATCCATTAGAAGAGTCGAATAGACTATAAAGTCTATTATCTTCTCCATGTTAAAAATCCACTAACAATGTTTTATCCTGTAACATCAATCAACAATTACGGTCCACAATCATATGAATAACTCATAATCATAATTGTAGTTCTAAATTCCTCTTCTCATCCGGGGCGAAGATAATTTTCATCACTATCTTTACACGAAACATCAAAGATCATGGTTACACCAATTCACATTTCTTGTTCATAATCATACTAATAATTTCATCTTTTTTTGCTCTGACCGAAGATATTCATTAAATATCACCGGTTGATCATGTTCATCTCAACACATGTTCATCTTTGCACTCTTGGCCAAAGATATTCAACAACATGTCATCTTTGCACTACGACCAAAGATATTCATCAATAATTCATCTTTCTTTTACCAACGGGCCAAAGATATTCCTCAATAATTCATCTTTGCACTTCTGAAATTTAAAGATATTCATCAACAAGTCATGTTCACTCTCAACTTTGTTCATCTTTATCTTAAAGAAATACATAATCATTTTGAAGTTGTATAAAAATAATTATAACCATGTTGATCAATTCACCTTTGCACTTAAGCTAAAGATATTCAATTATAAATTCAATGGTCATGATCATACCGATCCACAATTCAACTTTTCACCATCTTGGCCAAAGAGAACCCTAGTCATGATCATACCAATAATCTACCCATCTTTACACTCCGGTGAAAGAGAATTTCAACATCAGGGTTATAAAATGTTATATATGATAATAAAATCAATATAATCAATATATAGTTTTAATCTCGAGTAATATTCATAAATCAACTATAATTTGGTTAGAAAAAGAAACCAATTTTTTGTTATGAATAGTAACCGTGAATAGTAACTCATGAATAGTAACTTCGTGAATAGTAATCCAGAGCATGAAAAGGTAGAAATTCACAATAAAATTCATACCAATATTTACGTATAATGATATTGAAAGAATAATATTTCTTAAGCTTATAAACAATTTATTTTAATTGTTTACACTTTACTAAATAATGCATTTAATCATTCTAAAATGCCAAACTCATAAGATTTCATCACCAATAACCAAAACCCTCATCAAAAATCTGCATATACCTCATATAGGATTCTCAAGCCATAAAATCTTATTTTCCAATTTTCTTACTTCACACGATATATTTAATTCATTTACTCATAACTAGTCCATTTTCATGAAAAATACCAAATCAGTTCCAAAAATATTTCTTTTCTGAGATTTAGCAGAATATAGTCTCATATTGAACATATATATTTTCTCGAAATTTTAAAATTCATTTACTATTTTTCATATGGCCAAAACACTTGAATATTAAAACATTTATCATAAATTGTACTTTTATCCAAAAATTCTGAAATTTATAGAATATACCCATGTTATATATATGTACTCCCAATAAAAATTTCATCAATTTTGGAGTTAATCACAAGGAGTTATAAGCGGTTACTTTTAAAATAGTCTTTTCCCATAAAATCCATAACTCCTAATCTATATATCCAAAAATCACCATTTTGGACACAATCAATAAAACTCATCAAAGTATCATTTCAAATTTTCCAGAATTTTTGAAGGTCTGAAAAGTTACTGAAACATGAAAAACATAACAACCCTTAAAATCCCTTACCTCAAAAAAGCGGTATTTACATTGGAATATATTTGAACGAACTTGCACCAGTATAGCAACACTCAAGATACAAGAATACACTTGATAATATAGAGAGAAATAGAGAAAACTTCAATTTACGGTGTGATTTTCAATTCTAACTTAAGCTTCTATTTATAGGAAAATCTTTAGAAGCATGAAAGGAGACTAAAATAATAAAATATTATTTTTCTTTTCTACACACCAACCATCCAAGACCAGCCATCCAAGCATGCCAATTCTGAAAAAATATAGCAGACCCACATGTTATTAACACCAACCAAAGTGGGTCCCACCATATAATTTAATAAAAATCATTTTATTTTACGAAACTTCAATAATTCATAGAAAATAGCCCGTTTATCGAGAAAAATTGAAACTTGCGATTTTCCATGGGAAATTCCATTCTCTACAACTTTGCGGAAGAAAGTTTTCCAGATTCCAAGCGAGAAATTGACCGAAATCAACAAGCGGTGATTTTACGATCTATAATCAATTTTCGGTCAAGAATTGTGTCCACAAACACCCAAAACATATGTTAAATATTTAATGCCACAAAAATACTCTTCCTCCTCATATACTCATATATCCCACATTCATTGTAAAAATATTCTGAATTAATATATTATTAAAATAATATATTTAAATGAATTATTTTATCGAGAAAAAGATAAAATATTAATTTTCAATAGTTGTCACATTAAAATTTTCTCCATCTATATCCACAATAAATATTTTCTTTATCATAATAATCAATAATTAATTATTCACAAATAATATTACAGGACTCACGATCTTGACAACCGGTAGTTCTGGGATAGGGGGCTTTCGATAAGGATTTTTCACTTCTTTGGTATGATTAGATGACCAAACCCTCTCCTTGATGAACTTTCTAGACATTGTCAATAATCTTTATCTAATAATATTATTCAAATAATATGAATTATTGATTTGATAATGAGAAATACTATGCGTTGACAATTATTGAACAACAATAATATAAAATATCAACGCGGCAATTATTGAATCGATAAAATAAAATATTGAACAATAATTCTTTGTAACAATTATTAGTAGTGCCTTCTTACGTAAGAATCAATAATTCAAAAATCTTTATGTAATCTGGTGTCTTTCTTGTGCTGACATGGCGTATTTATTGTATTTTAACCACGGAGTAATCCAACGGTGTTTAGCAGTAGCGATTACGCCGTTATTTATAAAAACTTAATTTTGTCGTTTTCTTCATCCAAGCAGTTATTACATTATGGGGCCCACAAATGGTCGGCGAGTAAATACGATTATTCCCGACGGAAAGAATATTCCACGACCAACGAATATTCCAACCAACAATAAGTATTTTATAATCACTTGCTTATTTTGTAAAATTTGCATATTTCACCCATAACTTTAAACTTTTATCAATTTTAACATTTACTGAATAATAATTATAAGAAAAATTGAATAATTTTATTTCATAAAATTCGGGGTCTTACATGTTTCTCATTAAACACCACATCTATGCTGACAATCTTTTTCTTGGATACTGGATCGCATAACATGTATCCATTGAATCCATCTTAATATTTAAGGAAAATGCACTCCTTTGACCTTGGATTAAGTTTGGACAGTTGCTCCTCAACTGGCAGATGCACATAAGCTGGGCAATCAAAGATTTTCATCACAGAAAATTCAACTGGTTTTCCAGACCATACCTCCTCAAGAATTTTGTAATCAATTCCAACCGAAAGAGATCGATTTATCAGATAACAGGCTATGTTGACTGCCTAAACCCAGAAACTCTTGGGCAAACCTGAATTCAACCTCATACATTTGGCTAATTCCAACAAAGTTCTATTCATTCTCTCTGCATCCTCATTCTGCTCTGGAGTTCTTTTAACTGAGAAGTGTCTGGTGATACCTTCATCCTGACAGAACTGTAGGAATGACCTATTCTTGTACTTCATGCTATTATTAGATCTGAAATACTTCAGCTTCTTTCCCATCTGGTTTTCTATTTTAGCTTTTCACTGCTTAAAGATTCTGAAAACCTCGGACTTTTGTTTTATAAAATACACCCACACCTTTCTAGAGTAGTCATTTATGAAGCTAACAAAATAATGGGCTCCACCAATTGAGTTAGGCCCCACACGTGAATGTACACAATATTAATTGCACCTTTTCTTATATGAGTTTTGATCAATTTTGGGATTAATTTAGACTCATTAATTGATTGAATTTATATTAAATTAAAAGTGCATTTGATAGTCTATTACAAGGAGATTAATAGATGGTTCAAATAGGAATTATATACTGTGTTTTAATTGTATCCAAAGTGGAGTATATGAAAAGCTTCATTGTTGTTTAAGAAAACTATTTTCTTTAAGTCTCACATTGAGAAGGAATAAAACTATCTAATATTTTATAAGTATAAGTGAAATAGTTTAATTCACTAGTACTACTAAAGGAAAGGCTTGGATTTGGTCACAATGACGTGGTGCAAAACACCACTACCGCGCGCGTCCGTGGTGGTAAGTGCGCATCATAAAATCGCATTAGTAACTTTAAGCGCACTTGACTTCGCGCGCGCGTCGTCGCGTCGTCGTTAGGAGTCTACTTGAGCCAAGAGCCAATTTTTTAGCTTGAACCATATTAATAGACCTCATTCATGGTTAAACAGTTTTTTGTTTAATCATTATGGATACAAAAGAGTTTTAAAACTGTCATAAATTGATTTGTGATCATTACATAATTTACTTTGTAAACTGATGCTTTATTCACAATTCAATTTTATCAGTTTTTAAACTGAGCAGTCTTTTATCTTCTTCCTTCTCATCAACCTTTATGAAGTAGCATATATTGAGATTTATCAGTGAGTAGCTATCACTGAGAATTGGTATAGGCTTGACATATATCCTGGAGGTGAATTGTTGGGAGCCTTTAGCAAACCTTTTGGGAGAGGGGCAATAAACACCTTAAGGATAGGGACTACTCGTGTCGAATCTTGTTCCAATTATTCTGTGTTCATTTTATTTTTCTTAACATAATCAAGTACATCCTTACTGGTGTGTATTCTTGCCTTGAAATTAACTCTTCGTTGCTTGCCGTACACACTAAACTTGCAAAATTCTAAACTGTATGTTTTGACACCTTTCAACAACTGCCTTTTGTGAAGTTCTTTCATTCCACCTTCACTAAAGTGACCAAGTCGCATGTGTCATAATTATGTGCAATCACTGTTAGAATTGTCTTACACAGAAATAGTTACTCTACCAACAACTGTGTCCCATGTCAACTTGAAGAGGGTGCCTTTTTTTCTGACCTTTTACAATTACAATTGAACCCTTGGTAATTTTCATGACACCATCTCTGACTGAGATACTACAACCTATAGAGTCGAGTAGTTAATCGATAGCAAGATTTCTTCAATTCTGGAATATACCTTACATCACCCAGTGTTTTAACAACCCCGTCAAACATTTTAACTTTGATGGTACCTATCCCAGTAATTTTGCATACTACATTGTTACCCAATATCATGGAACCACCATTAAAAGTATCAAAACCTCGGACTTTTGTGTCATAAAATACACCCACATCTTTTTGGAGTAGTCATTTATGAAACTGACAAAATAATGGGCTCCACCCATTGAGTTAGGCCCCACACATGTGAATGTACATAATCAAGTACATCCTTATTGGTGTGTATTCTTGCCATGAAATTGACCCTTCGTTTCTTGCCATACACACTAAACTTGCAAAATTCTAAACTGTATATTTTGACACCTTTCAACAACTACCTTTTGTGAAGTTCTTTCATTCCACCTTCACTCAAGTGACCCAGACGCATGTGTCATAATTATGTATAATCACTGTCAGAATTGTCTTGCACAGAAATCGCTGCTCTACCAACAACTGTGTCCCATGTCAACCTGAAGAGGGTGCCTTTTTTCTGACCTTTTATAATTACCATTGAACCCTTGGTAATTTTCATGACACCATCTCTGACTGAGATACTACAACCTATAGAGTCGAGTACTTAATCGATAACAAGCTCTTCTTCAATTCTGGAATATACCTTACATCACCTAGTGTTCTGACAATCCCGTCAAACATTTTAACTTTAATGGTGCCTTTCCCAGTAACTTTGCATTCTACATTGTTATCCAATATCATGGAACCACCATTAAAAGTATCAAATCAATCCCTGTGAGGTGACATATGAAAAGAACCACCGAAATCCAAGTACCAATCTGTAAGACTGCTACTGTGTCTAACGAATAAGAAATAACCCTGTGAAGCTTCATTTTCTATCACTGTGTACAGCTCCCCGTCGCTGCAGACATCCGCTTGCTCAGCAACATTAGCAGAATTTTCATTCTGCTTATCTTTCTTCTTGTTCTTCTTCTTCAACAATGGACACTGATTTTTGTAGTGGCCTTCTTGTGACAATGATAACACTTAACCTGAGATTTATCTTTCTTGTCTAATCTCAACTGAGATCTTCTTCGTTCCTTACCGAAATTCTTCTTTCGATTAGGACCCCAGTTACGTCCATCAAAAGATACAAGAAGATTGTCTCCTTAATCTTTGGAAGTAGTGCCCCTGAAGGCTCAAAACTGCTAACATCACATCGTCAACTGCAAGCTTTTCCTTCCCTATAAGGAGTAGTCTGGAGAGTTGAGTATGAATCTGATAAAAAAACAAAAGGCAATAATACTTTATCTTCTTCGTCTAGCATTATATCGATACTGGTCAACAGGGTCACCCATCTATTAAACTCATTAATATAATTGGTCAAATCTGAACCTACTTCGATCCGAAACCGATACAATTCCATCTTCAAATATAATCGGTTTGACAGAGACTTCGACTTGTAAACTTTCTCTAGTTTCTCCCACAAGTCCTTCGGAGAGGTTTCTGTCAAAACTTCATATTTGATTTGTGGCACCAAACTCAATCTGATTGTTACCACGACCTTTGCTTCAAGATCCGTCATAATCGCTGGTTTCTTCTCATTCCCTTCTAGTGCCTTCACCGATCTTTGTTGAACCAATACATCTTTGACAGTACTATGCCAAATACTGAAATTTGACTTTCCGTTAAATGGTTCAATATGGTACCTCATACCCGTGCTTGTCATCTTTGTATTTGTGACCTGCGAGATTTCTCTTTAAACGGATCGCACCAGTTGGCCAAGTAAGTGTAAGTCGGGTGGGAGTCTCTTTGTGCCTTTTAAAGTTATTTCCTTTTGAACCACTTTCCTAGACACCAACGGCGTAAACCAAAAAATCTGATGCCAATTGTTGAGAAATCACTCACACAAATACACTAAGATAAACACATGCATACTACTATATGAGATACTCCCTCCGTCCCATAGTTATAGGCTGATTTTTTATTTTGAGATGTTCCAATATATAGGCTACTTACTATTTATAAAATTTAGTTGGTTCATTATTTTACTTTTATGCCCTTATAATAAATATTCAACCATTACTCTTTTTTTGAAGAAACAACTTTCAATGTCATTATTTTTATCACCACATTTAATATTGTTGTATTCTCAATAAAAGAATTCAACTTTTTAGGCTTTACTAATTTAACATATTTTGTGTATAAAAGACAATTGTACCAACAATTAATGAAGTTAAGAGTTCCAATGTGATAAGTAAAGAGTAATTAATTTATTCATTAATTCTATATTAAGGGGTATATGTGAAAAATTTTTGTTAAAAATTGTACTTAAACTAATTTTCTTAAACTATGTGCCAAAAAAAATCAGCCTATAACTATAGGACGGAGGGAGTATAAAATAATAACACAAAATTTTTTACGTGGAAAACCCAACTAGAAAAAACCACGGAAAGAGATCAAAAATCCACTATAAAAATAATATGGAGAATACAAACTCTCAACTAAGAAATAAACTAACCGTTTATTTTCTCTCTACACCCTCACTCTCTCTATTGCTCTTACTGAGCTACTTTGGTGTACTCTAACTCTTGTTGCTACTAAGCTTGGTGTGTCTTTCATCTTCTGAAGATGCATCCCTTGCAAAGTTGGGAGACACACTTCCTTAAATTAAGGAAATTAGTCAAGGATTTCAAATCCATCAGCACGCAAACTTAGAAAGTTTGGTATCAACACATAAACTTAGAAAGTTTGGTATCAACACACAAACTTAGAATTAATTGCAGGGACCACTCATTCGACCAAATATGAAGCCAATATTCAACGATTATGATGAAAAGTGAAGTTCTAACTATAGAAGAATTTTTAAATTCACCAGCATTTGATATATAGATTAAAAAAGACTGAAAGATAAGAGTAATGTTCACAATTAATTTTTTTTTTTAAATATTTGGATTTTTCTGTAGTTGGACTAAATATGAAATAACATCGATTCATCCATATAATAACTGTTGGATATATATACATACATACAAATCAATCTGTCTGACATGTCTGACAGAGAGTTTACCTCACTCCAATCATAGCTTTCCCTAACCTGTTGAAGTTCCTGTTACTGGGTTTTCATCATCACTGCCCATTCCGACCCATTGGATCAAAGCAAAAAGGAATTCCCTGAAGCTGACCTGCCCGTTTCTGTCCCAGTCCATTTCTTCTACATATTCAAAAAACCAAAAAGATCAAAAATAACTTCTAGGAGATGGAACTGCAAAAATATAATCAGTAGCAGTACAGATAGAGATTTAGTACCAAATCGCGTTCTAGTGATGTGTGTAGGTGATCTTTCCAAATGAGAAGCATCATTCATTGCCTTGACCATATCTTTCTTGTTCAGCTTTCCATCACCATTTTTATCGAGGAACATAAACGCTTCAATTATAGCATCAAATGTGGTTTTAAGCTGCGGAGAACCCATCTCTAATGTCTGAAACATAATCAGAATAATAACTTGACAAGCAGACATTCACCCAAAATAAGATGAGTATCAGGTGTAGTGAAATACTGCATGAGAAGAGGTGGAAGGATCCACTAGGAGATAAATGAGACACAGAAGTATAATGAACTCGTTGAATTGTATCCCTTCAGTCCCATCCATATCACAATAATCAAACAGATCATCAATTTCCTCTTCTGTAAGTTGAAGATTCAATTTCTGTAAGCAGTTCTTGAGTTCCTTGTGGTCAATAGTTCCATTAGAATCTTCATCTGTATAGAAAAGCATGTATCCAGGGTGAAGAAATTACTAAAAAAAATAGTAGTAAAAAGAAAAGGAAAAGAAAACCCTTCGGAGGACTAGAACTATTAAGCATGAAAGGGAACTTGTCCAAACTCACCACACTGTTCAAATACACCTCTGACCTCTTTCAGTCCCTCTTTGAACTGAGGGAATCTCAAGATTATGCTATTGACTGATCTAAAATTCTTATGAACAGATGAACTTTTTTTAACCTCCAGAATTTTCCTTTCAAGCTTTGTATCCAATCTTTGATATCTGTTTGGTGTACTTGCACAGCAGAGCATGCCTCCTACCTTGTTGGATAATGACTTCAGAGCAGGGCATGGTGAAGGAGTGCCTAAGAATACAGCACCCCAAAAAATCAAACTCAAAAGCAACTATAAATATCAAACTGATCATAGTTGGTCTATCTTATAACTAGATGTATGTTAATTGCATCAAAAATTTCTTTTACTTGTTATTTTTCTAGGTAAATGAGAGATAATATAGTGATGTCATTTCTCACTTAAAAGTTAAAACTAACAATCAAGGTAGTATCATCAACCATCTCTGTGTATCTATGGAGAAGCGTAAGGGGTGAAAAGACTAAGGTTGGGGAGAACGGCTAGAAGAGGGGTTTTGGTGGAGGTGATGGGAGGGAGGAGGTCAACGATGTAATGAAGGATAGTTGGCAGTTTGCTACATTTGTTGATGGTAGAATCTTTGTTATTACAGTCAAAAGTAGCCAAGAACAAAGAGGGTAAGGCATGTAATGTGGTTAATAATATAGTTATAGTTCAAGATATCACTGATAAGTAACTACCGTATCTAGCAAAGAAGAGTGAGGAAAATGTTCTGATTAGCTACACAAACGGCAAATGAGAAAGATATGATGCAACATGTAGTTAGACCTCAGTGATAAGCATCAATCTGCTGGTGGTTTTGAATGGATAGCATGTAACTGAAGATCTCCAGGAGTTGATCGAATTACAGTAGACAGAATGCGACACTCTTGGCTGTCCATGGTGTCTGTCATTTGTAATAGTTACAATTGGTTTGTCACGTGCTGGTTAACTATTAGTCATAGTAGTATAGCATTTATCATTCTATGTTTGTCTGGAGTGCTAAAGGTAAAAGTGTTGTGGTGGCAACGAAATCTGTGTTGGCAAATAAGATTTACAATCGACAAAGTAAAGTTATATTCACAAAGAGCACAGGATTTTGATTGAAGCAAAGACATCCATCTTTTATTAACTTTCTTGTTATAACAAAGCACCTAAAAGACGCATCTCTAGATACAACTTAAGTACTTGTCAGCTATTTTGCTTCTTGTCTTTAAAGCATGCTTTCAAACTATAGTGATGCCTTACTTACAACCTAATGCAATAATACATAGCATCTCAAGAAGGACACTTTCATTAAAATCAAAGAAAGAAAAGAAATGGATTATCTATAATGTCTATAGTACGCCCTCAAGGCACAAATACACGCAATAATTTCTTTTAATAAGCTAATAATTAGGTATGAAAACAGAATTCTCTCATTCCACAGATTCACTGCAACAACCAGACCTAACCAGCTGATGCAACCAGTAATACCCTATGTCACATCACATGGCTGTGCCACAGCGAATTTGACAGATGATTGTATATTATTTAGACTTTTCAGACTAATCTATGGTTCATTTTCCAAAGAAAACCTTCAAACTATTTGCTACTTCTTTTGTTATTAAATTCTAAAAACAAGAACTTTCCTTTTCATCTTAAACTTTTGTTATTATATCCATTTTCATCTTGAACTCCTGTTACAATATCCATTTGCATCTTGAAAACTTTCAACTACTTGAAATCTTTATTTTTAGTATTTTTTTCTAACTTTTACTATTTAGTTGTCTATCCTAATTCCTACTAACATCTATTCATGCTTTGCTCAGGAATAATGAATTGGATTGTCCAACCTCTTTTGTCAATTGTCAGCCACCCATTAAAATGCTTCTTTCATTAATGCATAAATTCAACAAGATCAGGATACATATATATTTATTAATTTTCTTCCAAATTCAAATAAAATCAATAAACATTATACCCATTTGATCCTATTATCAGCTTTCAAAACATCCAACCTATGATGTTTAAAAAAACAGAAAAAAACAAAAACAAAAATAACACAAGGACCAATTTCAGATTTCCCTTTTAATAATACCCATAATAACAGTAATTCTAAACCAAAAGATTAGCCATCCTTCTTTGATCACAATAAGTAATTCATCAGCATAATACAATAAAACAATATCATTAATTTCACAGAAGCAAACTTCTATTTACAATTTTACACCTAATCATAACAAGTGTTGAGAATTAAGCTTCATACCCAAAACATTTATTTTTTTCCTGGTAATTTCATTTTCAAAAAAAAAATGAAGGAAGAAGGAACAAAAAAGCTTACCCATTAAACCTTTCATGGCTTTGGGAGCGAGAGAGGAGAAATTAAGCTGGGCATTCCCTTTCAACAGATATTATTGTCTGTAACTGTAATAGGAGATATAAGAGACTAATTGGAAAAAGCAAAGAATTAGTAGAGAAGAAGAAAAGTGTAAAGGAGGAAGAGGAATATTGGGGGGTTCGGACATGAGTGGATATCCCATTATTGTTCCTTTGAATAGAAAAACTCGCTTCCTTTTTCTGGGTGGATGAAGCCGGAATGCCATGATAGCTTTGACTACAAGCTGCTCTAGACATGGCTCCATTTGAGGCGTTGTATGGACGAAAATGTCGTTCTCCAGTATGCCGGGATGAGATGGGAGAAACAACATTGTTGGGACCAGAGTTGGTACGTATGACCACAGAAAAGATCCAAATGATTCAACAACGTATACAAACGGCACAGGATCGACAAAAGAGTTATGCGGATCTTCACCGTAAGGACGTGAAATTTGGTATTGGGGATCATGTACTATTACGTGTTGCTCCATGGAAGGGAGTTACAAGATTTGGAAAGAGAGGAAAGCTCAATCCACGATTTATTGGTCCATTTTAGATTCTTGATCGAGTAGGAAATGTGGCCTATAGACTTCATGCGTTACCTCCAAGCATGTCTCGTGTTCATAATGTTTTTCACATATTCATGCTTCGTAAATATGTGAAAGACCCGAACCACATTTTTGAGTTAGAACCAGACGAGATAGCCGAAGATTTAACGTACGAGGAGGTACCTGTTAAGATATTGGATAGGAAAGAGCATGTCCTACGCACCAAAATTATACCACAAGTTAAAGTTTTGTGGAGAAACCATTTTATTGAGGAAATGACATGGGAGTTGGAGTCAGAAATAAAAATGAGGTATCCTGTGACGCCCCCAAAATTAGGTATACGTCACCCATCTTGGGTCGCCACTTACATAGCACATAAATCAAATACAAACTTAATTATACAACTGTCGTGTAACATACGACAAAACATAGCTGAGAATTTTGAAACGAATATTGTCTTCTAGACAGTATTCAAACACAATGAAGTCTTCATTACATTTATTATTACACTATTTCACAGAATAGTGAGGACTACTAATGCACCATCTAGGACCATCACTCTGTTCCCCGACTAGTCCAAGCTACGTTCTCATTTCCTGAAGAGAACAATGAAAGAAAGGGTGAGCTCAACTAGCCCAGTAAGAAATATTATGACTAAGATAATGCAGGATAAATTATCATTAGTCTCCAACAATGTTAAACTGATAAAATACAATAGACATCAAGTTTAACTGCAGCAGAACAAGCAATCCATTAAAAGAGTCAATTAGAGAATAAAATCTACTATCTTTTAAGATTTAAAAGGTTTTTCATCACTTTTATCATTTGGGACTCAAACAATAAATAATCCACATCATCGAATCACCCCGCACTACGGCCGAGGATATTCTTTTAGGGTCACGACCACAAATTATCCATGCACTTTATGGGCCAAAGATAATCATGTTTTCATCAATCGGTCCCGATCATGCCATAAAACAATTCATATTTGCTCCTGGCAGAAGAGAATCCATAGCCATAATTATACCAAAAGCGCCCATCAATGCACTACGAATCAATGAGGACTTTTTCCACATCATTTGTAACATTACGGTCATGATTATACCGAATAATCAGTAATATAATCATACCAAGTCCATCTATGCACTACAGGCCACAGATGACTTTCAACTGAATATAAACATGAGTATGATGACAATGATATAAGAATTCAATAAAACAACTTCAAGAATTAATTTATCTAGGAACCAATAACGTCCAAATTGTCAACAAGATACTATTTTGTGGTGTAAAATTCAAGAATGCTCAGAAGAATATTTCCATAAAACAATCTGGATGAAGCGCAAATATCAAGGATATTCCACTAATTTCATGGAGTATAGAAGTCAAAACGTTAACCAACCGAGTATAATAAAGAATGGAATAACAACAAAATCATCATGCATACGCAGACTTCGCATAGACAAGTTATTCCAATGAGAATAATAAAGAATGAAATAACAATGTAAATCACCATGCATGCGGTATCAGATAGACAAAGTTATTCCAACGAGAATAATATATACGAAATAATAAATAATGGAACTGTGTCGTGTGAAATTCACAAGCGACAGGATATTCGGCGAGAATATTAAATGCGAAATAATAAATAATGGAACCAGTCGGGTGAAATTACAATTCTACGAGGATATCCGAAGCGTAATATAAAGACGGAATAATATAAGGATTTCACCAAGTATAGGGAGTCCACGACACAAAGTTATTCTAATGAATAAATAAGAATGGAATAACATAAAGGATTTCACCAAGATGTGGTACGCCGCTTATATCAAAGTTATATATAGGGTATCTGGCCAGTGTCATGAGGTATTCAAATGAATAAATAAAGAATGGAATAACAGAAATTCTCTTCATGAATAAGAAAGAATAACACCCCTTTACCGTAAAAGGTTATAAGAGTAGGGAAGTAGCGAGAATACTTTTCTTTTTTTTCTCTATTTTTTTCTCTCTAGAGTTTCGGTGAATTCGTAAAGAAAATAATGAAGGAATGAACTTTATTTATAAAAAATGGATCAGATAGTAACTAACTCATGAGCGGTCCAGATTGATTTACTTTAATCATGGGGTCCATATTTAAAGCAAAATCTTTTAAATAAAATATAATATATTCTATTTATAATATAATAAAATAAATAACTTTATAAAAGATTTTACTATGCAAATCTTATATGCAGAATATCTATGCAAAACACTATGCATAATAAAATATAATATAATCTAATTATTGTCTAATAAAACGAATAACTTTATAAAAGTATTCATTTTTATATAAAAGATTTTACTATTAGCCTAATAAAACGAATAACTTTATAAAAGTATTACATTTTATATAAAAAGTTTTTACATTTTATTACGTTAATAATACTAATAAAACAAAACTTATAAATCAACAATAAATGAATCAAATAACGTGAGATACTACGCAACAACCATTGTAGCAATAATTGAACAAAACCGAGTGACTTCTCACGTAAATATTAATATTATCACAGGTATTACTACTATAACCACGCCAGACATCTTGCTTTTCTTTACTATGAGAGTAGTTCAACAGTTTTAACGGTAAAACTTCCATAGATTATTTTTTCATAAAATATTTTTATCGTTTTCTCAATCTGACAATAATTCGTTAATGGGGTCCACCAATGATTGTACTGTCAATGCGGATATTCCCGAACAAAAGAATATTATATAAAAACTTGCATACTTTGCAAAATTTTCAAATACTACCCACAACTATAACATTATATCAAATTCACACCATAATATTAAAAAAAATATTTCAAGAAATTTAAATATTTATTTATAAAATTTGGGGTCTCACATATCCTCACCTTTTTCGATACACCAGGTACGTACGTCAATTTCGAGTACGAAATTTCATAAGGAAGGGAGGTTGTAAGACCCCAACTTTTTATAAATAAAATCGAATTTTCTCTAATTATTTTTCTTGATTAATAAGATGGTAATTTGATATAATACTTTGGTTATGGTTGAAATGTGCAAATTTTGTAAAATAAACAAGTGGTTATTAAAATATTCATTTTTGTGGGGAATATTCGTTGGTCGTGGAATATTCTTCTTTGTTGGGAATATTAGATGACTGGTATGAACCATTTGTGGGCCCTAACTAACGAAAAGCAGTTGGATGAAAGAAAGCGACAAGTATGTGTTTTTATAAATAGCAGGCGTAGAGTTATTTATTAACATTGTTGGATTACCCGGTGGCTAAAATCTGATAATACGTTATTGCATAAAGATATTACCTGATGCATTATACTATTTTGAATTATTGATCCTTACGTAAGAAGACACTACTCAATAATTTTTACTGTGAATTCTTGTTCAATATTTTATTTTATTGGTTCAATAATTGCTTGCGTTGATATTTTATATTATTGTTGTTCAATAATTGTCACTGCACATTATTTCCATTATCAGATCAATAATTCATATTATTTGAATAATATTATTAGATAACATTATTGGCAATGTCTAGAAAGTTCTGTCAAGGAGAGGTTAGGTCATCTAATTGCGCGCCAGTAAGGAGAAATCCTTATTGGAAAGCCCCCTCTTTCCTGGGAACTATCTGGTTGTCATTATTGTGATTCTGTAATATTATTTGTGAATAATTAATTATTGATTTATATGATAAGAAAATATTTATTTGATGTGGATTTAAATGATGGATTTATTTATATGGTTATAAATGAAGGAATTAATGTTGAGGTGTTTTATCAGTATTTTGTCGGTATTAAAAACTCAAATCGGTGTTCTTAAAGCTCTTTTGCGTGAATTATAATTTTTAATCCGACCGTTGGATCGTTGTGATTCTTGGATATGTTATACATATATAAGTTGAGTATATGTCCACAAATTTTGAATCGTTAAAAATGAAAGTATGATTTGTTATGAATTTTAAGAGGTAACTGATGCGAAAATTAGGTTTATAAATGATTTTGGTGGAAAATTCTAGAATTGAGTGGGCCCCACTTGTGGTTGGTGAATAAATGTGCTGAATTTTATTTCAAATGTGGTGGGTGGCAATAGTAGCAGGTCAAGTCTGCTTCGGCGGGCTAATATTTTCCTATAAATAGAGGGCTAAGTTAGAATTGAAAATCACACCAGAAACATAAGCTTTCTTTCTTTCTCTCTCTATATTATCGAGCGTATTTTGTGAGTATTTAGACACTTTGAGAGTTCTTTATTCAAAGACAAGTTCATTCAAAGATCATATCCAGGCCTTTCATTCCGGAAATCGCTTCTTTGAGGTAAGGGATGTTATTTTCTTCGTAAATGATATTAGTTTCTTCAATATCATTATGCTGAAATATTGATATGAACTTTTTATCAAATTTTGAACTTTTGTGTCTGGGAGTTCTTATTCACGATATTTACTTTATTCACGATATCTGAGACTATTCACGAATCACGACCTTTATTCATAGAAAAATAAAAATTTTCCTTTTTGTCCAAAATATCTATTATGATACTAACTTTGATTGTATCCATGTTTTGATCTTCATTCTTGAATTTTGCCCCATAATTATTTATTATGGAATATTTTTGAATTTGGACAAACTAAAGTACGAATCTTTAATCCCTAATATTTGTTCTTTTGTCTCACTGGATTCGTTTTCTTTAAAATATTTTTCATCATCCTCAGTCCTTAATGATGATATAAATGAATATCTTTGGCCTGTAGTGCAAAGATGAATGATTAACTAATGAATATCTTTGGCCCGTAGTGTAAAGATGAATAGGTGTTGAGATGAACATGACTGACTGGTGATATAAATGAATATCTTTGGCCTATAGTGCAAAGATGAATATTGATTGTTATTACAGGGATAAAATATTGATGATGAACTTTTAAATATTAGAAGATAGTAGAACTTATTCTCTACGTTACTCTTCTAATGGATTGTTGTTTCCGCTGCATTTGTTGATCTAAAACTTGTTGTCTATTATATTTTATCAGATTTTTCCCTGTTGAGGACTAATGATAATTTGTTGTATATTATCTTAGTCATAATATTCTTTACTGGGCTAGTTGAGCTCACCCTTTTCCTTGTTGTTCCATTTTTCTTCTTAGGAGGTGAGAATTTAGCAGGGACTAGCCGGGGTATGGAATGATGATTCAAGATAGCTATTTTAGTAGTCCTCACTATTTTGTAAAATAGTGTATTAATAAATGTAATGAGGACCTATTTGGTTGTGGATATTGTCTAGAAGAAAATATTTATATTTAAACTCACAGTATGTGTTGTCGTATTTTGCACGACAATTGTAATAATGAAGTTGTAGTTTTTTTTGTACCATGTATTTTGGCGACTCAGAATGGGTGTTGTATACCTATTTTGGGGGCGTCACACTAACGTTTTCGATGGATCAGTCTATTTGGAGGTTCTGCAGCAACCGAGTATCCAACATGAAGTAGTGATGTGTATTGAACGTTCTAACTACTGGTTGACTCCCTACATTGAGTATCTGGCAGATGACGTCCTTCCTTCGGATCAGATGCTTGCAAAGAAGATCAAGTACAAGAGTGCCAACTTCGTTCTTATTGATGGGGATCTTTATTGATGGGCATTTTCGTCACCATTGTTAAAGTGTTTGGTCCCGACCGAAGCTGAATATGCTCTTCGAGAGGTTCACGAGGGTATTTGTGGCGACCATGTAGCTGCTAAGCCATTAGCCTACAAAGTACTTTGGCAGGGTTTTTACTGGCCTACAATCTTCAAAGAAGCTACGGAATATGTGAAGAAGTGCGAGAAATGTCAGCTCAACAGTCCGATCCCACATCAGCCACCAGAAGAGCTAGACTCGATCTTATCTCCTATACCCTTTGATGTCTAGGGGGTGGATATACTGGGTCCATTGCCAAAAGCTAAAGGTCAGGTCAGTTTTGTTATAGTTGCCATTGATTATATGACCAAATGGGTATAAGCGAAGCCACTTAGGTTAATAATGGAACAAGAATGCTTGAAGTTTATGAAGGAGTCAGTAGTGTTTCATTTCAGAATTCCTAAGGTAGTGATATCGGACAACGGACGCCAGTTCGTGGGATCGAAGTTTGAAGGATTTTTAAAGGAGCTGGGAATTCAACATAGAAAGACTTCGGTGGCTCATCCACAGTCGAATGGGCAAGTTGAGGTGACCAATAGAATGCTGCTGAATGGGATCAAGCGCAGATTGAATGAAGCTAAAGGAAGATGGCTAGAGGAACTGCTCAGTGTATTATGGGCTTACCGTACTACACCAAGGACTACAACAGGGGATTCACCTTTCAGATTGGCCTATGGTACTGATGCCTTAGTTCCTGTTGAAATTGGATCCACCAGTCTTCGGGTTAGTCGGTTCAAGGAGATCTACAATGATGAAGGACTGATGGTCAACTTGGATCTGTTAGAAGAAGTCAGAGAGGTGGTTTGATCAAATTGGCGGCCTATTAGCGAAGAGTAGCTAAGCACTACAACAAGGGGGTAAAGCTTCGCAGATTTGAAGTGGGGGACTTCATCCTTAGAGAAGTTGAAACATCTACGCCTCAGAACATGGGAAAGCTGATGCCGAACTGGGAAGGGCCGTATGAAGTAATTGAAGTACCGAAGCCAGGAACTTACCGATTGAAGGCATTGGACGAATCAGAGATCAAGAATACTTGTCATGCTGGCAGGCTTCGGAAATATTTTCAGTAGAGATCGAGTCAGTTTATCAGAAGTCTGTAAATGGTGGTTCATCATCAATAAAAGATTCACTTTTTCACAATCGATTTTCTTACTATTGGTCCTAAATTCACAATGGTGTAAGGAGGACGGGGGGAACTCGCTGACCATTTGATGGTAGCCTTTTTGGAAGGTGGTCCTTATAAATTTGTCAGGCCCTTCAGGGTAGGCAAACTTCATCGGTGTAAGGAGGACGCAGGGTGGACTTAGCGACCATTCGATGGTAGCCTTTTTCAGCGAGTGTGTCTCATGGGTTTGTTTTACTGCGAGTGGTAAACAAATTCCATAGTCCTTTTAATTTTTCTTTACCGCGAGTGGTAAACAAAATGCACCAAAGTAAGGAGGTTCAGGGGGACTTGCTGGCCATTCGATGGTAGCCTTATTGTTAGGTGTGTCCTTATGAATTTGTTCTACCGCGAGTAGTAAACAAATTCCATGGCCCTTATAAAATTGTTCTACCCCGAGTGGTAAATAAATGTCCTTATATACTTGTTTAACCCAAGTGGTAAACAAGATCTTGATGGTGCAAAGAGGATCTGCCAAATTCACCTTATACATGACCAGCCTCACACTTCGAAAACGATAAGTATGCATTACTTTATTTTGTTCAAGTGTTGAGTTTGGTTCATTCAGTTCAGTTCATTGAATTCAGTTCATATCATTTCTTAACTTAACTGTTATATGCCTTATCTGATTCATAATCTAAGTTAAGTACATTCAAATCATTGATGCTGAATTATTGACAAGAAATGCATTAAACAAAAGTCATGATAAAGAAAGTTAAAATTTCATTCATAGTTAACCGTTCATAATATCAACCGATTACAAAAAAAGATAGAAATTTTTACATAAAAGTTTAACACTAGACAGAAGTATGATTACATTCAGGCATCACCTTCGCCTTCGGAAGAGTCCAGAAAGGTTGGGTCCAATTGAGCCATAATCAGTTTTTCTTTCCCTCGACCTCGGCAGACTTCGTAACCTTCAGAGTACACCTTCAGAATCTCTGCATTTAACTCATCGGATTCTCGGTACTCTGTTCGGATTTGTTAACGAAGTTCCTCAGTCACGGGAGGACCCTGCTCTTCTAAGGCTTGTAACTTACTTTGAAGTTTACGATGCCTGACCAAATGTTTTTCCTTGTCTACCCAGGCCTTCGTTTGGACCTCATCGATTTGTTTCGCCAAGCTCAGATTGGCTGTGGCTAACTCCTCGTTCCTGGTCTTTAGAAATTCATTCTTTTCAACAAGATCGACATTCATGTTAGTCAGATCTTGTTGACTAGCCTTGGTCTTCTTCAGATCCTCCTGAGAGGTCTTCAATTCACCCTTCGTTTAAGCCAAATCCTTCCGAAGGCATTCATTATTAAACTCGAAAATATCCCGATCATGCCTCGCTTCAGCCAAGGCCGACTGCAGAATGGCATTTTCTTTCCTTGCAGCTTCTTCTACAGCTTCGGCTTCGAGATGTTTAGGACGTAAACGTCCAAAAACAACATTGGCCTATACATGTTCAGTATTTTCAATCAATTTCAGATATCTACCAAAAGCATGATAAGAAGTATGAAGATTGGGAAAATAAATTTACTTGTGCTATGTAGCTCATGCCTTCATCTAGTAGATCCCCGATCGAGCTGTTGCCAAATCGGTGATCGTTGGTTTCCCGAACGAAGGTATTAAAGAGTTGGAAGGGGAAGTTGGCATTAAAACGGGGCCACAGTAATGGTGATGCCATGGCTTCATTCTGAAATTCATGAGATTGAGGCCCAGAATGAGGAGACATCGGATGCTCAGGAGAAGGTACTGGTTGTTCACGAACGGGTGATCTGAATAGATATTTTCAGGTGATGGAGACCGAGGTGGAACGGTTTCACGTGGTGTTGTTGGGGCAGAAGCTGAACTTTGCTGGTTATCGGATGATCATTTTCTTTTTCGAGTTAACGATGAAACGGGCTCAGCTAGTTCTTCATCGTCAGAGGCTTGAATCTCAATAGGAATTGTAGGGGGAAGTTCGGTTGGAGGAGGAGGTACTCTAAGTTCATCAGCGCTCAGAGGGGTGACCTTAGTTCTTAATTTCTTGACCCGAAGAAGATTTTTTCGATCATTTACAGGCAGATCGAGTAAACTTCCTCGGGGTTTGGTGGTTGGTTCAGGTTCTGGGATGGGCTCAGGAAAGGTTGGAGTGGGAATTGATCGAGGTTTTCGAACAACTCTCTTCTTTCGACGTGGTTGTAGAGTTTTTTTTGGTGGAATGGGCTCATCGGCTTCTAGTTCGTCAATTTGGAGTTCAGCAATTGGAATTTCCTCGGCTGGATTACCTTCGGGAGGGGTTTCTAACAATGGAGTTTTGGCAGCTTCCGAAGATTTTCCGTATAAGAAATCTTCAAAATCTCTTACCTCTGAAGAGGTTGGCTTATTCAAAGACACTGCAAGAGTCAGAGAGTCACCTATCAGATTTCATGTTATTAAAAATTTCAAATAAATATATAGCCCAATAATTCAGAACTTACATTTGTGGTCGTATAGCCATGCTTGCTTAGTAAGAAGCAAGTAGTTCCATTCCTTCGATGGGAAGTTCTCGAAGAGTTCGATCATCTCAGCCACACATTCCTCAGAGATATCCTCGAAGTCAGCAGAGATTTTATCTTGAGTAGACCAGTCAGGCAGAGATGCAATTTCTGGCCCCTTGATGAAAAACCATCCTTTGTGTCATCCCTTGTTGCTGGAAGGGGTAGACACCAGAGATCGTCTTTCAAATTTCTCCCCTACTTTCGGTGATTGTTTACCTAGCACCTTAAATCCCTTTTCCCATGTTTGGCTGACCTTATAGACGGTAAAGAAGAATTCTAGAGTGGGTTCTACACCTATTTCATGGCGAAAGGCAATGAAGGCTAAGACATGAATGTAGGAGTTTGGAACTAGTTGGGCGAACCCAACACCAATAAACCCTAGGAGGGTTACCAGGAAGATGTGAAGGGGGAATCGAATCCCCTTCTCAAGAATAGTCACTGGAATGGTCGTCCATCCTTCTGGCCGTTGATACATTCTCTCCTCAGATCTAGGGGCTCTCACCAAATGGGTGGCAGGAATCTGATAGCGAACCCGAATCCTTTGTAGTATAGGCTCAGTAACAGCAGAAGGGGTGTTGGCACGAGGATATTGTTCCTTATTCCTAAAGAACTCAGAGAGTTTGGGCGACACTTTACGAGGAGGAGATTTCTTACTAGTCGTGCCAGTTTTAGGATTAGAACTCGAAGCCTCTTTGTTAGGATTTGGATTTGGTGGGCTGGTAGTGATTGGAGTCGCACTAATAAGAGAACTTTGCTCAGAATCTTGGGAAGCCATTGTTATCAATGTGCAGTAAGGAAGAGAGTTCGAAAGAGAAGGAAAGAGCTCAAAGGTTTAAAATTCAAATTGACAGGTAAAAATGTCAATTTGGGCGAAAATTGCTTTTTATATTGACGGTTACATGAGTTACGAAGGCGGTATATTTAATTTTTGGCAATGATGAGGAAGTTGAATGGGTAGCGTCCGGGTTAAGCCTCAGATATTTATCAGATTGGGCCTTTTAATTGGACTTCCGATTTTAGTCCCTCTTTTCATTTTAATCCTTACCGTCTAGGCCTTGATAAAGTTTAATTTGGGCCTCTTTTGGTTCTATTCAAATCTTCATATCATGGACTATTTATAGTTTTCTATTAAACAGTTTGTTTAATAAAAAACTAGGGGGCAATGTTGGGTTATGATATTTCCTATATTAGGCCGAATGGATTGGGCCCGTTTATCTGGTTAGTCCACTGGGTCATCATTATTGGGTTCTAAAGTTATTGATCTTAGTCCTTGTATTATCTTTGTTAAGTCTTTATAATATTGGGCCAGATTAGTGGGCTGACCCGTCATATATTTAAATATCTCCACCTTTGACCGGTAATGATGAAAAAGCATGACAGTTGACTGTTTTATCTGCCATGCATTAATGTGGATGGGATCCGGGGAAGGCCAACGGTAGAACACAGTGGCCAGTGGTAGTGGGTGAACTGTATGCAGTCGGTAAAAACCATCAGATCAGGGGGTTGTGTCAGACAGTAGTGGGTGGCACGGTAAACCGGGCTAGAGAGCATATCATAGCAAGGAAGTCTTCTAAGTAAAGGTAACTGATAATTTTATCTCTCTCAAGACATTAGATATTTTTATCCTCCATTGTTAACCTTGTGATCTTTGTCTTGACTCTCGCTTTGAATTTATCCCCTCTGACTGGCCGAAATCAAGCTTTTGGTGTTCTTTGTGTTTCTTTATCTGCAAGGATCGGGGACGTCTTACGTGATTGGGACATGGCAGAAGATCTTGGCGTTAACATATACCTAAAATTTTAGAAAGTTCATTATTTGTGATTTTTCTTCTATTATTTATTTTTCATTTTTTAAAATGAAAAAGAATTGAGAAAAGGAGATGATGACCTCTATATTCTGTAAAAGAGAATGACCTCAATTATGTACAATCAGGTTATAGAGGTTTCATGGAATCCAAAAAGTGGGAAAAAAATGAGGGTTTAATAATAATAAAATCGTTAGCAATTCAATTTTATTAAATATTTATTGACATATATATTATTTTTTAATTTTTTGGGAGAAGAGTTCATTTAATTTGTCATATCTTGGATCTATTGTCACATGTGCCTTCCACTCTCATGATTTAGTTTACCTTGATATCTTTCTTTAAATAGTTGACCTTACTTTTCGTAAATTTTCAGCTTTCTTATCTTTAGAGTTTTCTTATAGTAGAGTTAATTCATCGAAAAAATAGACTTTCCAAAAGCTAAATTAAGAAAATATCATTAGAAAGGCCAAATCAGATCAATCCTACTGTTCCAGAAGCCCCGTGCAACCCTCGCAGCCATACTAGCCTCTTCTCGATTTCTACTAGAAAGCACACGTGTCCACCAATCACCAAAACTCTCCTCAGACCCACTGTTATCACCTATCCAAGATAAACTCCAAACATCTCTAGAGCAAGAACACCGCACCAGGACATGTAACACATCATCGGGACTATTATTACATCTTGGGCACATATTATTGACATCAACACGTTTCTTCTTCAGATCTCTCATGGTGGGTAAACTATTTATGCACGCTCGCCAAAGAAATCACTTTTGCTGGAACATTTAGAGGCCATAACTTGCGCCACATATTGGATTCGTTCTAATGCATCAATCTACTCGACCATAGCTTTATTCCATTCTGGATTCTGAAGTGATTCCTCAAAATTTTCTAGTTCTTTTTCTTCTGCTCATTTTACTATGCCGACGTTGGCATATTTGGGGCTAGCCTTTCTGGCTCTTGTTGATCTTTTGAGGGGAGTTGGTGTTTCTGCTTCACTAGGCTCACTTTATTTGCTTGGTTGTTTATACACACCAGTTTTCTAGGGACTTTGAGCTATGGCTTCCTTGACATCACTATCATCATTTGTATCTTCAGGTTTATCTAAGATCAATTGAATTTGAGCATATTGCAACTCATCTTTAATAACATTTAGTCTGGTAGAATCTCCTTTTTCGAGGACCACCATAAAGACGCTTCATCAAACACCATATTCTGAGACTTGTAACACTTTCCAATTGTAAGATTATATCACCTCCACCCTTTTCTTTGATTATCATATCCTAACAAAATACACTTAACAATTTTTTTGTCCATCTTGCTACGCAAATGGTCATGTACAAAAACATAGCAAACACAACCAAATACTCGAAAATAGCTAACTGTAGGCTTCATGCTCCATAATTTTTCAAGGGGTGAAATAAAACATAACTTTCGTTGAGGAAGCCTATTAATTATAAAAGTTGCTGTCTTTATTGTTTCTGCCTAAAAACGTCCTGTAAATTTCTTCGTAGGAAGCATATTTTGACATATTTCTGCCAAGTGTCTGTTCTTCCTTTCTGCTACTCCATTTTGTTGTAGAGTGCTAGGACATGTGAACTGATGGTGTATTCGGTACTCCCGAAAAAAATTGCACAACTTGTATGAGGTATGCTCTCTTCCATTGTCGGTGCGTAGACAACGAACTACTTTACCAACTTCTGCTTCCGCTACTTTCCTGAACTCATTGAACTTTGAAAAAATTTTAGATTTTTGTTTCATGAAGTAAACCCACACAAAAATTTGGATAACAAACATTTATGTGACAGCTGGCATTGACTATACTACGTGACAATGATGACATGTAAAGTAAGACAAACTAAGACTAAAAAATTCGCTTCCGTCAAGATTTGAACTCGCAACCTCAACCTTATTACTTGAAGTAACTATTCAACCAAGTTACATGATGTAATCATAAATAAGATCATAAATTTTATTTATACAAGTTTCACCATTTAAATTAAAAAGAAAAGAAAAGATAAATAAGTTGGTAAATAAGTTTTGTCAGATATTGATTTATAAGTGGGGTTTTAAGTTTATTTTGATAATCATTAGATTTTTTTAAAAAAAAATAATTGCATTTATTGAATACTATAATGAGTTGTATATTTTGATATTTTGATCTTTCTTAACATACTAAAATAAGGGACGCATCAACCAAATCTATATTTATCTAATTTATTTATTGATTAGGAATTATACTAATAATATGTATTTTCATTGACACAAAGAATTTCTTAAGACTAAAGGTGATATATAGCTAGAGACTTATAGAAAGAAAAAAAAATCTCATATTCTTTGTCTTAATTCAATTGCATCAAAATTTTGAATATTAGGTTGAAGTTTATTATAATTTATTTTTAACTTATTTACTATTTTAGTTTACACTTTTTATTCATCAACTCGGAGAATACTATTTGACACACCTTTATTAAAGCATCTTAATTATTATAGAAATAAAGTGTTATTTTTGGCCAAATAAAATTGAAAATGTTTACTTAAATTATCCAATATTAACCTTTTCCTTTTTAGTTACAATAAAAATGTTAATTGCACGCACTCAATTTATAATGGAGAAACTTGTATAAATAAAATTTATATTGTCTTAATTACAATTACATCACGTTGCTTAGTTGAATAGCTACTTAAAGTTACGAGGTTGGGGTTTTGAGTTCAAATCTTGATGAAAGCTAATTTTTTTAGTCTTATTTTAGCTTATTTTACATGCAATCATTGCTACGTATGATAGTCAATGCTCAATTGTGAAATAAAAGTTTGTTATCCAATTTTTTTAATAGTAGAATGTTTATTTTGCATTGACCAACAAAAGGGACACAATATCCAAATATAATAAGAGTACAATGATCACTTTTGCATTTTACTCTTTGGAAAAGTCATCAATAAAGGTCACTATTCATCCCACCAATAGAGGTTTACTTGACAGGTCCAAACACATTAGAGTGAATTAACTCTAATAGTTCTTTAGCTTAATTTAAATTTGGACTCTTCATATGACAACTGATGCATTTTACCATACTGAAATACGCATATTGTGTTTATTTTTACTTTAAGTTGGGGAAGTCCCTTCAGCATTAATCTTTTCATCATCAAATCTAGCTTGAAATAGCTAAAGTGACTTAATCGCCGCATGTGCCATAAGTCTGATGTCTCATTTTTTTCTTATCGTGCTCACATGCAGTTTCTGCAGACATCACATATACTGACTGTAAACTTCTCCCCTTCATCATTGGCTCTTTTATAATCTCAAGGTCGTGATAAACCTTCACATCTTGTGGACTAAACATGACAAAATGGCTTGTAGATGTTAATTTGTGATACCGAAATAATATTTTTCTTCATACCTGGGACGTGGTAGACATGTTAAAGCGACGCCTCAATGGCACTATATTGGAGAGAGACTACTGTATTACCGATATGAGCTATTGGTAACTTAATTTGAGTTGTTGGCTATCACCACCTCTCAGCTTCCCTTATATTTTTGATAAATTGTGTAACTTTTCTTTATTGCCCGTCATATGATTTGAGCATCCCGAATCAACGATCCAATCTTTCTCATAATCAATATGTTCAGACATAGTTTCGTGAGAGCTAACTCCTCTTCTGTTGCAAATAATGCCTCAACATCCCATTCTTCCTCACTTTTGGAAGTAGCAAAGTTACTCTCCACTGAATTTTTCTTCGACCAACAAGCTATTGCCATGTGACCCTTCATCCCGTAATTATAGCACTTCCCTTTGAAGTTTCTTTCGTTGCCATGATTCTTCAAAGTTCCCCCTTATACGAGCGCTTCCTTCGCCTTGATGACTTTTTGTCTTATCATCAATTTTTTAAAACCCACTAACCCTATACTGCTCGGAGTTCCCTTTACTTTTATTGGCGTATAGCGCTTCCTCCTCACCCTTCAGAGAGACTCCTCCCATTCGCTTAGCTAGTGCTTCTTGTTCAGCAAGAAAATTTTTGAACTCAACACGCGATGGTTGATTTTTTCATCTCTGCATTGCAGCAACAAAGCCCCTATATTCGGACATCAAACCATGGATAATTATTCTTTTCAAATGCTAACAACTCAAAAACAAACAATAAACTCGCGGTCAAGACCACATGCTGGTGTTGTATTCTAACAGTAACCTTAGAAATGTTGTGAAATCTGAGAAATGGGGTTTTTCTAAGTGGTGAATTATGGTGATAGTGGTCATGTTACTATATTCTAATGGATTATAATTCCAAGATTATTTTAAATTGTCTTAATCACATGTTTATTTTTTATGGGATTATTAATGAGATAACTTAAAATAATCTAATGTTAATTTTGTTTTGTTCAAAATTAATTAAAGGATTGAATAAAACTTACCGTTTGGACTATCATACACTTACTACCAATAACAAAGATATCATATTCTCATTAGTTTAAGTATAGATAGATAAAATAAGATACATCGATTTTTTAAACAAATTTAAAGGTTAATTTTGTCCACATATTTTTAGCCTCAAATGATAGGTATTATAATACCTAGTTGGGCATTTTATTAAATAGTTCCTCTTTTCAAGACATTTTATTATCCCGAGACTAATAGTCCAAAGTCTATTTTTAAAAACAAACAAGAGACTTGAGATTAATAATCTAATTTCAAGTATAATTATTGCAAACAAACATAACCTTGATGTTTTGAAGGAGATGAAGGATGGGGACGTATGTTTTTTGAGGAGATGAAGGATGAAGGATGGTGGACATTGGTGTAATGGGGGATCCTAATCCATATAGTTCGGATTAGGATTCTCTCCATTACACATATCCTCCAATTTCTTTTAATGCACATTTAGCGACACAAATATTACACTCTTTCAGTAACACAATTATTTGCGATAATTTTTTTTGTTGCTAATTTTGACGCCCCCAAAATAGGTCTACACAACCCATTCTGAGTCGTCAAATACATGGTACAGAATTCAAATACAAATTTCATTTATACAACTGTCGTGTAAAATACGACAACACATAAGCTGAGAGTTTCAATACAAATATTGTCTTGTAAACAATATCTAAACTCAAATAAAGTCCTCATTACAATTATTGTCACACTATTTTATAAAATAGTGAGGACTACTATAATAACCATCTTGGACCATTACTCCACTCCCCGACTAGTCTCAACTACATTCTCGCCTCCTAAGAAGAACAATGGAACCAAAAGGAAAATGGTGAGCTCAACTAGTCCAGTAAAAAATATTATGACTAAGATAATGTAAAATAAATTATACTTAGTCCTCAACAGGAAAAAATCTGATAAAATACAATAGACAACAAGTTTTAGATCAACAACTGCATCGAAAATAGCAATCCATTAGAAGAGTCAAGTAGAGCATGATGTCTACTATCTTCTACGATTTAAAATTTCATCATCAATATTTTATCCTTGTAACACCAATCAATAATTATTTCTAATAAACGAATTATCTATGCAGTACGGACCAAAGATAATCGTTTGTATCACCAGTGGTCATGATCATATATGCCAAACACCTATCCATCTATGCACTACGGGCCAAAGAGGACTTTCACCATAACCTTTATCTGTAACATCAAATGTCATGATTATACCCATACACAGTTCCTGGTCATAATCATACCAATCAACAGTCCATCATTGCATTACGGTCCAAAGATGACTTTCAGCACAATATAAGCATGAGAATGATAACAATGATATAAAGAACCAATCAAGTGAGATCAAGGATAAATATTAGAGATTTATAATTTAATTTATCCAGAGTTCAAGAATGTACAAATTGTAAACATGATAACTAATTTTGGAGTAAAATTCAAGAATGATATTCACGTATTAAAAATAATTTGGACAGAAAAGAAATCAATTTTATCGTGAATAGTACCCCAAATAAATAGTACCTCGAGTGAATAGTACCCTATAAATAGTACTCCAAATTAATAGTACTCCGGTATTAAAATTTAATTAGAAAGTTCAGACCAATTTTCCAATGAAATGATATTAGATGAAGCGCAAACCTCAAGGAATTTTTAATCATTTCAGGAATTATAGAAGCAATATTTACCACAATAAGTTTAAATTTTGGAATATGAAATGAAATAATATACGAAACTGCAAATAGATTTTCACCTGTCATGCGGTAATCTGCATAGACATATCACTTCCACAATTTAATAAAGAATGAATACGAATGGTTATTCACTAGACATGTGGTAATCCACGTAGACAGGTTATTCCCACAGATTAATAAAGAATGAATACGAAGGGTTATTCACCAGGCATGCGGTAATCCGCGTAGACAAGTTATTCCCACAGATTAATAAAGAATGAATACGAAGGGTTATTCACCAGGCATGCGGTAATCCACATAGACATGTTATTCCCACATATTAATAAGGAATGTATGTAAGACCCCAACTTTTATGAATAAAGATTAATATTTCTCAAAATATATTTTTGAATATTATGGTGTGGATATGATATAATGTTATAGTTGTGGGTAATTTTTATAAATTTTTCAAAGTAAGCAAGTTGTTATAAAATATTCGATTGGTCGGTGAATATTCGTTTTAACAAGGAATATTCGTACGACGACACAACCATTGGTGGACTCCACAACGAAAGTATTGTCGTAGTTAGAAAATGACAGAATTATCTTTTTATAAAAATAAAGGTGAAAGTTTTACCGTTAAACTGTTGAACTACCCGGTAGTAAAAGTACGATGTCTGGTGGTTGCATAAGTAGCATACCAGTATTGATTATTGATGCTTATATGAGAAGTCACTCAGCTTATACTCAATTATTGCTACAATAATTGCTGCATAATATCTCTCATATTATTGATTCAATTATTATCACATTATCATCTGCATAATATTTTATATTATTAAATCAATAATTGAGACGACAAAGTAACTCATATTATTAGTTGCAATATTGACAATGGCTAGAAGTTCTGTCAAGGAGAGGTTAGGTCATCTAATTGCGCGACAATAGGAAGAAATCCTTATCGGAAAGCCTCTTCTTTCCTGGGAATGATCTGGTTATTAAATATTGTCAGTTATAATATTAATGATGAATAAGTTCGTGTTGATTAAAGATGAAATTGATAGTTCCATTGTGTTGGGATTATTAGTGTTAGTGGAAATCGATATTTATTTTGATAATAATTGATGTCTGGAGGTTATATTGACCAATCGGGTAATTAATCGGATAAATGAGCAATTAATTGCTATTAATTCACATGCTTATAACTATTTGTTCACATGTGTGTACTATTGATTCACATGCATGTACTATTAGGGGAGGTGGTGCAAGATTGATAATACTTGCATGACTAAATTAAAAATGGAGGTATAGATGAAGGTACTATATTGTAACTATTTTTTTCACATGTATAGAACTATTGATTCACATGAATGTAATATTGATTCACATGATGTATTATTAGGGGAGGTGGTGCAAGTTTGATAATACTTGCAGGACTAAATTAAAAATGAAGGAAAAGAAGAAGGTATTATACTATAATATTTCGAGCCCAAAAACGTGCAATTATCGAAACTATATTTTCCTATAAATAGAAGCTCATTCTTCTTTTATTCTCACCAATTCACTAAGACTCACAAGAGCAATTATAGAGAGAGAAGCTATAGAGAGAAATAAGAAGAGAAGTCTACTATCTCACTATTCCAGTATCCAATCTTCTTTTGAGGTAAGGGGTATTATTTATTTCATATTCACTTACGATATTATTTTCGTATTCGTAAGAAATTTATTTTCGTTCAATATTCGTAATGAATATTGATTTTTTTCAATATTCGTTGGGATATTGTCTTCATTTAATATTTGTAAGAAATATTATTTTCGTTCAACAGTTCTAAGGGGTATTATTTATTTCATCTTCGCTTACGATATTATTTTATTCGTAAGAAATATTATCTTCGTTCAATATTCGTAAGGAATATTATTTTGTTCAATATGCGTAAGGAATATTATCTTCGTTCCATATTCGTTGGAATATTATTTTCGTTCAACAGTCCTAAGGGATATTATTTTTGTTCAGTATTCATAAGGAATAATATTTTCTTCCATACTCTGTAATATGTGAGTAATATTATTTCGTCTCGTATTCCTGATTATACCCTCATTTTATTAAAGTATTGCTTCTATACTCCATGAAATTAGTAGAATATCCTTAAAATTTGCGCTTCATCTAGTATAATTTTACAAGGATATTTTCTGCACATTATTGTTAAATTTTAAGCTTTTCATGCCGGAGTACTGTCCATGAGTACTATTCATTTATATGGTACTATTCACAAAGTACTATTTATAAAGTACTATTCACGAAGTACTATTCACGAGTAATATTCACAAAGTACTATTCATGGGGTACTATTCCTGGGGTACTATTCACCTAGAGTACTATTCACCCGAAGTACTATTCATGACAAAAATTGATTTCTTTTCGGTCCAAATCATTTTTGATACAATATCATTCTTGAATTTTACTCCACAAAGCAGTATCATGTTGGTAATTTGAACATTATTGAATTCTGGATAAATTAAATTATAAATCTTTAAAAATTTATCATTTGTTTCTTTTAATTGAATTATTTTATCATTGTCATCATCCTCATGCTTATATTGTGATGAAAGTCATCTTTGGCTTACGTTCATAGATGGACTGTTGATTGATATGATTATGACCAGGGATCATTTGGTATAATCATGACCCGTAATGTTACAAATGATGTGGTAAAAGTCCTCATTGGCCTGTAGTGCATTGATGGACAGTTGTTGGTATGATTATGACCTGGGATTATTCGGTATAATCATGACCATTGATGATTACATGAATATCCTTGACCGTGGTGCATGGATGATTCGATGATGTGGTTTATTTATTAAGCTGAGTCTCAGCGATAAAGTTGATGAAAAACTTTTTAAATCATAGAAGATAGTAGATATCATGCTCTACTTGACTCTTCTAATGGATTGCTTGTTCCGCTGTAGTTAAACTTATTTATATTCTATCAGTTTAACATTGTTGAAGGCTAACGATAACTTATTCTGCATTATCTTAGTCATAATATTTCTTACTGGGCTAGTTGAGCTCACCCTTTTGCTTTCATTGTTCTCTTCAGGAAATGAGAACATAGCCGGGACTAGTCGGGGAACGGTGTGATGGTCCGAGATAGTGTTATAGTAGTCCTCACTATTCTATAAAATAGTGTGACAATAAATGTAATGAGGAATCCATTTGAGTTTGGATATTGTTTATAAGACAATATTCGTGTAAAAACTCTAAGCAAATGTTGTATAATTAAGTTTTTATTTGTATTCAGTACCATGTATTTGGGGACCCAAGATGGGTGATGTATACCTATTTTGGAGGCGTTACAATGAATGCTAAACCTTATGAGTATGAAGAAAATAACATCATTTACGAATACGAGAGAAATAATACTCCTTACCTTAGTAGGAGGTTGAATACTGCAATAGTGTAGTAGCAGAATACTTTTCTTCTTTCTCTTTTTATAGTTTCTCTCACTATAGCTTGTGATTATAACTTTGCTCTTCAAAATGGTAGGAAATAATGAATGAATGCTAGGGAAATGTGACAAATTACAAGGTTAATTATACTTTAGTACCTTCATCTTTGCCTCTATTTTTAATTTAGTCCTTCAAGTATTATCAATCTTGCATAACCTCACCTAATAGTTCCTTACATGTGAACCAATAGTAATTAATTTCTCATTTATCCGATTAATTGTTCGATTGGTCAATTTAACATCCAGAAATCAACTATTATCGAAATAAATATCAATTTCCACTAACATTAATATTCCCAATACAATAAAAATATTTTTATCAATAATTATTCATCATTAATATTATAATTCACAATATTGACAACCAGATCGTTCCCAAAAAAAGAGGAGGCTTTTCGATAAGAATTTCTCCTTATTAGAGCGCAATTATATAACCTAACCCCTTTCTACGACAGAACTTTCTACACATTGTCAATAATGCAAATAATAGTATAAATAACTGTATCGTCTCAATTATTAATTTAATAATATAAAATATTATACAGATGATACTGTGACAATAATGTAATCAATAATATGAGATACTGTGCAGCAACTATTGTGGCAATTATTGAATAAAACTGAGTGACTTTTTACGTAAGCATTAATAATCAGAGATACTGTGCAATATCGTGTGCTACTGTGCAACAACGCGTATTACTATACTTTTATCATCGGATATTTCAACAGTTTAACGGTAAAAATTTTGCCGTTATTTTTATAAAGAGTTATTGCGCTGTTGTATGAATATTCCCTAACAAAAAAAATATTTTCCGACCAAACGAATATTTTATGACAACTTGCTTACTTTGAAAAATTTGCACTAATTATTTGCGACGAATTTTGTTTTATTGCTAAGTGTCATATTTGTGTCGTTGAATATGTCTTGAAGAAAATTAAAAAATATGTATAATGGGTGTGATCTTAATCCGAACTACATGTATATATGTTTATTTACTTACTTTTAACAGTACTTTTGGTTGGACAAGTGTGATTTGTAGTAAATTATTAAGAAAATCCAATTATTCCAACAATGTTAAATGCTTTATTTTAAGTGCTAATCCAAATCCAATACATTTTTTATTTTTTGTTAGCAATCTAAAATGAAAGTCAGATCTATTAGAAATAATTAAGTATTTTCAGGACTTTGCATGGTGGCAGGCTGCATCTCCAAATTAAAAATTTATTGCCATCATTCCAGAAGTTGATTTTTTAAAACCTTTACCATACTCCTTCCGTCATAAAATATCGGATACTGTTAATTTTTAAACGCCAAATTGGTGATATTTTTAAGATTATATATATATATATATATATATATATATATATATATATATATATACTCCCTCCATCCCGAATTATCTCTTGTTTTAAAAAAAAATTTGTCCCATAATATCTGCTTTTTCAAGATTTCAATGCATTTTTTCCTTTGTTTTCCAAGTTTGCCCTTTTACCCTAATTGTTGATAGTCATTACTCTCATTCACGCCTCTCCTCTTTTTTAAGCATTCTTTTCATATTCCCACCAATAAGGATTCACGCTTTCTCGCCTTCTCGTATCCTTGATTCTGATTGTCGAAGTTATGCTTCTTAAAAGACCTTCCTGGCACTCTTCCATGGACAATCTCTTTTTACTAAAGCCTCATATAGACAACATATTCTTGCAAGTTGAGGTCCAAATTGTTGTGAAAAGAAGGTTTGTGAAGAATATGGAGCAAACTGAAGATGGTCAAAATCTCTAAGAAGAAAGCTGCTTAGGATTTCGACATGCATGAATAATGCAGATAGCTGGATCGATTTAACCAACAAAGCAATGGAGCGAACTGAAGATTTCAAGAACTCGGAGAAGAAAGTTGTGATGGATGTCGACTTAAACAAATATCCGGAGGAGTATGCAAAAGAAGTTTATGAAAAAAAAGAACTTCAAGAAATATTAAGGGTGATGTTGAGGATTTATTATCCTAATCTTTTCAATTAGTCGGGTAATTGTTTTGCTAGAGGTAAGATGATGGAGTTGGAATTTTTTTTTGGGTGGTTTGGGTATGTCAGTATTGCAAACTTTTGAGTTAAGTTGTGTTTTGGTTATGAAGAGGGAAGAACATTGATTTTGTTGTACTGGATTATGAACCATCAATTCTACTTGATTTTGTGTTTTGATTATGAAGAGGGAAGTACTCATTTTGTTTTTCTCTGTATCTGTTTCAGAAGTACTCAATTTGTAGAATTTTTCTGTATCACAAGCCAATTATTGGGTTATCTTCTCTGTTTTGATTTGTTTACATCTGATAAAACCACAAATTGAAGCAGAAATGCAGCATTACAGACTTTAATTTACATATGATAAAAACACAAATTGAAGTAGAAACTCTAACCAAACGGCTGAAGCTTCCCATTACACAATTCAGACACTTATATACAATGTTAAAATAATGTCACCCACTTTGTGTTTGTTAATCACCCACTAACACATGTATACAACACATAAAATAATGCCTTAATTTGTTTTTCTTGTACAGGTTTTTCACATGATAACCTACAGGTTGTGCAAGTAGTTTACAACTTGACATGAGGGTTTCAATTTGGTTCATTTAATTCAAAAAATTACAACTGCAGGAGTATTTTTTTCCGGAGAGCTCACCGAGTAAACAAAAAAACAAATTCATTGCTCAAAACAACTGTTTAATTCAAGCATTATATCAATGGAATAAAGGTATTCCAAAAAAAAGAGTAATGGCTCCTTAAAAATAAAAAAAAGAGAAATAGTATGGATGCTTCAAGTACATCTCAAAAATAAGAATTCTCTTCCAACTGCCAAAAATAAGAATTGTCAACTATTCTACAGCTCCAGCTTAGAATGACAATTGGAGATTTCCACTGCAACAGTCTCTTTAGCATTTCCCAGAACCTGTAAAAGCCAATGTCTATGTTATTCTGAAAGAACTATGTAAAAGCCAACCTCAATTAATTACTTCCACAGCTCACACACAATTAACAGAATTTAGGTAGTTTCTACTTGGAATCAGTTGCCATGCTAAAAAAATACAATAGTAGAATGAAGATCAGATACATACCGAATCAAGCAACAATATATAGGTAGTTGCACACTTCTTCCACCAGTTTAGGTTCACAACTAACCTGAATAGGGAGCTGGCCTTCACGTTCCAATATTTCTTTTTTGATATGAGGAACTTTGTATTGATTTAAACCTTTACATCTCATTATTTCTTGCATACATAACTGCAATGACAAAAATATCCGGTTGGAATTCACACTAGAAAACTCTTCAAATGCCTTAACCAACTACACTTATAAGCTCATTGATAGATCGCATTGACTCTCTTTGTTGTAGGGATTGAATAGCACTGAAAAATCCAAGATCCAAAACATTCAAATCTGGAGAGTCTGGAGATTGGCATAATAAACGAATATCAAACTCATCTCTGGTTGTAGCTTCACAAAATGCATAGTCATTACAATCAACGTGTGTTCTTGCATTGTCTTGTTGAATGAAAATTAGAGATCCCAAATCATCTCTTGGCCATTTTTCCTTAATTGCAAGCAGAATTTTTTCAATCAAATAGGACCTTACAACATCCTTTGTCACCGAATTTATTGGTTTTGTCACGAGTGTGCTAGCAGGTCTGTTAACATTGTTCCTTCTAGCAGGTTCTTGTATGACAAAAGAAAACACTCCAATATTTCCTAAGAATTGTTCATTTCCATTTGCATCGAACCTTGGGCGAGCAAAGCAACTAAAAAGATGACTTTAACAATAAAATTCTTGCTCTTACAGGGGCGATACGAATCTGGTTCATTTTGTAGCATGTAGAACTTCTGAGCTTTCTTTGTCATAAAGAACCATTTCTCGTCAATGTGAACCGTGTTATACATGGCTTTGAAAAT
Source organism: Panax ginseng (assembly GCA_020205605.1). Lineage (NCBI taxonomy): Eukaryota > Viridiplantae > Streptophyta > Magnoliopsida > Apiales > Araliaceae > Panax > Panax ginseng. Next base: position 18,491,841 of record CM035127.1, on the reverse strand, counting down.
TGGGTTGTGTGGTAAGCTACCCTCTTCAAGCATATCCAAACAAAATTGAAGTCTTGATATTTTGTTGTCTTCGGTTAAGAAAGGTTTGACGGGACTTGAATGTCATCGTATTTCTCCCTCCTAAAATAGTATAAACAAAGTGCTCTTTGGGATAGTCACAGCATGAGCTAAAGAATGAATAATTGTTCGCTTATGTAAAGGGACCTCACGGATTTGCTCCAAATCAACATGAACTCTTTTATGACCATAATTTTTGGTTCTTTGACTTGAGACATCGGCAAACACCCCACTATTTTGTCCTCTCTTCCAAATGCTTTGAACAGTTGTTATATGAACTAAAAATAAAGAGGCCACCAAGTTAGTTGTCCCTTTTTTCAATTTTCCACTGACACTTTTTTGGAGGAGCAAATCGTATATAGCTTGACATTCCACATTGCTTAAATTTTTGTTTTTAACACTTGGTTCACTTGACATCTCGGCATCTGCATTGGAAACAATAGACATGGAAGAAACACATGAGTGAAGGAACTAGCAACCATAAAATAGTTGAGAGAGAGAGAGACTTTACAAGATTCCAAAGTAGTTTGATTCGTCTGCATTCCTTCTTCAAGTCGTTCATCATCTTCTATAAGTTCATCTTCTAATAACATATCATGACTTGATGACGATATCTCATTTGGTGTCGAATTGAGGTTGAAATCACGTTCTAGAATTGACTCATCCACATCGACAGTAAGATCGTTTATTGGTTCCTTCTCTAATTGCCTATTTCCATAATCAATATTAGGATCAACGTTGAGATAAATTTCAGTAAACGGAATCTGATTTTTTTTGCCTTGGGGCCATCGTTCTATGCGAAGCTCTCAAATATGCTAGTGCTCCTACGACAATGCCATAAGAATGGGTTAAGTTCTTTCACCAAAGCTCTGCCAATATAACATTACAAATACAACAAAATGCAAAGGAATTAGAAAAGAACGAAATTAGAAAAGAACAAAGCTCTTCTACGCTTTGATTCTTATTAGCTAATGGTGCCTGGGATGGCTTTGTAATTATAAACAGAGGAAAAATGCAGTAAGACTAGACATAATATGCATCAAATTGAAACGATTTTACCAAAATGATTCTTAAGTTATGGATTAATGAAATTAAAGACAATTCTTCAACAAGTTCATTCAGCTAAAACTATAGAAGTGATTGAAGAAAAGAATAAAAGAAAAATAATTCTTCAACAAGTTCATACCACAGAGACGATTTGGCGGCAGGGATTTTGGCGTGCAAACTAATCTCAATTGTTCTTCTCTCCCGGCATGGATTGTTGGCGAAAAATAATTTAGGAAGATGAAAAGAAAAAGAAATGATAATGTCTTGAGGAGTATGCAGTATTTCAGAGTTTTTGTGGAAAGAAATTTAGGAAGACGAAGAGTTACATAGGTGTATATGGAATTTTTGCAAAAAACAAAAAAGTCAGCACATAAGGGTATTTTAGTATTTTTATCACACATATTGGGTATATGTGTGGATTTCTAGAACAGCAGATAATTCGGGACGGAGCGAGTATTTGTTAGACAATTCAATTATAAATGTTATAAACTCTATAAAATAAATGCTACTAATTACAAGATTTAATTCTTTTATTATCATTTTATCTTTATTAAACTAAACTCTTAACAAATTTAAGGGTAAACAAGTAATTTTCTTTTAATTTTTAAAACATATATTGTTTGGAATAAACATGTGAATGATATTCCTATTTACATATGATTTGATTATGATATATATATATATATATATATATATATATATATATATATATATATATATATGAATGAATATGCAAGTATGCTTGCATTAAGAAAAGTCATAAAGTCCTTTAATAGATTATAGAAACATATGTACAAGGACTTAGAATAAATTGATCAAATATATTAGGTTGATCCTACATAGGCAAAACAGCTTTGTAAAGTCCTTAAAAAGAAATGATGTACAAGGACTATAAATATAGAAAGATCAAGCATGTTAGGTTGATCTTATGATGTAACAGGTAGGCTTGTTTGGTCGTCGAGCACTGCACCAGAAATCGTAGTCTGTCAAGAGAGTCAAGGAAAACTCGAGAGCTATCGAGGCAGAATCGTAGTCTGCAAGATAGTAGTGTGTCGAGGAGTACTTCCTCGGAGCCGTAGTCTGCTGAGGAAGTCATGTCAGAATCGTAGAGACAGCCTGCCTACGAGCCGACCGAGCATCTGTTGAAGCCAAGTCAAGAATCGTAAACTACACTCGGAGTCGTAGAGTCTACTGATCGTATCAGAGGCAGAGATTGTAGTCGAGCAAAATCAGATGAAGACAACAAGCACAACGGCAGAAATCATAGAGTGTCAAGATCTGATCGCGGAGTCGTAGTGTCTGCACAGCCGAAGCTGAATCGTAGAGTGCAGAACTAAGACCTCAACAAATGTGCTCACAATGCCAAGGTAGAATCGTAGAGCAAACACGATTCTCAACAATTGAGCACTCCTAGAATATCCAAAGGAATGAAGCCTTTGGTTTATACGGCAAAGATACATCCCACCTAAAGGAAACTAGAGAACACTCAACGAATGGCATGTAAGCTAACAGAAGATCTAAGCATCAGCCCAATTAGCATCCAGATTGAGTTGTGAAGCCATTCTAGATGAAGTTCTTCCGCAAGATGATCATAAGAAGACTTCAGTAGCTGACTAAAGAAAGTCAGCAGGTGCAGTAGCTGTTAAGTGATAAGATGACAACGATCTTGGAAGTAACCAGGATCGTAGTGTTTGCCAAACAAAGAAAGAACTGATGGAGTGTACATAGAGATACTAACAGTTTTTGAAGAACAAGGCTAAAGTGATTAAGCATTGGGTCAGTCCATTGATGATAAGTGAACGGGAGATCACAAGGAAAAAGCGAGCTAGACACGCCACAAATCTGAAGTGTCTTGCTATTCAGAAGGGGCCAGAGCTAGGAGTCAAGCTATCAGTATCTGAGAACAGTCGGAGCAAACAAGAAGTGTTGAAGCACTACACAAAAGAAGGAAAAGGTGTTCTACATTGAAGATCCAATCAACACTCTTCAAGATCGTAGTGTTGACTCTACATGTCAATGAGCAATAGTCAACAAAGATACTATGATCAGGTCCAAGAAAGCAAGCATCAGAATCGTAGAGTTCGGTCATCCGAAGATTGAAGCATTGGCAACGGTTCAATCTGAAGGCTGGTATTCAGACAAGAGCTTATTGAGAGCATCGATGCAAAAGGACAAATAAAGTCGTCGACCTACCCGAGACATCAAAGTAACATCTCTGACGGGGTAGGTGAAACAAGAGATCGCGGTGTTAGAAAGTCATGTCATGTCACATCTCAGAATCGCACTGCATAAACCCGAGATCTCGTGGAAGCAATTTGAATAGCTCTCAACGGCTACTTTCCAATGAGAAGATTGGCAAGGAGTATAAATCAGAAAGAGCTTCAAAGATCAAGGGTTGCTGGAGTTACTATTTTTGGAGAGATGGTGGACTGATCTAGCCAACTTAAAACAGTGAGTGACCAATGAAGGTCTGAAGGCTCACTCTAAGATCCACCAAGAACACTTAGAGACAGATAAATAAAGAAGTAGAAGTGAGAGTTCTATAATATAGAAGTGAGAGCTCTACTACAAAAAGAGTGTTCTGAACTGCCAAAAGAAAGAAGAGCATCAATGCCATCTTGATGTCCATCATGGGAAGACTCTAAGTACCAGAGAGAAGAGCTTACAGTCATCTTATCAAGTCCATCATGAGAAGACATTAAGTATCAAGAAAGAAGATCACCAACGCCATCATGGTGTCAAACATGAGAAAGTTTCTAAATACCTAGCAAAAGAGCTTACAGTCATCTTAGAAACCTATCATGTGCAGCCATCAAGTATCAAGAAGAATGATCTTCAAGGCAGTTCATTAAGGGATCATCAAAAGTGGTTGAGTAACTGAAGAAGCTGAACATCATGCAACACTCAACTGCACTTCAAGGATGATCACGCCAAGATGCTAAGTACAGAAGATGTTCAGAGCTTAAAGACATCTTAGCAGCTCAGCACCAACTCCAATAAACAACCAAACAACTCAACAACAAAAAGCCAGGGCCTGAGGGGTCCTTGTCCGAAGGGACTAAATGAAGTTCCAAGCCTGCTAGGCTTGAAGAGTTCCTAGGAAACTAGAGGAGTTCCAAGGCTGCTGGCCTTGTAGAGTTCTTAGTGAACTGAAGTCCCAAGGCTGCTGGCTGGCCTTGAAGGAATCTTAGTGATTCAGGGTGCTGCCCCTCCTTAGTGGAAATCCTGCTAGTTGAAAGCAGAAGAGTGGATTAGGAGCTTGAGTATCTGAACCACTTAAAACCACTTGTGTCTTTTACTTTATGTACATTAACTGTTATAACTACTATGTATGTTTTAACTGCTTACCACTGAACTAACTCTACGAACAATGTATGTATGATTATGAATATATCAATGAAGGGGATCTTTTACTTATTCCGCTGTGCTTGAAAAGATTCTTATGTTTGTCATATGCTAAATTATTAGCAATACTAAATGAACCAGAAAAATATTTGAAATAAAAAGGATCTATTCACCCCCTTCTAGATCTATTGTGCCTACTTGGAACTAACATATATTTTTCAAAATGAGACTCTTTGTGAAATGATTTTTTGAATAGTAAAGTTAATGTAGATCACATAAATTTATTTCATAATTATTTTTTAATGTTAATTTTTTTTATCTTTTTTGAAAAAGGTGGTGATTTGTTACTATAGGAATGACAAATCTAAGCAGGATTTGGCAAGGCGGGATTACGTCCAAATGTTAATCTGTGGTCTTATAAAAATTTCCGTGCATTAAATCGCATTTTTCACATGGAAACCATCTACATCCACACGAGAAATTTATATCACCACAGGGATTAATATTTTGTGAATTTTTTGTTTAAAAGAAAATCAATTTTAGTTATATTTATAACAATACATATATGAAAATCAATTATATTTTAGTATATACATGATAAAATTAAGTAAAATCAAATAATAATAATATATATATATATACACTTACACTAGACATATATTTTAATTATTATATATATATATATATATATATATATATATATCTATATAATAAAACATAACCTATTTTGAATCTTTTATTTGACAAAGCACAAGGACGGTTCAGATTCATTCTAACTTAATTCTTCCAACTTAATCTAAAGGTTCATATTTCTTTCCGCCCAAATCAAATTCACTCATACACCATACTCTCTCTCATGTTCACAAACAAAATCTTTCTCTCTCCTCTCTTCTTCACACACACAAACAAATAATAATAATAATAATAATAATAATAATAATAATAATAATAATAATAGTAGTAGTAGTAGTAGTAGTAGTAGTAGTAGTAGTACTAATAATAATAATAATTATTATTATAATAATAATAATAATAATAATAATAATAATAATAATAATAATAATAATAATAATAATAATATCTATATAATAAAACAGAACCCATTTTGAATCTTTCATTTGACAAAGCACAATGACGGTTCAGATTCATTCTAACTTAATTCTTCTAACTTAATCTAAAGGTTCATATTTCTTCTCGCCCAAATCAAATTCACCCATACACCATACTCTCTCTCATGTTCACACACAAAATCTTTCTCTCTCCTCTCTTCTTCACACACACAAACAAATAATAATAATAATAATAATAATAATAATAATAATAATAATAATAATAGTACTAATAATAATTATTATTATTATTATAATAGTAATAATAATAATAATAATAAATATTATTATAATAGTACTAATAATAATAATAATAATAATAATAATAATAATAATAATAATAATAATAATAATAATAAAACAGAAACCATTTTGAATATTTCATTTGACAAACCACAAGAATGGTTCAGATTTCATCTCAATTCTTCCAACTTAATCTAAAGGCTCACATTTCATTTCACACTAAAAATTCCTGTCCAAATCAAATAACAACAACAACAACAACAACAACAACAACAACAACAACAACAACAACAACAACAACAATAATAATAATAATAATAATAATAATAATAATAATAAAGAAACCATTTTGAATATTTTATTTGACAAACTACAAGAACGGTTCAGATTTCATCTCAATTCTTCCAACTTAATTTAAAAGCTCACATTTCATCTCACACTAAAAATTCTCGCCCAAATCAAATAACAATAATAATAACAATAATGATAATAATTATAATAATAATAATTGTTATTATGGTGGTGTGGTGAATTATGAAAAATGTTATTGATGATTTTTAAGTTTTGTAAACAAGTTTAGATTTTTTTGGATATCTATTTTTAAAGAAAAATTAATTATTGTGGAGGTTTGGTGAATTATGATAATTGTTATGTCTGATTGTAAGTTATTTTAGGTTGCAAAAAGTCTTTACGTAATGTAGTATTTTCTAATTTTAATCTATTTTTTTCGTTACGTCAGCCTTTAAGCAGACGGACGAATAATAACTAATATATATATATATATATATATATATATATATATATATATATATATATATATATAATAGTATAAATATTAATTTAATAAATATTTCGGGTTCGGGGTCGGAGTCGGAGTCGGGGTCGGGTCGGAGAAGTAAATATTATTCCCTTCTCATAAATAACATTCAACGATTCTCCAGTCCCATCTCTGATCCCATTCCCGATTAAAATCAAAATCATCACTCTCATTCGAAGAGAAGCGTGACGATCACCGTCAGAACGAAGCAAGTTGTCATCCTATATGTAAGCATTGCATCATATGTACATAGTAATATTTGAAAAACAAAGTCTATACAAACAAGTAGTAACTTATCTCAATTTCTCTTTTTAATTATTAATATTAGGTGGTTTCTTATGTTGTTATCTATAAAATAATTTACAAGTTGCACACGGAACTAAAAGTGGACTAATTAAACAATATTTAATATATATTATATATATATATATATATATATATATATATATATATTTATTTATCTAACAAAATCAATGATTTTGAATTTCCCGCCACTAATAAATCATTTGAAATGTCCAAAAATTTGGGATAAATCCCATCCGCCATCCAAGTATAGTCTGCAGGATACACGAGACACATCTAGTGTATATATATATATATATATATATATATATATATATATATATATATATGTATATATTATATATATTTTAACGCAAGTTTGACATTTTGTCGTGACATGACCACTGCCTATTTTTAATTACAATAATCGAAATATTCTCCCCCTTCTTCAATATTAAGCTCAGATTTCAGATTCAAGTAACTCTTAATTAGCTCTAGTTAACCAACAAAAAAAGAACATGGCACTGGTCACAAATCCAGCTGAAGTCCAGGCCCCAAATGAGGCCAACTATGACCGTAAAAGTGAACTACATGCTTTTGATGAAACTAAGACTGGAGTCAAGGGTCTTATTGATGCTGGTGTAACAAAAGTCCCTAGGATATTTATTCAACCCCCTGCAGAGAAATTAATTTCCTGTAGCCAAACAAAAAATCATGTACTGGAGTTGATGATTCCGGTAATTGACCTGAGCAGCGTCGAAAAAGATATTCCGACTCGACGCAAGGAGATAGTTGGGCAAGTCCGGGATGCGTCGGAGAAATGGGGTTTTTTCCAAGTGGTGAATCATGGTATACCGATTGATGTTTTGGAGGAGATGAAGGATGGTGGACGAAGGTTTTTTGAGCAAGATGGCGAGGAAAAAAAGAAATGGTATACGCGAGAAAGGTCGAGAGCGGTGGTGTATACTAGTAATTTGGATTTGTATCTGACCAAAGCGGCAGATTGGAGGGATAACTTGTATTGCCTTATGGCTCCTCATCCTCCTGAGCCGGACCAATTGCCTGAAGCATGCAGGTATATATGTACTTACGTACGTAATATTTTGTTCTTCAACTACTAATACTAATATATTAACTTTATGTTTTGGGAGCATGGATTTAATTTGTGCTTTGAAATTTAAGAGCAATTATAGATTATAACATTTCAAATTAAAAAGTTAAAATGTATCTCTAATTTTGAAATTCAGAAAGTAACCAACCACTACTCCAAGCTGCTAATTAATTTTAATCTCATGTCAGTATTATTTTTTTTCTACAGAGATATTCTGATGGATTACTCTAAACAAATACTAAAGTTGAGCCATTCTATGTTTGAATTATTTTCTGAGGCTCTTGGGCTCAATTCAGACCACCTTAGAGACATGGGCTGTTCCAAGGGGCTGGGTGTTTTGTTCAATTATTATCCAGCATCTCCCCAGCCGGAGCTAACCATAGGCACAGCCAAGCACGTTGACGGTGACTTCATCACGGTGCTTTTACAAGATCAGATAGGAGGCCTTCAAGTTCTTCATGATAATCAGTGGATTGATGTCCCTCCTCTGCCTGGAGCTCTTGTGGTAAATGTTGGAGACCTTTTACAGGTAATTAATTAACTATGTGTACATTACAGCTCTTCTTTAATTTGTTTCAACCACATCACATAATTTGGGATATTTGTTGTTTTTCATACATGGTCCTACTAATTTTTTTTTTACTGATATGAAAAGTTTAAAAACTTAAATATCATTTTGAGTGAAATTTATTTTCGGGCTAATTACACTTTTGTGACATGAAGTACCATCAAATTCATAATTCGGCCCCCCAAAGAATTTGGACTTACAATTTACTACATCAAGTACTTAATTTGATACAATTTAGCCCCCAATTTCTGAATCCAACTAAAATTGACCGAAATACCCGACCTGCCCAAGAATTCAATAGGGTTTTGTGTATTTAATTCTAGTTGACCGTATAAATATATGGTTTGGCTTAATTTAAAAAGGATTAATTACAGTTCTGTTACATCAAGTACCAACATATTCATGATTCGGCCCCCAAAGAAAAATAAAATAAAATAAAAAATATAATAATTTTAGCCCTATAAAAAGTAACTAATACCATATAGAAATACGGTATAAAATTATAAATACAATTTGAAATTATAAATATTTATAAATAAAATTATAAAATTATAAATACAATTTGTAAAATTTAAGTTGTGATATGATTTGTAAAATTTAAGACGTAAAATTTATAATTTATAATTTGCAAGATTTAAGTTGTAAAATTTATACATACAATTTGTTAAATTTAAGATGTAAAATTTATAATTTATGATATAATTTATAATTTGCAAGATTTAAGTTGTAAAATACAATTTGTTAAGTCTAAGACGTAAAATTTATAATTTATGATATAATTTATAATTTGCAAGATCTAAGTTGTAAAATTTATATACAATTTGTAAAATTTATGACGTTAAATTTATAATTTGAAAGATTTAAGTCGTAAAATTTATAATTTATAATTTGCAAGATATAAGCTGTAAAATTTATACATACAATTTGTTAAAATTTCCAATTTTGAATGGACAAAACAATTTGATGGATTAGGGAAAAGGGAGAGAAGAGAGAGAGTAAATGGATATTTTTTTCTTTTTCTTTTTCAATTTATACAATTTAAAATTATAAATATTTATAAAAATTATAAAATTATAAATACAATTTGTAAAATTTAAGTTGTGATATAATTTATAAAATTTAAGACGTAAAATTTATAATTTGCAAGATTTAAGTTGTACAATTTGTTAAATTTAAGACGTAAAATTTATAATTTATAATTTGCAAGATTTAAGTTGCGATTAAAATTTATACATACAATTTGTTAAAATTTCCAAATTTGAAGGAACAAAACAATTTGAAGAATTAGGGAAGAGAGAGGAGAGAGAGCAAATGAGTCATTTTTTTTCTTTTTTTCTTTTTCAATTTATACAATTTAAAATTATTAATATTTATAAATAAAATTATAAAAATTATAAATACAATTTGTAATGTGACGCCCCCAAAATAGGTATACATCACCCATTCTGAGTCGCCAAATACATGGTACAGAAATAACTACAACTTTATTAATACATTTGTCGTGCAAAATACGACAACATTTAAACTGTGAGTTTAATTACAAATATTATCTTCTAGACAATATCCACAACCAAATAAGTCCTCATTACAATTATTAAAACTTTATTATACAAAAATGGTGAGGACTACTAAGACAACTTTCTAGAACCATCATTCCACACCCCGACTCGTACTCGCTACATTCTCGCCTCCTAAGAAGAAAAATAGAACAACAAGGAAAAGGGTGAGCTCAACTAGTCCAGTAAAGAATATTATGACTAAGATAATATAGAACAAGTTATCGTTAGTCCTTAACAGGGAAAAATCTGATAGAATACAATAGACAACAAATTTCAGATCAATATTCTCAGCGGAAAATAATAATTCATAGAATAGTTACGTAGAGAATGAAATCTACTAGTATCTATGAATTTAAAAGTCCATCATCAATATTTTATCCTTGTAATATCAATCAATATACATCTTCAATCAAATATTCATCTTTGCACTACTGAGCCAAAGATATTCATCGATTGGTCATGTTCATCTCAACACTGCTCATCTTTTTTCTGACGCGCCAAAGATATTCATAAGAAAATCAACCATCTTTGCACTACTGTGCCAAAGATATTCAAAGAACATCATCATTTAGGGTGAGGATGATGAAAATATTTTTAAAAAAGCGAATCAAATTGAAACAAAAGACAAGGATTAAGGATTAAGGATTCGTGATTCGGTTTATCCATGTCCAAAAATACCTCAATAATAATCATAGTAGAGTAAAATTCAAGAATGATCAAAACATGGATACAATCAAAGCTAATATCCATAATAGATATTTTGGACAAAAACAAAAATTTAGTTTTTCCGTGAGTAGAAGGCCGTGATTCGTGAATAAGATCAGATATCGTGAATAGGCCAGATATCGTGAATAGTAACCCCGACACCAAAAAGTTCTAAATTTGATAAAAAATTCATATCAATATTTTGGCATAATGATATTGAAGAATAACATCATTACAAAAAATAATAACATCCCTTATCTCGAAAAACACAGATTGACATTTGGATATAGTCTTTGAAGGAACTTGCAAAATCAGATATAGAACACTTAAATTATCAAAATACTCACAAGAATACGCTCAATATGTAGAGAGAGAAAGAGAGAGAAAACTTGTTTCTGGTGTGATTTTCAATTCTAACCTAAGCACCCTATTTATAGGAAAATGCTTAGAACACCAAAACAGAAAATTTAATATAATATTAATATATTTATCAAATTTTCCTTAGCCTACCTCTAGACATCTGAATTCAACACATTGATAACACATGTGAGCTCACTCAATTGAACAAAAATGTTTTTCATCAAAAAAATAAATAAAACTTCCAAAAATTAATTATTTCGGAACTTTGGAACTTCAATAATTCATAATAAATAGCCCTTTTATCAGAAAAATTCAAACCTCATGTGTTTGTCATAGGAAATCCCATTATCTACAACTTTGCAGAAGAAAGTTTTTCCAAATTTCAAACAAAAATTGACCGAAATCCACAAACGGGCGATTTTACAGGCTATAATCAAATTTTGGTCAATAATTGGGGTCTACCGACACACAAAACATGTGTTAATCATTTAATGCCACAAAAATACTCTTCCTCCTCATATACTCATATATCCCACATTCATTGCAAAAAATATCACCATCAATATATTATTAAAATAATATATTTAATTGAATTATTTTATCAGAAAAAGATAAAATATTAATTTTTAACAATTGTCACATTAAAAAATTTTCTCCATCTATATCCACATAAATTAATATTTTCCTCATCATAAAAATTAATAATTAATTATTCACAAATAATATTATAGAATCACATTATCGACAACTGTGCGGTTCAGAAAGAGGGCTTTCAATAAGGATTTCTCTCCTCATGTGGCCGCAATTAGATGACCTAACCTCTCCTCGATGTAACTTTCTAGACATTGCCAATAATGTTATCTAATAATATTATTCAAATAATATGAATTATTCGTTCATTAATAGAAAATATTGTGCAGTGACAATTATTAAAACAACAAAGATTATAAAATATCAATGCAACAATTATTGAATCAATAAAATAAAATATTGAGCAAGAATTACTATAACAATTATTGAGTAGTGTAGGCCTTTACGTAAGGATCAATAATTCAAAATATTGTGCAATACTGCAAGTATCATCTTGTGCAACAACGCCAGACATCGTATTTTAACCACCGGTAATCCAACAAGTTGTTAATCTTAGAATAACTACTACTGGTCATTTATAAACAACTTATATTTATCGTTTTCTTCATCCAATCGCTTTACGTTATGGGGCCCACACACAATTGTCATACTGTCAGCATTTAATATTCCAAGCGGTAAAGAATATTCCACGACCAAACGAATATTCCCCACAACAATGAATATTTTATAACCACTTCAAGCATTTCACCCATAATTAACCACATTAATCAAATTAACCCTTACTATTTCAAAATAATAAATAGAGGAAATTTCATTTTATTAATAAAAAGTTGTGGGTCTTACATGTAAAGTTTAAGTTGTGATATAATTTATAATATTTAAGACGTAAAATTTATAATTTATGATATAATTTATAATTTGCAAGATTTAAGTTATAAAATTTATACATACAATTTGTTAAAATTTCCAAATTTAAAAGAACAAAACTATTTGAAGGATTAGGGAAGAGGAAGAGGGAGAGAGGAGAGAGAACAAATGAGTCATTTTTTTTCTTCAATTTTTGTCTCCTCCTTTTGTATGCTCTTCCAATATAAAAAGTGTATTATTTAATTAATTAAATTTTGGGCACTTATGTCATTTGTTTAAAAGTTTAATTACTTAAATTTTGGGCACTTATGTCATTTGTTTAAAAGTTTAATGTTATTTGTGTTAAAAATATAATTTGTATGTTTAAAAGTTTATTTTTTTTTGGTAATTAAGTCTTTTTTAAATTTTAAAATAAAAATTTATATTTAGTAATATTTGTATTAATATTTTTTAATAATTTAACATATAATAATTATTTATAAGGATTTATACAAATTTAATACACAATAAGTATTTATACAAATTTTATATTAATTAGGTACTTGATGTAGTAAATTGTGAATTTAATGATACTTAATGTAACATAAGTGTTATTAGTCCGTATTTTATCTGGTCAAACCATATACAATTCTTATTCTTAAGGGCTAAATTGTATCAAATTAGACGCTTGATGTAGTAAAGTGTAAGCCCAAATTCTTTAAGGGTCTAATCATGAATATGATGGTACTTCATATAGTAAACTGTATTTAACCCTTTATTTTCCAATTTCCAAATTAGGATGATGAGTTTTTAAATAAATTTATTTTTTGAAACACCCATTTTGGTGGGATAATATTAATACAGGTATAAATGAATAATTTTATAATTGCGACATGAGTAAATACAAATAACATTTAAATACCCCTTTTTGTTTGTTGGTATATAGCGTCAATCTAACATTAAAAACTTGTATTATTTTCAGCTCATGTCAAACGATAAGTTTAGAAGTGTTGAACACAAGGTATTAACAAGCAATGTTAATTCAAGATTATCAGTGGCATGTTTCCTAACCGGAACGCCGACAAAGATATTCGGACCGATCAAAGAGTTGTTATCTGACGAGAAACCCCCAAAATATAGGGACATTACGGTTGAAGATTACATAGCTGAGTTCTGTGCAAGAAGGTTTGATGGAACTCCTCCATTGTTACATTTCAAGCTGTAAAACGTAGTTTTATGTTCTTAATATTTTATTTAATGTGGTGCATTATCTTTACTAGCAAGAATTATATGTATGCTTATTTACTTATTTTAACAAAACGTGTGGTTGGACCAGTGTGATTTATATATTATTAAGAAAATTGGAATAATTATTCAAATTTAATTTATTAACTGTTAAGAAAAAGTTAATCCAACAAATGTTAAATGCTTTATTTTAAGGGCTAATCCGAATCTAATACATTATATAATTTCTATTAGCAATCTAATTATACGAAAGTCAGATCTATTACAAATAATTAAATATTTTCAGGACCTTGCTTGGTGCCGGCTGCATCATCCTCAAATTAATAATTTATTGTCATCAGTAGCAGAAGTTCAGAAGTTCGATAATGTCAATAATCACACACCCTATTAAGGTATTTATAATCACATACCATTTTAATTTAAATGAAAGCCTTAAATAAATTTTAAAAAAAATACATTTAGGCATCTGAGTAATTACTAAGACATACATAAAAGTAAACAAAATCTTTTTTTTAAAAAAACACTACATAGTTCAGAAAGTCACTTACTGTATAAGTACCCAAAAAATTAATCTTGAAATACAAAACATCGTCACAACTAGAGAATCAATTACCACTTTACTTCGTAACACTCCTATACATAATTAGAGTTTTAATAATTAATCATAAATCCTAAACATCCAATTCCCAAATATGCATGTTCAAATATCATCAAGATATTAGGTCACTATTTCTGTCAAAATTTCCTCATATTGAATTTATTTTCTAAATCTAAAATTATAAACAGAAACTAGACTTCAAATGCTCCAATTTAGCCTCAAGAATCACCCAAATCGGATTTAAAATCATTAATTTATACATTTTTAAATATTAGAACTTGTTGCTAAAAATTCTGGTACATATATAAATCCCAGAGCAGCCACTTCTTAAAACTCATAACAAATCACACACTAAAATGTAACAGTTCAAAATTGTTGAACATATTCTCATCTTTTATATGTATTACATATCCAAAAATCATAATGATCCAATGGTCGGATTAAGAGATATAACTCACACAATATTGTGACGCCCCCAAAATAGGTATACATCACCCATCTTGGGCCGCCAGATACATGGTACAAAATTCAAATACAACTTAATTATACAACAGTCGTGTAAAATACGACAAAACATAATCTAAGAGTTTTAATAAGAATATTGTCATCTAGACAATATCCACACTCAATGGAGTCCTCATTACATTTATTATCACACTATTTCACAGAATAGTGAGGACTACTAATGCATCATCTAGGACCATCACTCTGTTCCCCGACTAGTCCCAACTACGTTCTCCTTTCCTGAAGAGAACAATGAAAGCAAAAGGGTGAGCTCAACTAGCCCAGTAAGAAATATTATGACTAAGATAATGCAGAATAAATTATCCTTAGCCTTCAACAATATAACAACTGATAGAATATAATAGACAACAAGTTTTAGATCAACAACTGCAGCGGAATAAACAATCCATTAGAAGAGTCAAGTAGAGCATAAAATCTACTATCTTCTATGATTTAAAAAGTTTTTCATTAACTTTATTGCTGAGACTCAGCTTAATAAATAAAATCGAATCATCTCCGCACCACGGCCAATGATATTCATGTAATCATCAATGGTTATGACTATACCGAATAATCCCTGGTCATAATCATATCAACAACTGTCCACCGATGAACTACAGGCCAATGAGGACTTTTACCACATCATTCGTCACATTACGGTCATGATTATACCGAATAATCCCTGGTCATAATGATACCAAGTCCATCTATGCACGTAAGCCAAAGATGACTTTCATCACAATATAAGCATGAAGATGATGACAATGACATAATAATTCAATAAAACAAGTTCAAGGATAAATTTTAAAGACTTATAATTTAATTTATCCAGGAATCAATAACGTCCAATTTGTCAACATGATACTGCTTTGTGGGGTAAAATTCAAGAATGCTCAGAAGAATATTTCCATGAAAAGATACTGGATGAAGCGCAAATATCAAGGATATTCCACTAATTTCATGGAGTATAAAAGCTAAAACTTTAACCAAATGAATATAATAGAATATATGAAACTGCAAATGGATTTTCGCCCGCCATGCGGTAATCAACGTAGACAGATCATTTCCACAATTTAATAAGGAATGAATACGAATGATCATTCACCATGCATGCGATAACCGCATGCAGAAAAGTTAATCCAATGTAATAATAAAGAATGGAACTGTGTCATGCGTAAACCGCATGCATGTGATATTCCAAATGTAATAATAAAGAATGGAATAACAACATAATTCACCATGCATGCGATGTAATCGCATGCATATGAGTTATTCCAATGTAATAATAAAGAATGGAATCAGTCACGCGAATCCGCATGCATGTAAATATTCCAATGTAATAATAAAGAATGGAATAACAACAGAATTCACCGTGCATGCGATATAATCGCATGATGTGTTATTCCAATAGAATAATAAAGAATGGAACTGAAGTCATGCGTAATCCGCATGCATGAGGATATTCCAATGTAATAATAAAGAATTGAATAACAATGAATTCATCGTGCATGCGATAGAACCGCACGCATGAGTTATTCCAATAGAATAATAAAAGAAGTGAACTGTGTCACGCGTAATCCGCATGCATGTGATATTCCAATGTAATAATAAAGAATGAAATAACAACAGAATTCATCAGGCATGCGATAGATCGCACAAACAGGTTATTCCAACATAATAATAATGAATAGAATAACAGAAGAATTTCACCATGTATGCGGTGCTTCACATAGACAAGTTATTCCAACATAATAATAAAGAATGGAATAACAACCCTTACGAATATTGAAAGAAAATAACTCTCTTCATGAGTACGAAAGAATAATACCTCTTACCTTAGAAGAAACTAGATATTAGAAAAGTGAGGTAGTAGACTTCTCTTCTTCTTTCTATAATTTCTCTCTCTATAGTTTCAGTGAATTTGTAAGAAATAATGAAGGAATGAGCTTCTATTTATAGGTAAATGAACTGAATAGTAACTAATTCATGAACGGTCCATATTGGTTTACTTTTAAACGGATGGTCCATATTGATTTACTATTAAAACTTAAAGCAATGGTCCATACTGATTTACTATTAAAAATTTAAACCAGCGATCCATATTGATTTACTATTATAACTTTAAACTAACGATCCACATTGATTTACTATTATAATTTTAACAAACTGTCTGAAAAATTATCACATCTCTTCATGGAATAATATTGTACCAAAAAATGATTTGGACCGAAAAAAATATATTTTTCGGGTGAATATTACCCCGTGAATAGTACTTGTGAATAAGTACTTCAGAATAATACTCCGACACCTAAAAGTGTCCCAAATAACCGAAAGTGAATAATACTAGAGTGAATAGTAATTGGGTGAATAAGAATCGTGAATAAGATCTCGACACAAAAAGTGCCCCGAATACCCAAGTGAACAATACTAGAGTGAATAGTAATCGGGTGAATAGCAACTCGTAAAAGAAAAATACCAAAGAAAATGATATTCCATGACGAGTACAAAAGAAATAATATCTCATACGAGTATAATAGAATATACGAATTACAGTATAGTACCTCCATCTATACCTTCATTTTTAACTTAGTCATGCAAGTATTATCAATCTTGCACCAACTCCCCTAATAGTAAATCATGTGAATCAATAGTACACACATGTGAACACACAGTTATAAGTATGTGAATTAATAACAATTAATTGCTCATTTATCCGGTTAATTACCCGATTGGTCAATATAACCTCCAGACATCAATTATTATCGAAATAAATATCGATTTCTACTAACACTAATAATTTCCACACAATGAAACTATCAATTTCATCTTTAATCAACACGAACTTATTCATCATTAATATTATAACGCACAATATTTAACAATCAGGTCGTTCCCAGGAAAGAGGGGGCTTTCTGATAAGAATTTCTCCCTATTGGCGCGTAATTAGATTATCTAAATTCTAGACATTGTCAATATTGCAAATAATAATATGAATAACTTTGTCGTCTCAATTATTGATTTAATAATATAACATATTATGCAGATGATACTATGATAATAATTGAATCAATAATATGAGAGATATGATGTAATAATTACTATAGCAATAATTGAGTATAACTGAGTGACTTCTCACGTAAGCATCAATAACCAATACTGTGTGCTACTATGCAACCACACATATTACTGTACTTTTACTACCGGGTAGTTCAACAGTTTTAACGGTAACTCTTTTCGCCGTTATTTTTAAAAAAGATAATTATGTCGTTTTCTAAATATGACAATACTTCCATCGTGGGGTCCACCAATGATTGTGCCGTCGTACGGATATTCCCGACAAAAAGAATATTCCCTGACCAAACGAATATTTTATAACAACTTGCTTACTTTGCAAAATTTATAAATATCACCCACAACTATAATATTCAAAAAACATATTTTGAGAAATTTAAATCTTTATTCATAAAATTTGGGGTCTCACAATCTCCTCTCCTTATGAAATTTCGCCCTCAAAATTTACGTACACGTACGGTATCGCCAAGAGATGAGGATACCTTAACTTCATTTCAGATTCTAACTCTTGAGGTATAACCTTTGAGTGTTGAATACGATCCTTCTTATCCAAGATTTTAACACATATCTCCTCATACGTTAAATCTTTTGCTATCTCGTCTAGTTTTAATTCAGTAATGTGGTTCGGGTCGTCCACATATTTACGTAACATCGATACGTGAAAAACGTTATGAACACGCGACATATTTGGCTGTAAAACGAGTCTATAGGCCATACTTCCTACTCGATCGAGGATTTCAAAAAGACCAATAAAATTGAGGGTTGAGATAACACCTTCTTGAACCTTTTTCTTCACATTCATCAGATTCGGGTGTGTAGCTTGAGCGGCTTTAACTTTATCGATTAAAGTCGATTCTACTCGTATATTTAATATCATCTTGTGGGTCCCTTGAGTCTTTAACTCTATCTCCATCATTTATAAGTTATACGAAATGGGTCTTTGTGTTAACAACATCGCACTCGTAAACGCATACGATCTTCTACTCAACGCGTCAGCTACCACGTTCGCTTTTCCACAATAATATTGAATGGTATAGTCGTAATCTTCAACAGCTCGAGCCAACATTTTGGCGTATGTTACGTTCATTTTAGTTGAAGAAATATTTGAGGGTTTAAGAAATGGGTTTTGTACTGGGGTCAATACAAAATTCAATTTCACGCTCTAGGAGTAGGCTAAGAAGTCTTCAAGAATATGTCAGGAAATTTATTAACAATAGAAATATCATTCAAAACTGTGACTCTCATCCAAGACTTGGATAGTACGTCACATTGATACCTATCAACTTGTCATCGTCATTCACGACGTCGCCTACAGAAAGTCTGGCTCCGGTGCATTCCACACAAGGAAGTCACCAACGAAAGGCTCGAGGCTCTTTACTTATGGCTTGATATGAAAATGATTGACTTTAGTGGTTTGGTTGCTTTAATTTGCATAATAGGTTGGTTAGGAATATAAAAGCTAACAACCTTACGAAAAGCATGATGAGTAGTTAACCAATCGATTCCTAAAATCACATCAAAGGCAAATATTTTCAAAGAGATAAGATCAACAGGTAACGTGAAAGTGACGATTTGAATCAACAAGATTTATAAACAGTGGGTGTAACGAAGGTTTCTCCTAACGAAGTTTCAACCGATAAGTCAAAGTCTAATTTCTCTAGAGTCAAATTTAAACGTTGAGCGCAACCAAGAGAGATAAAAGAATGGGTAGAACCGGTATCTAATAAGGTATAGACTTCGCAAGAATTTATAATTAACTAACTCGTGCTAACTTCGTTCGGGTTGCTCACTTTTTGAGAAGTCACGAAAAACGCTCTTCCTGAAACCACCGACTTTGTATTGTCCGTATCCGCCTTTGGTGCCACCGTCCCAGCTGGACTTGATTTCGGTGCAAGACAAAATTGGGCTAGGTGACCTTCTTTTCCACAATATTAGCAACATGCTTTGGACTGCATCGTGTAGCTTAGACTGATGTGTCCCTCCCCTCCGCATTTGTAACATACGAACGACGGTCTTTCTCCTTCCTTAACAACAGGTGCTGGTGCTGACGTCTTTCCATCATTGTTGAATCTCCTCTTCTTGAAATGTCCACTCTTATTGTCTTGGACATGATTACCACCGAAGTGGTTACCGTTCTTGGCATGATAATTTCTCCCATGATGGTTATCATTGTTCAGATGGCTGTTGCCACCGGACGATTATTATCGTGTTACTGGTCATTACCTTTTGGTTATGCTGACTCATTATCGCGCTCCAATAACTGAGCCCTATTCACAACATCTGAATATAAACAAAGTTTGTGAGAAATGAGGTATTGACGTATTTTGAGTTTCAAACCTCTTAGAAATATTCGCGTCATTCGCTCCTCATTATCAACCAAATGGGATGCAAACCGGGATAACTCCGCAAATTTAGCCTCGTATTGCGACACGGTAATATTGTTTTGCTCCAACTTGATAAACTCCACCTCCTTCATGTGACGAATACTTTCGGAAAGTACTTGTCGTTGAATGACTCTTGGAACTTCTCCCAAGATATCTTGAGTGCATCGATCTGGTACGCTTTTCTGATTCCCACCAGTAATCTGCTTCTTCACTTAACATAAAGGTGGCAAAGGAACCTTTTGCTCCTCAAGAATCCCAAGACATCAAATATCTTGTTGATCCGCTTTAACCACGCCTCACTTTTAAGTGGTTCTCGCTTTTCCAAAACTCCGGGTCCCAGCTCCTTGAATCGCTTAAGCGGTGATCACGTGGGTTGCCATTGTTTCCACCGCATTATGAATGGGTGTCTCTCTCGCCTGATGTTGCATGAATTACATAAAGCCTCTGAATATCACATCGTTCATCATTTCATATGTGTTATTATTTACCTGAGGATTATTGTCTACCTGTTGCACATTATTTTGGGTATTAATCTGTGGTGACTCAACGGTCTCCTGTGCTCCATTGTTAACATTTTCAGCTGCCATTTTTAAACACTGCCACAAAACAAGGGTTAATTAACATATCACATATTATCTCTATACTCTGACCAACCAATTAAATACCAAATAAACTTAGGTAGCTCATACTAGCGAAGGAATTCCCCGTCTCTCCCCTCCTAGTTCTTGTCTCATATTTCAGTCAGGGATCATATCCTTAAGCTTTGATACCAACTGTGACGCCCCCAAAATAGGTATACATCACCCATCTTGGGTCGCCAGATACATAGTAAAAAATTCAAATACAACTTAATTATACAACAGCCGTGTAAAATACGACAAAATATAATCTAAGAGTTTTAATAAGAATATTGTCATCTAGACAATATCTATACTCAATGGAGTCCTCATTACATTTATTATCACACTATTCCACAGAATAACGAGGACTACTAATGCATCATCTAGGACCATCACTCTGTTTCCCGACTAGTCTCAGCTACGTTCTCCTTTCCTGAAGAGAACAATGAAAGCAAAAAGGTGAGCTCGTGTAACACCCCCATCCCGAATAGGAAAGGGAGGTCACGTGGAAAGCACAACAAACCTAAAAATAAGAAAACAGAGCACTAATAACCTCAAAATATTAATAGTGGTGATCCATTAATAGCGTACTAAATACAATTCTCCAAATAGAGTCAAAATAATCAAAACTTAAAATTCGTAACAACCTAGATGGTCAAAGACAACTCTCTCATCACACTAGCCCTCGAATCCCCCTAAACCTCGCGGAAGAAAAAACACAAAGATGAGCTAATTGCCCAAAGACGGATATAGATATACAAAAGATATACAATCGATATAACTGAAAATAATCGAGACAAAATATCGAACAAAGCCTCAAGTGTAAATATCGATCACGAAAATATAATCCCCAAAGATCCGAATGAAATATATCCTCAATCAATGTAATCGACGTAAACCAATGTATTTAATAAAGAAATAACGAACTGAAGTAACTAACTCAATGAATTGAACTGAACAGAAGCCAATAAACTAATATAATAAAATAATAGGCTGAAACAAATGGTTGGGATTATTTCATACCGATTGAGCTTAGAAGTATACCTTGCCACATAGGCAAGTCAAAACAATGCCACACATGCAAGTCAAAATAATGCCACACAGGCAAGTCAAATGATGCCACACAGGTAAGTCAAAAATAATGTCACACAAGCAAGTCAAATGATGCCACACAAGCAAATCACACATTGGATCGCGAATCCAAATGTATGCAAATCGAATAGGTGTGTTTGACACAACATCACCAATCCGCAGAACAGAAAACTAGGGTTAACCCATATGCCTCCCACAACAAAATACCAAATGGCCCACTTCCTCCGGAGCCCAAAACAGAGACGACGTGGACTAATCACACCGCCACGGAAAGTGTCATGCCTCTCGTTAAGACGACATGCCCGTGGTACCCACGTGTGATTATAGCTCAGGTATACCCTACGATATATTTTAACAAAAATATCATGTCACAACACATGCATAAAAATACCAACAAAAGGGTTCTATATGTATATGTTGAACCAAATCAAATTATAGTCACAAGGTTTCAAAAAGAAGGTAAAGAACATGTACCGCATTTCTACAAATATCAAAATAAATATTAAACATGATAACCTAATTCAAAGAGTACAAATACGAGTCATATGTATCAACTCCAAAATGAAACTAATATATTTATTTCACAGGAAACAATTATGTGAAATAATAACGAAATTCAAACAAGCGACAAAACGAACAAATCAAATTTAACAAGAGTATTGCATAAAAAGTACGAAATCCGTACCTGATACTTCCAAACCATTTATAGCACACTCCATAAAATTTTACCCTCAATTGCCAACGACATCAAATGCGAAACGTTATTCGCAACCTAAACATATTCACCTCAAATTAAAAACAATCCAAACGTATAATTCCAAAGTAATTCATAATCTATTTAATATGCCTTTAATCATCGCCTTATATCAATTATTAATACTCCAAAATTTATATTCCAAGTATAACTCTTTAAATCCCCTTCGTTCGAACTAATTACAAAAATTAACAAAAATTAATTAATATCTATAAGTTAAATTACGAATTACAATTTTACCCATTAACAACATAATACTGTTAAATTTATTATCAAGTAAATTTTATAATTTTATCAACAAAATTAACGAGTTTAAAATTAATATACATAATTTTCAATTCAATTCGGTAATTCAGTTGTAAGCTTCATAATCAAATACTAATAAAAGAATAATATATATATATATATATATATATATATATATATATAATTTGAAATCAACTTGCTACATATATATATACACTAAGTCCTTGCTACATAACAAATTGTCTTCCATGAATCATTATAACGATTTTTTTATATTTTTTTTCATGTGTTCCATTTATATATATATATATATATATATATATATATATATATATATATATATATAGAGAGAGAGAGAGCAAGGATCAAGAGCATTCCCCTTAAATAGCATTCTTTTATTAAAACTACGTCGTTTTGGGGAAAACAAGTGGGGCCGTGGATGGCATTTTTGTAAATAAAAGAAAAGGAAGTGGGACCACTCTCTTTTAAAAGTCCCCAAAACGACGTAGTTTTAATAAAAGAATGCTATTTAAGGAGGAATGCTAGTTAAGGAGAATGTTCTTGATCCTTGCTATATATATATCCGACAATCCTTTTATAAATCAATCATTGATAGTATAAAGCATACACGATTTATGAAGTTTCAAGATTAAATCAAAATAATTTTATTCACAGGTATCATACACTTAGAATTGTAAAAGACCCAAATATATCAGTAACTTACAATTCAATTTCTCCTTTTCTTTCTCTCTGTTTCCGCCTCCTTTCTTTCTCCCAATCACGTATGCTAAAGTAAATTAGGTCTAGCTATTGATTTATTTATATAACTGATGAACTCTCCTAACTTGAATAGACTTTTAATTTACCCACACATATAAATTAAACCAAATTAGTTTTAAGGCCCAATTTTATCAACTTAATTTGTATCATTTAATAATACTCATTAGCCCACATAAATTAAATAGAGTTGACCCAAATAAAAACAAAGTCCAATTAATATGTTTTAAAAATTAAATCTTTTTTTTTCCCCGGGTATTACATCACCTACCCCTTAAAAAGGATTCCGTCCCCGGAATCAAAAGAATGAACGTATCTAATTATCAAAAGATGTGGATACTCCGCTCGAATAGACTTCTCTATCTCCCAAGTAGCTTCCCGCTCCGAATGATTTTACCACAAGATTTTAACAAAAGGAATTATCTTCCTCAATTTCCATTTAATAAGTTATTTAATTATCTACTAAAAGAATTTAATTTTCCAAACAAAACAAGGAAGAAAAGAGAGAAACAAAATCATTTACCTTTTCCAATTTAAATACAATCGTATAAGATAAAATCAATTAATATTTAATTATAAAAAAAATAGGTTATTACATTTTTCACCCCTTAAAAATAATTCCGTCCTCGGAATTCAAATAAACTACATTAAGTTTTATTTTGATTTTTATTTAAATTACATAATAGTTCATAAACTTTAATTAAGACGTAGCGACACCATTTGTAACAATCAACGCGAATAAGTCATCGGTCCACGTAATTATTCATGTACTCGTAAAAGATTCATCACCATCGTGGTCCAAATTTTGGGAAGGTTCTTCACACGTTGCATCAAATTAAATCACATGATCCACTCATGTGGCCGTCGCTAATATCTTTGAGTTCATTCTTGTAAACGACTCTTCGGAAAATAATTCAAAATCACAAAATTTCTCTTCATCTAAATACGATTCGAATACCCAAAATATTTAAAATTATTTTTAATTCAGAAACGTTTATATTCCACACATGACAAAGATCTAACAAATTATTTTTATTTACTTTACATAAATTCATGCAAAGCTCTAAGGGCGTCAAATAAACAAAATAACTTAAATTATATCACCAACTCTCACTAAGTCCTCAAGAATTTCAAAATATCATAACCTCAAATCAAATTAGTTCTCAAATATTATAATACCAAAAATATATTACTACTAAGATCTCTTCATCACCATACCAAACTCCAAATCATATATCCTACTATCTGAATAAGCAAATTATAGCTTTCAAAATCTCTTAAAGATTCATCACTTAATATCTAATCATTCAATAAATCAATCATTCTCTTAGTGCAAACCTTAATCCAATAAATTTCAATGTCTCCCTATACTATCATAAAGAAACTTCATAAGACATAACTCCAATATACCACTAGAAAATAGCCACAAAATTAATCATTAACTCCAAATGATTAATCTAATTACCTCGAATATCAACACTCAAATTACAAGAAATCCTCTATACTTAATAATTTTCACTTTATCATAATATGCCATCAATACACAAACCAAAAATTATCCACAATCTTAACATAAATCAAAACCTAACTCGAATCAAATCCTCAATTCAACGATCATAATAATTGTCACACACAAAAAAAAACAACTATAACAAAAAAATTTCCAAAATTAAATACTCGTTGATACAAAAACTCACATCATAATCGCATCCCATATAAGATCACTTCTTATTTGTACAAAGTAAAATTTTATTCACCTCAATGATTGTATCACAATTCTTTACTAATATCATTACTCAATCACCTTAACAAATTATTCCACTTTCCTCAAATTAACTACAACTCGAAAAGAAATCGGCAGTTGGTCAAAATAGAGACCAACCAAACAAAGAACAAAATCGAATCAAACTCCCACGTCTACCCAATGGTTTACCCATAACTCACAGGTCAAACCTAAATAGGTTTTCTACAAGAAAGAACCTAAGCTCTGATACCATCTTTGTAACACCCCTTCCCGAATAGGAAAGGGAGGTCACGTGCAAAGCACAACAAACCTAAAAATAAGAAAACAGAGCACTAATAACCTCAAAATATTAATAGTGGTGATCCATTAATAGCGTACTAAATACAATTCTCCAAATAGAGTCAAAATAATCAAAACTTAAAATTCGAAACAACCTAGATGGTCAAAGACAACTCTCTCATCACACTAGCCCTGAATCATCCCTGCAAACCTACCGGAAGAAAAACACAACATGAGCCAATTGCCCAGTACGGATATAGATATACAAAAGATATACAACTAAATATACAAAAATAACTGAGACAAAATACTGAACAAAGCCTCAAGTGTAAATACTGACGAAAATATAATCTCTAAAGATCTGAATGAAATATATCTGAATCAACAGAATTGACGAAACCAATAGACGAATAAAGAAATAACGAATTGAAGTAACTAACTCAATGAATTAAACTGAACAGAAGCCAATAAACTAATACAATAAAAGAATATGCTAAAATAAATGGTTGGGGTTGTTTTATACCGATTGAGCTCAGAAGTATACCTTGCCACATAGGCAAGTCAAAACAATGCCACACAAGCAAGTCAAAATAATGTCACACAGACAAGTCAAATGATGCCACACAGGCAAATCACACATTGGACCGCGAATCCAAATGTATGCAAATTGGATAGGTGTGTTTGGCACAACATCACCAATCGCATGTAATGTAAAACTAGGTTAACCCATATGCCTCCCACAACAAAATACCAAATGGCCCACTTCCTCCGGAGCCCAAAACGGAGACGCTGTGGACTAATCACACCGCCACGGAAAGTGTCATGCCTCTCGTGCCAAGACGACATGCCTGTGGTACCCCCTATAGGTGGTTATAGCTCAGGTATGCCCTACGATATATTCTAACAAAAATATCATGTCACAACACATGCGACAAAATACCAACAAAAGGGTTCTATATGTACATGTTGAACCAAATCAAATTATAGTCACAAGGTTTCAAAAAGAAGGTAGCAACATGTACCGCTCTACAAATATCAAAATAAATATTTAACATGATAACCTAATTCAAAGAGTACAAATACGAGTTATATTTATCAACTCCAAAATGAAACTAATATATTTATTTCACAGGAAACAATTATGTGAAATAATAACGAAATTCGAACAATCGACAAAACTAACAAATCAAATTTAACAAGAGTATCGCGAGGAAAAAAGTACTTTAATCCGCACGATACTTCCAAACCATTTATAGCACACTCCACAAAATTTTACCCTCAATTGCCAACGACATCAAATACGAAACGTTATTCGCAACCTAAATATATTCACCTCAAATTAAAAACAATCTAACTTATAATTCTAAAGTAATTCATAATCTATTTAATATGACTTTAATCATCGCCTTATATCAATTATTAATACTCCAAAATTTATATTCCAAGTATAACTCTTTAAATCCCCTTCGTTCGAACTAATTACACAAATTAACAAAAATTAATTAATATCTATAAATTAAATTATGAATTATAATTTTACCCATTAACAACATAATACTGTTAAATTTATTATCAAGTAAATTTTATAATTTTATCAACATGATTAACGAGTTTAAAATTAATATACATGATTTTCAATTCAATTCGGTAATTCAGTTGTAAGCTTCATAATCAAATATTAATAAAAAATAATATATATATATATGACAAAACTCATCAAGATCAACGCAGTAACCAACATGGTTTCTAAATATATATATATATATATATATATATATATATATATATATATATATATATATATATATATATATATATATATATAATTTGAAATCAACTTGCTACTTATATATACACGTAAGTCCTTGCTACATAACAACATTGTCTTCCATTGAATCATTATAACGATTTTTTAATTTTATTTTATATTTTTTTTCACAGTGTTCCGTGATATATATATATATATATATATATATATATATATATATATATATATATATACATGGCAATCCTTTTACAAATCAATCATTGATAGTAAAGCATAAACGATTTACGAAGTTTCAAGATTAAATCAAGAAAAATTTATTCACATGTATCATACACTTAGAATTGTAAAAGACCCAAATATATCAGTAACTTACAATTCAATTTCTCCTTTTCCTTTTCTCTGTTTCTGCCACCTTTCTTTCTCCCAATCACGTATGCTAAAGTAAATTAGGTCTAGCTATTGATTTATTTATATAACTGATGAACTCTCCTAACTTGAATAAACTTTTAATTTATCCACACATATAAATTAAACCAAATTAGTTTTAAGGCCCAATTTTATCAACTTAATTTGTATCATTTAATAATACTCATTAGCCCACATAAATTAAATAGAGTTGACCCAAATAAAACAAAGTCCAATTAATATGTTTTAAAAATTAAATCTTTTTTTTTCCCGGGTATTACATCGTCCAATTAATATGTTTTAAAAATTAAATCTTTTTTTTCTCGGGTATTACATCACCTACCCCTTAAAAAGGATTCCGTCCTCGGAATCAAAAGAATGAACGTATCTAATTATTAAAAGATGCGGATACTCCACTCGAATAGATTTCTCTGTCTCCCAAGTAGCTTCCCGCTCCGAATGACTTTACCACAAGATTTTAACAAAAGGAATTATCTTCCTCAATTTCCATTTAATCAGTTATTTAATTATCTACTAAAAGAATTTAATTTTCCAAACAAAACAAGGAAGAAAAGAGGGAAACAAAATCATTTAATAAATCGAAGGTTTGAGCTTTCCTCACCTCACCGATTCTTGCTTTTGAAATAACAACTTCTTGCACCTCCTTGTTCAAATTTATCACTCCGATTGTGTAGCTTGAATAAATTTTAACTTTATCGATTAAAGTCGATTATACTCAGATATCATCACGTGGGTACCTAGAGTTTTCATCTCCATCTCTATTATTTGTAAATTATACTGAAATGAGTCTTTGACAATATCGTACACTCAGATTTTGTATGCGATCTTCTACTTAACACGCCACTACCACGCTCGCTTTTCCGGATGGATGGCATGGTTAGAACATGTGCTGAAATGAGTCTCCTCTTGAGTTCTTCGAAGCTCTTCCCACATTCCTTGCTCCATTCGAATTTTGTATCTCTACGAGTCAGCTGCGTTAATGGAATAGCGATTCAAGAATATCCTTCAACTAATCTCCGATAATAACTAACTAAGCCTAGAAAGCTACGTATTTCGATTCGACTTAGGTTGTTCTCAATCGTGACTCATATCCCAACCTTGATAAGACGTTACAATGACACCTATCGCTTTACTATCGCATCGAATATGGTGTCCCTACGGAGAGTCTGGGTTTTGCATTCCACAAAGGAAGTCACCAGATAAAGGCTCGTGTACCAAATTTATAGTTGAATTTTTAACTCTCAAGTTCAATAGAGCCATTCGATATGAGATTTTAGAAATGAGTTTTGTACCGGGTTCAAAGTCGATACAAAATTTAATATCAAAGCTTTGGGAGTAAGCCAAGAAATTCTTCAGAAATACGTCGTGGGAAAAATCAATAACAATGGAATATTATTCAAATCGATGTGTCTTTATTCAAATCCATAACATGGACTAAGAAAACTTGACATCCGTAATAAACGAATGACTTCACCATTGGCTTGATATGAAAATGTTTGACTACAATGGTTTGATTGCTTGAATTGAATAACAAAGTTGCTTAGGAATATGAAAACTAACAACCTTACTTAAAGTAATCAATTTGGCATGATGAGTAGTTAACCTTAAAATCACATCAAAAGCAAATATCTCTATAGAAATAAGGTTAATGTGTAATGTGATAGTGCCAACTGAATCAAACAAGATTTCTAAACAACGGATGTAATGAAGTTTTTCCTACGAGTCTCCATAAACAGTCAAAGTCTAATTTCTCCGTAGTCAAGTTCAAACGTTGAGCGCAAGTTAAAGAGAGATAAAATAATGGGTAGAATCCCAGATCTAGTAAGGTATAAACTTCACAAGAATTTATAATTAACTAACCTGCTAACTTCGTTCGGGTTCTCGCATTTTGACCGGCCATGACAAACGCTATTCCAGAACCGTTGACTTTGACTTTTCGGGACATCCTTTTGAGTCACCATTCTACTGGATCGGGTTTCGATACCGCATAATCTCGAGCGATATGTCCTTCTTTTCCACAATTATAGCATACCTTAAACTGTAGGGCGCCAATGATATGTCCCTCTTCCCAAGATTTGTAACATACGACCGGTGGTCTTTCTCCTCCGTTGGAACCCGGTTACTCTGGTACCGACGCCTTCACATGGTCATTGTTGAATCTCATCTTTTTAAAATCTCCTCCCGACTCGCTTCTTCTATTTTCATGGCCACGATTACCACCAGAGTGGTTACCACCTTTGTCTGTATTCTTCTTTCTCCACTGGTTATCGTTATTCTGATGACTGCTATCTTTGAGATGATCCTCGTTATGGTCCCCGGTTGAACGTATTCGTTATCTCGCTTCTAACAACCGAGCCTTGTTGACAACATCCGAATAGAGAGAAAATTTATGAGAAATGAGATATCGACGTATGCCGTGTTTCAAACCTCTCGTAAACATCGCGTCATACATTCCTCATTCTCCACCAAATGAGGTGCAAACTCGATAACTCCGCGAACTTTCGCTTTGCATCGGGACACCGCCATGTTATTCTCGCCCAGCCTAATAAACTCCACTTCCTTCATACGATTTAATACTTTCAGGGAAGTACTTGTCATTGAACTGTTTCTGAAATGTCTCCCATGATATGCTGAGTGCAGTTGGATGGGTACGCTTCACATATTTCCACCAGTAATCTGCCTCGTTACGGAACATAAAAGTAGCGAATAGAACTTTCTCGTTCCTCCGCATCCCCTGTGACATCGAATATCTTGGTAATTTGTTTGACCCACGCCTCTCGCTTTAATCGGATCCGCTTTTCCCTGCACTCGTGGTCCCAACTCTTTGAACTGCTTGGCTGTGACCACTCGTGAATTGCTATCATTTTCTCCTGTATTTTGAACACGAGTCTCCCTCATCTGATTTTGCATGAACTACAAAAAGCTTCTAAACATCCCCTCGCTCATCATCTCTGCTCAATTGGTGTTGTTCACAGGAGGTACATTGCCACTTTCTGTTGCATGTTTTCCTCGTTGGTAAAGACAGCATCTCCACTGGCCTCATTTACTCCATCGTTAATATTCTCAATCGACATTCTCAAACATCACATAAAACAAGGGTTAATTAAGGAAATCAATATATCACATAATATCCCTATATACTAACTAACTAACAAATAAGCTTTAGTAGGACACACTAGCGAAGGATTTACTGCCTCTCCCCTCCTAGTTCTATTCCCCGATCTCCGCCATAGATCATATCCCTAAGCTTTGATACCAACTGTGACGCCCCCAAAATAGGTCAATTCCATCCAACCCATTCTGAGTCGCCAAATACATGGTACAGAAATAACTACAACTTTATTATTACAACATATAAACTGTGAGTTTAAATACAGATATTGTCGTCTAGACAATATCCACACGCAAATAAATCCCCATCATAATTATTGATACATTATTTTACAAAAATGGTGAGAACTACTAAATAACTCTCTCTAGAACCTTCATTCCATACCCCGACTAGTACTCGCTACATTCTCGCCTCCTGAGAAGAAAAATGGAACAAAAAGGAAAAGGGTGAGCTTAACTAGCCCAAAGAAGAATATTATGACTAAGATAATATATAACAAATTATCGTTAGTCTCCAACAGGAAAAATCTAATAGAATACAATAGACAACCGCTTTTAAATCAACAATCTGCAATGAAACAACAATTCATTAGAAGAGTTAAGTAGAGAATGCAAACTACTATCTTCTATATATGAATTTAAAAGTTCATCGTCGATATTTTATCCCCGTAACATCAATCAATATATATCTAGAATCAAATATTCATCTTTGCACTACAACAGCCAAAGATATTCATCATTGGTCATGTTCATCTAAACACTGCTCATCTTTTGCACTACGGCCAAAGATATTCATCAAGAAATCATTCATCTTTGCACTACACAAGCCAAAGATATTCAAGAATATCATCATTTAGGACCGAGGATGATGAAAATATTTTAAAGGAAACGAATCCAAAGTGAAACAAAAGAACAATATTAAGGATTCGTATTTTAAACAATCCAAGTTCAAAAATACTTCATAAGTAATCGAGTGGAGTAAAATTCAAGAATGATCAAAATATGGATACAATCAAAGCTAGTATCCATAGTAGATATTTTGGACAAAAGAAGAAATTTCATTTTTCTATGAATAGTGTCGATTCGTGAATAAAGGCCGTATAATGAATAATAGAATCTCGACACAAAAAGTTCCAAATTTGATTAAAAGTTCAGATCAATACTTCTAAGATAATGATATTTGAAGAAATAATATCATTTTAAAAAATATAATATCCCTTACCTCGAAAAGACAAGATTTCTAGTTAAAAAATCGGATATAAGGCTATGACTCTGAACTCGCACTGTGATAAAGCAATACTCAAAATACTCACAAGAATACGCCGATAATATAGAGAGAAAACTTGGATTTTCGGTGTGATTTTCATTCTAACCCAAGACCCTATTTATAGGAAAATGCTTAGAACACCAAAGTAGAAAATTTAATATAATAATAATATATATATTAATTTGTCTACGCCCACTTAGAATCATCTGAATTCAGCAACTTATTATGTGTTTAATGAGGCTAACCAAACACAAAAAACGTTTTTGTTAATTAAAACAATTAAAACTTCCAAAAATCAATTATTTCGGAACTTCGAAACTTCAATAATTCATAATAAATAGCCCTTTTGTCAGAAAATTCAAATCTCGTGACTTTTTATAGGAAATTCAATTCTCTACAACTTTGCGTAAGAAGAAATGTTTTTCAAATTCCAAATGTAAATCTAATCAAATCCATAAATCCAAGCGATTTTACAAGCTATAATCAAA
The DNA here is from genome assembly GCA_020205605.1 of Panax ginseng. NCBI lineage: Eukaryota > Viridiplantae > Streptophyta > Magnoliopsida > Apiales > Araliaceae > Panax > Panax ginseng. The sequence goes on along the minus strand of CM035127.1, from coordinate 18,458,826 downwards.
TTTCGGTCAATAATTGTGTCCACCAACACACAAAATATGTGTTAAACATTTAATGCCACAAAAATACTCTTCCTCCTCATATACTCATATATCCTTCATTATAAAAATATCACCGTTAATATATTATTAAAATAATATATTTAAATGAATTATTTTATCAGAAAAAGATAAAATATTAATTTTCAACAATTGTCACATTAAAAATTTTCTCCATCTATATCCACATAAAATCAATATTTTCCTCATCATATAAATTAATAATTAATTATTCACAAATAATATTACAGAATCATAAGATCTTGTGCCGCTCCTGAGAAAGAGGGGCTTTCCAATAAGGATCTCTCCTTACTGGCGCGCAATTAGGTGATCAAACCTCTCCTTAGACAAAACTTTCTAGACATTGCCAATAATGTTATCCAATAATATTATTCAGATAATATGAATTATTGCTCCGATAATGGAAAATACTGTGTAATGATAATTTATTAAAACAACAGTAATATAAAATATCAATGCAGCAATTATTGAATCAATAAAATAAAATACTGAATAGTAATTACTGTAACAATTATTGAGTAGTGCCTTCTTACATAAGAATCAATAATTGGTGCAATACCGTGTGCTACTGTTCAACAACACGTATTAGTGTGTTTTAACCACCGGGTATTCCAACAGTATTAACGATAACAACTACACCGTTATTTATAAACAACTTATATTTGTCATTTTCTTCATCCAATCACTTTCCGTTATGGGGCCTACAAAAGATCACAGGCCGTCGCATTTAATATTCCCCGACAAAGATTTAATATTCCACGACCAAACGAATATTCCCCGACAATAATGAATATTTTATAACCACTTGCTTATTCAAAATATTTGCGTATTTTACCCATAACTATCCACATTAATCAAATCAACCCTTACTATTTCAAAATAATAAATAGAGGAAAATAAATTTCATTTATTAATAATTTGCGGTCTTACAATAAGCATGATGATGATGATAATGACATAATAATTCAATAAAACAAGTTCAAGGATAAATTTTAAAGACTTATAATTTAATTTATCTATGAATCAATAACGTCCAATTTGTCAACATGATACTGCTTTGTGGGGTAAAATTCAAGAATGCTCAGAAGAATATTTTTATGAAAAGATACTGGATGAAGTGCAAATATCAAGGATATTCCACTAATTTCATGGAGTATAAAAGCCAAAACTTTAACCAACTGAATATAATAGAATATATGAAACTGCAAATGGATTTTACCACCATGCAAAGAATCCAACGCAGATGATCATTTTCACAATTTAATAAGGAATGAATACGAAGGATCATTCATCATGCATGCAAAGAATCCACATAGATATAGGTTATTCCAATGTAATAATAAAGAATGGAATAACAAAAAATTCACCATGCATACGATAATCGCATGCATAAAAGTTATTCCAAATGTAATAATAAAGAATGGAACCAGTCATGCGTAATCGCATGCATGTGATATTCCAAAATGTAATAATAAAAAGGAAATAATAATGAAATTCACCATGCATGCGATAGACCGCATATATATAGGTTATTCCAACAAAATAATAAAGAATGGAACTAGTCGTGCAGAATCCGTGATAGGCGTGATATTCCAATGTAATAATAAAGAATGGAATAACAACAGAATTCACTGGGCATGCGATAGACCGCGCATGCAGAAAAGTTATTCCAATGTAATAATAAAGAATGGAACCACGCCATGCGTAATCCGCATGCATGTGATATTCAAATGTAATAATAAAGAATGGATTAACAATGTAATTCACTGGCATGCGATAGATCGCATGCAAAGTTATTCCAATGTAATAATAAAGAATAGAATCAAAGTCATGTATAATCCGCATGCAGATGTGATATTCCAATGTAATAATAAAAAATAGAATAACAACAGAATTCATCGTGCATGCGATGTAAGCGCAGCATGCATAAAAGTTATTCCAATGTAATAATAAAGAATGGAATAATGTAAGAATTTCACCATGTATGCAGATTGATGATGACAAAGTTATTCCAACATAATAATAAAGAATGGAATAACAACCCTTACGAGTATTGAAAGAAAATAACTCTCTTCATGAATACGAAAAAATAATACCCCTTACCTTAGAAGAAAATGGATATTGGAAAAGTGAGGTTGCAGACTTCTCTTCTTCTTTCTATAATTTCTCTCTCTAGAGTTTTAGTGAATTCGTAAGAAATAATTAAGAAATGAGCTTCTATTTATAGGAGAATGGACTGAATAGTAACTAATTCATGAACGGTCCAGATTGATTTACTTTTAAACGGACGGTCCATATTGATTTACTATTAAAACTTAAAGCAACGGTCCATACTGATTTACTATTAAAACTTTAAACCAGCGATCCATATTGATTTACTATTATAACTTTAAACCATCGATCCACATTGATTTACTATTATAATTTCAACCAACTATCTGAAAAATTATCACATCTCCTCATGGAATAATATTGTACCCAAAACTTATTTGGATCGAAAAAAAATATATTTTTTGGGTGAATAAGACTCGTGAATAGTACTTCTAGAATAAGTACTCGTGAATAGTACCCGACAACTAAAGAGTGTCACAAATACCGAGTGAATAATACTAGAGTGAATAGTAATTGGGTGAATAGTAACCCGTGAATAGTACTCCGGCACGAAAAGTGTCCCGAATACTCGAGTGACCAATACTAGAGTGAATAGTAATAGGGTGAATAATAACCCGTGAATAGTAACTCGTATAAGATAAATACCAAAAAAATAATATTCTATGACGAGTACAAAAGAAATGATATCTAATACGAGTATAATAGAATATACGAATTACAGTATAGTACCTCTATCAATACCTCCATTTTTAACTTAGTCATTCAAGTATTATCAATCTTACACCAACTCCCCTAATAGTAAATCATGTAAATCAATAGTACACACATGTGAACACACAGTTATAAGCATGTGAATTAATAGCAATTAATTGCTCATTTGTCTGGTTAATTACCCGATTGGTCAATATAACCTCCAGACATCAATTATTATCGAAATAAATATCGATTTCTACTAACACTAATAATTCCCACATAATGGAACTATCAATTTCATCTTTAATCAACACGAACTTATTCATCATTAATATTATAACGCACAATATTTAACAACCAGGTCGTTCTCAGGAAAGAGGGGCCTTTTCGATAAGGATTTCTCCCTATTGGCGCGCAATTAGATTATCTAACCTCTCCTCGATGTAACTTCTGACATTGTCAATATTGCAAATAATAATATGAATAACTTTGTCGCCTCAATTATTGATTTAATAATATAACATATTATGCGAGATGATCTCGTGACAATAATTGAATCAATAATATGAGAGATATGATGCAACAATTACTATAACAATAATTGAGTATAAATCGGTGACTTCTCACGTAAAGATCAATAATCAATACCGCAAGGCTACTTATGTAACCACACATATTATTCGTATACTTTTACTACCAGATAGTTCAACAGTTTTGACGGTAACTCTTTCGCCGTTATTTTAAAAAAAGATAATTCTGTCGTTTTCTAAATATAACAATACTTCCGTTGTGGGGTCCACCAATGATTGTGCCGTCGTACGGATATTCCCGACAAAAAGAATATTCTCCGACCAAATGAATATTTTATAACAACTTGCTTACTTTGCAAAATTTATAAATATCACCCACAACTATTATATCAAATCCACACCATAATATTCAAAAAAAATATTTCGAGAAATTTAAATATGTATTCATAAAATTTGGGGTCTCACAAATATACCTTAAATTATAGAAGCTAATTTTTAAATTTTAAAGTTTACAATCAATCAAATTATATTCCTTTATATAAATTCATCTTCTCCTTCCGATTATCATGATATCTAATTGCATGTCTATATTTTGTTTAAAAACAATCACTAATTTAAAAACCCTCATAACTAACTTAAAATCAAAATATAAAAAATATTTATCTTCCTTGTTCGTCTTTCTTTAATACGCAATAGTAAATAATTTAACTTTCGGGTCTTCTAAAGTATTTAAAATCTCTTCATGTCTTGACAAAAATTATAGCTCTAGAAAAGATCATTACATAGGCTAAATAATCACTCAATTTGGAGATAATATGATTGAATTACGAATTTTTAAAATTAGAGCTGAAAATAGTGACGGAAATCAGGACAAGTTGCGGTTTTCAACAATTTAAGGCATGAACATGACGCCAAATAACTTATGTTTCTCTTCATAATTGTAGAGAATGAAAAACTAAAAAAATATTCTTTGAATTCACTAGCTCAATCCCGACATCGAATATATTAATTATAATTGTTCTAATGGGTTGCAGTGCGTATAAGTATTCTATTCGGGAATTCTACTAATCAAATTAGAATATGATTAGGGTTACATCTCTACTATTTAAATATAACAAGAAAACAATAAGAGTTACCAAAACCCTAATAGACTGTTCAATTTTAATTAATTTAATTATTTAATTAGCTACTAAAAGAATTTAATTTTTTAAGCGAGAGAAGAAAATAACTTACTGTAACGCCCACAAATCCGGGTTTCACTTCAAACCCGGCATCTGGTATTACTCATCCAATACATCTCGTAATAATCTAAAGATAATTATTGATAGGTCTCCAAACCAATTAGTTTATTTTGATGATAACAAACGTTAGTAAATAGAATCAAATGGGTAGAATCCTCTCCATAAGATTTTATATAATCTTATTCTATTTTTATTATAAAACCAAAAAATGTTTTTCATCCTAATTGAATGTATTTTTCTTTACCTTGATAAATTACTTATCAAGTGTTAATTAAATTAATTCAAATATTAACATTTCCTAAGTCAAGGAGATTCATATTTTTTTAATGATTTTCTAAAAAATCTTTTGGAAAAACAGAATATATATATATATATATATATATATATATACCTTGAAGCCTTTGTAAAGACAAGAATGCAGGAAGTTTTTTTTTCGACACCTAACTTGGACATTTTAACTTTTCATGGGCTAAAAAATGTTGCTGAGAAACACGACATTTGGTGTTATTCATTCAATACATCTCGTAATAATTTAAAGATAATTACTGATAGGTCTCCAAACCAATTAGTTTATTTTGATGATAACAAACTTTAGTAAATAGAATCAAATGAGCTGAATTCTTTCTATAGAATTTTATATAATCTTATTCTATTTTTATTATAAAACCAAAAATGTTTTTCATTCAAGTATTTTTCTTGACCTTGATAAATTAATTATCAATTTTAATTAAATTAATTCAAATATTAACATTTCCTAAGGCAAGAAAATATATCCTAATATATATATATATATATATATATATATATATATATAGGAAGGATCAAGAAAGACTTCTTATTAGCACTCCTCCTTAAATAAAGACATTTTATTAAAATCAAGGCTGCTTTTGGAGATTCTTAAAAGAGAGTGGTCCTATTTGATTTCCTTTTAATTACAAAAATATCACCCGCGGCCTCACTTGTTTTTAAAAAGAATCTCCAAAATGACGTAGTTTTAATAAATTAAGGAGTGCTATTTAAGTAGGAGTACTAGATAAGGAGAGTACTCTTGATCCTTCCCCTCTCTCTCTATATATGTATATATAAATACATGTGTATAAGTATCAAATCATGTGTCCAAATGTGAAAACCGTGTGTGTGTGTGTTCAAGTGTATGAAGTGGCGGAGCTAGAACATTTTTAGAGAAGGGTTAAAAAACATCAGTAAATTTTTTTTATTGACGCTTGGAGTGCTTCTTTCAAATTCATTTTGTCCAATTATAGTATTTTACAATAATTTCATCAATTTAAACATTTTATAATAATTTCATAAATTCAAACAATTCATCAACTAACCTAATTCAATTATTTCACAAATAATATATATACCATAAATATACCAACAGTTATAAATTTATACCAACAATTATAAATTTATACCAACAATTATAAATTCATCAACAATTTTTAACTGTAACAGAGCAACACAAAGAAGAGAGAGAAAATAATGGAGTAAATCACAGTTTCTTTGTTATTGGCTTTCGTTGAAGATGATGGAGAGATAGATCAGAGTGGGATCAATAGGGTTAGTATTTATAATGAGGAGAGAAAAAAAAAAAAAAAGGAAGCATATGGGTGTGGCAGTGGTTATCACCTGGGCCTTCTTTGCCTAGGTCATATAACCCCCGGCGCCCCCCCTCCATCCGCCTTTGAGTGTATGTGAACATGTATGTGTATGTGCTGTGAAGGAACTAAGGCTTAGGCCTTGAAGCCTTTGTAAAGGCAAGTATGCAGGAAGTTTTTTTTAGAAATCTAACTTGGGCATTTTAACTTTTCATGGGCTAAAAAATGTTGCTCAATCCGTGTGCTTAAATTGAAATTCGGACCTTTCATTTCACATCCATATAATTCGAAACATTGCTTTTAAAATCAGATTTTCAAGATCATTTTACCCTTAACTTCAAAAATTTATAAATAGGAAGTCTTTTATTCATTCTAAACTTACCAATTTACAAAGAAAAGAAAAGCTATATCTCCTTGCTTACATTTGCTCTCTTAAGAATTTTTTTTTTCTCTATCTTCTATTTCAAAGTTCTAATCTTTTGAAGAAGATATAATTGGTCAAAGAAGTTGAGATAAGTTATTGAATTGTTATATTTATAATCTCATACTTGCTTATATAGATATACCGATATAAACTTTTATACACATTTATATATATCTATATTTCATCTATCAAATATATATCATATAAAAAGTCAGTACTTAGATACCGATATAATTCGAAAGTTATTTCTCTAAAATTCTCCGAACGGTTTTTAAAATCCCAAGTGGCCAAATTTTCACAACGTAGATCAAATATAATATAATATATATACGTGAGTAAAATAAATTTATTTATTATATCAAGTATTATTTATTTGATTAAATTGTTATACTTGAAAACTGTCATCACAAGTATTTTGCACACAAATCTTATTCATTCATAAAATACTTGTTGCATTATATATAAGTTATTTAAACTTATATATTTGAGCTCAAAGTTAAATCTGTTTAACATAGAAACACATTCTTTATTTAGATAAAGAAAAAGAAAATCATTTTAAGAGTGCATCAATTTACATATCTGCTTATACATAAGCATATCACATAAAAGTCTTGAACTTTTATTTAAATATTTGATCTTAAACTATGTATCTTCTTATTTGAGAAGTATCTAATATAAAAGTTATTTAAACTTTTATAAAATATGTACTTAAAATTTATCTGCTTACTTTAGAAGCAAAGTCAAATCAATTTTTTGTAAAAAGAAAAGGTAGAGTTAGTTTATTTTATGTATCTATGAGAAAGACAACATATTCTTTGACTAAGACCAGAGTCTTATAAGAGAGGTCAGTTGGGAGTTGGGTCTCTAGTGTAATTGTGAGGAAAGGAAGAAACTGTTGTTTCAAAACCAGATCTTAGAATAAAACTGAACTCAAATTAAAAGTACAACTAAGCTTGAGGAAGGAATTGAGAGTTTTCTGTCCAAGATAAGTTAGTTGCGGATAGTTGTAAGTTAATCTTTAAAACTTTGTAAGGGCTTCTCCGCCTATTGAAGGAGTATTTAACACTGGGAGTAATAAGATCCCAAGTCCTAGATAGGAGCTTGAGACTGGATGTAGCAATATACCCGAGCTGTATATTGTGAATCAGATAAATCTCTGTGCATTGTGTGATTGAATTTTTCTTATCTTACGTATTAATTTCTGACACTACAAATTGATTTGCTAAAAATTCAAAAAGGCCTAAGATAATTTTTTAAATAATGATAATCTATTCAACCTTCCGTCTAGATTATTATTGGACTTTCAGTTACATTATCCTTACAAAACTTCTGCTGAAATTTAAATTCTACTCCCACGTACGAAGACCTTAACTAGTACATCTAATATTACTTTATAATATTATAACATTACTAATTATTATAATTAATTAATACACAAATCTTCTACTTTAACTTCTCATTCTCTTCGATGCTATCAAATTCTTTGGTCCTCTTTGTATAGATGCAATTACATTAGAATTTGTAAGAGTGAGCATTCGATTTCTCAGGAAGTATAAACAACGATTTCAAGAATAGAAAAATATTCTTATGAAAACATCAGTAATTGAACAATAATTATAAGTTACTCAAATAAATAGGAAACAAATCAGATTCCTATCATTAACATTTTTAACTTCCTTTCTAACAATCACCAGATTGAAAACATTATTTTCAATACTTTTAGGGTCATTATAGACCATCTATTCTTTTGTATTTACTGATAGGTCATTAAGACCTTCAATCATTTTCATATCTATTTAGTAGTCGTTCGGATCGATAATCTTTTTGCATGATACTGAGGGGTCATTCGGACCATTGAACTGTTGTATCAAAGTTACAATCACAAAGACTTCAAACTTTCATAACCACTTCTTCTAAATGTTTCAACAAATTACTTGCTATAAAAGTTAAAGTCAGCGCTATATGGCTAAACTTTTTCATACATACTTCCCTATATAATAAGGTTGTTCAACCTCAATTTTACTTTGGAAATCCGCCCCAAAACAATTTAGTTTGGAAATCTCTACTTAACATCAATGAATTATAGAATTTAGAACTTTACTATACCATACGAGTTCAGGAACTTGCCACAATAATATGAGTTCAGGAACTCACCACATTAATACGAGTTCAAGAACTAATTAAGAACTTATCATACGACTACGGGTTCAAGAACATACTATACTAGTATGAGTCACGAAACTACTGTAATAGCATGAGTTCAATATTGGAACCATACTTCCTAATTTCTCTTAACACAATTCGCTAACAAATGCAACTTAAAATCTTGAATAGTTCCATTTTTAGAACTTTTCTTTAGGTTGGCACATAAGTGCAAATATTGGTCTAACACGTTATTGCATATAATAGTTAGCAAACACTTCATTTCACAGTGCAATCATAACAAATACTACTCACATAACACATTATTACACAAGGTGCAATACATACGAATAATTGCCCAAATTATTTAATTTGGTACTATTAACTTATCACAATTCAGGAATTATTACAATTCATATCTCAACAATAAATATTTCAACTAGAATAACTCAACAAATTGAGTTAGGCCGAATTGAATGACAATAACTCATTTTCATAGTTCATATCACATAATACGATGAATTTCATATATCAAATGAAATTCCACAGTCTAATCACATGTCTTGAACAAAATAATAATATGTACAAGATTAGAAAACTTGCATTCAATACGAAAATCAAATGAAAGTTAGGATACTTGCTTAATATCACAAATTAAACAAGAGTTAGAAACTTGCACAAAGTAATAATTTGCAGAGGTTAGGAAACTTGCATTCAATACGAAAAATTAAATGAAGTACTAGTTAAGATAATTGTGTTGTAATGATCGAGAATGTAACATCTTTGTAATAAGGGTTATTAATATTTATTAAATAAAATAAATATTTTTATGGTAATATACGTGTTTTATGTGATTGAAGGTTTATTTTTGACATAGACTTCGTGTTATGCGATCATGCATGTTCATGGGAATTTTTTGAAGAAATAATTATTTTTCGAGAAAAACGTTAAATTATTATTCATAAAACGCAGAAAACGCTTTTTCGTTTTTGAACTTTTCAAATTACGACATAGCATTTATTTGAAAAAAGGAGACGAAATCTCCAACAAAAATATTTTTATCAGAAAAGACGTAAGATCACTATTCACGCTAAAAACGCATTTTCGTATTTATGAATTTTTGAACTTTGACATATTGTTTGTTCGAGAAATGGGGATGGACAATGAAATCGAAATTTAGAAAAGAGAAATTCAATATTTTGACTAAATGTTAAAGTTAGAGAAACTAACTAGAAGGAAAATAATAATAATAATAATAATAATAATAATAATAATAATAATAATAGTTGTAAGACCCCAAATTTTATGAAATGAAAATATTCAATTTTCTTATAATTATTATTCTATTTAGTAAATGGTTAAATTGATAAAAGGTTAAAATTAAGGGTGATATTTAAAAATTTTGCAAAGTAAGCAAGTTGATATAAAATATTCGTTGTGTCGGGGAATATTCGATTGGTCAGGGAATATTCATTTTAAACAGGGAATATTCGTACGAAGACACAATCATTGGTGGACCCCATAACGGAAGTATTGTCGTAGTTAGAAAATGACAGAAATATCTTTTTATAAAAATAACGGCGAAAGTTTTATTGTTAAACTGTTGAGATACCCAGTGATAAAAATACAATAATACGCTTGGTTGCATAGTAGCACACGATATGGATTACTGATGCTTATGTAAGAAGCCACTCAGTTTACTCAATTATTGCTACAGTAATTGTTGCATAGTATCTCACGTTATTTGATTCAATTATTATCACAGTATCATCTGCACAATATTTTATATTATTAAGTCAATAATTGAGACAATACATTTATTCATATTATTATTTACATTATTGACAATATCAAGAAAGTTTTGTCGAGGAAAGGGGTTAGGTCATTTAATTACGCGCCAATAAGGAGAAATCTTTATCGGAAAGCCCCCTCTTACCTGGGAATGATCTGGTTGTCGATATTGTAAGTTATAATATTAATGATGAATAATTGTTAATAGATTAAAAATATATTTATTAAACATAAATGATTTGTGATAAATATTTATTCAATTTTTGATATAAATATAGAATTTGTTATGTGGCGTTTGTGGTAAGTTTGACTTAGTATTCTATGGGAAGATTTACTAATTTTATGGACCGCCAGTGGTGGTTTTAATAGTAAATCAATCTGGACCGTCGATGGTGGTTTTAATAGTAAATCAATCTGGACCGTCGATGGTGGTTTTAAAAGTAAATCAATTTGTACCGTCAATGGTGGTTTTAAAAGTAATCAATCTGGACCGTCGGTTGTGGTTTTAATAGTAATCAATATGGACCGTCCGTTATAATAGTAAATCAATCTGGACCGTTCGTGAATCAGTTACTATTTAGTCCATTCTCCTATAAATAGAAACTTAATTCTTCTTTCATTCTCACCAATTCATTGAGACTCACAAGAGAAGCTATAGAGAGAAAAACTATAGAGAGAAAGAAGAAGAGTATTTTGATACTTCACTATTGCAGTATCCAGTCTTCTACTAAGGTAAGGGATGTTATTTCTTTTGTATTCGTAAGGGGTATGATTTCTTTCGTATTCATAAGGAATACTATTTTTTTCGTATTCATCCTTTAATATGTCGGAATAACTCGCTCACGCCGGATTACGTATCACATGCGAAGGTGAAAATCCATTTCATAGCTTCAGTATGTTATTTCTTTTCATATTCTTAAATCTAAACTTACTATAGTAAGTATTGCTTCTATAATCCCTGAAATTAGTAGAATATCCTTGAGTTTTACGCTTCATCCAGTATCGTTTCATTGGAATATTGATCTGAACTTTCTTATTAAATATCAATATTTTCACTCGGGGTACTATTCACAGATTACTATTCACCCGATTACTATTCACTAGAATATTATTCACTCGGGTATTCGGGGCACTTTTCATATCGGGGTTCTATTCACGGGTTACTATTCACCCGATTACTATTCATTCAAATATTATTTACTCAGGCGTTCGGGGCATTTTTAATGCCAGGGTACTATTCCCGGGGTACTATTCCCGAAGTACTATTCACGGGGTACTAATCACCGAAAAATTTATTTCTTTTCTGTCCAAATTATTTTTAATACATGGATATTATTCTTGAATTTTACTCCACAAAGCAGTATCATGTTGACAATTTGGACATTATTAAATTCTGGATAAATTAAATTATAAATCTTTAAAATTTATCATTTGCTTTTATTTAATTGAATTCTTATATCATTGTCATCATCCTCATTCTTATATTGTGATGAAAGTCATCTTTGGCCCGTAGTGCATAGATGGAATGTTGATTGGTATGATTATGACCATGAATAATTCGGTATAATCATGACCTGTAATGTTACAAATGATAAAAGTCCTCATTGGCCCTTAGTGCATTGATGGACAGTTGTTGGCATAATTATGACCAGGGATTATTCTGTATAATCATGACCATTGGTGAAAACACGAATAACCTTGGCCCGTAGTTTATGAATAATTTGTGGTCGTGATACTAATGATTATCCTTAGCCGTAGTGCACGGATAATTCAGTGATGTGGATTAATTATTGAGCTGAGTCTCAGCGATGAAATATTAATTCATGGATGTGATAATAATGAATATCCTTAGCCCGTAGTGCATGGATAATTCATGGATGTGATACTAACGAATATCCTTGGTCGTAGTACATGAATAATTCGGTGATGTGAATTATTTATTGAGCTGAGTCTCAGCGATAAAATATTGATAATAAACTTTTAATTCATAGAAGATAGTAGATATCATGCTCTACTTGACTCTTCTAAAATACAGTTGCATGTCTTTGGCCTGTAGTCCAAAGGTGAAATGTTAATGAATATCTTTGGCCCGTAGTGCAAAGATGAATTTATTAGTATGATTAGGAACAGGAACTGTGATTTGGTATAACCATGATCTTTGATGTTTCAGGTAAACACTGGTGAGGAAAATTATCTTCGTCCTAGGTGCGAAGAGGAATTTAGAACCACAATTATGATTATGAGTTATTCACATGATTGTGGACAGGAACTGTTGATTGATGTTACAGGGATAAAATATTGTTGGTGGACTTTTAACATGGAGAAGATAATAGACTTTATGGTCTATTTGACTCTTCTAATGGATTGCTCGTTCCGTTGCAACTATGCTTAAAAAGTTTTATCATCTAACATATGTTCTAAATCTCTGATTTATTATTGACGAAGGCTATTGATAATTTAATTATCTTTAGTCATGATATTCTTTACTGGGCTAGTTGTGCTCACCCTTTTGCTTCACAATTCCTTTCAGGTAATAAGAGTGTAAATGGGTCGAAATAAGGGTATGAGGGAATAATCATGGTCTATAGTTGTTGAGGTTCTCCCTAAACAAAGATGAAAATAATTTTATTGAGAACTTTAGATAAGTGTGTTGTATTTTATACATCATTTAATAGTTATATTTGGTGAATCAAATAGGGTGAGACGAACCCAACTTTGGAAGGGTGTTTTGCCACTATCATACAAGATGTCTAATAACATACGACTTCGTGTTATCATAAGACAGGGTTGTGCACATCCACTTGCTGAGTATATCTACGAGTACTACCTATATAATCTTGGAGTTTGGTTGAAATATAATTCTCAATTAGAGACAATGGAGATAATTATATGTCAAGAGAAGACTCACCATTAAAAAGAACATGATAACAATTTTCTCATTTTTCTTTGGGGTCTATTGGGTCAACCAAAGATAATTCTCGAGTCATATGATATCTATTATAACTTAGACGCATGGCCTCCTATGTACGAAGGTTTTCTTGAGCATTTTTCAAAAAATTTAATTTCTAAAATAGTTATTGACTGTACCTTTATGTAAGGTATCATTGTAAGGTGTTGTGGTCGAAGCACCATGAGAGTTACATATATTTGTATCAAAACTCACAGTTTAACTGTGGTCGTATTCTGTACGACAGTTCAACAGTTGTATAATTAAGTTTGTATTTGTATTCAGTACCATGTATTTGGCGACTCAAGATGGGTGATGTATTCCTATTTTGGGGGCGTCACAATAATAATAATAATAATAAAAATAAGTTAATAATAATCAAGCCAAGTGAAGCCTAGGAATTAAAATGGCTTTCTTAGGAATTTAAAACGGCTTGACTTGGAATTAAATAGTTTGGCTAAGGTTTAAGATGGCTTGACTAAGAATTAAAATGACTTGGCTTGGCTTGGCTTGGACTTAGAGCCAAAGAAAAGAGAAGAATGTGTCACTTGATTAAATAAGTTGATACCCAAGTGTCTTGCAAACATAATTAACACATGGGATAAAGGAGAGCAAAAAGATAAGTCATGGGGGGAGGTATCCAACCATAAGGGCTTGGGGGACAAATGAGGATGGAAAACTTTGATAAATGGTGAAAGTCCAATAGTAATCTAGAAGGGGGTTGAATAGATTATAGCCGTTTAAAAATTTATCTTAGGCCTTTTTAAATTTTTAGTTAATTAATTTGCAGTGTTAAAATTAATATACAGGACAATAAAAATTCAATCACACAATGTACAGAGATTTGTTTTGTTCACAACATACATCCGGGTATGTTGCTACATCCAATTTCAAACTCCTCTCCAGGACTTGAGATCCTATTACTATCAGTAATAAATACTCCTTTTAACAGGCGGAGAAGTCTTTACAAAGTTTTATAGACAAACTTCTATCTATTCTCAACTAATCTATCTTAGACAGCAAGCTCCTAGCTCCCTCCTCAAGCTTAGTTGTACTTCTTTTGAGTTCAGTTCTATTCTATGATCTGGTCTTGAAACAACAATCTTTTCTTCACCTCACATGTTCACTAGAAACCCAGCTCCCAGCTGACCTCTCTAAGACTCTGGTCTTGGTCGAAGAATTACTCGTCTTTCTCACAGGTACATAAAATATATTAACTTTACCCTTTTCCTTTTTACAAAAGATTTTACAACAATGTTCTTCTTAAATAAGCAGATAAGGTTTAGTACAAATTGATGCTTTTCAAATAAGCAGATAGTAATTTATGTTTTGAACAAATAATGCTTCTATGTAAGCAAATATGTAAATTATGTACTGTTATAAAAGTTTAAATAACTTATATGTTTTGTGTGAAAAAGTGTTTCTTGAATAAGCAAATAAATCAATTTAAGCGTAAATTCCAAAAGATGCTTCTATATAAACATATATATAATTTAAAGTAATTTTATAAAGAATTATTTATTCTTTATAATAAAGATTGTATTTCTATGGAATTAACCAAATTTAATTTCAGATGTTTTCTAATAAGTATTGTATGAGTGAAATTATGTTCAAATATTTATGATTAAATGAATAAATCAATTTAAATAGTGATTACGAAATATGATAATTTTATTAGTTAAATAATACTTGGTATAAAAAATATATTTGTTTGACTCAGATAATATATAATAATATTTTATCTATTATGTGACTATTATAAATAAAGTCACTTACTACTATAAGAAATCGTACGGTTCGATTCCCTCACTTAAAAGGAATATCTCCGTAGCCTTTCGACGTCTAAGTATGACAAAATTTATAGTTTCACAATTGATATTTATATAAATATTTTTCATAGATCACTTAGATTTTCAAATCCGGTTCGGATGATTCGCTCTTTTCAGAGGAATATCTCAGTGTTGTTTTGAACTATCAAGTGTAGATCTATTTTACGATATTTATATAAATAATATCAATAAAAAGTTAATTAGTACGATTCAATTTCCTCACTTAAGAGGAATATCTTCGTAGCCTTTCGGCATCTGAGTATAACTTTTTATTTGATAAATAGATGAAATATAGATATATAATTGTGTATAACAATTTATATTCGTATATCTATAAATATAAATAAGTAAGAGATAATTCAATAAAACTAAATCAAATAACTTATCTCAATTACTTAGACCAATTTTCTCTTCTCAAATAATCAGAACTTTGGAAAGAAGAGATAGAAAGCTTTAGAGAGAGAGAGAGAGTATGTAGGCAGGGAGAGTAAGCTTTTCTTTTCAAGTGAATTGGTAAATCAAAATGAATGAAAGACTCTACTATTTATAGATTTTTGACGTTGGGGGTAAAATAGTAATTTTGGAAACCAATTTTGAAATGAATGACTAGAATTGCTCATTTTTGAAATCAATGGTTCGGATGAAAATTTTTCTCTTTGAATCACATAGATTGCCAAATGGACAAGTTGATGATTAGCCCATCAAAAAAATTATCTATCTTAGTTCATTTAATGGTTTGACCATTTGTTTTAAAAAAAATACTTCCAACATGTACACGGTTTTAAGTACCAAAATGAGTGACCCAATTTCAATCCTTCAGCATATACACGGCTAAAGCTTTTAAAAAAGCCTTCTTAATTCTTTTAATGCCCATATGCTAATATATATATATATATATATATATATATATTATGCAAAAAATATTTTAGAAATATTTTGTCCCATTTTTGTGTATGTAAATTTAATTTATTTTTGAAAGAAAATAGGATCTCCTTGCCTTAGGAAATTTTAATATGTGAACTAATTTATTTAATACTTGATATTTAAATTATCAAGGTCAATAAAATTAATTCAATAAAAACTAGAAAATAGTTTAGGTTAAAGTAATGAAAATTAGTTCATAAATAAATTATAAACCTATGGAGAGGATTCTACTTATTTAAATATTAATAATAATTGTTATCATCAAAATAAACTAAAAACTTGGAGACCTATCAAATGGAAAGTTTGAAGCATAAATAAGCAAGCAATTAATGCATGGTCACCTCCATTCATTTATTTTATTCAAACAAAGCCTTAGGTAAACCATTTGGCTAGCTTTAGTTAATTTTAATTAAGGTAAGGTTGGCCTAACCCAAACTTGGTAAGGTTAAGTGTTGGATGATTCATTAAATCAACTAACACTTAGCCATTTCATTTCATCCTTATTTCTAAGACTAAAGAGAAAATAGAGAGCAAGAAAAAGAAATCAAGAGAGATAAAGGGAGAGAAGGGCACGACCAATAAAGAAGAAGAGAAGATCAAGATTCAAGTTGATTATCAAGTGAAAGCTAGGAAGAAGGAGAGCAAGAAAGGTAAGCCCTAACCCCTTTATATATCTCTTTTCTTTTTAAAGTTTTCTTTAGCATGATAAGAAGTGCTATGTTGGTGGTTAGTATTATTTGAAGGTCATGGAAGGATCTTGGAGTGATAAGGTTATATTTCATATGTTAAACTACTTGTTAATTGTATGAAAAGTGGAACCAAAAATAAAAATACAAACATATGCGTAAAGGAATACAAGAACGGACAATTAACGGATTGTTATGGGTTATTTTGATGGCTTTTTGAGGTTTCTTATGAAATGTAAAAATTAAATTCTAGGATGTCATGTTATACTCTTATGATTGATGAACATCACCCAATTGGAATGGAAGCAAAATCTTTTGTAACGAAGTCATAGCAAAATTAGTGTAACCCCTGACCCTTGAGCAGTTTTCTATTCCAAATGGTTTGCTAGAAATTTTTTTCTTTCTGGGGGTTATATAGTACGTTAAGTAACGAGTTCGTAGACGTAAGATTGGCCTAATTCCGAGTTTGAAGATGGGAGTTATGCCCTTCAGAAGGAGGCTAGTTAAAATTGCCAAAACTGAAAACCTGTTTTGGGTAGGGACTTTTGAGCCAATATTTTGGCTTGTTAGAGGATTAGAAATTATAATCCGTTGGGGGGAATTTTTAAAGAATGTTACGAGATAGAATATGGCTCAAGAACGAACTTATTTCAATAACGGAGGGTCAAGTTGACGTTGCAAAATGGGTACGTCAATAAGGAGGAAAAACCACATATTTCGTTTTCATCTAGGGAGTTTTGAACTAATACAGACATGCGAGCTAAAACAGATAGGTTAACCTGTCTGGATTGACATACAAGGAGTTTGAAGTTAAGTTAAAGCAGACACTCCGCATCGCTAGTTAACTCGTCTGGATTGACAGACAAAGAGTTTAAAACTAAAACAGACAGGTTAAGCTGTCTGCTTTATACCTGTAGCATAATATGAAGGGGTAAAATGCAAAGTCGACCACTGAACTTTAGGGGTTTTTAGGTATTGAGCCCTTTTCTTTTGGTCAACACAAATTGAGCCATTTTCTATTAAAAAAATTAGACTTCGAGCCCCAGGCGCCACATGTGCGTTGACCTGCATACGTGGCGCCTACGTGGGACACGTGACAGATCTGACGTGGATATTTTTTATTTTATTTTACACGTGGACAGGCTGACATGGCAAATATTGAACTTAATCCTAAAAATAATGTTGCTGCCAAGATTTGAACACAAGACCTCTAGCTTAAAATTTGAACCCAATGACCACCTGAGCTAACAAGCCTAACTATTACAAGTTTGCAAGGATTAATATTTATAACTAAACAAATCATTTCCCCCAATAATAATAATAATAATAATAATAATAATAATAATAATAATAATAATAACAACAACAATAATAATAATAATAATAACAATAATATTATTATTAATAATAATAATAACAGTCATAATAATAATAATAATAGTACTAATAATAATAACAATAACAGTAATAATAATAATAATAATAATAATAATAATAATAATAATAATAATAATAATAATAATAATAATAACAATAACCAACAACAACAATAACAATAATAATAACAATAACAATAATAATAATAATAATAATAATAATAATAATATTAACAATAATAAAATATTTCTTTGGAAAAAAAATTAATTAAATATATTACCTAAAATATATTTTTAATTAATATTTTAGCCCCAAATTTGTTTTTTAAATATTACATAATTTTCGGTAAATATTTTTTAATTTACCTAAAATATATTTTAATTAATCATTAATTAAAATATTAAATATATTTCCGGTAAAATATTAAATATTGTTATTATTATTAAATAATAATAATAATATTTTTCAACGTTTGACTATAAAAGATATCACCCTATATATCATCTTAAATATTAAATAGGGTACAAAACGTTTGACTGCATGCATGGTCCTCCAATTAATTAAAAAATGGCGAAGGAGAAGGACTACCTTAATTGAATTAGCTAAAGGAATAGGGTCCTTAACACTAATATACAAAAATTAGAAAGTATTTATAAAAATAAAACACACACAAAATAATTACAAAAATAACAAAACACAATATATTTCGATTCCTAAAATCACGTATCATTAACTCCTACACGTCAGTTATTCTCCTTTCATATTTGTAACCAACCGCACCTAAATTCAAGCAACTGGGAAAACATACAACTTTAATATCAGAATAACAGATCAACGCCAAATCAATCGGAGAAGACAAAATCTTATGTCGCGACTAAACTCGTAATCGGAGAAGACGAAGCCTGTTGTCGCGAGGCATCTCTAAGATCGAAAATAGCATACAAAATCAACAACGCCTTCAAGTTCAATAACCAAATACTGCAGTTATTGTTGAATACAAGATCAACATCAACTTCGATACAAAATACTGAGGTATGTGAGTTTAAAATTTATAATCATATATTTACCTATGGTTACTACGAATTACTATATTGGTTACCTTTCTTAAGTTTTTTGCACTTAAAATGGTCACACAGTAAGAATACTGAATGTTTTGATTGCAAAATGTATTTGAAAAAATGTTGTATATTATGGTTACTAAGGTTATAAAAATTGGTTCTTTGTCTAATCTTTGTCTTGATTCATCGACTATTCATCTTGGTTCTTGTGTAACATTAAACTGTCTATTGTTGTCTTAGTTACTGTCTAATGTTGTCTTGGTTACTGCATAATATTACTAATTAATGTTGAATTGATTACTGACTAATGTTGACTTGGTTACTATGTAACATTATTTTGGTTACTGACTAATGCTAACTTGCTTACTGTGTAAAACTATAATGGTTCTTGATTAATCTTGACTTAGTTTCTTGTGTAAAATTATAGTCTTGACACAGTTCTTGTGTAAAATTATTTAGTGACTAATGCTGACTTGGTTACTAACTAATTTTGACTTGGTTACTGACTAATGCAAACTTAATTACTGCAGAGATTAATTGGTTACTGTAATATTAGTTGCTGAAGCATATTAATGTACACTTCTACTTATATTTTTTTATATTAATGGTTACTTGTTATCTACATTGGTTACATTCTTACAAAAGTTTATCTTTAGTTGGTAACAAACAAATTATACTGGTTATTTTTTACTATAAAAATGCAATACATAATGTATTTATCTTGTGGTTACTAAATAAATATGTGTTGGTTATAATCTAAAATGGATTTTGTTACTGTATAATGTTGTCATGATTAATGTATAATGTTGTCATGATTTTGGTTTGTTTTAATATCGTGGTTACTTATTGGCTACATTGGTTACCTGCATACAACTGTTATAATTTAATTGGTAACAAATATAAATATACTGATTATTTCTATTGTAAGATGAATGTACAAATGTGTTTTATGTTCTGGTTACCAACATTATGTAGTTTGGTTACTAGCTAACATTGATTTGGTTACTTTATAATACTTATTCTGGTTACTAAGTACATAAAAATTGGTTACTGTTTATTATTGATTTGGTTACTGTATAATGTTTATTTGGTTGCTGTATACTTTAAATGTATATTCTACTGATATTTTTTATATTGATGGTTACTTATTAAATACATTATTTACCTTCCTGCAATTGTTGGAACTTTAAGTACATATTGATGTTTTTTATGTGACGCCCCCAAAATAGGTATACATCACCCATTTTGAGTTGTCAAATACATGGTACAGGAACAACTACAACTTTATTAATACAATATAAAAACTGTGAGTTTAAAAACAAATATTGTCTTCTAGACAATATCCACAACCAAATAAGTCCTCATTACAATTATTGAAACTTTATTTTATAAAAATGGTGAGGACTACTAAAATAACTTTTAGAACCATCATTCCACACCCCGACTCGTACTCGCTACATTCTCGCCTCCTAAGAAGAAAAATGGAACAATAAGGAAAATGGTGAGCTCAACTAGCCCAATAAAGAATATTATGACTAAGATAACATAGAACAAATTATCGTTAGTCCTCAACAGGGAAAAATCTGATAGAATATAATAGACAACAAATTTCAGATCAATATTCGCAGCGAAAAATAATAATTCATAGAAGAGTTACGTAGAGGATGAAATCTACTAATATCTATGAATTTAACAGTCCATCATCATTATTTTATCCCTGTAACATCAATCAATATTCATCTTGAATCAAATATTCATTTTTGCACTACAGGCCAAAGATATTCATCAGTTGGTCATGTTCACCTCAACACCTGTTCATCTTTGCACTACGGGCCAAAGATATTCATAAGAAAATCAACCATCTTTGCACTACAGGCCAAAGATATTCAGTAACATCATCATTTAGGACTGAGGATGATGAAAAATAATTTTAAAGAAACAAATCCAGTGAAACAAAAGACAAGGATTAAGGATTAAGGATTCGTAATTCTGTTTATTCATGTCCAAAAATACCTCAAAAATAATCATAGTGGAGTAAAATTAAAGAATGATCAAAACATGGATACAATCAAAACTAGTATCCATAATAGATATTTTGGACAAAAACAAGAATTTAATTTTTCTGTGAATAGTGCCGTATTCATGAATAGTGCCGTATACGTGAATAGTAATCCCGACACCAAAAAGTTTCAAATTTGATAAAAACTTCAGATCAATATTTCGACATAATGATATTGAAGAAATAATATCATTTACGAAAAAATAATATCCCTTACCTCAAAAGAATAGTACTTCTAGTTGAAACACCGGATATAAGCTATGACTTGAACTTGTACCGTATAGCAACACTCAAAGTATTAAAATACTCACAAGAATACGCTCAATATATCGAGAGAGAAAGAGAGAGAAAACTTCAGTTTCTGGTGTAATTTTCAATTCTAACCTAAGCACCCTATTTATAGGAAAATGCTTAGAACACCAAAGCAGAAAATTTAATAAAATATTAATATATATATTATAATTTCTACGCCCACTTTTAAGGATCTGAATTCAGCAAATTCCAACACATGCAAGACCCACAATAATGACAAAAAACGTTTTTCATATTTAAAATATTTTAAACTTCCAAAAATTAATTATTTCGGAGCTTCAGAACTTCAATAATTCATAATAAATAGCCCTTTTGTCAGAAAATTCAAATCTTGAAACTTCTTATAGGAAATTCAATTCTCTACAACTTTGCAGAAGAAAGTTTTTCCAAATTCAAAACATAAATTGACCAAAATCCACATACGGACGATTTTACAGGCTATAATCAAATTTTAGTCAATAAATAGGGTCCACCGACATGTTTAACATGTTTTAAACATTTATTGTAATAAAAATACTCTTCCTCCTCGTATACTCATATATCCTACATTCATCGTAAAAATATCATCATTATTATATTATTAAAATATAATAATATATTTAAATGAATTATTTTATCAGAAAAAGATAAAATATTTATTTTCCACAATTGCCACATTAAAAATTTCTCCATCTATATCCACATAAAATCAATATTTACCTCATCATATAAATCAATAATTAATTATTCACAAATAATATTATAGAATCACAACATCGACAACCGTGCGGTTCAGGTGAAAGAGGGGCCTTGGGTAAAGATTTCTCCTCATCTTGGCGCCGCAATTAAATAACCTCTCCTTAGACAGAACTTTTTAGACATTGCCAATAATGTTATCTAATAATATTATTCAGATAATATGAATTATTGCTCCGATAATGGAAAATACTGTGTAGTGACAATTATTAAAACAACAGTAATATAAAATATCAATGTAGCAATTTTATAACACTTTCTGTTATGGGGCCCACTCAAGGTTGCGCCGTCGTACGAATATTCCCCAACAGTAAGAATATTCCACGACCAAACGAATATTTTATAACCACTTGCTTATTTAAAATATTTGCGTATTTTACCCATAACTATCCACATTAATCAAATCAACCCTTACTATTTCAAAATAATAAATAGATGAATTTAAATTTCATTTATTAATAATTTGGGGTCTTACAACCTCCCCTCCTTATGAAATTTCGTCCTCGAAATTGACGTACGTACCTGGTGTTTTGAAAAGATGAGGGTACCTCGCTTTCATTTCCGTTTCCAACTCCCAGGTCATTTCCTCTATAGCATGGTTTCTCCACAAAACTTTAACTTGTGGTATAACCTTCATGCGTAGGACATGCTCCTTTCTATCCAAGATCTTGACAGGTACCTCCTCGTACGTTAAGTCTTTGGCTATCTCATCCGGTTCTAACTCAATGACGTGGTTTGGGTCTTTCACATATTTACGAAGCACAGATATATGAAAAACATTATGAACACGAGACATACTTGGAGGTAACGTGAGTCTATAGGCTACATTTCCTACTCGGTCAAGAATCTGAAATGGACCAATAAATCATGGATTGAGCTTTCCTCTCTTCCCGAATCTTGTAACTCCCTTCCATGGGGCAACACGCAACAATACATGATCCCCAATACTAAATTCTACGTCCTTTCGATGAAGATCCGCATAACTTTTTTGTCGATCCTGTGCCGTTTGTATACGTTGACGAATCATTTGGATCTTTTTCGTAGTTATACGTACCAACTCGGGTCCCAACAATGTTGCTTCACCCACCTCATCCCAATATATTGAAGAGCGACATTTTCGTTCATATAATGCTTCGAATGGAGCCACACCTATACTTGCTTGATAACTGTTGTTGTAGGAGAATTCCACCAATGGTAAGTACTTATCACAACTCCCTTTGAAGTCTAGGACACAGAGTCTTAATAAATCTTCAAGAGTTTGAATAGTCCTCTCTGATTGTCCGTCCGTTTGAAGATGGTATGCTGAACTAAATCGTAAATCCGTACCCATAGCTTTTTGCAAGCTAACCCAAAATCTTGAAGTGAATCTTGGGTCACGATCCGAAACTATGGATACTGGCATGCCATGAAACCTCACAATCTCATTTACGTACATACTAGCAAGACGTTCAAAGGAATAAGTCTCCCGTATCGGCAAGAAATGAGCAGACTTGGTTAATCTATCAACAATAACCCAAATAGCATTTATGCCTTGAGAAACCGTGGGAAGACCCGTAACAAAATCCATGGTAATGTGTTCCCACTTCCATTTTGGAATCTCAAGTGGTTGCAACGGACCCTTAGGTACTTGATGCTCTACCTTTACACGTTGACAAGTTAAACACATCGAGATAAACTTTGCAATCTCTCTCTTCATATTGTTCCACCAAAATGTATGTCGAAGATCACGATACATTTTAGTACTTCCAGGATGAATTGTAAATGGTGTATTGTGTGCCTCCATCATGATCTTGTACTTCAAATCAGAATCGTTAGGAACACAAAGTCTAGAATGGACTCGAAGTATTCCTTCTTCATCGATTCTTGCTTCTGGAATTGCACCTTCTTGCACTTTCTTCTTCATCCGCATCAGCTCTGGGTCTGTGGATTGAGCAACTTTAACTTTTTCGATTAAAGTTGGTTTTATACGTATACTTGACATCATTACATGGGTCCCCGGAGTCTTGAATTCTATCTTCATCTTTTGTAAATCACACAAAATGGGTCTTTGTGTTAACAAAGATCGCACTCGCTCCTCGCTGCAGATGATCTTCTACTCAATGCGTCAGCTACCACGTTCGCTTTTCCAGGATGGTATTGAATGGTGTGATCGTAATCTTTCAATAGCTCGAGCCAACGTCGTTTCCGCATGTTGAGGTCTTTTTGAGTGAAGAAATATTTGAGGCTTTTATAGTCTGAATATATCTCCACTTTCTCCCCGTATAGATAGTGCCTCCATATTTTTAGCGCGAAAACGACTGCTGCCAACTCTAGATCATGAGTGGGATAATTCCTCTCATATACTTTAAGTTGTCGCGAGGCATAGGCTATGACTTTCCCACGTTGCATGAGAACACATCCTAACCCTTTACCCGAAGCATCACTGTAAATAACAAATCCATCTGAACCAGACGGTATTGTCAGAATAGGTGCCGAAATGAGGCTCCTCTTAAGCTCTTGGAAACTCTTCTCGCATTCCCCGCTCCATACGAATTTTGTATCCTTTCGAGTCAACTGAGTTAACGGAGTAGCGATTCGAGAAAACCCTTCCACGAATCTCCGATAATAACCAGCTAAGCCCAGAAAGCTACGTACTTCAATCACCGTCTTCGGTTGCTCCCAACTTTGTATTGCTTTAATCTTCACCAGGTCAACAGATACTCCATGTTTTGACACCACGTGCCCAAGAAATGCTACTTCCTCAAGCCAGAACTCGCATTTCTTTAACTTGGCATATAACTTGTTTTCACGAAGCCTTTGGAGTACCAGCTTCAAATGGTGCGCATGATCTTCACGACTTTTGGAATATATGAGGATGTCATCAATAAAGACAACAACAAACTGATCCAAATATTCCTTGAATACTCGGTTCATCATATCCATGAAAGCCGCATGAGCATTAGTCAATCCGAAAGACATGACTAAGAATTCATAATGCCCGTACCGAGTTCTGAAGGCAGTCTTTGGAATATCCTCAGTTCTAATCTTCAGCTGATGATATCCAGAATGAAGATCAATTTTTGAAAAGAATTGTACTCCTTGCAACTGGTCAAACAAGTCATCAATACGAGGTAGAGGATACTTATTCTTGATGGTGACATGGTTCAATTCCCGATAGTCAATACAAAGTCGCATACTCCCGCTCTTTCTTCTTCTGAATAAAACAAGAGCACCCCAAGGAGATGTCTTAGACGAATGAAACCGATGTCCAACAACTCCTCGTAGTTGGACCTTTAACTCCTCGAAGTTCAATAGGAGCCATTCGATATGGAGTTTTAGAAATGGGCTTTGTACCGAGTTCAAGGTCAATAAAGAATTCAACTTCACATTCGGGGTAGACCAGAAGTTCTTCAGAAATACGTCGGGAAAGTTAATAACAACAGAATATTATTCAAATTTGACGTGTCTTTATTCAAATCCATAACATGGGCTAAGAAAGCTTGACATCCGTTTTTCAATAAACGAATAGCTTTATGATTAGATATGACAGCGATGATTGATTTTAATGGTTTAGTTGCTTGAATTGAACAAAAAGTTGGTTAGGAATATGAAAACTAACAACCTTACGAAAACAATCAATTTTGGCATGATGAGTAGTTAACCAATCAATCCCTAAAATCACATCAAAAGCAAGTATCTTTAAAGAGATAAGGTCAACAAGGTAAGATAAGGGTGCCAACTTGGATTAGACAAGATTTATAAGCAAATTGGATGTGACGAAAGTTTCTCCTAACGGAGTTTCCACGAGATAGGTCAAAGTCTAATTTTTTTGAGTCAAATTTAAACGTTGAGCACAAGTAGGAGAGATAAATGAATGGGTAGCACCATTATCTAGTAAAGTATAAACTTCACAAGAATTTATGATTAGCTTACCCGTGATCACCTCGTTTGGGTTCCTCGATTTTGACCAATCACTACAAACGCTCTTCTAGGAACAGATTGACTTTGACTTTTCTAGGAGATGACCTTTTGAGTCACCGTCCCATTGAACTAGGTTTCGCCATCAGTATAATCTCGGCGATATGTCCTTCCTTTCCACAATTATAGCATACCTTGAACTGTTGTGGGCGGTTTAAGGCCGATATGTCCCTCTTTCCCACATTTGTAGATACTGACCGGTGGTCGTTCTCTCCCCTGGAACCGATTCTTCTTTGGTGCTGACGTCTTCGCATTGTCATTGTTAAATCTCCTCTTTTTAAAATCTCCTCCCGATTCACTTCTTTTATTCTCATGGCCATGATTACCACCAGAGTGCTTACCATTTTTGTCCGTCTTTTTCTTTCTCCGCTGGTTATCGTTGTTTTGTTGATTGCTATCTCCGGTATGATCCTGGTTGTGGTCCCTCGGTTGACCGTACTCGTTATCTCGCTCTAATAATTGAGCCCTGTTGACAACATCTGAATAGAGAGCAAATTTATGAGAAATGAGATATTGACGTATCCCGGGTTTCAAACCTCTAAGAAACATCCGCGTCATACGTTCCTCATTCTCCACCAAATGAGGTGCAAACCTGGATAACTCTGCAAACTTTGCCTCGTACTGGGACACCGTCATGTTGTTTTGTTCTAGTTTAATGAACTCCACTTCCTTCATATGACGAACACTTTCGTGAAAGTATTTGTCATTAAATAGTTCTCAAACGCTCCCAAGACACGCTTTGAGTCTGTTGGATGAGTACGCTTCACAGACTCCCACTAGTAATTTGCCTCATTACGGAACATAAAGGTGGCGAATGACACCTTCTTCTCCTCCGTGCATCCCAAGACATCAAATATCTTGGTGATTTGTTTGACCCATGTCTCGCCTTTAATCGGATCGACTTTTCCCTGCATTTCGGTGGTCCCAACTCTTTGAATCGCTTCATTTGTGACAACCCGTGAATTGCTATCATTTCTCTTGTATTTTGAACACGAGTCTCCTCTAAATCGATTTTGTATGAACTGTAAAAAGCTTCTAAACATCCCCTCGTTCATCACCTGCTCAGTGGTGTTGTTCACAGGAGGAACATTTCCAGCCTATTGCATGTTCTCCTCGTTGGTGGGTAAAGGTGTCTCCACGGTCTCAATTGCTCCACTGTTAACGTTCTCAGTTGCCATTCTTAAATACTGCCATAAAACCAGGGTTAATTAAACAGATTAACAAATCACATAATACCCCTATATTATGACCAACCAACAAATAAGCTTAGGTAGGACACACTAACGAAGGATTTACTCGTCTCTCCCCTCCTAGTTCTATTCTCCGATCTCCGCCAGAGATTATATCCCTAAGCTCTGATACCAACTGTGACGCCCCCAAAATAGGTATACATCACCCATTTTGAGTTGTCAAATACATGGTACAGGAACAACTACAACTTTATTAATACAATATAAAAAGTGTGAGTTTAAAACAAATATTGTCTTCTAGACAATATTCACAACCAAATAAGTCCTCATTACAATTATTGAAACTTTATTTTACAAAAATGGTGAGGACTACTAAAATAACTTCTAGAACCATCATTCCACACCCCGACTCGTACTCGCTACATTCTGGCCTCCTGAGAAGAAAAATGGAACAACAAGGAAAATAGTGAGCTCAACTAGCCCAGGAAAGAATATTATGACTAAGATAACATAGAACAAATTATCGTTAGTCCTCAACAGGGAAAAATCTGATAGAATATAATAGACAACAAATTTCAGATCAATATTCGCAGTGGAAAATAATAATTCATAGAAGAGTTACGTAGAGGATGAAATCTACTAATATCTATGAATTTAACAAGTCCATCTTCATTATTTTATCCTGTAACATCAATCAATATTCATCTTGAATCAAATATTCATCTTTGCACCTGGTGCCAAAGATATTCATCGATTGGTCATGTTCACCTCAACACTGCTCATCTTTGACCACGGGCCAAAGATATTCATAAGAAAATCAACCATCTTTGCACTACAGGCCAAAGATATTCAGTAACATCATCATTTAGGACTGAGGATGATGAAAAATAATTTTAAAGAAACAAATCCAGTGAAACAAAAGACAAGGATTAAGGATTCGTAATTCGGTTTATTCATGTCCAAAAATATCTCAAAAATAATCATAGTGGAGTAAAATTAAAGAATGATCAAAACATGGATACAATCAAAGCTAGTATCCATAATAGATATTTTGGACAAAAATAAGAATTTAATTTTTCTGTGAATAGTGTCGTATACGTGAATAGTAACCCCGACACTAAAAAGTTTCAAATTTAATCAAAACTTCAGATCAATATTTCGGCATAATGATATTGAAGAAATAATATCATTTACGAAAAAATAATATCTCTTACCTCAAAAGAATAGTACTTCTAGTTGAAACACCGGATATAAGCTATGACTTGAACTTGCACCGTATAGCAATACTCAAAGTATTAAAATACTCACAAGAATACGCTCATATATATCGAGAGAGAGAGAAAACTTCAGTTTTCGGTGTAATTTTCAATTCTAACCTAAGCACCCTATTTATAGGAAAATGCTTAGAACACCAAAGCAGAAAATTTAATAAAATATTAATATATATATTATAATTTCTACGCCCACTTTTAAGGATCTGAATTCAGCAAATTCCAACACATGCAAGACCCACAATAATGACAAAAAACGTTTTTCATATTTAAAATATTTTAAACTTCCAAAAATTAATTATTTTGAGACTTGAACTTCAATAATTCATAATAAATAGCCCTTTTGTCAGAAAATTCAAATCTTGAAACTTCTTATAGGAAATTCAATTCTCTACAACTTTGCAGAAGAAAGTTTTTCCAAATTCAAAACATAAATTGACCAAAATCCACATACGGACGATTTTACAGGCTATAATCAAATTTCAGTCAATAAATGGGGTCCGCCGACATGTTTAACAAGTTTTAAACATTTATTGTAACAAAAATACTCTTCCTCCTCGTATACTCATATATCCTACATTCATCGTAAAAATATCATCATTATTATATTATTAAAATATAATAATATATTTAAATGAATTATTTTATCAGAAAAAGATAAAATATTTATTTTTCACAATTGCCACATTAAAAATTTCTCCATCTATATCCACACAAAATCAATATTTACCTCATCATATAAATTAATAATTAATTATTCACAAATAATATTACAGAATCACAATATCGACAACCGAGCGATTTCAGGAAAAAGGGGCCTTAGGTAAAGATTTCTCTCATCTGGCGCCGCAATTAAATAACCTCTCCTTAGACAGAACTTTCTAGACATTGCCAATAATATTATCTAATAATATTATTCAAATAATATGAATTATTGCTCCGATAATAGAAAATACTGTGTAGTGACAATTATTAAAACAACAGTAATATAAAATATCAATGCAGCAATTATTGAATCAATAAAATAAAATACTGAACAGTAATTATTGTAACAATTATTAAGTAGTGCATTCTTACGTAAGAATCAATAATTGGTGCAATACCGTGTGCTACTGCGTTTTAACCACCGAGTATTTTAACAGTATTAACTGTAACAACTACGTCGTTATTAAAAACAACTTATATTTATCGTTTTCTTCATCCAATCGCTTTCTATTATGGGGCCCACTCAAGGCTGCGCCATTGTACGAATATTCCCCGACAGTAAGAATATTCCACGACCAAACGAATATTTTATAATCACTTGCTTATTTAAAGTATTTGCGTATTTTACCCATAACTATTCACATTAATCAAATCAACCCTTACTATTTCAAAATAATAAATAGAGGAATTTAAATTTCATTTATTAATAATTTGGGGTCTTACATTTTATATTAATGTTTTTTATATTGTTTGTTTTTGCTGTAAAATGCATGTCAAATACTACCTCCGTCCCAAATTAATTGCTTAGTTTTGATTTTTTAAAGTCAAATTGACCATTTTTAAAACTAATTTTTTCACTATTTTTTCTAAAATATAGGTGAAGAAATTATAACCAAAAGAAAGTATATACAATTTATTACTAATCCCAATTTTTATAATTTTAAAAATATATTTATATGTGCTTAATTATTAATTTTAAAAATAGTCAATTTGACTTAAAAAAGTCAAAACTGAGCAATTAATTTGGGACGGAGGGAGTATGTTTTATGTTATGGATACTAAGTAAATATATGTTGGTTACTGTCTAATCTGGATTTGGTTAGTATATAATGCTGACTTATTTACTGTGTAATATTACCATGGTTACATATAATATTACTGTGTTTTATACTGATTTTTTTATTTTGATGGTTACTGATTAACTACATTTCTTACATTCATACACATGTTAGTCTTTAATTTGTAACAAAGTCATTACTGATTGTTTTGGTTATAAAATGAAAGTAAAAATATTTTTTATAATCTTGGCTACTAATTACATATATCTTAGTTACTGTATAATATGTATTTAGATACTGTAAGGTGTTTATTTGGTTACTCTATAATGTTATTGAGTTTTATAATTATTTCTTTTATATTGGTGGTTACTTATTGACTACATTGGTTACCTTCATACAACTGTTAATCTGATTATATATATTAGTTGTTGTATACTATTTTATTGGTTACAGTATAATGTTTATTTGGTTGCAGTGACAATTTGGCAATTTTTTTCAAGTTTGGAGTGTCAGATTTTGGCGTTTTCGGAGCCTAATTTTATTAAAAATGGGTCAACGATCAAAAGTCACCAGCAACTGGTGAACTGCAGGATTTTTTTTTGTCAAATTCCATCATTTAGGCCTTTAAAATTGCAAGTAAAAATGTGGTTTATATTCTGGTTACTAAGATTATGTAATTTGGTTACTATCTAATATTAATTTGGTTACTTTACAATGTTTATTCAGTTGTTAGACAATGGAGACCGATAAAGAATCAATACAAAGCAAATTTAATTATTTACAGGAATATATAATTGTTTACTGTTAGTAACCATTAACCACATGGTTGGTAACATTTTTGATGGTGTCTGAGAACCAAATTTGATGTTGATTAATATTTTAATTTTTGATTCCATCATGAGTTATCAATATAAAGTAAACATATACATTGAACAATTGGTAACTGTTCTGAAATATTTTTATGTAAATTTGGTTACCCATCTAAAATAAAATGGTTACCTCTATATTCATATTTAGTTACCACACTACAAGAAATCACATATTTTATGACGAATTTTTTGCCATGCACAAATTTTGTCACAATTTGCTAATTAATAATTACGAAATTCATAATCATCACTAAAACTTTTGCTTTTGTGACGACATTTAATTTTGTTACTATTAATCATTTATATCGTCACTAATTTACACATTTGATGACGATTAACAAAATTTCGTCGCAAGTTATTTTGGAGGTAGAATTTCGTACCAAAATTTTTTAGGAAAACCCTTTGGTGATATTTTGTAATAATTGATGACTGTATTTATTGTCACACAATATTTCTTTCGATGACAACATAATAGTTTGTCATTAATTATTTATAAAATTTAGTAAAAATGTGCTTTCGTCACTAATGTTCACATTTAGTGACGCTAAATACAAATTCATCACAATTTATTTGGAGGCAAAAAATTTTCTGAAAATTTTTGGAGGAAAATTTTTTAAAGACGGAAAAATAATAATTTATGACAATTTGTATTGTCATAAAATACCAATTTTATATGACAAGATAATATTTTGTTACTGATTAGATGGGTGGATAAGTGACAAAAATGGTTCGTCATAAATTCTTATATTTAGTGACAAAGTACGTAATATCGCCACAATTTTATTTGGAGGCAAAAATTTTCTGAAAATTTTTGGAGGAAAATTTTTTAAAGACGAATAAAATAATAATTTATGACAATTTATATTGTCATAAATACCAATCATATATATTGAGATAATAGTAATATAGGCCGCATTAATTAGATGCGTGGATAAGTGACAAAAATGATTCGTCATAAATTCTTATATTTAGTGACAAAGTATGTAATATCGTCACAATTTGATTTGGAGGAAAAAAAAATTAAGAAATTTTTGAGGCAAATTTTGTAAAGACGAAAAATTAATAAATTATGACAATTTTTATTGTCGCAAATACCAATTTTATATGACGAGATAATAGTGCGTCACTAATTAGATGAGTGGATAAGTGAGAACACTGGTTCGTCATAAATCCTTATATTTAGTGACAAAGTATGCAATGACGTCACATTTTTATATAGAGCCAAAAAAAATTTCCAAACAAACTTGTCATTCGTTGCAATTTTTGAAAGGCTTTCATTTTTTGTAATGAAATTAATAGGTCATTGCAAATTTTTCGTTGGCAGGAAAAAAATAATTTCCCGCCTATTTAGTTTTTTGTTGCCAATGTGTTGGCAATAAAAATTCATCTCTCATCAGTTGATTTTCCTCATCAAGGGAAACAAAAGATTTTTTGTTGCTATATTTCGTAGCCTAATATGGACCACATTCATTGTCAACAATTCTTCTTTCATTGCGTATTTTGTTCAATTTTTTGTAACGACTATTAAAATGTTTCCTAAATTAAGATAACATGCACATTTCACCCTCTTTTTTTTTTTTCAAAACGCATCGTTTTACATTTTTAAATTATTATTTATTTTATTTCTTTTTCAATAACTCGTTGTTTTACATGAGACAGATTACAAGAAAAATGGCTTATAATGAAAGAGAAATCATTCACAATGTATGGTATATTAGTCACAACTGATTAGTTGTGAAGGAATTTTTTATTCGCTCACATTAGAGCTCCTCGCAATAGATATCATTCATTAGGTTAGTGACTACATATCTTTTATGAAGGATATATTGTGAAATATATTTCTCGTAAATTATATTTTGTAAGGGATTTATTTTATTTAGTGAGAGATGACTTCTCTCAAAATAAATATTTTGCAACGAATAAATTTATTTTAACAAGCGGAGAGTTTCCTTCAATAATTGCGTGTTGTGAATGTTTTTTGAATTTATTTAGAGAAAAATTCCTTTGCGAATTATAATTTTATCACATGTTATAATTTATTTAGTTTTATATTCACTAATTTATTGTATTAATCTATAAGCACAATTAAATTCAAAATCTCATTTAAATATTTGTTTCGTCATTTATCGAGGGAGGCCTTTTTCAATTTATTTTTCTTGATTATGTTTGAACCATCACACAATATTTCATTTAAAGGAAAATATTGAAGCTTAATGCAATCACTTATATTCTTCTTTGTCGGGCATGAACAAATTTTATCCAACATTGCTATCATCCGCACCCACTATATTTAATATCATTATGAGTAATAATCTCTAACATAAGTAATATATCTTTTGTCCTCCAAAAAGTCTTCAAACATTAAAATAATTTATGCATTAAAAAATGACATTACTTAATAATAAAAAAATATGCCCATGAAAAATTAAATTTATTTCGAAAAAATTTCATACATTAACCATGAAAAAAAAGGATGTAATGTAATTAAGTTTGAATTTATTCATAGTTAATTTATAGTATCCTACAAGGCTACAAACTCAAATTGTAATATAATTAATTTTTTAAAATAAAATTTTATTCTTAATAATACTTTTAAATAATTTATAATATTAAATGTTTTATTTATTAAAATATTAAGTTACAATAATTTAAATTTTAAAATATTTTAAATTGACAATAAAAATTATAATAATTAAGACTCTTTTTGTAGAACAAATATTTGTGTTAAATTATTACTATTCTACAAAAAAGTTATATTTCAATTTATTATTAACTAATTTATGACATTCTAAAATTTAAATTTAAATTAATTTAAGTTTTTAAAATAATAATTTTATTTATAATATTATTTTTTAAAGAGTTTATAATATTAGTTTTTTTTATAAGTTAAAATCACTCTCTTTTAGAACAGAGTTTGGAAAAGAAGTTAGAGAAGTTAAAGAGGTAAAACAGAGAAAAGAAAGGAAAAAATGACATGCCTGACCGTTCTTTCCCCTCACTAGATCGCCCGCGGTACCCCCTAAATCGGCGCATCCCAAGGTCTGCTGCACCTCTCTTTCCCCTAACTCAGGTCAACCCTCTCACACGTCTTTCCCCTCTCTCTCGAATCCCTCTAACCCTAGCAGTAATGGCGGCATAGTGGTGGCGCCCTGGCGGCATAGTGGTGGCTACCTGCTTTCTCCTTCTCCTTCTTCTTTAAATTCTCCATTATTGTCCAATTGAAGGTTTTAATTTCCTCCCTGATTAATTTCCCCTAAAACTTAGGGGGTGTATTCAATTAAGATTTTTAAAGACTTTTAAAGATTTTAAAAGTTTGGTTGTATTCAATCAAAGACATTTAAAGAGTTTATAAAAGTTTAGTGGTATTCAATTACAAATTTTTTAATGTCTTTAAAAGTTATGTGATATTGAATTAATATTTTTATAAAGTCTATAAATGTATTTTAGTATTCAAAAAGTCATAGACTTTTCAGATTTCTATTAAATGGTAGAGTTTGATGTAATTTTAGAAGAAGAATTATAACTATCAACCCATATCTAAAGTCTGACCTCATCTCTAAATATTTCTAAAGGCTTCATATCTCATCTTAATAAACTAAATAAATTTAAAATACAATTCACATGAATCCAATATTTCTAATTACTTTATAATCTAGAATAATTAATACTTCTGCTGTACCCACAAAAATAAAACATTTATTTTGTTTTTGTAGTCAACGTACAAAATTCAAAATTTTTAAATTTTGAATTTATTTGTTATTTAATAATAAACAACGTTATTATTTCAAAAATAAAAATAAATACACAATATTTTAAAATTTTATAATTTCGTAAATTAACTTAGAATCAGAGTTAAATGAAGAAAAAAAAAAGTGAGAAGGAAGGAAAGTAATTTATATAGGAGCACGTACTTTATAGTGATATAGTGATACAGTGATATATAGTTGTATAAAATATATAAGTTCTTTAAGATTTTTATCATAATTTTATTATATGTTACATTACTAAACTAAAAATTTATTAAAAGAATATAAATAAAAAATATTTTTTATTTAAAAAATAACTTGGTATTTTAAAATATACATGAAACAAGTATATATTATTTTTATTTGCAAATTTTGATACTAAGACAAGGTAATATTCAAATATTTGAATGGAAATCGATATATATTGCAAATGTTTATATTAATTTTTAATTGCTATTTACGTAAATAAGTATTGATGACAACTTTTGCAGAGATGGAATGAAAAACAATAATTCCAAATAAGCGTGACGCGATATGCATAAAGTATATATATATTTCAATGAAAAGTGAGCTTAATTTTTTGTATCAATTCCTGTAGTTTCTAAAGTTTTATTGGTATCCGAGTATCCAAATGTATTATGAAATGAGTAGAATAATATGAATACTTTCAACATATATAAAATCTCATGCCACACTAATATAATGAGATTTACTCTAGTTCATGAAAAAAGAGGTAGATGTTGTACACATGGGCTAATTAACAATTAAAATAAGTTGCAAGATATATTAGAAGTATACAAAAGTCTGTCACAGTCTTGATAAAAAGTTTATAAAAGTCTGTTACTTATTTCATAGAGTCTATAAAAGTCATTTAAAAAAAGTTTTTAAAGTCTTTGAAAGTCATTAAAATCCCATAAATTCTACAAAAGTATGTCACTTAAAAAAAGTCTTTAAAAATCTTAATTGAATACACCCCCCTTAGGTTTTAATTTTTCCTGCTAATTTTTGTTATTTAGAGTCAATTTCTATTGCAATTGGAATGATTGTATTGTTCATTTGTTAATTAGTTCAATTTAGTTTTGGTTATTTGATTAGTTCCGTGAATTTTGGTTATTTGATTGCATGACATCCATTCAGTTTCCCTTATATATATAAGATGCACACTGTCTGTTTGGAGAAATGTCACAAAGAAATAGCTTAATTTATGTGTAAATTTGTTTTAAAATTAATGCATAACTAATCTTTCTATCTCACTTTTACAGTTCTACTCTATTTTTGCAGTTGACTTGAGAACCCTTTCTTTTGAATGTGTTCTGATATACATTTATATATGTGTGTATCTTATCTGGAATTTTTTAGGCTGAAATTATTTTTGTTACATATGTTGGGAGCACATAGACATGAAACTCTTGTTTTCTAATATACAAAGAAGCCCAAATTTCTTGATTACTAAATCAACACTTTGAATCCCACCTCTCATTCCCTATTTTAATCCTGGCAAAACTGTGTAGTTAATCTCCCCATATTATTCATTTCCTTTGTTTGGTTTTTCAAATGCAAAATATGTAGGAATATATAGGTACCAAAGGTGTTAGCCATAGTTGTCACGGCGCCACAGCGAGTTGTCACGGCGCCACGCCGAGATGCCAAGACGCACGCCTTAACAGCTCCGCCTCAAGGCGTCCATCGCCGTGTCAGTTTTCCATCGCCTCCTAGGCGACGCCATAACAACTATGGTGTTAGCAGGAGTTCAATGGTAAACCTTATTGCCGACGCTATGTAGTAACTCCTCATTTTGTTTTCCTTATATATTATAGCTCTTTATCTTTAAATATAAATTCTCCATAGTTTCTTTTTTATCTTTCCTTTTTCATTTATTTCATCATATATGCCAACATCAATATTCATGAGATACTTACACATATAAAGGAACATAGTGGCATGTGCTAGTGCACATTGCCTTTTATGTCAACTGTCTACCTTCATTATTGATGTCCGTGTGGTAACTGAAGCCTGCCTGAATGATGGTTTGCATTGGGCATGATACTTTTTACTGTTAAATATCATTGTCCTCTCAGGAAGACTTATTTATTTATTTATTGGGCTCTTCTATTATCTACTGAAAATAATTAACTTTGTGAACATTACTGTTCTTTGCCACTACCATCATGTGTACAATACATCTTCTGATAGAATTTGTGGTGATTATCTGCAGGCTTTAATGTTGAGACTGTTGAATACAAAAACATTAGCTTCACTGTCTGGGATGTCGGAGGTCAGGACAAGGTAGTTATTTGGTTTTCATTTAATTTTTAGCTATATTTTTCACTTGTGTATTGAGATTCTACAAGTTCAACTTTTGTTGGTGAAATACTACTTACTCTTCGTCCCCAACCCCTTTGCTTCCCCCTTTGGAGTCTAATTTATGATACTTATTGTGTTTTACAGTAACATTGATGTTATCATGCATGTTTATCTAACATAAAAGTATCTTATGCAGATTTGTCCATTATGGAGGCACTACTTCCAAAACACACAGGGTCTTATATTTGTGGTTGATAGCAATGATAGAGACCGAGTTGTTGAGGTGAAGGATGAGCTGCATAGAATGTTGAATGAGGTAATTCAACATATATCATATTGCTTATATGTTCATATATTATCTTGCTTATATGTTCATATATTTGTTAAGAAAACAAGTACGAACTTAGAAAACAACTTGTAAAGTGATTAGTACTTGTTGTTTCTAATACTTAGTGAAGGTAGAAATGAGAACAAAATTATTTTATGATGGACTAGGAAAAAAAGTTTATATGCCTGCATTTATAATTGTACAACTCGTTCTGATTATTGTTGATCTAAAAGTGGTTGAATTGTTTTTGACTTTTTTCTGATTTTTTTTACAATTATTAAATATTGCAATTTTGCTCGCTTATTCATAATCTTTTCCCAATAATAGATTTATGCCTGTTAAACTTTTGAAAATAAATCATAAAAAATGAATTATATCTAATTGTGCCCTATTCAAACCTTGCTATGTATTTTTTAAAAAAGAAAGTCAACAAAGTAGTAGCACTCTTATTTTTTTCCCGGACAGAGGGAGTATGATACTTTTAATGCCATGAATGGAAAAGTGGTATAAATAACAGGAATATGATAGGTCTTTTAAATAGAAAATACTAGAAGTGTCCTTAGCATAGCAGATCATGAGATCTGTTGCCAACTTTCCTTCACTGTCATAAGAATTAAAATTAAGAAAATTAGCATTATAAAAGCTTACCTATGTTGTGGATTTCTCATGAAGCATTAACTTACGCAGTAGAGTGTAATAACTAATAATATGCTTTAGGTATAACTATATTTATGTAAGGTTGTGCTGATGCATCAGTCAGATGAGATCCATTCCTGATGGGATGAGTAAAATGCAGAATGGAAGCTCTAATTTATTTTTATTTTTTGAGAATAATGGATCAAGCTCTAAATTTTGGTAACGAATTGAATATCAATACAATGGTTGTGCGAGTTTTTGATACGTGATTTGTTTGCCCAGCATTACATTGTCTGACATGAAGCAACAGATTCAAGATTATTTTTTTTTCATATATATTTAAGGGGACATTTAAAAATTTTTTACCTTAGGATGAGCTGCCAGATGCAGTGTTACTTCTATTTGCCAACAAACAAGATCTTCCAAATGCAATGAATGCTGCGGAAATAACTGATAAACTTGGCCTCCACTCCCTTCGGCAGCGTCACTGGTAATCATTCTGAAATTGTTGCTCTCTGATAACATATCAATATGCGTGAATGTCGCCTTCTGGTATCTGATAATCTGTGTTCGAATTTCAGTATATCATGTTTTAAGATTGTTCTTTATTTTCAGGTACATAGAGCACCTGTGCAACCTCCGGGGAAGGTCTTTATGAGGGGTTGGATGGCTTTCCAACAACATTGTTAACAAGGCAATTGCTTATCATTGTTGGGGAAGATACTTCGTGAATTGTGTCTGTAAATTGGTTACTTTCCTTTTTTCTGATTTTTCTTTTTATTACATGCATGAGCTGATGTAGACGTTTTTTGATGGAGTTGATTCTGGATGCAGGGTTATTTTATCTAGTCTATTTTGTTTTTCTTTCCCACTCCAACTCTCAGAATTTTCTCCCTATGGGTAATGTTTGGTCATGAGATTCAACCAAAGCCGATTTCCTGTTGATTTATAAATAGTATCTTGATAAAATGATCCCACGTTACATGTTTCCAAGGAAGATCATCCTGAAAACTGGCATGTGCAGGTTTCAATACCAGCTTTTTCTTTTACTAATTTTCCCTTTTTTGTGCCTACCCCAACTTGTTTGGTATAAAACGTGGAGTTGAGTTTTTTTTTTCTTTCCCTTTCTGTGCATGTATCAGTATTGATTGAAATTCTTGTAGTTTATATTATTTTCCTCAAATTTTCCGGTCCATTGATTCATCATCTGTAAAGGGATTTCCCAAAACCGTTGATGTCGCTCAGGCTCAGGTTTGTAAATGAACAGTCTTATCCTTTTAATTCCATTTATATTCATGCATGCCTTGTTTCTATTTTATTTATTTGTCTAAATATTCTATTGTTTTGATGTGTGTCTGTGTATGAAATAAAGGTTGGTAATGGTTCCTAGACACTAGAAGTAAGAGGACTTCTAATTGACATTATTGTTAATGATACTCCGTGCTAAGCAAAGTTTTCTGTTTCTTTGACATTTATTTACTGCAGAATCTTATCTCTGCAAAAAGTCAGGTAATAGACAAAAGCATTCAAACAACATATATCCAAGCAATCAGATCAGCTCAGCATTACATATATATTGACAATCAATATTTTATTGGATCATCTTACGCATGGCCAGGTTACAAAGACGCAGGTAAAAATTACTTTTGTTTTTTACCCCTTTAAATTTTACTCCTCAAATGTTCTCTGTCAGTTGGGCCATGAAGAACATTTTGGTAAATGATTGAAAATCTTTTATGATAGTTATTCTAGGTCTGATTATGTCATAACTGGGAACTAGCTTTCAAACATTTTCATTTGTTCAACTTATGGTTGAACTGAAATTTTATATTGGTGTATTTGTTCCCTCTTTCTTTAACAACTGGACCAGATTCTCATTCAATTGGACATAGTTAATTAAGCCTTAACACTTTGTGTTTGAGGTTATTGTTAATTTAGTCATCGGTTTTCTGTATCTGCACGTGACTGTGCTTAGCTATTCAGGATCGTAATTATATTGCCTGTTCTACCCTTCTTTAGTTTACATAGTATGCTTTTGTTTGCTTAAAAGTTCTTTTCTGAAGATAACTATTTAAAGTCATGGTATGATCAGGAGCTGGGAATCTCATCCCTATGGAGTTGGCATTAAAAATTGCTAGTAAAATTAGAGCTAAGGAGAGATTTGCGGTTTATGTTGTCATGTCAATGTGGCCTGAGGGTGTTCCGACTTCTGCTACTATTCAAGAGATTTTCTTTTGGTAGGTAATATGGCTTTATAATAATGAATCTATGATAAAGGCAACTAGAAGTGTATACTTGAACATATTGTGAGCTTCTTGGTTGAATATATGCCTGTCTGTATTGTTGTTATCTGTTACTGCTGGCTTACAATGGCTGGATGATAGGTTTGGTCTGCTGGTGTGATGCCGCTATTGCTATTGCTAATTCTGTTGGTCTCTCTGTTGCTAATGGTTAAGGTTGTGTGGCTGGTTTCATGGGGCTAATTGTTGCTGGGGGATTGTACAAAATACATTGAATTTAATTAAAAGTAGGCTGCAAAATTGTAAAGTCTGTCTTCTTTAGGCCTTTTTGTAATCCTTGATATACTCTGTTCGTGGTTCCCATGATTGTGTTGTGTTGTGCTGTTGCTGCTCTACTTTTTGTTTATGCTATGTTGGGTTATGCAGCTACTACTGGGCTACTGTTGCTGTTGGGCGTGCTGGTGCCTGCTCCTTGTTGCTACTGGACATCTCAATGCTACTGCTGCTTGATGTATACTGCTGCTGATTTGGCTGCTATTTTTTTGCTTTGTTGGGCTGCTGTATTTTCTTTTCCGAATCCTTTAGGTTTTGCTGCTAATAGGCTGAGTTGAGGCTGGGGCTTTGCTACTGATGGTGCTGCTAAATGGCTGATATGCTGATGGGCTAATGGATGTGTTGTGTGTGGCTGTGATGTATTGGGCTAAATGTATTATATTTTTTTATTGAAAATTTTTAATATAACAATACATTTAGAATGCCAAACAACTTAATATAACCACCACATTATCACTATTTATAATCATTTATTGACAAATAATATTTGGTCGATGAAAATTAAAATTTAATGACGAATAATATTAACTCTTTAGAATTTATATTATTGTCACTATTATATATTTATTTTGTCACAACAACTAATATTGTCACTATTAATAACTCTTTTTGTGATGAGATGTATCGTCACCAAAATATTCAATTAGTAACATTAAAAAATGTGTCACAGAAATTAACTTTTTGATGACAAATTATTTTGTAATATTATTTAAAATATGAAATGACAACGAGATAATTGTCATGTTAAATATATTATTAGGTGACGAATTGTTCTATCGTCATTTATTTTCTTTTTTTGATGACAATAAATACAATAACATGACGAAAGATATAATCATAAATATGACAATATTGTCGTCACTAAAATTAGATGATTTAAATAGAGTAGCATATTTTTTGTCACTAAAACAATATCATTTAATGACAAAAAACAATTTTCGTCATTTAATGCACCAAGTTTTGATGACGAAATATAATACAGAGTGACGAAAGTTTCATTCAAACAGTGACTCTATTAACGCCACTAAAAGTAATTAATTATAGTGACAATAATGTAGATCGTCACCACAAGTTAAAACATTTAGTGACGACATCAAATATTGTCAAATAAACCTAACACCACGCTCATACGGTGACGGTCTCTGTAACGATTAACACTTGTCACCAAATGCTTTAGTGACGAAAAATAAATTTTATGTGACAAATTTTAGCATCATTGTTTATGTGATTTCTTGTAGTGCCAACTGGCATGGACCATTTCCAAATAACTTTTATAACTACCTAATTTAAAAGTATCCATCAGCTAGATAAATGGGAACCCTCACATGTACATTAAGCACTTGATAATTGTTCTGATATAAGTTTTTAATTATTTGGTTACTAACAAAAACTAAAATGGTTACCCTTATATTCAGGTTTGGTTACCAACTGCACCTCTTAAACTATTTTTATTTTAATATAAGATCTATAAGTGACCATCATATATATAAATGAGAACTCTTAATTGGAGTTTCTTATTCTATCATGATGACAGAGTATAAATAAAACATATACATTTAACACTTTATAATAGTCTTGATACAAGCTTATAATTATTTGGTTACTAACAAGCTTGTAACTATCTATGATAATTATCTGGTTACTAACAAGCTTGTAGATAAATAGGACACTCACATGTACATTTAACAATTGATGTTTGTCCTGATACAAGCTTGTAACTATCTGGCTACTAATAACAGTAACCATAATGTAACGTTAATAAAACAGTAACCACATAATTATATGATAGTAACCAGAACAGGTTTTAATGGTAACCAAAACAAAAACATCATGTAATAAAACTTAGTTTAGGCAATCCATGTATACTAAACAATTACATATTAACCAGAATAAAAAATAAAAGTATTCAAAATCCCATATTGAGGACACAATAATAGTAGTCAAACCATAAGGTAACAGTAAC
This sequence comes from Panax ginseng, assembly GCA_020205605.1. NCBI lineage: Eukaryota > Viridiplantae > Streptophyta > Magnoliopsida > Apiales > Araliaceae > Panax > Panax ginseng. The sequence continues at coordinate 18,415,708 of CM035127.1, read as the reverse complement.
CAAATAGTTATATGAAAGTAACCAGAACATGTTTTAATGGTAACCAAAACAGAAACAACCTGTATATCCAACCAAGTTTAGACAACCATGTATACTCTCACATGTACATTTAACCATAACTTTTCCAATAAATTTTCTAGAAGAACATAACCCTTGTACAAGATATTTGAAGGAATTTACAAAATTAATGCATCAATGTATACTAAGCAAATACATGGTTTATTATGACTTGGGTTTATTATTTACAAAAATAATACATTCACAAACTAATGATGCCTTAAACTTCTCCAATTGACTTGGGTTCAATTTCTTGGTAATAATGCTGGGGACTTCCATGTCACACCAATATATAACTTTTCTAATGAATTTTCTGTTGCATTCCTCATAGTAAAGATCCCATAACTGCAAATAAACAAAATCAGATTTACACAGTCATTAGTAACCAGATATAAACAATATTTATAACATAAACAGTTACATAGTGACCAACAAATAAGAGCATACTAACCAAAACATAATATAACAAACAACCAACATCCCACATTGACTGCACAATAATAGTTATCATATCATAATATAACATTAACCATACCATAATAAAGCAGTAACCAAAAAGTTATATTATATAATCTAATGGTAACCAAAATATAAACAACATGTAGTACAGACCATTTTATGTAGTAAACAAACAAAACATAATTTAAAGGTCACCAAAACAAAAACATGTATACCAAAAAATATACTAAAGAAGTAACCAAACAGTTATATGATAGTAACTAAACTATGTTTTAATGGTAACCAACACATAAATAACATGTAGACCAAACCCAGTTTAGTCAACCAATGTATACTAAGCAAATACATTGTAACCAAAATAACATATAAAAGTAACCAAAATCTCAATTGAGGGAAAAAGAATGGTATCCAAATCATAAGCTAACAGTAACAAAAAATATACTAATGAAGTAACCAAACAGTTACATGTTAGTAACCAAAACATATATTAATGGTAACCAATACATAAACAACATGTACACAAAAACCAGTTTAGTCAACCATGTATACTAAGCAAATACATGGTAACCATAACAACATAAAAAAGTAACCAAAATACCAAATTAAGGTAACAAAAATGGTATCCAAATCAAAAGCTAACAGTAACCAAAACATAATGCAGAAGTAACCAAACAGTTATATTATAGTAACCAAAATATATTTTAATGGTAACCAATGCATAAACAACATATACACGAAAACCAGTTTAGTCAACCCATGTATACTAAGCAAATACATGGTAACCATAACAACATAAAAAAGTAACCAAAATACCAAATCAAGGTAACAAAAATGGTATCCGAATCTTAAGCTAACAGTAACCAAAACATAATATAGAAGTAACCAAACAGTTATATATGATAGTATCTATTTTTTATTGCTTGACGTAGCTACAACGTAAACATTATATCAAGCCCCCAGAAATTGGTCTTGTGTCAGTATATGATGCAGAAGTAAAATGGCAAAATGAAGATGAGACAATCATGATCATTCAAAAGCAGACTAGATATGTTAAGAGCCTAAACAATTTGAAAATAATTATCCACTTTAGCAAATATTATGCTGTTAAATGATGTCTATCGCAAATAACCCAGTCATAGAGATAAAGAAAAATTCCTTCAATAAAAAAAATAACATAAACAGAATGTCATTAGAAGTACAGACTCAGAGTATGACAACAACACTTCAACCATGTATATATCGCATGGTAGGTTCCAAAAGGTGGCGGTTCTACCAAAGCAAGAACTCCATCGTCTGAAGAAGTAGATTCAGTCCGCTGACGACGAAGGGCTTCAAGAGGAGAGAGAGAAGAGAGAAACAAGGGTTTCAGTATGAACAGAAGAGAGAAACAAAGGTTTCAATATGCAGAACAAGGGTTTGTAACTGAAGAGTCCCAATTAAATGATAGATGACGATTATCACGCGTTTCAAAAAAACAACAACCCAATTTTAAGATGGACACTAATTTGCCATGTCAGCTCATTAATATTAATCCCTTAAATTAAGAACTCCTAATTATATTAATATTGTAAATAAATATGATGAAATGTCATATTTTTGTAATTATTTTATGGATGTATGATTATTGTAATTATTTTTAAAAATGTACTATAATATGTAATTAATCCAAAGGAATACTAGCTAGCTAGCTCCATACAGTTTGTAGAATTTAACATTGATTAAGAATGGGCTGGGCTAAAATATTAATTAAAAATATATTTTAGGTAATATATTTAATAAAAATATTTTTTTCAGTAAATATTTTATTATTATTATTAGTTCTATTATTATTATTATGATTGTTATTGTAAGACCCCAACTTATTATAAATAAAATTGAATTTTCCTTTATTCATTATTCTAAATTAATAAGGGTTAATTTGATATAATTCTTTGGTTATGGGTGAAATGTGCAAAGTTTACAAAATAAGCAAGTGGTTATAAAATATTCATTATTGTTTAGGGAATATTCGTTTGGTCGTGGAATATTCTTTTTTTGGGAATCTCCGCGACGATTTGACGGCCTTGCTAGTCATTAGTGGGCCCCATAACGGAAAAAGGTTGGATGAAGGAAAACGACAAAGATTCAGCTTTATAAATAACGACGTAAATTATTACAATTAACACTTTGTTGGGTTACACGGTGGTTAAAATACTGAATCTGGCGTGGTTGCACAAGAAAGACAATCGTACGCACAAGATATATTGAATTATTGATCCTTACGTAAGAAGGCACTACTCAATAATTGTTACAGATGAGTTATCGCTCAATATTATATTTTATTGATTCAATAATTCTTTGCGTTGATATTTTGTATTGCTGTTGTTTCAATAATTGTCATTACACAGTATTTTCCATTATCAAATCAATAATTCATATTATTTGAATAATATTATCAGATAACATTATTGGCAATGTCTAGAAAGTTCTATCTAAGGAGAGGTTTGATCACCTAATTGCGTGCCAGTAAGGAGAAATTCTTATTGGAAAGCCCCCTTCGGGGAACTACCGGTTGTCGCAAGATCGTGATTACGTAATATTATTTTTAAATAAGTAATTATTGATTATTATGATAAAGAAAATATTTATTTTATGTGGATATAGATGGAGAAAATTTTTAATGTGACAATTGTTGAAAATTAATATTTTATCTTTTTCTGATAAAATAATTCATTTAAATATATTATTTTAATAATATATTAACTTGGTGATATTTTTATAATGAATGTGGGATATATGAGTATATGAGGAGGTAGAGTATTTTGTGGCATTAAATGTTTAACATATGTTTTGTGTGTCGGTGGACACAATTCTTGACCTAAAATTGATTATAAATCGTAAAATCGCCTCGTTTGTGGATTTGGTCAATTTTGCTTGGAATTTGGAAAACTTTTCTTACAGAAGTTGTAGAGAATGGAATTTTCCATGGAAAATCATGAGTTTCAATTTTTTTGATAAACAAGCTATTTTCTACTTAATTATTGAAGTTTCGGAAGATAAAATAATTTTTATTAAATAATGGTATGGACCCACTCTTGTTTGAACATGTGGGTCTCTTTGGAAATTGGGTCGAGGTTGGCTGGTGGCTGAAGTGTTCAAATGGCATGCGAGAAATGTAATTTTAAATAATAATAATTTATTAATTTAGTCTCCTCAGGCGTTCTAACATTTTCCTATAAATAGAGGGCTATGTTAGAATTGAAAATCACACCGTAAACAAAGTTTTTCTCTTTCTCTCTAAATTATCGGCGTATTCTTGTGAGTATACTTTGAGTGTTGCTATACTATCGCGGGTTTTTATCAAAGACTATACCGAAATTCAAATCGGAAATACGGTTATTTTGAGGTAAAGGGTATTATTTTCTTCTTAAATGATATTTTTTTTTTTCTTCATTATCATTATGCCAAGTATTGGTGAACTTTTTATCAAATTTGAAACTTGTTGTTTCGGGGTTACTATTCACGATACGGACTATTCACGATATACGACACTTATTCACGAATCACTAACTGACTATTCAACCTAAAAATAAAATTTTTCTTTTTGTCCAAAATATCTATTCGGATACTAGCTTTAATTGTATCCATGTTTTGATCATTCTTGAATTTTACACCAATATGATTATTTTCAAGTATTTTTGGACATGGGTAAAACAAAGTACGAATCCTTAATCCTTAATCCTTGTCATTTTTGTTTCAATTGGATTCGCTTTTAAAAATGTTTTTCATCATCCTCACCCTAAATGGTGATATAAATGAATATCTTTGGCCTCAGTAGTGCAAAAGATGAACAATTAATCGATGAATATCTTTGGCTCAGTAGTGCAAAGATGAGCAGTGTTGAGATGAACATGATTATTTGGTGATATAAAATGAATATCTTTTGGCTTTGTAGTGCAAAGATGATTAAAGATGTATATTGATTGTTATTACGGGGATAAACTATTGATGATGGACTTTTAAACCTTGAAGACAGTAGAATTCTTTTCTACGTGACTCTTCTATTGGATTGCTATTTCATTTGATTTGTTGATCTAAAACTTATTGTCTATTGTATTCTATTAGATTTTTCCTGTTGAAGACTAACGATAATTTGTTGTATATTATCTTAGTCATAATATTCTTTATTGGGCTAGTTGAGCTCACCATTTTCCTTTTGTTCCATTTTTCTTCTCGTGGAGGTGAGACATAAAGCGAGGATCGAAATCGGGGTAATGGAGTGATGGTTCTAGGAAGATGTTTTATTGTGTCCTCACTATTTACGTAAAATAGTGTATGAATAATTAATGAGGACTTATTTGGGTGTGTATATTGTGCAGAAGACAATATTTGTATTCAAAACTCAACAGTTGTATTGTCGTATTCTACATGACAATCTTTGTATTGTCAAAGTTGTAGTTTGCTTTCTATACCATGTATTTTGGCGACTCGAATGAATGGGTGTTGTATACCTATTTTGGGGGCGTCACAGTTATTGTTATTATTATTATTATTATTATTATTATTATTGACTTATTGTTATTATTAGTATTATTATTATTATTATTATTATTATTATTGTTATTGTTATTGTTATTATTATTATTATTAGGGGAAATGATTTGTTTAGTTATAAATATTTATCATTGCAAAATTATAACAGTTAGGTTTGTTAGCTTAGGTGGTCATTGGGTTTAAGTTTTAAGCTAGAGGTCTTGTGTTCGAATATTGGCAACAACATTATTTTTAGGATTAAGTTCAATATTTGCCATGTCAGCCTGTCCACGTGTAAAATAAACTAAAAAATGTCTACGTCAGATCTGCCATGTGTGCCACGTATGCATGTCAATGCAGATGTGGCGCCTGTGGCTCGAAGTCCAAATTTTTTAATAGAAAGTGGCTCAATTTTCGTTGACCAAAAGAAAAGGGCTCAATACCCAAAAATCCCTAAAGTTCAGTGGTCGACTTTGCATTTTACCCTAATATGAAGAATAAAAGTTGGACGTATTGATTAAATCATATAACGCGAGTAACGTGAAATAAGAAGTAAAGTAAATATAAACCATAAAGGTCATATTTTCGTTACTAATTGGTATTTGTATCTGAACATAGCTATTTAGGTTATTGAAGAACATGTTTAAAGTAATTAATAAAGAATGCTTCAGATAAGTATTCTTAAACTCTTTCGCGAATTTATTTTCTACAGTATGCATTACTTTGCGAGTTTTTCAGCATCGATTCAGATTATATTAAAATATTAATTTACGCAGTATTTATATATTGCGTGAAATCAAAATTTATGCAATAAATTTTATAAATTGCACAAGTTATTCGGCAAGCTTGAACTTAATTTAATGATTTAAAGTTCGATTATTCATGAACTATTATGAAGTTATGTCGATGCCTTGTTGTTTCGGCTAGTCACATGTTAAGCTATGAAATGGATTGATTAAATTCTTAAATGCTATCCAAGCCAAATTAAATTGGTAAGGACTCTGACTTAAGTCTGAGATGAACAACCCTACTGTTAGGGAAATTTTTGGTCGAATTTCTGACTGGCCTTCGCGGTGTAAAAGTAAACGCAAAAAATTGTTTAAAAGAAATATGTTGTGCACAACATAAGTATAATAGGCTGATCCCCTAATGTACTTAGAAAATGACGGTTACAGATGAATTTTTGTTAAACCTTTTATTGAAAAAAAAATGTTCAAGGTCTATTGGCCACTCGGAATGTATTTACAAGATTGTTAAAAATGGAATTTAATATTATTATTCCTATTTATTCGAGATAAATTCACTACTATTATTCAATTGTTGAAAGGCATAAATGATTCTAGATTTTGTTGTTTTTCAATTGCTATACTTGCTGAGCTTTTTAGCTCATTCTTGCTTTATATAAAATGTTTTCAGCTAAGCCCGAGCGAGGTGAAAGTTCGGTTAAGAAAGACAAAGGAAGAGGAAAAGTTTCCAATAAAAGACGTGATGTAATAGTTTAAGTTATAAATGATATTTATTAAGTATAATGATGTAATAATTATTATATTATTATGCTTCCAAACTTGTGAAGGTCATAGAACCTGGGAAGTTAGATTCAGATGGTTTGTAATAATTTAGTAATTATCTTTCTGTCTTTATGATTATGTCTAGTAAAGAGAACTGTGATGCACCATAGTTGGGGTTTAAAGGTATCCGAATTTGGGGGCGTCATAGGTTGGTATCAAAGTTATAGGTTAGAAACCTTAGGTGGGCTCCTTAGGCGATTACCTTACAAGATTAGAGAAATTGGCAAGTAAACTCAAATAGAGTTTGTAAACGATGAATTAAGGAAATTCATCAATAAAAGTCTAAAGAAGTAAAGATAACATAAATTAAACTGTTATTTGTAATATTAAATGTGATTTAATGAAATGTACTAATCAAGATAAATTGTATGATTATAGATGTCAGGAGACGATGATATCAGAGAAATTCAGGTGGTGAGTGAGGAGTTGATCGCTTCACCACAGTTAGTACCCGAGCCAGTGCCAGCTATGCTGGTTGAGAGTGATCCAGATATGGATCAGGATTCGGAGGATGATCCTTCCGAAGATGGGATAGATGTAGGTCTACCAGCTGGGATCACGGGTGACATTTCACAGCAGCCTTTACCAGTTGAGGTAGATACTGGGGGAAATTCTGGACTACCACATGCAGTAGTTGAATCCGAGGATTTTGAATATGAAGAGTATATAAATCCAGTAGTTCAGGTAACCTTGACTCAGTTAAGGGCATTAATCTATTCCCTAGTGGATCACAATGCAGAGTTGAATATGGCACTGCATACAACCAATAATCGAAACCAAGTATTAGAGGCCGATGTGCATGATCTTTAGGTGGGAAGGCATGAGATGAACAATATGAAGGATGAAGAGTTTTTGAATCGGCTGAGGGCCGAGAATTAGGTACAGGACCTCGAACATGAGGTACAGGTCCAGAAAAGGAAGGTGGACAAGATGAATTACGCGTACACCACTTCCATGGAGCGCGTTCAAGATAGGGTATGGTATTACCCAATGGAGATAGGGCAGAACTAGCATACTATCTCTCAACCTCGTGTGATTGCCATCACAGAGAAGGAGCGTACTGACGCTATTGCTAGGGGTCTAGCATGATGTAATAGTGTTGTTTAAGTATTCATATATATATATAGGTGAGCAGGTTTATAAGATAAATCCCAGCTTTTGGTATATTTAGCGGGATATCTTTTGTACATCCTAAACCTTAGTACATGTTGAGGATTAAGTTATGTAAATCCCGTCTTTTATATGTAATAACGGGATAGAATGATAAATAGTAAGAATATAAGAAGATCTATGTAAAGAGAAGTTTGTAAATAAGAAACATTTTAATATATAATGCTTATTAAATGTGTTGGACGTTATTAAATGGTTATTATGTTATTGAAGATTTTGGGAACGTAATTTTTGATAATGGGGAGAAGTGTAAGAGGGTGCTTGGGATTGCTTATAAGCAATTTTAGAAAGTAAAAAGTGTTTGATAAACTGATTTTAAAACAGCTTATAATCACTTTTAATTTTATGGAAATAATCAGAATTTCTAATTTGGAGCTTTTAATTATTTTCCAAATCTAATAAAATTTGACCACTTATATTACTAACCTATCCTTATTTATTTTAGTAATTTCATTTGTTACCTATCTACTTCTCAAAAACATTCATTTTTAGTAATTTGCACTTGAAATAAGTTATTAGCAAAAAAATTTATACCAATCACTAACTTTTTATTAATTCAAGTACTTTTTATTTACTAAACACAAATTACTTTCTTAAAACTGATTGTAAGCAAAAACAATAATCAAAATCACTAATTACATTTTTAAGCAATCCCAGATATAATATAGGGTTGTTGGTAAAGACACAATCTTATTCAAGTTATGCAATAATTATCAGTATTTGAAACTTAATGAAATAATCCTGAATTGAAGAAGAATGTATGTAGGTTGGACAATAAAGGATATTCAGTTGTTTTCGGCAATGGGTGGAAGATCTCTAGAGGATCCCTAGTAGTACTGACTAAGGGAAATCTGATGGGCCGTATGTATGTCCTTAATAGTATGAATGATTGTATTCTTTTGGCAACTACTGTAGATGAGAGCTAGTACGAAGCTATGGCAACTTAGACTTGGGCACTTGAGTGAGCTAGAGTGGTATGAAGAATTTACACTCAAGACAATTGTTACCTGATGCCAAAAATATTGATTTTGATCCGTTCTTTGAAAATTATGTTTATGGCAAGTAGAAGCGAGTTAGCTTTCAGAAAGGAAAGAAAGTAGCGGAAGTAGAAAGATTAGGCCTTGAATATTCAGATGTAGGTGGACCTGCTTAGGTAAAATCTTTAAGTGATAATTCTTATTTGTCTCATTTATAGATATGAGTCCACAAGAAAAACATGGGTTTATGCAATTAAAGAAAAGTCTGATGTGTATAATGTTTTTAAGAAGTGAAAAGCTATGGTAGAAACTGAAATAGGGAAAAAAGTGAAGTATTTCAAGACTGATAATGGTGGTGAATACAGTGATAGTCACTACTACAAGAAAAAACATTATTTTCTGACAGAATTTTCAATGGAAAATAAACCAATTCCGTCGAAATTAAGCTAATTCCAATGTAAATGTCCGTTGGAAATTATATTTCTGTCAGAAATAAGTTATTTTTCACATAAAATGTCGTCAAAAATAACCTTGTTAAAAACTTAAAAAATAAAATAAAATAATTCTTTTTCGTTTTTCACAGGTTTTCAAACCAATTCATGCCCTACAATATCAAACACAAAGAAATAAAACAAACATAGTTTTGTATTAATCTCTTAAAATCATATTACAATAATAATAATACTCAACATCCCTAAATACCAAAAAAGTTGAGCTACCACTATGACTTCTTCCAAAACACAGTCTTACCCGTAGTACGAAGTTTTAGGTAGAATCCTTTTTCATGTAAAACCACAGTTGTGACCAGGAAAACAAAATATACAAGCATCACCTTTCACTTCTGTACATGGCTGGAAAACGAAACAATTCCAACTTTCACTTCTGAGGTATAATAACGCCGGGCCGGAATAGCGATTATCCTGCGGGTTAGGTAACAAATGAATTCACAAATAAAAGAACAAGAGATTTACCGAAAAACACAGATAAACTCTCTCTAATGTGTATAATATATTTATCAAAATCAAAAGTTTTTTCAATTCAACCCACAAGCCGGGTTTATATAGCTAACAAAACTTTCTGCTTAAGCTATAACTTTCTGCCCAAGCAGCTGTCCAAGATCTAACAGAATTCCTAGAGATTCAGAAATAAATCTTCCTAGGGATATAGAAACCAAATCCTAAAAAACTTTCTATTATTAAAGATTTATTTCCTAATAAAACTATACTCTCATAAAAGATAATAATAACTAATAATAAAGATCAATCTGTGTCGCTAGTCATTGACGCCACGAGCTCCGAAGACAACCAATCTTCCGAAGTTAATCCTTTAATCTGAAGTCGAAGGAGTTAATGTTCGTCAGGCCAGCGACTATCTTTCAACTCATGATACTCCAAGGCCATCAACGTGCTATCTGATAGCTCGACATCTTCGGTCTTGGACCCTCCTGCATTAGTCACCCAGGTTGAAAAAAAAAACTCGTCCTCGAGTTCACATTTTGTTCAGCAGACTGATCAAAATAGGGGCTCAAATATTTTACGTTAAAAACGTCTGAAGTCCGCAGATGACTCGAATGCGTAGCCGATAAGCATTATCATTGATTCGCTGCAGAATCTCACAAGGACCAGTTTTTCGATCCTTAAGTTTATTATAATCACCAACAAGAAAACGATCTTAGGTTAGTACGGCCCAAACATGATCACCAACCTTAAAAACAACCTGTCGACGATGATTGTCAATCCGATCTTTGTATTTACCATTGCTTTTTGAATGGATTTGTATACCTAATTATGGATATATAACCAGAAGATGATTTGTCATTTCTTTTGCTTTAGGGTGCACTCGACTAATCCGAGGAATAAAAACCAAATCTAGCACTCCATAAGGGTTCTGACTACCAACTATCTCAAAGGGACTCATGTCAGTAGTCCGATTCTTCGAACGGTTGTAAGCAAATTCTGCTTGAGGAAGCGTTATATCCCATTGCTTCGGTTTGCTTCCGGTCAAACACCATAACAGATTATCCAAGCTTCGGTTTACCACTTCGGTCTGCCCGTCTGTCTGAGGATGATAGGCACTACTAAATTTTAATTGTGTTCTGAGCTTTTTCCACAGACTTTTCCAGAAATTACTCATAAACTTGGTATCACGATCAGAGGTAATAGAATGAGGAACGTCATGCAAACGTACAATCTCCCAAAAGTAGAGGTGAGCAATCCGATTGGCATCCATTGTCTTTCGGAGTCTTTAACTCTATCTCCATCTTTTGCAAGTCATACAAAATGGGCGTTTGCGTTGACAATATCGCACTCGTACCCGCGTATGATCTTCTACTCAATGTGTCAGCTACCACGTTCGTTTTTTCAGGATGGTATTGAATGGTATGATCATAATCTTTCAACAATTCAAGCCAACGTCGTTGCCGCATGTTGAGTTCCTTTTGAGTGAAGAAATATTTGAGGCTTTTATGATCCATATAGATCTCCACTTTCTCCCCATACAGGTAATGCCTCCAGATTTTAAGTGCGAAGACGACAGAAATCTACGTACTTCGGTCACTGACTTAGGTTGCTCCCAGCTTTGAATTGCTTCAATCTTTGCTGGGTCAACAGATATTCCGTGATTTGATAACACGTGCCCCAGGAATGCCACATCCTCAAGTCAGAACTCACATTTCTTCAACTTGGCATATAACTTGTTCTCACGAAGCTTTTGGAGTATCAGCCTCAAGTGTTGCTCATGATCTTCACGACTTTTGGAATATATGAGGATGTCATCAATAAAGACGACTACAAAATGATCCAAATATTCGTTGAATACTCAGTTCATCATATCCATGAAGGCAAAGATGAGCATTAGTCAATCCAAAAAAGAGACATGACTAGAATTCATAATGCCCGCATTAGAAGTTTTGAAAGCGGTCTTTAGAATGTCATCGGTTTTAATCTTTAAGCGATGATATCAAAACAAAGATCGATCTTTGAAAAGAATTTAAATACTTTGCTTATGTTGGTCAAACAAGTCATCAATGCGAAGCAACGAGTACCTATTTTTGATGGTGACATGATTCAACTCCCGATAATCAATACAAAGTCGCATACTCCCATCTTTCTTCTTTACAAATTGAACAGGAGCACCCCAAGGAGACGTACTAGGACGAAAAAATCGATGTATAACAATTTCTGCAGTTGGGTCTTTAACTTCTGAAGTTCAACAGGAGTCATTCGATATGGGGCTTTGGAAATGGGTTTTGTACCGGGTTCAAGGTCGATACAAAAATTAATTTCACGCTCTGGGGGTAGGCCAGGAAGTTCTTCAGGGAATACGTAAGGAAATCTATTAACAATGGAAATTTCATTCAAATCTGACGTATTTTTGTTTAAATCTGTGATATGGGCTAAGAAAGCTTGACATCTATTTTTCAATAAACGAATAGCTTTATGACTTGATATGACAGTGATTGACTTTAGTGGTTTGGTCGCTGGAATTCTCATAATAGGTTGGTTAGGAATATGAAAGCTAACAACCTTACGAAAATAATCAATTTTTGCATGATGAGTAGTTAACCAATCAATCCCTAAAATCACATCAAACACAAGTATTTTTAAGGAAATAAGATCGACAGGTAATGTGAGGGTACCAATTTGAACCAAACAAGACTTATAAACAGTGGATGTAATGAAGGTTTCTCCCAACGGAGTTTCAACAGATAAGTCAAAGTCTAATTTCTCCGGAGTCAAATTTAAACATTGAGCACAAGTAGGAGAAATAAAAGAATGGATAGAACCGGTATCAAATAAGGTATAAACTTCACAAGAGTTTATGATTAGCTTATCCGTGATGAACCGGTATCAATTTGGACAGAAAAGAAATAATTTTTTTGGTGAATAGTACCCCGTGAATAGTACCTGTAAGACCCCAACTTATTATTAATGAAATTTAATTTTCTCTATTTATTATTTTAAAATAGTAAGGGTTGATTTGATTAATGTGGATAGTTATGGGTAAAATACGCAAATATTTCAAAATAAGCAAGTGGTTATAAAATATTCATTGTTGTGGGGAATATTCGTTTGGTCGTGGAATATTCTTCATTGTCGGGAATATTAAATGCGATGACAGTAGATCTTTAATGGGCCCCATGCGAAAGCGATTGGATGAAGAAAATGACAAATATAAGTTGTTTAAAAATAATGGCGTAGTTGTTACCAAATTAATATTGTTAAAATACTAAATTGGTTAAAACACAAGAAGACACGATATTGCACCAATTATTGATTCTTACGTAAGAAGGCACTACTCAATAATGGTTACTGATAATTCTTTATTCAAAGATTTTATTTTATTAATTTCAAATTCTTTGCGTTGATATTTTATATTGTCGTTGTTTCAATAATTGTCATTACATTTTTTTTTATTATCGAAGCAATAATTCATATTATCTGAATAATATTATTAGATAACATTATTGGCAATGTCTAGAAAGTTACATCTAAGGAGAGGTTTGGTCACCTAATCATGCGCGAAGAAGGAGAAATTCTTATTGGAAAGCCCCCCTTTCTGGGAAGCGCACGGTTGTCAATATTATGATTACGTAATATTATTTGTGAATAATTAATTATTGATTCATATAATGAGGAAAATATTGATTTTATGTGGATATAGATGGAGAAAATTTTTAATGTGACAATTGTTGAAAAATTGAAATTTTATCTTTTTCTGATAAAATAATTCATTTAAATATATTATTATATTTTAATAATATAATAATGATGATATTTTTACGATGAATGTGGGATATATGAGTATATGTGGAAGAGGGGTATTTTTGTTACCAAAAATATTTAAAGCATGTTTTATGTGTCAGTGGACCCCAGTTCTTGACTGAAATTTGATTATAGCTTGTAAAATCGCCTGTTTGTGGATTTCGGTCAATTTCTGTTTGAAATTTGGAAAAACTTCCTTCTGAAAAGTTGTAGATAATGGAATTTTCTATTAAAAGTCGCGAGATTCAAATTTTCTGACAAAAGGGCTATTTATTGTGAATTATTGAATAATATTCCTGTTGTTAATGACTTTCCTGAAGAACTTCCCGGTCTACACCCAGAATGTGAAGTTGAATTCTTTATTGACCTTGAACCTGGTACAAAGCCCATTTCTAAAATCCCATATCGAATGGCTCTTATTGAACTTCGTGGAGTTAAAGGTCCAACTACGAGTGAGTTGTTAGACATCGGTTTCATTCGGCCCCAGTACATCTCCTCGGGGTGCTCCTGTTTTATTCGTAAAGAAGAAAGAGCGGTAGTATGCGACTTTGTATTGACTATCGAGAATTGAACCATGTCACCATCAAGAATAGGTATCCTCTACCTCGTATTGATGACTTGTTTGACCGATTGCAAGGAGCACAATTCTTTTCAAAATCGATCTTCATTCGGATATCATCATCAAGATTAGAATCGAGGATATTCCAAAGGCGCTTTGTAACTCTGCAGACGGGCATTATGAATTCTTAGTCATGTCTTTCGGATTGACTAATGCTCCTATGGCTTTCATGGATATGATAAACCGAGTATTCAAGGAATATTTGGATCGATTCGTTGTTGTCTTTATTGATGACATCCTCATATATTCCAAAAGTCGTGAAGATCATGAGCACCATTTGAAATTCGGTACTCCAAAGGCTTCGTGAAAACAAACTATATGCCAAATTGAAGAAATGCGAGTTTCGGCTTGAGGAAGTAGCATTTCTTGGGCACGTGGTGTCAAAACATGGAGTATCCGTGGACCCGCCAAGATTAAAGCAATACAAAGTTGGGAGCAACCAAGTCGGTGGCCGATCACGTAGCTTTTCGGGCTTAGCCGGGTTATTATCGGAGATTCGTGGAAGGATTTTCTCGAATCGCTACTCCATTAACTTCGGTGACTCGGAAAGATATAAAATTCGTGATGGAGCGAGGAATGCGAGAAGAGTTTCCAAGAGCTCAAGAGGAGACTCATTTTTGGCACTGTTTCTAACAATACCATCCGGTACGGATGGATTTGTTATCTACAACGATGCTTGGGTGCAAAGGGTTAGGATGTGTTCTCATGCAACGTGGGAAAGTCATAGCCTATGCCTCGCGACAACTTAAAGAGTATGAGAGGAATTATCCTACTCATGATCTAGAGTTAGCGCAATCGTTTTCACACTAAAGATCGAAGGCACTATCTATATGGGGAGAAAGTGGAGATATATTCGGACCATAAAAGCCTCAAATATTTTTCTTCGTTAAAAGGAACTTAACATGCGGCAGAACGACGTTGGCTTGAGTTGTTGAAAGATTAAGACCACACTATTCAATACCATCCCGAAAAGCGAATGTGGTAGTGGACGCGTTGAGTAGAAGATCATATGTAGGAATGAGTGCGATGATGTCAAGTATATACGACAGAGCCAACTTTAATAGAAAAAGTTAAGGTTGCTTTCAGCCCACCGACTTCGGAAATGATCGCGTATTATGAAGAAGATAGTACAAGAAGGTCTTTATTCCTAAGCGAGAATTAATGAAGAAGAAATACTTGAGTCCACCTGCACTTTGTGTTCCTAACGACTCGATTTGAAGTACAAGATTATGATGGAGGCGCACAATACACCATTTGCAATCCATCTCGAAGTACTAAAATGTATCGTGATCTTCGACATACATTTTGGTGGAACAATATGAAGAGAGAGATTGCAAAGTTTATCTCGATGTGTTTAACTTGTCAACGTGTAAAGGAGGAGCGTCTAGTACCTAAGGGTCCGTTGCAACCACTTGAGATTCCAAAATGGAAGTGGGAACACATTACCATGGATTTTCGTTCACGGGTCTTCCTACGGTTTCTCAAGGCATCAATGCCATTTGGGTTATTGTTGATAGATTAACCAAGTCGCTCATTTTTTGCCGATACGGAGACTTATTCCTTGAACGTCTTGCTAGTATATATGTAAATGAGATTGTGAGGTTGAATGGCATGCCAGTATCCATAGTTTCGGATCGTGACCCAAGATTCACTTCAAGATTTTGGGTTAGCTTGCAAAAAGCTATGGGCATAGATTTACGATTCGATTTCGCATACCATCCTCAAGCAGACGGACAATCGAGAGGACTATTCAAACTCTTGAAGATCTATTAAGACTCGTGTCCTAGACTTCAAGGCGGTTAGGATAAGTATTTACCATTGGTGGAATTCTCCTACAACAAATGATTATCGTGCAAGTATAGGTGTGGCTCCATTTGAAGCATTATATGGACGAAAGTGTCGCTCCAATATGTTGGGATGAGGTGGGTGAAGAAACATTGTTGGGACCCGAAAGTTACTATGTATGACTATCGAAAAGATCCAAATGATTCGATAACGATATACAAAGCGGCACAAGATCGACAAAAAGAGTTATGCGGATCTTCATCGAAAGGACGTGGAATTTAGTATAGGGATCATGTATTGTTGCGAGTTGCTCCATGGAAGGGAGTTACAAGATTTGGGAAGAGAGGAAAGCTCAATCCACGATTTATTGGTCCATTTCAAATTCTTGACCGAGTAGGAAATGTAGCCTATAGACTCGCGTTACTGAAAGTATGTCTCGTGTTCATAATGTGTTTCACATATCTGCATTTCATAAATATGTGAAAGACCCGAACCACGTTATAGAGTTAGAACAGGATGAGAAAGTCAAGACTTAACGCATAAAAGAAGGTACCGTCAAGATCTTGGATAGGAAGGAGCATGTCCTACACGTGACAAAGGTCATACCACAAGTTAAAGTTTTGTGGAGGAATCATGCTTTATAGAGGAAATGACCTGGGAATTGAAACGAAAATGAAAGCGAGGTATCCTCACCTTTTCAAAAACACCTGTCGTCGACGCCAATTTCGAGGACTAAATTTCATAAGGAGGGAGGTTGTAAGACCCCAACTTATTATTAATGAAATTTAATTTTCTCTATTTATTATTTTGAAATAGTAAGGGTTGATTTGATTAATGTGGATAGTTATGGGTAAAATACGCAAATATTTCAAAATAAGCAAGTGGTTATAAAATATTCATTGTTGTCGGGGAATATTCGTTTGGTCGTGGAATATTCTCTTTGTTTTGGGGAATATTAAATTTACCAGTAGCTTGATCTTTTTGTGGGCCCTATAACGGAAAGCGATTGGATGAAGAAAATGACAAATATAAGTTGTTTAAAAATAACGGCGTAGTTACTACCGTTAATACTGTTAAGGTTAAAACACAGTAGCACACGGTATTGCACCAATTATTGATTCTTACGTAAGAAGGCACTACTCAATAATGGTTACAGTAATTACTGTTCAGTATTTTATTTTATTAATTTAATAATTGCTGCGTTGATATTTTATATTGTTGTTGTTTCAATAATTGTCATTACACAGTATTTTTCATTATCGAAGCAATAATTCATATTATCTGAATAATATTATTAGATAACATTATTGGCAATGTCTAGAAAGTTCTGTCTAAGGAGAGGTTTGATCACCTAATTGCGCTACCCAAGAAAGGAGAGAATTCTTATTGAAAGCCCCTCTTCCTGGAACCGCCTCGGTTGTCAATATTGTGATTCTGTAATATTATTTGTGAATAATTAATTATTGATTCATATGATGGGAAAAATATTGATTTTATGTGGATATAGATGAAGAAAATTTTTAATGTGACAATTGTTGAAAAATTGAAATTTTATCTTTTACTGATAAAATAATTCATTTAAACATATTATTATATTTTAATAATATAATAATGATGATATTTTTATGATGAATGTGGGATATATGAGTATATGTGGAAGAGGGGTATTTTTGTTACCAAAAATATTTAAAGCATGTTTTATGTGTCGGGTGACCCCATTTCTTGACTGAAATTTGATTATAGCTTGTAAAATCGCCCGTTTGTGGATTTCGTTCAATTTCTGTTTAGAATTTGAAAAAACTTCCTTCTGAAAAGTTGTAGATAATGGAATTTCCTATAAAAAGTCGCGTGATTCGAATTTTCTGACTAAAGGGCTATTTATTGTGAATTATTGAAGTTCCGAAGCTCTGAAATAATTGATTTTTGGAAGTTTAAAATATTTTTAATTACAAAAACGTGTTTTTCATTTTGTTTCCCTCATGTGATTGGGGTTGAGTTCAGATGGTAAAAGCATGCGTATGAAGTTTTGGAAAAAATATAATAATATTTAATAAATTTTCTACTTTGGTGTTCTAAGCATTTTCCTATAAATAGGGTGCTTAGGTTAGAATTGAAAATCACATCAATAACTGAAGTTTTCTCTCTCTATATTATCGAGCGTATTCTTGTGAGTATTTTGAGTATATTTTGAGTATTGCTATATACGTGCAAGTTCAAGTCATAGCTTTATATCCTAAGGTGTTTCAAATTTAGAAGACCGATCTTTCGAGGTGAGGATATTATTTTTTCATAATGATATTATTTCTTCAATATCATTATGCTAAAAATATGATCTCAAGTTTTTATCAAATTTGGAACTTTTGGTGTCTGGAGTTACTATTCACGCATAGGCATTATTCACGATATACGACACTATTCACACGAATTTACGACACTATTCATTGAAAAATGAAAATTTTTCCTTTTCGCTCTAAAATATCTATTGTGGATACTAGCTTTGATTGTATCCATGTTTTGATCATTCTTGAATTTTACACCACTATGATTATTTTTTGAGGTATTTTTGGACATGGATAAAACAAAGTACTAATCCTTAATCCTTAATCCTTGTCATTTTGTTTCATCGGATTCGCTTTCTTTGAAAATATTTTTCATCATCCTCTACCTTAAATGATGATATTATTGAATATCTTTGGCCTCAGAAAGTGCAAAGATGAATGATTTTGATAAATATCTTTGGCCCGTAGTGCAAAGATGAACATGTGTTTAGATGAACATGATTAATCGATGAATATCTTTGGCCCAGAGTGCAAAGATGAATATTTGATTCAGATATATATTGATTGATGTTTACGGGGATAAAAGATAGGCGATGAACTTTAAAATTCATACATAGAAGATAGTAGTTTGCATTCTCTACTTAACTCTTCTAATGAATTATTATTTCATTTCATGTAATATTGATTTAAAACTTGTTGTCTATTGTATTCTATTAGATTTTTCCTGTTGAAGACTAACGATAATTTGTTGTATATTACTTAGTCATAATATTCTTTTATCGGGCTAGTTGAGCTCACCCTTTTCTTTTTGTTCCATTTTTTCTTCTCGTGAGGCGAGAATATAGCGAGCGATGCAGCTCTGGGGTATGGAATGAAGGTTCTAGAGAGAGTTGTTTAGTAGTCCTCACCATTTTGTAAAATAATGTATCAATAAATATGATGAGGATTTATTTGAGTATAGATATTGTCTAGAAGATAATATTTGTATTCAAACTCATAGTTTCTTGATGTAATAATAAAGTTGTAGTTGTTTCAGATTCATGTATTGAGAGAACTCGAATGGGTGATGTATACCTATTTTGGGGGGCGCCACGCGGTTGGTATCGAGCTTAGGGATATGATCTGGCGGAGATCGGGGAATAGAACTAGGAGGGAGAGACGAGTAAATCCTTTGCTAGTGTGTCCTACCTAAGCTTATTTGTTAGTTGGTCAAGATATAGGGATATTATGTGATATATTGATTTCTTAATTAACCCTTGTTTTATACGACATGATTGAGAATGTCGATCGAGAATATTACAAAGTGGAAATGAGACCGTGGAGACGACTGTACTCACCAACGAGGAGAACGCGTGCAGTGGTGGCAATGTTCTCCCGTGAACAACACCAATTGGCGAGATGATGAGCGAGGGATGTTTAGAAGCTTTTTGCGGTTCATGCAAAAATCGACGAGGAGACTCGTGTTCAAAATCTGAGAGGAAATGATAGCAATTCACGGGTTGTCACAACAAGCAAGATTCAAAGAGTTGGGACCACCGAATTTAAGGGAAAGCCATATCCGATCATGGCGGAAACATGGGTCAAGAAAATTACCAAGATATTCGATGTCTTGGGATGCACGGAGGAACAAAGGTTCCATTTGCCACCTTTATGTTAAAGTGTATGAGGCAGTATCATTGGTGGAGTCTCGTGAAGCGCACTCCATCCGGCCACTTCAAGATGTCTTGGGAGTCGTTTCAGAACTATTTAATGACAAATACTTTCCCGAAAGTGTTCGTCTATATGAAGGAAGTGGAGTTCATCGATTAAAACAAAACAACATGCGGTGTCTCGAAGACGAGGCAAAGTTTGCAGAGTTATCCAGGTTTGCGCCTCATTTGGTGGAGAATGAGGAACGTATGATGCGGATGTTTCTGAGAGGTTTGAAACCCGACATATGACAATATCTCATTTCTCATAAATTTTTTCTCTATTCAGATGTTGTAAGCAGGCTCAATTATTAGAGCGAGATAACGAAAGTAGTACGGCCAACCGAGGGACCATAATCAGGATCATACTAGGAGATAGCGATCAACAAAACAACGATAACCCGGCGGAGAAAGAAAAAGATGGACAAAAATGGTAACCACTCTGGTGGTAATCATGGCCATGAAAATAGAAGAAGCGAGTCGGAGAGGAGATTTTAAAAGAGGAGATTTAACAACGACCATGTGAAGACGACAGTCTGCGTGAAGAATCGGTTTCTAAGGAGGAGAAACGACCACCCATTATATGCTATAAATGCGGAAAGAGGGACATATCACCAAACCGCGCCCACAACAGTTCAAGGTATGCTATAATTGCGGAAAGGAAGGACATATCGCTCGAGATTCACGTTAAGCGAAACCTAGTTCAATGTGGGGACGGTGACTCAAAAGATCATCCCCCAAAGTCAAAGGTTCTGGAAGAGCGTTTGTTGTGGATGGTCAAAATGCGAGGAACCCAAACGAGGTGATCACGGTAAGCTATTTATAAATTCTTCATGAAGTTTATACCTTACTTGATACCTGCATACCCATTCATTTATATCTCTCCCGCTTGTGCTCAACGTTTAAACTTGACCGGAGAAATTAGACTTTGACCTATCTCGTTGAAACTCCGTTAAGAGAAACTTTCATCACATCCATCGCTTATAAATCTTGTTTGATTCAAGTTGGCACCATCACCTTACCATTGAATTTTATCTCTTTAAAGATACTTGTTTTTGATGTGATTTTAGGGATTGATTGGTTAACTACTAATCATGCCAAAATTGATTGTTTTTCGTAAGGTTGTTAGTTTTCATATTCCTAACCAACCCGTTGTATTTAATTCAAGCAACTAAACCATTAAAATCAATCATCATCATATCTAATCATAAAGCTATTCGCTTATTGAAAAACGGATGTCAAGCTTTCTTAGCCCATGTTATGGATTTGAATAAAGACACGTCAAATTTGAATAATATTATTGTTGTTATTGACTTTCCCGACGATTTTCAAGAACTTCCTGCCTACCCCGTAACGTGAAGTTGAATTCTTTATTGATCTTGAACCCGCATACAAAGCCCATTTCTAAAACCCCATATCGAATGGCTCCTATTGAATTTCAGAGTTAAAGGTCCAACTACTGTGAGTTGTTGGACATCGGTTTCATTCTGGCCCTAGTACATCTCCTTGGGGTGCCCTGTTTTATTCGTAAAGAAGAAAGACGGTAGTATGCGACTTTGTATTAACTATCGAGAATTGAACCATGTCACCATCAATAATAGGTATCCTCTACCTCGTATTGATGACTTGTTTGACCAGTTGCAAGGAGCACAATTCTTTTCAAAAATCGATCTTCGTTCTGGATATCATCAGCTGAAGATTAGAACCGAGGATATTCCAAAGGCGCCTTCGTAACTCCTAAGACGGGCATTATGAATTCTTAGTCATGTCTTCAGATTGACTAATGCTCCTGCTGGCTTTCATGGATATGATGAACCGAGTATTCAAGGAATATTTGGATCAGTTCGTTGTTGTCTTTATTGATGACATCCTCATATATTCCAAAAGTCGTGAAGATCATGAGCACCATTTGAAGCTGGTACTCCAAAGGCTTCGTGAAAACAAACTATATGCCAAATTGAAGAAATACGAGTTCTGGCTTGAGGAAGTAGCATTTCTTGGGCACGTGGTGTCAAAACATGGAGTATCCGTGGACTGGCAAGATTGAAGCAATACAAAGTTGGGAGCAACCAAAAGTCGGTGACCAAGCACGTAGCTTTTTCGGGCTTAGCTAATTATTATCAGAGATTCGTGGAAGGATTTTCTTGAATCGCTACTCCATTAACTCAGCTGACTCGGAAAGATATAAAATTCGTATGGAGCGAGGAATGCGAGAAGAGTTTCCAAGAGCTCAAGAGGAGACTCATTTCGGCACCTGTTCTAACAATACCATCTGGTATGGATGGATTTGTTATCTACAGCGATGCTTCAGGCAAAGGGTTAGGATGTGTTCTCATGCAACGTGGGAAAGTCATAGCCTATGCCTCGCAACAACTTAAAGAGTATGAGAGGAATTATCCTACTCATGATCTAGAGTTGGCAACAGTCGTTTTCGAACTAAAGATCTGGAGGCGCTATCTATATGGGGAGAAAGTGGAGATATATTCAGACCATAAAAGCCTCAAATATTTCTTCACGTAAAAGGAACTCAACATGCGGCAACGACGTTGGCTTGAGTTGTTGAAAGATTAAGACCACACTATTCAATACCATCCTGGAAAAGCGAATGTGGTAGCTGACGCGTTGAGTAGAAGATCATATGCAGGAATGAGTGCGATGATGTCAAGTATACGCATAGAGCCAACTTTAATAGAAAAAGTTAAGGTTGCTCAAGCCACCGACCCGGAGCTGATGCGTATGAAGAAGATAGTACAAGAAGGTGCTATTCCGGAAGCGTGAATTGATGAAGAAGAAATACTTCGAGTCCACTCCAGAATTTGTGTTCCTAACGACTCTGATTTGAAGTACAAGATTATGATGGAGGCGCACAATACACCATTTGCAATCCATCTTGGAAGTACTAAAATGTATCGTGATCTTCGACATACATTTTGGTGAAACAATATGAAGAGAGAGATTGCAAAGTTTATCTCGATGTGTTTAACTTGTTAACGTGTAAAGGCGGAGCATCTAGTACCTAAGGGTCCGTTGCAACCACTTGAGATTCGAAATGGAAGTGGGAACACATTACCATGGATTTCGTTCGGGTCTTCCTACGGTTTCTCAAGGCATCAATGCCATTTGGGTTATTGTTGATAGATTAACTAAGTCCGCTCATTTCTTGCCTATACGGAGACTTATTCCTTGAAGCGTCTTTGCTAGTATATATGTAAATGAGATTGTGAGGTTGCATGGCATGCCAAGATCCATAGTTTGGATCGTGACCCAAGATTCACTTCAAGATTTTGGGTTAGCTTGCAAAAAGCTATGGGCACGGATTTACGATTGATTTAAGCATACCATCCTTAAACGGACGGACAATCAGAGAGGAACTATTAAAACTCTTAAAGATCTATTAAGACTCGTGTCCTAGACTTCAAGGGCAGTTGGGATAAGTATTTACCATTGGTGGAATTCTCCTACAACAACAGTTATCAGGCAAGTATAGGTGTGGCTCCATTTGAAGCATTATATGGACGAAAGTGTCGCTCTCCAATATGTTGGGATGAGGTGGGTGAAGCAACATTGTTGGGACCCGAGTTAGTATGTATGACTATCGAAAAGATCCAAATGATTCGACAACGTATACAAATGGCACAAGATCGACAAAAGAGTTATGCGGATCTTCATCGAAAGGACGTGGAATTTAGTATAGGGGATCATGTATTGTTGCGATTTGCTCCATGGAAGGGAGTTACAAGATTTGGGAAGAGAGAAAATCTCAATCCACGATTTATTGGTCCATTTCAAATTCTTGACCGAGTAGAAAATGTAGCCTATAGACTCGCGTTACCTCCGAGTATGTCTCGTGTTCATAATGTGTTTCATATATCGCATTTCATAAATATGTGAAAGACACGAACCACGTTATAGAGTTAGAACCGGATGAGAAAGTCAAGACTTAACGCGACGAAGAGGTACTGTCAATATCTTGGATAGGAAGGAGCATGTCCCTACGACAAAGGTCATACCACAAGTTAAAGTTTTGTGGAGGAATCATGCTATAGAGAAATGACTGGGAATTGAAACGAAAATGAAAGCGAGGTATCCTCACCTTTTGAAAAACACTGTGTATGACGTCAATTTCGAGGACGAAATTTCATAAGGAGGGAGGTTGTAAGACCCCAACTTATTATTAATGAAATTTAATTTTCTATTTATTATTTTGAAATAGTAAGGGTTGATTTGATTAATGTGGATAGTTATGGGTAAAATACGCAAATATTTCAAAAAATAAGCAAGTGGTTATAAAATATTCATTGTTGTTTGGGAATATTCGTTTGGTCGTGGAATATTCTTCATTGCTTGGGGAATATTAATGACGACGCATATCTTTTATGGGCCCCATAACTAAAAAGCGATTGGATGAAGAAAACGACAAATATAAGTTGTTTAAAAATAATGGCGTAGTTATTATATCGTTAATATTGTTAAAATACTAAATTGGTTAAAACACAAGAAGATTACGGTATTGCACCAATTATTGATTCTTACGTAAGAAGGCATTACTCAATAATGGTTACGTGAATTACTTTATTCAAATATTTTATTTTATTAATTTAATAATTCTTTGCGTTGATATTTTATATTATCATGTTGTTTCAATAATTGTCATTACACAATATTTTTCATTATCGAAGCAATAATTCATATTATCTGAATAATATTATTAGATAACATTATTGGTAATGTCTAGAAAGTTCTGTCTAAGGAGAGGTTTGATCACCTAATTGCGCGCCCGTAAGGAGAAATTCTTATTGGAAAGCCCCTCTTTCTGGGAACCCGCCGGTTGTCAATATGTGATTCTCGTAATATTATTTGTGAATAATTAATTATTGATTCATATGATGAGGAAAATATTGATTTTATGTGGATATAGATGGAGAAAATTTTTAATGTGACAATTGTTGAAAAATTGAAATTTTATCTTTTCTCGATAAAATAATTCATTTAAATATATTATTATATTTTAATAATATAATAATGATGATATTTTACGATGAATGTGGGATATATGAGTATATGTGGAAGAGGGTATTTTTTGTTACCAAAAATATTTAAAGCATGTTTTATGTGTTTGTGGACCCCATTTCTTGACCGAAATTTGATTATAGCTTGTAAAATCGCCTGCTTCAGGATTTTTGGTCAATTTCTGTTTGGAATTTGGAAAAACTTCCTTCTGAAAAGTTGTAGATAATGGAATTTCCTATAACAAGTTGCGAGATTTGAATTTTCTGACAAAAGGGCTATTTATTGTGAATTATTGAAGTTCCGAAGCTCCGAAATAATTGATTTTTGGAAGTTTAAAATAATTTTAATTACAAAAACGTGTTTTTCATTTTGTTTCCCTCATGTGATAGGGGCTGAGTTCAGATGGTAAAAACATGCGTATGAAGTTTTGGAAAAAATATAATAATATTTAATAAATTTTCTACTTTGGTGTTTTAAGCATTTTCCTATAAATAGGGTGCTTGGGTTAGAATTGAAAATCACATCGTAAATCAAGTTTTCTCTCTATATTATCGAGTTTATTCTTGTGAGTATTTTGAGTATATTTTGAGTATTGCTATACTGGTAAGTTCAAGTCATAGCTTTATATCCTGTTTCAATTAGAAATCTACCGATCTTTCGAGGTAAGGGATATTATTTTTTCGTAATGATATTATTTCTTCAATATCATTATCTTTGAAATATTGATCCGAAATTTTTATCAAATTTGGAACTTTTGGTGTCTGAGTTACTATTCACGATATACGGCATTATTCACGATATATACATTATTCACGATAATGACTATTCACGAATACTTAAGATTATTCATCGAAAAATGAAAATTTTCCTTTTCGCTCTAAAATATCTATTGTGGATACTAGCTTTGATTGTATCTATGTTTTGATCATTCTTGAATTTTACACCACTATGATTATTTTTGAGGTATTTTTGGACATGGATAAAACAAAGTACTTAATCCTTAATCCTTAATCCTTGTCATTTTGTTTCCTTTGGATTCGCTTTTCTTTAAAAAATATTTTCATCATCCTCGCCTTAAATGATGATATTATTGAATATCTTTGCCCGTAAAGTGCAAAGATGAATGATTTCTGATAAATATCTTTGGCCCGTAGTGCAAAGATGAACATGTGTTTAGATGAACATGACCAACTGATGAATATCTTTGGCCTGTAGTGCAAAGATGAATATTTGATTTCAGATATATATTGATTGATGTTACAGGGATAAAAGATAGACGATGAACTTTTAAATTCATACATAGAAGATAGTAGTTTGCATTCTCTACTTAACTCTTCTAATGAATTATTATTTTTGCTGCGAATATTGATTTAAAACTTGTTGTCTATTGTATTCTATTAGATTTTTCCTTGTTGAAGACTAACGATAATTTGTTGTATATTATCTTAGTCATAATATTCTTTACTGGGCTAGTTGAGCTCACCCTTTTCCTTTTTGTTCCATTTTTCTTCTCAGGAGGCGAGAATATAGCGAGTACGAGTCGGGGTATGGAATGAAGGTTCTAGAGAGAGTTGTTTAGTAGTCCTCACCATTTTTGTAAAATAATGTATCAATAAATATGATGAGGATTTATTTGAGTATAGATATTGTCTAGAAAATAATATTTGTATTCAAACTCACAGCTTTTATTGTTGTAATAATAAAGTTGTAGTTGTTTACGTATCATGTATTGACAACTCAGAATGGGTGATGTATACCTATTTTGGGGGCGTCACAGTACCCCGGCATGAAAAGTGTCCCGAATACCCGAGTGAATAATATTTGAGTGAATAGTAGACGGGTGAATAGTAACCTATGAATAGTAACTCGTGAATAGTACCCCGACATAAAAAGTGCCCCGGATACCTGAGTGAATAGTAACCGGGTGAATAGTAACCCGTAAATAGTACCCCGGGTGAAAATATTGATATTTAATAAGAAAGTTCATATCAATATTCCAATGAAACAATACTGGATGAAACGCAAAACTCAAGGATATTCCACTAATTTCAGGTATTATAGAAGCAATACTTACCGTAGTGAGTTTAGATTTAAGAATATGAAAAGAAATAACATACGAAACTGCAAATGAATTTTCACCGCTCGTAAGTGACGAATCAATCTCAGATAAAAGTTATTCCGACATATTAAAGGATGAATATGAAAAATAGTATTCCTTATGAATACAAAAGAAGTAATACCCCTTACCTTAGTAGAAGACTGGATACTGCAATAGTGAAGTAGCAGAATACTCTTCTTCTTGCTTTCTATAGTTTCTCTCTATAGTTTCTCTTGTGAGTCTCAGTGAATTGGTGAGAATGAAAGAAGAATTAAGCTTCTATTTATAGGAGAATAGACTAAATAGTAACTTATTCATGAACGTTCCAGATTGATTTACTATTAGAACGGACGGTCCATATTGATTACTATTAAAACCACAACCGACGATCCAAATTGATTTACTTTTAAAACAACCATCGATGGTCCAGATTGATTTACTTTTAAAACCACCACCGACGGTCCAGATTGATTTACTATTAAAACCACCACCGACGGTCCAGATTGATTTACTATTAAAACCACCATTAATGGTCCAGATTGATTTACTAATAAAATCACCACCGATGGTCCAGATTGATTTACTATTAAAATCACCACCGACGGTCCATAAAATTTATAAATCTTCTCATAGAATACTAAGTCAAACTTACAACAAACGCCTCATAACAAATCCCTATATTTATATCAAAAAAATTGAATAAATATTTACCACAAATCTTTTTATCTTTAATAAACACATTTTTAATATTTCAACAACTATTCATCATTAATATTATAACTCACAATAATTAACAACCAGATCATTCCCAGCAAAGAGGGGGCTTTCCGATAAGGATTTCTCCCTATTGGCGCGCAATTAGGTGACCAAACATCTCCTCAACAGAACTTTTTAGACATTATCAATATTACAAATAATAATATGAATAACTTTGTTATCTCAATTATTGATTTAATAATATAAAATATTATGCAGATGATACTGTGACAATAATTGAATCAAATAACATGAGATATTATGTAACAATTGCTGTAGCCATAATTGAGTAAACTGAGTGGCTTCTTACGTAAGCATCAATAATCAATACCGTGTGCTACTATGCAACCACACGTATTACTGTATTTTTACCACCGGGTATCTCAATAGTTTAACGGTAAAATTTTCACCGTAATTTTTATAAAAAGATATTTCTGTCGTTTTCTAACTACGACAATACTTCCGTTGTGGGATCCACCAATGATTGTACCGTTGTACGAATATTCCCTGTTAAAATGAATATTCCCCGACACAACGAATATTTTATATCAACTTGCTTAGTTTGCAAAATTTTCAAATATCACCCTTAACTTTAACCTTTTATCAATTTAACTATTTATTAAATAAAATAATAATTATAAGAAAATTGGATACTTTCATTTCATATAATTATGGATCTTACACTCTGAGGTTGTTATGGTGTAGTACGAAATTGTGAAAGTGTGTTTGGTTTGTTGGGGGGATTGCTCATCGACATCGGGCTTCATTGCTCATTGTTGCTCCGCTTAACGAGCTCAATCGATATGCTTGTAAAGCAGATTCAAAGTGGATGGAGGCTACGGGCGTTCTACAACGGCTGTTTTAATCCTCCCAAATATCGTGCCACCAATTTTTCTTCGGTTTCCGATAGATCATTACTTGCTATCAATTGGTAAAATTCTTCGGTATAATCATCCACAGATTTAGTACCTTCTCTTAACAGACGCAATCTCCTAAATAGAGACTGAGTATATCTGAAAGGAAGAAAGTGACTATGCATTTTTTTCTCCATCTTCTCCCACTTAGTGATTTTAGCCTTTCCTTGTCTCTCCCTCGAACGCTTCATCTGTTCCCACCAAGTAGATGCTCAGCCCTTTAGCCTGATAGCAACCAATTTCACCTTAGTGCTATCGGAGACCTTTTTATATTCAAAGATGTGTTCGACCTCAGTTAGCCAGTCAATGAATCCTTCAGCCTGCAACGTGCTAGAAAATTCTGGTAGCTCCAATCTGAAACCCAGATCACTACGACGGTCCTCATGGTCTCGTCGTTCCCATAGTTGTCTCCTTTGGCGGAAAGGATTATCAAAACTCGATTCAAAATCATAGGATTCTTCATCGTGTTTAAAGTGTGGGACTTCTTCCTCCGGAACTTGTCCACGTCGGTCTGGGTGCGGGACTTCTTCCTTCGGAACCTGTCCACGACGACCTAGATTTTGCGCTACTAAGCGCTAGGTTAACTCTGTAACTTTCCTTTGTAAATCCTCAATCATCACGTCCTGGACGTTACGATCATGGTGCGGGACTTCCTGTGCCGGAATCTGCCCTCTAAGA
This sequence comes from Panax ginseng, assembly GCA_020205605.1. Lineage (NCBI taxonomy): Eukaryota > Viridiplantae > Streptophyta > Magnoliopsida > Apiales > Araliaceae > Panax > Panax ginseng. The sequence continues at coordinate 18,386,375 of CM035127.1, read as the reverse complement.
CCACGACCACCAGCCATTAAAATCGATGAGCCTAATCCCAAAAAGATGTTTGAGCTTTGATACCAACTGACGCCGGGGCGGTATAGCGATTATCCTGCGGGGTAGGTAACAAATGAATTCAAAAATAAAGGAACAAGAGATTCACCGGAAAACACAGAGAAACTCTCTCTAATGTGTATAATATACTTATCAAAATTAAAAGTTTTTTCAATTTAACCCACAAACCGGTTTTATATAGCTAACAAAATTTTCTGCCCAAGCAGCTCCCCAAGATCTAATAGAATTCCTAGAGATTCGGAAATAAATCTTCCTAGGGATATGGAAACCAAATCCTAACAAACTTTCTATTATTAAAGATTTATTTTCTAATAAAATATACTCTCATAAAAGATAATAATAACTAATAATAAAGTTCAATCTGTGTCGCTAGTCATTGACGCCACGAGCTCTGAAGACAACCAATCTCCCGAAGTTAATCCTTTAATCCGAAGTCGAATGAGTTAATGTTCGTCACGCCTGCGACGATCTTTTAACTCACGATACTCCATGGTCATCAACATGCTATCCGATAGTTCGGCATCTTTGATCTCGAACCCTCCTGCATCATATAATCATGGACTATACGAGGCAAATGATAAATAGGCTTATCGCTTTGACACCAGCTTCTTGTACATAAGCAAGACTCCCCGACCACCCAAGAAATAAGAATAGGAAACCAAGTCATCAACTGCCTCATATAAATATAACTTCATCAATACCGAATACTTACTTCATCAATACTTCATCAATAGATATGTGAATGTAAAGCTGAATAGTAGAGACCATGCAAACAATAACTTCATCAATACTTGCTTCAAGCAATTATTTTAAACCTATAGAAAATTAATAAAGATCATCTTGTTCTCAAAGTTGAAAATGGTACCGAAGCTCAAAATGAAGAGTAGAACCTGACCTTGCAAAATTAGCAGATAGAATAGATGGAGAAATTATCAACCCGAGAAGTTGCCTTCACCACAGTTTGAAATTTTCTCTTGGATTAATACATAGGGAACATGATAAATATCTATATCTGTATTATACATAAACTGCAAAACTTTCTTGATGTGCATAACATATCAATGCTATGGACAACGTGTACTAGCTTATAAAACATAGTTGATTTATAAAATAAGCAAAAATTAGACAATACTATATATATATATATATATATATATATATATATATATATATATATATATATATTAGCTTGTAGAACCCAGGCACACATAGGAAAACAATTTCTACTCACTGTTACAGAAACTCAAGCCCCACAATTAAAAGCTCAAGTGGAACTTTATTGTGATTCAGAGCTACAAAATAATACCTCTGTACTCTCAACCCAAGGCAACACAGAGTAGTTAAATTGAAGGTCAACTAAGAATATAAACAAACATGTAATATTGGGTGCGCCTCTTATTTCCACCAAGCTCTCAGCCAATGATTGTGTGCCTCTTATCCAAAGAATTACCCAGAGAATTAGATCCTGGACTAACTATTTCCTCACTTATGCCTGGAGGCAGCAGCTTATTCGATTTATACTCTTTGCCGTACAATCTTATTGGTCAGCCCATTTCTTGTTGCCTAAAGCAGTCATCAAACAGACTGACCAAGCTCTTTATAGATTCCTTGCTAATCACGACTCAAAGCTAGCAAGGAAAAAATCTCTCCCCTTTGATGAGGGATGTAAGACTCCAACTTTTATGAATAAAGAATAATTTTCTCAAAAAATATTTTTGAATATTATAGTGTGAATTTGATATAATATTATAGTTGTGGGTAATATTTACAAATTTTACAAAGTATGCAAGTTGTTATAAAATATTCGTTTGGTGGGGAATATTCTTTTTTGTCGGAATATCCAGACGACTGTGGCACAATCATTGGTGGACCCTATTAACGAAAGTATTGTCGTATTTAAAACTATGTAATTATCTTTTATAAAAATAACGGCGAAAGTGTTACCAATTAAAACTGTTGAACTACCCGGTAGTAAAATTACGATGAATACGCGTGATTGCATAGACAAGAAGAGATACGGTATTGATTATTGATGCTTACGTAAGAAGTCACTCAGCTTATACTCAATTATTGCTACAATAATTCTTTGTGATCATATCTCTCATATTATTGATTCAATTATTGTCACAAAGATCATCATCGCATAATATGATATATTATTAAATCAATAATTGAGACGACAAAGCTATTCATATTATTAAATTGCAATATTTACAATGTCTAGAAGTTACATCGAGGAAAGGTTAGATAATCTAATCAAGGCGCCAATCAGGAGAAATCTTTATCTGAAAGCCCCTCTTTCACGGGAACGACCTGATTGTTAAATATTGTGAGTTATAATATTAATGATGAATAAGTTCGTGTTGATTAAAGATGAAATTGATAGTTCCATTGTGTTGGAATTATTAGTGTTAGTGAAAATCGACATTTATTTCGATAATAATTGATGTCTGGAGGTTATGTTGACCAATCGGGTAATTAACCGGATAAATGAGTAATTAATTGCTATTAATTCACATGATTATAACTATGTGTTCACATGTGTGTACTATTGATTCACATGATTTACTATTAGGGGAGTTGGTGCAAGATTGATAATACTTGCATGACTAAGTTAAAAATGGAGGTATAGATGGAGGTATTATACTGTAATTCGTATTTTCACATGTATAGAACTATTGAGTCACATGATTGAACTATTAATTCACATAATTTACTATTAGGGGAGGTGGTGCAAGTTTGATAATACTTGCAGGACTAAATTAAAAATGAAGAAAAAGAGGAAGGTATTATACTGTAATATTTCGAGCCCCAAAATGTGCAATTATTGAAACTATATTTTCCTATAAATAGAAGTTCATTCCTTCATTATTTTTCACCAATTCACTAAAACTATAGAGCAATTATTATAGAGAGAAATTTTAGAGAGAAAGAAGAAGAGAAGTCGCTACCTCACTATTCTAAGTATCCAACTTTCTTCCGAGGTAAGGGTATTATTCTTTTCGTATTCATGAAGAGAGTTATTTTCTTTCAATACTCATAAGGGTTGTTATTCCATTCTTTATTATTATGTTGAATAACTTTTCATACAAGTAACCGCATATACGTGGTGAAATTCTTTCGTTATTTTATTCTTTATTATTATTCATTGAAATAACTCGTATGCATGCGATTATCGCATATACGGTGAAATCTGTTGTTATTTCATTCTTTATTATTCGTTGGAATATCCTCGTCTGCATTTAATTACGCATAACTTGGTTCCATTCTTTATTATTCGTTGGAATATCTTGTCGTCATGCGTAATTACGCATGACACGGTTCCATTCTTTATTATTCGTTAGAATAACCGTATGCATGTGATCTCATCGCATGCATGGTGAATTCTTCCGTTATTCCATTCTTTATTATTCTATTAGAATAACCTGTCTATGTGGATTAGCGCATGCATGGTGAATGATCCTTCGTATTCATTCCTTATTAAATTATGGAAATGATCTGTCTACGTGGATTACCACATGGCGGGCGAAAATCCATTTATAGTTTTATATATTCTATTATACTCAGTTAGTTAAAGTTTTGGCTTCTATACTCTATGAAATTAGTAGAATATCTCGGATATTTCAAGGCTTCATCCAAAGATCTTTTCATGAAAATATTCTTCTGAGCATTCTTGAATTTTACCTCACAAAGCAGTATCATGTTGACAATTTGGACGTTATTGATTCCTGGATAAATTAAATAATAAATCTTTAAAATTTATCCTTGAACTTGTTTTATTGAATTATTATGTCATTGTCATCATCCTCATGCTTATATTGTGATGAATGTTATCTTTGGCTTACGTGCATAGATGGACTTGGTATAATTATGACCGTGGATTATTCTAAGATAATAATCATGACCGTAATGTGACGAATGATGTGGTGAAAGTCCTCATTGGCCTGTAGTTCATTGATGGACAGTTGTTGGTATGATTATGACCAGGGATTATTCGGTATAATCATGACCATTGATGATTACATGAATATCCTTGGCAGTAGTGCGAGGATGATTTGATTTTATTTATTTGTCGAGTCTCAAATGATAAGGTTTATGAAAAACTTTTTAAATCATAGAAGATAGTAGATTTTATGCTCTACTTGACTCTTCCAATGGATTGCTTATTCCGCTGCAGTTTTTGATCTAAAACTTGTTGTCTATTATATTCTATCAGTTGTTATACTATTGAAGGCTAAGGATAATTTATTCTGTATTATCTTAGTCATAATATTTCTTACTGGGCTAGTTGAGCTCACCCTTTTCTTTCATGGTTCTCTTCAGGAAATGAGAACTTAGCTGGGACTAGTCGGGGAAGAGAGTGACGGTCCAATGTTTGCATTAGTAGTCCTCACTATTCTGTGAAATAGTGTGATAATAAATGTAATGAGGACTCCAGTGAGTGTGGATATTGTACCTAGATGACAATATTCTTATTAAAACTCTTAGATTATGTATTGTCGTATTTTACACGACTGTTGTATAATTAAGTTGTATTAGAATTTATGTACCATGTATTTGGCGACTCAAGATGGGCGATGTATACCTGTTTTGGGGGCATCACAGTTGGTATCAAAGCTTAGGGATATGATCCCTGACTGAGATGTGAGACAAGATCTAGGAGGGGAGAGACGGGGAATTCCTTCGCTAGTATGACCTACCTAAGTTTATTTGGTATTTAATTGGTCGGTCAGAGTATATGGATAATATGTGTCATGTCAATTAACCTTTGTTTTGTGGTAGTATTTTAAAATGGCATCCGAAAATGTTGAGATAAGCAATGAAGCACATGAGACCGTTGAGTCACCAACGATCAATACCCAAGGTAATGTGCAACAGGAAGACAATAATCCTCATGTAAACAATAACACCGATGAAATGGTGAACGATGGGATGTTCAGAGGCTTTATACAATTCATGCAACATCAAACAAGAGCGGCTCCTGTTCAAAATGCAGGTGGAAACACTGACAACTCTCGAACGGTCACCGCTAAGCAGTTCAAGGAACTGGAACCACCGGAGTTTTTTGGAGAGCCAAAACCACTTAAGGCAGAGACATGGATAAAACAGATCAACAAGATAAACTCTGCGATCTCTCTCTTCATATTGTTCCACCAAAATGTATGTCGAAGATCATGATACATTTTAGTACTTCCAAGATGGATTGCAAACGGTGTATTGTGTGCCTCCATCATGATCTTGTACTTCAAATCAGAGTCATTAGGAACACAAAGTCTAGAGTTGACTCGAAGTATTCCTTCTTCATCTATTCTAGCTTCTGGGATAACACCTTCTTGTACTTTTTTCTTCATACGCATCAGCTCCGGGTCTGTGGCCTGAGCAACTTTAACTTTATCAATTAAAGTTGGTTCTATGCGTATACTTGACATCATCATATGGGTCCCCGAGTCTTGAACTCTATCTTTATCTTTTGTAAATCACACCAAATGGGCCTTTGTGTTTACAGCATCGCACTCATTCCTGCATATGATCTTCTACTTAATGCGTCAGCTACCACGTTCGCTTTTCCAAGATGGTTTTGAATGGTATGGTCATAATCTTTCAATAGTTCAAGCCAACGTTGTTGTCGCATGTTAAGTTCCTTTTGGGTGAAGAAATATTTGAGGCTTTTGTGATCTGAATAGATCTCCACTTTCTCCCCATATAGATAGTGTCTCCAAATCTTTATAATGAAAAACGATCACGCCGCCAACTCTAGATCATGAATAGAATAATTCCTCTCATATTCTTTAAGTTGTCGCGAGGCATAGGCTATGACTTTCCCATGTTGCATGAGAACACACCCTAACCCTTTGCTTGAAGCATCGTTGTAGATAACAAATCCATCCGATCCAGATGGTATTGTCAGAACAGGTGCCGAAATGAGTCTCCTCTTGAGCTCTTGGAAACTGTTCTCGCATTCTTCGCTCTATACGAATTTTGTATCCTTCCGAGTCAGCTGAGTTAACGGAGTATTGATTCGAGAAAATCCTTCCACGAATCTCCGATAATAACCAGCTAAGCCCAGAAAGATACGTACTTCGGTCACCGACTTTGGTTGCTCCCAACTGTATATTGCTTCAATCTTCGTCGGGTCAATCGATACTCCATGTTTTGATACCACGTGCCCAAGGAATGCTACTTCCTCAAGCCAGAACTCACATTTCTTCAACTTGGCATATAGCTTATTTTCACGAAGCCTTTGAAGTACCAGCTTCAAATGGTAGTCATGATCTTCACGACTTTTGGAATATATGAGGATGTCATCAATAAAGACAACAATGAACTGATCCAAATATTCCTTAAATACTCGGTTCATCATATCCATGAAAGCCGCAGGAGCATTAGTCAATCCAAAAGACATGACTAGGAATTCATAATGCCCGTACCGAGTTCTAAAGGCACTCTTCGGAATATCCTCAGTTCTAATCTTCAAATGATGATAACCAGAATGAAGATCGATCTTTGAGAAGAATTGTGCTCCTTGCAACTGGTCAAATAGGTCATCAATGCGAGGTAGCGGATACCTATTCTTGATGATGACATGGTTCAATTCCCGGTAGTCAATACAAAGTCACATACTCCCGTCTTTCTTCTTTACGAATAAAACAGGAGCACCCCAAGGAGATGTACTAGGACGAATGAAACCGATGTCCAATAACTCCTGTAGTTGGACCTTTAACTCCTGAATTTCAATAAGAGCCATTCGATATGGGGTTTTAGAAATGGGCTTTATACCAGGTTCAAGGTCAATAAAGAATTTAACTTCACGTTCTGGGGGTAGACCAGGAAGTTCTTCAGGAAATACATCAGGAAATTCACTAACAACAGAAATATTATTCAAATCTGACATGTCTTTATTCAAATCCATAACATGGGCTAAGAAAGCTTGACATCCATTTTTTAATAAACGAATGACTTTATGGCTTGATATGACAGTGATTGATTTTAGTGGTTTAGTTGCTTGAATTCACAGAACATGTTGGTTAGGAATATGAAAACTAACAACCTTACGAAAATAATCAATTTTGGCATGATGAGTAGTTAACCAATCAATTCCTAAAATCACATCAAATGCAAGTATCTTTAAAGAGATAAGATCAATAGGTAATGTGATGGTGCCAACTTGGATCAAACAAGATTTATAAACAGTGGATGTGATGAAAGTTTCTCCTAACGGGGTCTCCACAGAAAAGTCAAAATCTAATTTCTCAAGTGTCAAGTTTAAATGTTGAGCACAAGCAGGAGAGATTAAAGAATGGGTAGAACCGGTATCTAGTACAGTATAAACTTCACAAGAATTTATGATTAGCTTACCCGTGATCACCTCGTTTAGGTTCCTCGCATTTTGGCCAGTTACGACAAACACTCTTTTAGGAACCGTTGACTTTGACTTTTTCGGGACAACCTTTTGAGTCACCATCCCCGCTGGACTTGGTTTTGCTACCGTACAATCTCAAGCAATATGTCCTTCCTTTCCACAGTTATAAAATACCTTGAACTGTTGTGGATAGTTTGGGTTGATGTATCCCTCTTTTCCACATTTATAGCATATGACCGGTGGTCATTCTCCTCCCTTAGAAATAGTTGTTGTTGGTGCTGACGTCTTCACATTATCATTGTTAAATCTCCTCTTTTTGAAACTTCAACTTGACTCAGCTTTCCTATTATCATGACCACGATTACCACCAGAGTGGTTACCGCTTTTGTCTGAATTTTTCCCTCCCCGCTAGTTATCATTGCTCCGATTATTGCTGTCACCGGTATGACCCTAGTTGTGGTCCCTTGGTTGAACGTACTTATTATCTCGCTCTAATAATTGAGCCCTGTTAACAACATCTGAATATAGAGAAAATTTGTGAGAAATGAGATATTGACGTATGTCGGGTTTCAAACCTCTCAGAAACATCCGCGTCATACGTTTCTCATTCTCCACCAAATGAGGTATAAACCTGGATAACTCTGCGAACTTCGCATCTTACTAGGACACCGTCATGTTGTTTTGTTCCAGTCTAATAAACTTCACCTCTTTTATATGACGAATACTTTCAGGAAAGTACTTGTCATTGAACAGTTTCTGAAATGTCTCCCAAGACATGCTGAGCGTGGCTGGAAGGGTACGATTCACAGATTCCCATCAGTAATCTTCCTCATTACGGAACATAAAGGTGGCGAATGGAACCTTCTGTTCCTCCGTGCATCCCAAGACATCGAATATCTTGGTAATTTGCTTGACCCACGTTTACGCTTTTAATCGGGTCCGGCTTTCCTGCACTCGTGGTCCCAACTCTTTGAGCTGCTTGCATTTGTGACAAAACCGCGCATTGCTATCATTTTACTCAGTATTTTGTACACGAAGTCTCCTCGTCTCGATTTTGCATGATGAATCGCAAAAAAGCTTCTAAACATCCCGTCGTTCATCATCTGATCAGTGGTATTGTTTATAGGAAGAACATTGTCATCCTATTGCACATTCTCTTGATTGTTGATTAAAGGTGTTTCCACAGTCTGATTCACTCCATCGTTAATATTTTTAGCTGTCATTTCTAAATGCTTCCACAAAATAAGGGTTAATTAAATAAATTGACATGCAACATAATAACCCTATACTCTGACCAACCAATAAATAAGCTTAGGTAAGACACACTAGCGAAGGATTCACTCGTCTCTCCCCTCCTAGTTCTATTCCCCGATCTCCGCCAGAAACCATATCCCTAAGCTCTGATACCAACTGTGACGCCCCCAAAATAGTTATACATCACCCATTCTGAGTCACCAAATACATGGTACCGAAACAACTACAACTTTATTAATATAATTGTCGTGCAAAATACGACAACACATAAACTGTGAGTTTAAATACAAATATTGTCTTCTAGACAATATCCACACTCAAATAAGTTCTCATTACAATTATTGAAACTTTATTTTACAAAAATAGTGAGGACCGCTAAATAACTTTCTACAACCTTCACTCCATACCCCGACTAGTACCCGTTACATTCTCGCCTCCTGAGAAGAAAAATGGAACAACAAGGAAAAGGGTGAGCTCAACTAGCCTAGTAAAGAATATTATAACTAAGATAACATATAACAAATTATCGTTAGTCCTCAACAGGAAAAAATCTGATAGAATATAATAGACAACAAGTTTTAGATCAATATTCGCAGCGGAAATAAAAAATCATTAGAAGAGTTAAGTAGAGAATGCAATCTACTATCTTCTATGATTTTAAAGTCCATCATCAATATTTTATCCCTGTAACATCAATCAATATATATCTTGAATCAAATATTCATATCTACAATATGACCAAAATAATCAATCATATTCGCAGTTGGTCATGTTCATCTCAACACCTGTTCATCTTTGCACTACAGGCCAAAGATATTCATTATGTAATCGTTCATCTTCGCACTACAAGCCAAAGATATTCAGTAACATCATCATTTAGGACTGAAGATAATGAAAAATATTTTTAAAGAAACGAATTCAGTGAAACAAAAGGACAAAGATTAAGGATTCGTACTTTATTTTGTCCAAGTTCAAAAATACTCTATAATAAACCATTATGGGGCAAAATTCAAGAATGAAAATCAAAACATGGATACAATCAAAGCTAGTATCATAATAAACATCTTGGACAAAGAAAAGAAAATTTTAATTTTTACGTGAATAAGTCTTAGTATATGTGAATAGTAATAAGTATATGTGAATAAAGTCTTAGTACGTGAATAGTAACCCCGACACAAAAAGTTCCAAATTTGATAAAAAGTTTGTACCAATATTTCGACATAATGATATTGAAAGAATAATATCATTTACAAAAGAAAATAACATCCTTACCTTAAAAAAGGACCGCACTTCCCGATGGAATATTGGATATAGTCTTTGGAGGGAACATCAGATATAGCAACACTCAAAGTATCAAAATACTCACAAAAATACGCCGATAATATAGAGATAAAACTTCAGTTTTGGTGTGATTTTCAATTTAACCCAAGACCTTATTTATAGGAAAATGCTTAGAACACCAAAGCAGAAAATTTAATAAAATATTAATATACTTTTCTTAAATTCTTAAGCACACCTCTTTGGTCAAAAACATCAGCCACCAACTCACCAAAAATCACAAAAACGTTTTTGTTAATAAAATCATTTAAAACTCCAAAAATCAATTATTCCGGAACTTCAATAATTCATAATAAATAGCCCTTTTATCCGAAAAATTCGAATCTTATGTCCATTCATAGGAAATTCAATTCTCTACAACTTTGTAGTTTTAAGTTTTTCCAAATTCCAAGCAGAACTTGACCGAAATCCACATTCGGACGATTTTGCTGGCTATAATCAAATTCCAGTCCAAATATGGGGTCCATCAACATGAAAAACATGTTTTAAATATTTACTGTAACAAAAATACTCCTCCTCATTTATTCATATATCACACTCTTATTGTAAAAAATATCACCATTATTATATTATTATAATATATTAATATATTATTTTATCAGAAAAGATAAAATATCAATTTTCAACAATTGTCACTTTAAAAATTTTCTCCATCTATATCCACATAAAATGAATATTTTTCTTATCATATAAATCAATAATTAATTATTCACAAATAATATTACAGAATCACAATACTGACAACCAGGCTGTTCACAGGAAAGAGGGGGCCTTCCGGTAAGGATCTCTCCTTACTGGCGCTCAATTATGTAATAACTCAGAAAATCCTATGTAATATTTAATTATTATAATGTCAATTTTTGAGTATAAATTTTTTTTATTACGTAATTCTCATTGTGATAAAATTATTATTTATTTAATAGTTTGTTTAGCATCTTGAATTATAAAGAATAAAGAAATAATGTACAATCATGAATTATTTAAAATTACATAGGATAGTTATTTTAATGATATAAGTTATAACTATTGTTGCTAGAAAAAAATAATAGTCCATGTGTTTTAAGTTAACAAAAGGCCATATTAAAATATTTGGTCATAATAAATTTTCCCATTTATGCTTGTAAGTCTCTTGCAATTAATTAGGATATGGTTTGGGTTCATAAGAGGATATATAAAAAGGGGGCCAATTCTAGCCATTTTAAAGACCAATTTGGCAGCCTCAATTGGTTAACAAGAGTAATGGTCCAAGCCCAAACTAATAATTGTTAAGACTCAGGCCTGTAACACCCTTGGTGTGTAACCAGCTAGCTGCTTCAAACTGATTAAGAAAAACACGAGCATAACTTGAATAAATAGTCAGGAAGCAAGCATCTGGTTTCTAAATTAGTTCTGTTCTAGCAGGTAAGTTAGTTTACATAACAGACAAAGAACAGGTAACAGTTTAGAATGCAGAGGATAAGGTAGCGGTAAGGTAGGGTGGCTGGGGCAGAGCCTAATCAATTAGGCTAAGGCTGAGTAGTGTGACTGATAGGGGCCAAGTAGAAGGTGATGCTAGTAACAGTCGAAGAGGTGGGGCTCAGCCATAAAAGGCCAAGCTCATTGCCTAAAAACACTTAGCTGCATCACTTAGTAAATTCTCAAGGCTTTAACACAGTAAGTCAATTCTGGCCCTCAATCCTTTTTCCAGTCGTTCCTGTGTCTCTAATTGGTAGAAACTGAACTGTTAGTGGCTGGGTTATCTTGATCGGCTGCACAAAGTAATGTAATTAAAACTAGCATTATTAATACCTGTTAATGAAAGGATGTGTCCACATGAATGTTAATTGATGAAAGATTGACTGCTATAGATTTTTATTCTTGTCATTGTTCTAAAGCCATAAGGCTGGTAGCACTAAGCTAATAAGATAAGTAAAGTGAGGACATGGGTAGACTGCCCACCATCTGTTTGATAAAATGCCGATAAGAGGGCTGTTTGTGTCAATTGTGTTGAGTAGAAGGACTGACAAGACTAGTCCTAAGACAATAATCTATATTGAAATTCTAAAGAAAACCAAGTGTTTCAAGTTCAGTTTTGCCTTAGCATAAAATGATTATAACTTGCCATGCTTAGAAGGTCTAATTGGGACTATTTTGTGTTAGTGTTCTTACTATTGCATTATTAATGCTTAACATGGCTAGGCAAGTATAGAATTATATGATTGAGCCATTTGAACCTAACAAGCCTTAGACATTCAGGTTGAGCAATTAACACAAACTGGAATTTCATTAAGGAAGGAGTTGTTCTTATAAAAAGGTCATAGACTAAGTAATTGACTTCTGGACTATTGATTTCCAACTGTTAGTATAGTACTAACTGAAAAATGGTGCAGCCAATAAATAAGATTTCCTGAGATTTAAGCTTTATGGTTACATATATGAAATATGCTCTTTGAATGAGAAGTATAGACTAAATAAAACTGTTATGAGAGGATTGACTAGTAATGACCATCATTTGTTTCTAACATGGCAAGTACACTATAACATGATACCTATAACTCCAAGCAACTAATGCTACCTTGTATTACTTTAAGCCCCACGAGATGTTGTTGTAAAACTAAAGCTAGAAACCTTGTATTTAGGTTCTTAAATCATGAAAATTTGTTATATAGCATGTGTATGATGTACTAGAAGCTTAAAGACTGTTTTGACAACTTAGTATCATACCTTGCCAAAAAGGCTTGAAATGGGCATAAAGACTATCCTGGACTTTAAAATCTGCTATATTGACTGTTGTGTGCCAAAATGCCTATTGCTACTGTGTTATGTGATGTGTTAACTGGCTATGAAAATCCTTATACTGCTACACCCTGTAGATGAAAATGGAAGCGAGTTAGTCCTGACTCGAAAAAGGGTGCTGGACATCGGGGATGAGGAGCTTCGCAGCGCCAAAAGGCGGGTCATGCTTCTTCAGTAGTTTGACTGAGTCCTTATGATGCGTCTGTTTAGTATAAGTATTTTATTTCTATGTCTGTATTAGTTGTATGTACCCCTCTTTTGTATACTAAGGGGATAATACTTTTGAGCCCGACTTTTATAGATAAGGGCAGTTTATGTGTAAATCCCGACTATATGTAGTTAAGAAGGGATCAAGATGTTTAGCCTTATGCAACTAGATGTAATGTGTTTGGCACAATTTTAAAAAAGGCATATATATATGAATGATTTTCTGGAAAGACCTGTATATTTGATACAATGCGCAATAATAATAATAATAACAAAAATATAAAAACTTGTACAGAAAATATCCCCAAACTGGAGAGGAAGAGGAAGAGGAAGACTTGGGGCACCGACCCTATCAGCTCAAGAAGAATTCGTGAATAACTCGGAAGGACCTGAAAATCCTATGCAACAGTTTATCGACTTATTAACTCAAGCACTTCAAGGGAGAAATGACGCACCACCCGAAAACCCGAACCCTCCCGAAGGTCGTGTGGCTACCTTTAAGGATTTTAAAGCGGCAGGACCTCTAGAGTTCAAGGGAACCAACAATCCGATAGAAGCCCAAACTTGGGTAAATGAAATAGAAAAGGTCTTCGAAGTTATCCAAGTTGCTAATAATCAAAAGACAACTTTCGCCACGTTCATGCTGAAAGGAGAAACGAACTACTGGTGGGGAGCCCATAAAAACAGAGCTGGAGTGGGAGTCGTGACGTGGGATAGGCTTAAAGTATTATTCTTTGAAGCCTACTTTCCCCGTATCATGAAAAACAAAATGGAGGTCGAATTCCTCGAACTTAAACAAGGAAACATGACAGTACCTGACTATGCTGCAAAATTTAATGAACTATCAAGGTTTACGCCGCACCAAGTTTACACTGAAGAACGAAAGGCTCGGAGATTTGAGCAAGGACTGAAGCTGGTACTTTTCAGCAAGGTTTCGATGTTTCAGATAAATACGTTTACTGGCATACTGGAAAAAGCCATACTCGCTGAAGGAGGAACTCATGCACTGGCCAAATTTCACCAAGAGAAGAAGACCAAGAAGGTAGCTGGAGGACTTCAAGAAGGAAGCAGCAAAGGGAATACTTTTAACAAAAGGAAGTGGAACAACAAAAACAACAAATTTGGCAACAAGCAGGGAGAACCAAGAAGGAATATTGAAGCATGTAAAAAGTGTGGGAAAAATCATATCGGAATCTGTTTTAAGGGTAAAACGGTCTGATACAAATGCGGGCAGGAGGGCCACATCTCTCCTAACTGCACCAACCCAAAGAAGAGTCAAGGATGCTTTGCATGTGGAGCTGCAGATCACCAGATCAAGAATTGTCCAAAGAAGGGAAATAACGATGGGAAGCTGACAATCGGGGGACCAACCCCATCCAATCGACCAACAGCAAGGACATTCAATATGACAGTGCAGGATGCAGTTGCATCAAAGGAGGTGGTGTCAGGTATCATTTCCGTCAATAATGTTAATGCCTTCAAACTATTTGATTCGGGTGCTACCTGTTCCTTTATATCTGAAGATTTTGCTCAACGGTTAGAATTAACTCCTGAAAGATTAGACCGTCCTTTAAACATAGAGGTCGCGAATAAAGAAGTTATTCCAGTGACTCATGTCCATAAAAATTGTAGTGTGGATATACGGGGTCATAACTTTTCAGTAAATTTAATTCCCATCCGATTAGGTGAGTTTGACGTGATACTAGGAATGGATTTGTTATATAACCATGGGGCAGTAATTGATTGCCAAAAGAAATGCATAAAACTTTAGACTCCTAGTAAGTCAAAAATTGTGTTCTATGGTAGCAAATCGCCAAGACAGTTATGTTGTCTGACGATTATGCAGGCCAAGAAATTGTTAAGAAAAGGGTGTGTTGGTTACTTAGCACATGTAGTTGACACTCAAAGAATGGAACCAAAAATAGAGCAAATACCAATAGTGAGGGAATTCCCGGACGTATTTCCAAATGATTTGCAAGGGTTACCACCAGATCGGGAGATTGAATTCGTGATAGACTTAGTGCCCGGTACAAACCCAATCTCAAAAGCTCCGTACCGAATGGCTCCGGTAGAGATGAAAGAACTAATGATTCAGTTACAAGAGTTGTTAGACAAAAAGTACATTCAACCGAGTGTGTCTCCCTGGGGAGCACCTGTGTTATTTGTTAAAAAAAAAGGATGGATCATTGCGACTGTGTATCGATTATAGAGAATTGAACAAAGTCACAATCAAGAATAAGTATCCCTTGCCAAGAATTGATGATCTCTTTGACCAACTGAAGGGAGCTCGTTATTTCTCCAAGATAGATTTGCGTACGAGTTATCACCAATTGAAAGTGAGGAGTGAAGACGTACCAAAGACCGCATTTAGGACTCGTTATGGTCACTATGAGTTCTTAGTGATGTCGTTTGGACTGACTAATGCACCGGCAGCATTCATGGATTTAATGAACCGAGTATTCAAACCTTACTTAGATAAATTTGTGGTGGTATTCATTGATGATATCTTGATCTATTCAAAGACTCGAGAGGATTATGCTGAACATCTGAAGATGGTATTGGAGATCTTGAGACAAGAAAAGTTGTACGCAAAGTTTTCAAAATGCAAGTTTTGGCTGGAAAAAAGTACAATTTTTGGGACACGTAATTGATCATGAAGGGATATCAGTAGATCCGGCAAAAGTGGAGGCGGTAATTAACTGGGAACGACCAAAGACGCCGACTGAAATCCGAAGTTTCTTAGGTCTAGTAGGTTATTACCGTAGATTCATCAAAGATTTTTCGAAATTGTCAGGACCTTTAACAAATTTGACTAGAAAAGCCGTAAAGTTCGTTTGGTCAGAAAAATGTGAAGAGAGTTTCCAAGAACTAAAGAAAAGATTTAGTGAAGCACCAATGCTATCCTTGCCAGACGATATGGGTGGTTTCGTTGTTTACAGCGATGCGTCACACAAAGGGCTTGGTTGCATTTTGATGCAGCACGACAAGGTCATTGCTTATGCATCTCGCCAGTTAAAAGATTACGAGAAAGGATATCCTACGCACGACTTAGAGCTGGCAGACGTAGTATTTGCTTTAAAGATTTGGAGACATTATTTGTATGGCAAAAAATGTGAGATATACACAGACCATAAAAGTCTGAAGTATATCTTCACTCAAAAGGAATTAAACATGAGGTAGAGAAGATGGTTAGAATTGATCAAAGACTATGATTGCGAATTTTGTATCACCCCAGGAAAGCTAACGTAGTCGCCGACGCTCTAAGCCGGAAGGGACGAGGGAGATTAGAGACGCTGACAAATCAAGAAAATCTCATCAAAGAAATGGAGAAAATGAAGATAGAAGTGAAATATCCAAGAGAGCCGAAAGAGAAATTGTACAACATGGAGACTCATCCAGTTTTGTTGGACAAAGTAAAAGAAGCCCAAGATCAAGATGAGGAATGCAAAAAGTTACAGAAACAGATAGAAGAAGGAGAGTCTACCAAGTTCAAAATCGATAAAGACGGATTGTTGTGATTTGAGGGAAGAGTATGGGTACCAACAGTACCAGACCTAAAAGAAGAAATCTTGCAAGAAGCACACAGTTCAAATTTCTCAATTCACCCGGGCAGCACAAAGATGTATCAAGACCTTCGACAACACTTTTGGTGGCCTAATTTGAAAAGAGAAGTGGCAGAATACGTCAGTAGATGCCTAACCTGTCAAAGAGTGAAAGCTAAACATCAGAGGCCAAGTGGATTACTACAACCGTTAGAAATTCCAAAATTAAAATGGGAGCACATAACTATGGATTTCGTTGTAGGACTTCCAACTACACAAAAAGGCTTCAACGCTATATGGGTCATCGTAGATCGGTTGACAAAATTAGCACATTTCTTACCAGTTAAGATCAAATTTAATCTAGATCAATTGGTTAGACTATACATTAGAGAGATTGTATCAAGACATGGCGTTCCATTATCAATTCTGGCAAAGTCTACAAGAACGTATGGGGACACAGTTAAAATTAAGTACGGCATATCACCCTCAAACTGACAGTCAAAGTGAAAGAACAATTCAGACACTGGAAGATATGTTGAGAGCATGCGTCATGGATTTCAAGGGCAATTGGGATGATCACCTACCATTGGTCGAATTTGCGTATAATAACAGTTATCACGCCAGTATAGGAATGTCGCCTTACGAGGCATTATATGGAAGAAAATACAGAACTCCACTCTATTGGGACGAGGTAGGATAACGTAAATTGCTGGGACCAGAAATGGTTCAATAAACTGCAGAAATTGTCCGAATAATACGAGCAAGATTGGTAGCAGCTCAGACAGGCAAAAGAAGTATGCAGACCTGCACCATCAAAAGAGAGACTTTGAAGTAGGGTCGTTTATGTTTCTAAAAGTTTCGCCCTGGAAGGGAAAAATCAGATTTGGAAAGAAGAGAAAACTGAGTCCAAGATTCATAGGGCCTTTTGAAGTACTGAAGCAAATTGGTGAAGTGGCTTATGAAGTGGTTTTACCTCCGAAATTGGGGCACATTCATAATGTGTTTCATGTATCGGTACTACGACCTTATAAACCAGATCACAAGCATATAATCCAATATGAACCTATTCAAGTTGAAAAAGATCTAACCTATGAAGAAATTCCTGTTCAAATAGTGGATAGGAAAGAGCAAGTTTTAAGAAACAAAATAATACCTTCTGTAAAGGTTATATGGAGGAACCACAGTACTGAGGAAACTACGTGGCACTCGAAGAAAAGATGAAGAAAAGATATCCCCATCTTTTTGAGGAACCTTGTACTTGTGATTCCGAGGACGGAATCCTTATAAGGAAGGGAGAATGTAATAACTCAGAAAATCCTATGTAATATTTAATTATTATAATGTCAATTTTTGAGTATAATTTTTTTTTATTATGTAATTCTCATTGTGATAAAACTATTATTTATTTAATAGTTTGTTTAGCATCTTGAATTATAAAGAATAAAGAAATAGTGTATAATCATGAATTATTTAAAATTACATAGGATAGTTATTTTAATGATATACGTTATAACTATTGTTGCTAGAAAAAAATAATAGTCCGTGTGTTTTAAGTTAACAAAAGGCCATATTAAAATATTGGGTCATAATAAATTTTGTCATTTATGCTTGTAGGTCTCTTGCAATTAATTAGGATATGGGTTGGGTTCATAAGAGGATATATAAAAAGGGGGCCAATTCTAGCCATTTTAAAGACCAATTCGGCAGCCTCAATTGGTTAACAAGAGTAATGGTCCAAGCCCAAACTAATAATTGTTAAGACTCAGGCCTGTAACACCCTTGCTGTGTAACCAGCTAGCTGCTTCAAACTAATTAAGAAAAACACGAGCATATCTTGAATAAATAGTCAGGAAGCAAGCATCTGGTTTCTAAATTAGTTCTGTTCTAGCAAGTAAGTTAGTTTACATAACAGACAACGAACAGGTAACAGTTTAGAATGCAGAGGATAAGGTAGCAGGTAAGGTAGGGTGGCTGGGGCAGAGCCTAATCAATTAGGCTAAGGCTGAGTAGTACGACTGATAGGGGCCAAGTAGAAGGTGATTTTAGTAACAGTAGAAGAGGTTGGGCTCAGCCATAAAAGGCCAAGCTCATTGCCTAAAAACACTTAGCTGCATTACTTAGTAAATTCCCAAGGCTTTAACACAGTAAGTCAATTCTGGCCCTCAATCCTTTTTACAGTCGTTCCTGTGTCTCTAATTGGTAGAAACTGAACTGTTAGTGGCTGGGTTGTCTTGATCGGCTGCACAAAGTAATGTAATTAAAACTAGCATTATTAATACCTGTTAATGAAAGGATGTGTCCACATGAATGTTAATTGATGAAAGATTGACTGCTATAGATTTTTATTCTTGTCATTGTTCTAAAGCCATAAGGCTGGTAGCACTAAGCTAATAAGATAAGTAAAGTGAGGACATAGGTAGACTGCCCACCATCTGTTTGATGAAATGCCCATAAGAGGGCTGTTTGTGTCAACTGTGTTGAGTAGAAGGACTGACAAGACTAGTCCTAGACAATAATCTATATTGAAATTCTAAAGAAAACCAAGTGTTTCAAGTTCAGTTTTGCCTTAGCATAAAATGATTATAACTTGCCATGCTTAGAAGGTCTAATTGGGACTATTTTGTGTTAGTGTTCTTACTATTGCATTATTAATGCTTAACATGGCTAGGCAAGTATAGAATTATATGATTGAGCCATTTGAACCTAACAAGCCTTAGACATTCAGGTTGAGCTATTAAAACACAAACTGGAATTTCATTAAGGAAGGAGCTGTTCTTATAAAAAGGTCATAGACTAAGTAATTGACTTCTGGACTGTTGATTTCCAACTGTTAGTATAGTACTAACTGAAAAATGGTGCAGCCAATAAATAAGATTTCCTGAGATTTAAGCTTTATGGTTACATATATGAAATATGCTCTTTGAATAAGAAGTATAGACTAAATAAAACTGTTATGAGAGGCTTAACTAGTAATGACCATCATTTGTTTCTAACATGGTAAGTACACTATAACATGATACCTATAACTCCAAGCAACTAATGCTAACTTGTATTACTTTAAGCCCCATGAGATGTTGTTTTAAAACCAAAGCTAGAAACCTTGTATTTAGGTTCTTAAATCATGAAAATTTGTTATATAGCATGTGTATGATGTACTAGAAGCTTAAAGACTGTTTTGACAACTTAGTATCATACCTTGCCAAAAAGGCTTGAAATGGGCATAAAGACTATCCTGGACTTTAAAATCTACTATATTGACTGTTGTGTGCCAAAATGCCTATTGTTACTGTGTTATGTGATGTGTTAACTGGCTATGAAAATCCTTATGCTATGATAACTGTTAGAGCAATAGGACTGGACTGATATGCTGTGGACTAAAATGATGAGTTTATCAAAACTGTTTTGGGAAGCCTATGATTGAGTACAAATACCTTATATTCAAGCCTTTGAATCATGAATATATAGTTTATAGCAAATACATGATGATATAACACTTGTGAGTTTGAAGAGCTGTTTTCTATTCTTGAGTCATGCTACTGCTAAAAGCTTAAGTGACTGTTATTGGGAGTTTTTTTAACCATGCCTTGCTTCTTTAATATTTATCATGGGCAGTCCTTATTTCCCTTTTGCCTAAGCATGTTACCTTGATACTTGGTTGTTTTTTTTCATGCTACCTTGTGCCAAGAGGAACTGTTTTGGCCTAAAACATGATAGTCCTACTATTAGATGTTGTACACCATGAACCTATAATATATAAGAGGTTCATGCTTTAGAAATACAGAGATCTCATCCCTTGGTATTGTTTTGATGCAAGGGTATTAAACCATGTCTATAATAACTGTTTTGATGAAGTAGTACTAAACCTTGCCTAATTAGTTCTAATATAAACTCAAGGACTGCTATTTGGATTTTTGGAGCTGCTATGTAAACTGCTATAGCATTTAAGTGACTGATATGTTATTTTCGTATTGTTATGGACTGAAATTGAGTAGAGGAGATAGGATGAGGGAGACAGGGCTGCTGCCTAATGGCAGCAGCAGGAACCATTTTTTCAATTGGGCTTGCTTCCTGTTGATTTTCTGTTAGCTGCAGTTAGTAAGATAAACAAATTTTTATAGAAATAGCAAAGTTGGAAGTCAAGAGAGCAAGCTACTGCCCAAGGACAGTAGCTGTTCTCAACAAATAATAGGCAACAAATCTAGTATGATTTTGTCCTGGAAAACCAATGTGGTGAAGACTGCATTTTTCCAGCTAACAATTAACTTGTGACTTAAAGGAAAGCAATAATCTAATCCAAGGTACCCAAATTTTTGTGATAACTGTTATAGAATAGAAGGAGAAGGGAATTGCTACCGGTACAAAACTGCAGTTGGCATGGAGGTGACTGCTAAGGCAGTTTTGGAAGCTAAACTTAATGTCCCCGCCTTGGAACCTTTATGAACTGCAAGAACTATAAGACCAGCTGAATAGATTGCTTTAGGAGCATTTTTATGTAAGACCCCAATTTTTATGAATAATAAATGAATTTTCTATAAATATCATTTTTGAATATTATGGAGTAAATTTGATATAATATTATAGTTGTGGGTAATATTTATAAATTTTGCAAAGTACGCAAGTTGTTATATAATATTCGTTTGATCGGGGAATATTCTTTTTGTCGGGAATATCCGTACGACGACACAATCATTGGTGGACCCCCACAACGGAAGTATTGTCATAGTAAGAAAAAGACAGAATTATCTTTTTATAAAAATAATGGCTGAAGTTTTACTGTTAAAACTGTTGAACTACCCGGTAGTAAAAATACAGTAATACGCGTGGTTGCATAGAAGCACACTGTATTGATTATTGATGTTTACGTGAGAAGTCACTCAGTTATACTCAATTATTGCTACAGTAATTGTTGCATCATATCTCTCATATTATTGATTCAATTATTGTCACAGTTTTATCTGCATAATATGTTATGTTATTAAATCAATAATTGAGACGACAAAGTTTTAATATTGAGTCACATGATTTACTATTAGGGGAGTTGGTGCAAGATTGATAATACTTGCAGGACTAAATTAAAATTAAAGAAAAAGAGGAAGGTATTATACTGTAATATTTTGAGCCCCAAAATGTGCAATTATTGAAACTATATTTTCTTATAAATAGAAGTTCATTCTTCCTTCATTTCTCACTAATTCACCAAAGCTATAGAGCAATTATTATAGAGAGAAATTATAGAGAGATAGAAGAAGAGAAGTCTCGCCTACTCACTACTCCAAAGATCCAAATTTCTTTTGAGGTAAGGGGTATTATTCTTTCGTATTCATGAAGAGAGTTATTTTCTTTCAATACTCGTTATTCCATTCCTTATTATTATGTTGGAATAACTTTTCTACATGCCAAGTACCGCATCATACATGGTGAAATTCTTCTATTATTTCATTCTTTAATATTCTCGCGGAATATATCATCTGCGCTTTTACGTGATTTGGTTCCATTATTTATTATTCTGTTTGAATATCCTGTCTGTGATTTTACGCCGGACTTGGTTCCGTTATTTATTATTACATTGGAATATCCGTCGTGCTTTTACGCATTTGATTCGGTTCCATTATTTATTATTCAGTTGGAATAACCTGTATATGCGGATTACCGTATACCTGGTGAATTCTGTTGTTATTCCATTCTTTATTATACTCAGTTGGTTAAAGTTTTGGCTTTATACTCCATGAAATTAGTGGAATATCCTTGATATTTGCGCTTCATCCAATATCTTTTCATGTAAATACTCTTCTGAGCATTCTTGAATTTTACCCCATAAAACAGTATCTTGTTGACAATTTGGACGTTATTGGTTCTTGGATAAATTAATTCTTGAACTTGTTTTATTGAATTCTTATATCATTGTCATCATCCTCATGTTTATATTATGTTGAAAGTCATGTGGCACCGTAGAGCATAGATGGACTTGGTATAATTATGACCGAGGATTATTCGGTATAATCATTTAACCGTAATGTTACAAATGATGTGGTAAAAGTCCTCATTCAATTCAGTAGTGCATTGGTGGATGATTGTTGGCATGATCATGACCATTGATGAATACACGAATATCCTTGGCCCATAAGGTCGCATAGATAATTTGTGGTTGTGATACTAATGAATATCATCGGTAGTAAGCGAGGATGATGTGGATTATTTATTAAGTCGAGTGTCGTGATGAAAATGATGAAAACCTTTTTAAATCATAGAAGATAGTAGATTTTATGCTCTACTTGACTTTTCTAATGGATTGCTTATTTTCATTGCAGATTTTTGATCTAAAACTTGTTGTTCATTATATTCTATCGGTTGTTATCTTTGTTGAAGGCTAAGGATAATTTATTCTGCATTATCTTAGTTATAATATTTTTTACTAGGCTAGTTGAGCTCACCTTTTGCTTTCATTGTTCTCTTCAGGAAATGAGAACGTAACAGGACTAGTCAGGGAACAGAGTGATGGTCCTAGATGGTGTATTAGTAGTCCTCACTATTCTGTGAAATAGTGTGATAATAAATGTAATGAGAACTCCATTGAGTGTGGATATTGTCTAGATGACAATATTTGTATTAAAACTCATTGTATATATTTTGTCATATTTTACACGTATGTTGTATAATTAAGTTTGTAGTTGTATTTTGTACCATGTATTTGGCGACTCAAGATGGGTGATGTATACCTGTTTTGGGGGCGTCACAGTTGGTATCAAAGCTTAGGGATATGATCCCTGGCTAAAATGTGAGACAAGAACTAGGAGGGGAGAGACGGAGAATTCCTTCGCTAGTATGACCTACCTAAGTTTATTTGGTATTTAATTGGTTGGTCAGAGTATAGGGATAATATGTGATATGTTAATTAACCCTTGTTTTGTGGTAGTATTTGAAAATGACATTCGAGAATGTTGAGAATAGCAATGGAGCATAGGAGACCATAGAGTCTCCACAGGTCAATAATCAGGATAATGTGCATCAGGAAGGCGACAATCCTCATGCAAACAACAACACTGACCAAATGATGAACGATGAAATGTTCAGAGGCTTTATGCAATTCATGCAACATCAGACGAGAGCGGCTTCTGTCCAAAATATAGGTGGAAACACTGGCAACTCTCGGACGGTCACCGTTAAGCAGTTCAAGGAACTGGGACCACCAGAGTTTATTGGAGAGCCAAAACCACTTAAGGCGAAGACGTGAATAAAGTAGATTACCAAGATATTTGATGTCTTGGGATGCTCCGAGGAACAAAAGGTTCCCTTTGCCACCTTCATGTTGCGATGAGAGGCAGATTACTAGTGAGAATCTGTAAATCGTACTCAACCTGCCGCACTGAAGATGACTTGGGAGAAGTTCCAAGAACTTTTCAACGACAAGTACTTTCCCGAAAGTATTCATCACATGAAAGAGGTAGAGTTCATTTGTAAAATTCCAAATTTTACGAATAAAGATTTAATTTTCTCGAAATATTTTTTTTTCAAAATTATGGTGTGGATTTGAGATAATGTTATAGTTATGGGTAATATTTATAAATTTTGAAAAGTATGCAAATTGTTGTATAATATTCGATTGGTCGGGGAATATTCTTTTTGTGGGGAATATCAAATGACGGCAGTACAATCATTAGTGGACCCATATAACTTGGAATTATTGTCGGATTGAGAAAACGACAAAAATATTTTTATGAAAATAACGGCGGAAGTTTTACCATTAGCTCGTCGTTGACCCCGGTGTTAAAAAATGCTGATGAATACGCGTGGTTGCGTAGTACGCGCAGATTGATTAATGATGCTTACGTGAAAAGTCACTCAGTTTTGCTTATTTTATGGACCTCCATTTACCCATTTTTCTAAGTAATAGGTAAAAGTTTTTTGGTATATATATATTTGTTGGGATCACTAGTGGGATGAGGGATTTTGGTGGGGGATTTTTAACCGAAAATGTGGTGGAGTGGTGGAGTGATGGGTGTGTATTATATATATATATATATATATGGTGGGTGTACTATATGTATTATATATATGTAAATTGTCAAGTTGTTAAAGTGGGTGGGGGAGGATTTTTGGTTTTCACGTGGGGGAGTACAATTATTATTATTATTATATATATAAATGTATAGCTTTTTTGACAAATGGGGCAGTAAGGAAAAACGGATCACAAGAGTGTATCCGTGAAGTTTTTAACACATGCAATATACATATATATATAATATTTTATTTAAAAGATTTTGCTTTAAATATGGACCGTCCGATTAAAGTAAATCAATCTGGACCATTCATGAATTAGTTACTATACAATCTATTTTTTCTATAAATAGAAGCTCATTCCTTCATTATTTCTTACGAATTCACTGAAACTCTAGAGAGAGAAAATTATAGAGAGAGAAGAAAAGTTTTCTGCTACTTCACTACTCCGATATCAAGTTTCTTTTACGATAAGGGATATTATTTGTTGTACCCGTAAGGGGTATTATTTCTTTTGTATTCATGAAAAGAACTTCTGTTATTCCATTCTTTTTATTCTACATTGGAATAACTCAGATATGCTGCTACCCTATACTTGGTGAAATTCTTACATTATTTCATTCTTTATTATTCCGCATTGGAACATCACATGCATGCGTTTTCTTTGGGACCGGTTAAAATCTTTATTATTTTGTTGGAATATATGTCTCATGCGCTTTTACTGTGGGACTGGTTAAAATCTTTATTATTACATTGGAATATCCTGCTCGTGTTTTACAATCGAACCGGTTTCGTTATTTAGTATTCATTGGAATAACTTTTGTCATCAAGTACCGCATGCATGGTGATTTCATTGTTATTCCATTCTTTATTATTCATTGGAACATCTTGTCGGCATGTAATTTTACTTTGACCGGTTCCGATTATTTTTTATTCTGTTGGAATAACCTGTCTATGCGAAGTACCGCATGCATGGTGATTTCTCTTGTTATTCCATTCCTTATTATACTCAGTTGGTTAAAGTTTTAACTTCTATACTCCATGAAATTAGTGGAATATCCTTGATATTTGCGCTTCATCTAGTATCTTTTCATGGAAATATTCTTCTGAACATTCTTGAATTTTATTCCACAAAACAGTATATTGTTGACAATTTGGACGTTATTAGTTCCTGGATAAATTAATTCTTGAACTTGTTTTATTGAATTCTTATATCATTGTCATCATCCTCATGTTTATATTCTGTTAAAAGTCATCTGTGGCCTATAGTGCATAGATGGACTTGGTATGATTATGACGAGGATTATTCGATATAATCATGGACCGTAATGTTACAAATAATGTGGTAAAAGTCCTTATTGGCCCGTAGTGCATTGATGGACGATTGTTGGCATGATCATGATTATTGATGAATACACGAATATCCTCGGCCAGTAGTGCATGGATAATTTTTGGTCGTGATACTAAAGAATATCCTCGTCAGAGTAGTGCGAGGGTGATTCGATGATGTGGATTATTTATTGTTGAGTCTCAATGATAAAAGTGATGAAAAACCTTTTAAATCATAAAAGATAGTAGATTTTATTCTCTACTTGACTCTTTTAATGTATTGCTTGTTCCGCTGCAGTTAAACTTGATGTCTATTGTATTTTATCAGTTTAACATTGTTGAAGACTAATGATAATTTATTCTAGATTATCCTAGTCATAATATTTCTTACTGGGCTAGTTGAGCTCACCCTTTCTTTCACTATTCTCTTCAGGAAATGAGAACGTAGCTGGGACGAGTCGGGGAACGGAGTGATGATTCGGATGATAGTATTAACTAGTTGTCCTCACTATTCTGTTAAATAGTGTGAAAATAAATATAATGAGGACTTCATTGAGTGTGGATATTGTCTAGATGATAATATTCTTATTAAAACTCTTATATTATTTTTTGTCGTATCTTACGCGACTGTTGTATTATGAAGTTGTATTTGATTTTTGTACCGTGTATTTGGCGACTTAAGATGGGTGATGTATACCTATTTTGGGGGCGACACATCATTAAACTGGAGCAAAACAACATGACCGTGTCGCAGTACGAAGCCAAGTTTGTCGAGTTGTCCCGGTTTGCTTCCCATTTGGTTGATAATGAGGAGAGAATGACGCGAATGTTTCTAAGAGGTTTGAAACCCGAGATATGTCAATATCTTATCTCTCATAAACTGTGTTTTTATTCAGATGTTGTTAATAGGGCTCAGTTATTGGAGCGCGATAATGAGTTAACCCAACCAAAAGAGAGTAGCCGTCAAAATTATAATACTAGTGGTAGCAGCCATTGAAGCGGTGACAAAAAGCGTGGAGGAAATCAACAGGCCAGAAATGGTAACCACTTCGGTGGTAATCATGGCCAAAACAATAAGAATGGACATTTCAAGAAAAGGAGATTCAACAATGATGGAAAGACGTCAACATCAGCACCCGTTGTTAAGGAAGGAGAACGACCACCTATCATATGCTTCAAATGCGGAGGAGAGGGACACATCAGTCCAAACTGCGTGATGCAATCCAAAGCGTGTTATAATTATGGAAGGGAAGGTCACTTAGCTCGATTTTATCGTTCATCGAAGGCAAGTTCAGCTGGGATGGAGGCACCAAAGCCCGTCCCAGAAAAATCAAAGCCGGTAGTTCAAGGGAGAGCGTTTGTTGTGACCTCCCAGAAAGCAAGGAACCCGAACGAGGTCATTACGGGTAAGCTTATCATAAACTCTAGCAAAGTCTATACCTTATTTGATACCGGTTCTACCGATTCTTTTATTTCTCCTACTTGCGCTCAACGTTTAAATTTGACTTCGGAGAAATTATACTTTGACATATCTGTTGAAACTCCGTTGGGAGAAACCTTCATTACATCCACTGTTTATAAGTCTTGTTTAGTTCAAATCGGCAACCGCACGTTACCTGTCGATCTTATTTCTTTGAAAATACTTGCATTTGATGTGATCATAGGAATTGATTGGTTAACTACTCATCATGCAAAAATTGATTGTTTTCATAAGGTTGTTAGCTTTCATATTCCTAACCAACCTATTATGCGAATTCAAGTAACCAAACCATTAAAATCAATCACTATCATCTCAAGCCATAAAGCTATTTATTTATTGAAAAATGGATGTCAAGCTTTCTTAGCCCATTTCACGGATTTAAATAAAAATACATCAGATTTGAATATATTTCTATTGTTAATAAATTTCCTAACGTATTCCCTGAAGAACTTCCTGGCCTACCCCCAAAGCGCGAAATTGAATTTTGTATCGACCTTGAATCCGGTACAAAACTCATTTCCAAAGCCCCATATCGAATGACTCCTATTGAACTTCAGGAGTTAAAAACCCAACTACAGGAATTGTTAGACATCGGTTTCATTCGTCCTAGTACATCTCCTTGGGGTGCTCCTTTTCTATTCGTGAAGAAGAAAGATGGGAGTATGCGACTTTGTATTGATTATCGGGAGTTGAATCATGTCACCATCAAAAATAGGTACCCATTGCCACGTATTGATGACCTATTTGACCCGATTTCAAAGCGCCAAATTTTTTTTCAAAATCGATCTTCGTTAGGATATCATCGGTTGAAGATTAAAATTGATGACATTCCAAAGAGCGGCATTCGAGAACTCGATGCAGACGGCATTATGAATTCCTAGTCATGTCCTTTGGATTGACTAATACTCCTGCTGCCTTCATGGATATGATGAACCGAGTATTCAAGGAATATTTGGATCACTTTGTGGTTGTCTTTATTGATGACATCCTCATATATTCCAAAAGCCGTGAAGACCATGAGCAACACTTGAGGCTGATACTTCAAAAGCTTCGTGAGAACAAGCTTTTTGCCAAGTTGAAGAAATGTGAGTTCTGGCTTGAGGAAGTTATATTCCTTGGGCACGTAATATCAAATCATGTAATATCTGTTGACCCAACAAAGATTGAAGCAATTCAAAGCTGGGAGCAACCTAAGTCAGTGACCGAAGTACGTAGCTTTCTCGGCTTAGCTGCTTATTATCGGAGATTCGTAGAAGGCTTTTCTCGAATCGCTACTCCATTAACTCAGCTGACTCGAAAAGATACAAAATTTGATTGGAGCGAGGAATGTGAGAAGAGTTTTCAAGAACTCAAGAGGAGACTCATTTCAGCACCTGTTCTGACAATACCATCTGGCTCGGAGGGATTTGTCATCTACAGTAATGCTTCAGGCAAAGGGTTAAGATGTGTTCTCAAGCAACATGGGAAAGTCATAGCCTATGCCTCTCGGCAACTCAAAGAATATGAGAGGAATTATTCTACTCATGATCTAGAGTTGGCAGCTGTCGTTTTTGTACTAAAGATTTGGAGGCATTACTTGTATGGGGATAAAGTGGAGATCTTTACGGATCATAAAAGCCTCAAATATTTCTTCACTCAAAAGGAACTCAACATGCAACAACGACGTTGACTTGAACTGTTGAAAGATTATGATCATACCATCCAATACCATCCTGGAAAAGCGAACGTGGTAGCCGGCGATTAAGTAGAAGATCATATCTTGGTCTGAAGCGGCGATATTGTCATCAATAAAGGCCCATTTTGTATGACTTGCAAAGGATGGAGATAGAGTTAAAGACTCCAGGGACCCATGTGATGATGGTGAATATACGAGTAGAACCGACTTTAATCGATAAAGTTAAAGCTGCTCAAGCTACAGACATGGAGCTGATGCGTATGAGGAAGAAAGTGCAAGAAGGTGTTATTCCGGAAGCAAGAATCGATGAAGAAGGAATACTTCAAGTCAACTCCAGACTTTGTGTTCCTAACGATTCTGAATTGAAGTATAAAATCATGATGGAGGCACACAACACACCGTTTGCAATCCATCCTGGGAGTACCAAAATGTATCGTGATCTTCGTCATACATTTTGGTGGAGCAATATGAAGAGAGAGATAGAGTTGTTTATCTCAAGGTGTCTAACTTGTCAACGAGTCAAGGCGGATCATCAAGTGCCAAAAGGTCCATTGCAACCACTCGAAATTCTAGAATATAAGTGGGAGCACATTACCATGGATTTCGTTACTGGTCTTCCCAAGGTTTCTCAAGGCATAGATGCGATTTGGGTTATTGTTGATAGATTGACCAAGTCTGCTCATTTCTTACCGATTTGAGAAACTTATACATTTGAACGTCTTGCTAGTATGTACATAAATGAGATTGTAAGATTGCATGGTATGCCAGTATCCATAATTTCTGATTGAGACCCAAGATTCACTTCAAGATTTTGGGTTAGTTTGCAAAAAGCTATGGACACGGATTTACGATTTAGTTCGGCATATCATCCTCAGACGAACGGACAATCAGAGAGGACTATTCAAACTCTGGAAGATTTATTAAGACTCTGTGTCCTTGACTTCAAGGGAAGTTGGGATAAGTTATTACCATTGGTGGAGTTTTCCTACAACAACAGTTATCAAGCAAGTATTGGCATGGCTCCATTTGAGGCGTTGTATGGAAGAAAGTGTCGTTCTCCAGTATGCTGGGATGAGGTGGGTGAAGAAACGTTGTTGGGACCGGATTTGGTACGTATGACTACGAAAAAGATTCAAACGATCCGACAACGTATAAAAACCTCACAAGATCGACAAAAGAGTTATGCTGATCTTCATCGAAAGGACGTGGAATTCGATATTGGAGATCATGTGTTATTACGTGTTGCTCCATGGAAAGGAGTTACGAGATTTGGAAAGAGTGGAAAGCTCAATCCTCGATTTATTGGCCCATTTTTAATCCTCGAGCGAGTAGGAACTGTGGCCTATAGACTCGCCTTACCACCAAGTATGTCTCGTGTTCATAATATTTTTCATGTATCTATATTACGTAAATATGTGAAAGACCCGAACCATATTATTGAGTTAGAACCAGATGAGATAGAGGAAGATTTAACGTATGAAGAGTTACCTGTTAAAATCTTGGATAAGAAGGATCATATTCTACGCTCCAAGGTTATACCTCATGTCAAAGTTTTGTGGAGAAACCACGATGTGGAGGAAATGACTTGGGAGTTAGAATCTGAGATGAAGTCAAAGTATCCTCATCTCTTCGACATACCAGGTATGTACCCTAATTTCAAGGGAGAAATTTCATAAGAAGAGGAGATTGTAAGACCCCAACTTTTATGAATAAAAAATAAATTTTCTATAAATATTATTTTTGAATATTATGGAGTAAATTTGATATAATGTTATAGTTGTGGGTAATATTTATAAATTTTGCAAAAGTACGCAAGTTGTTATATAATATTCGTTTGATCGGGAATATTCTTTTTTGTCGAAATATCAAATCTGACAAGACAATCATTGGTGGACCCCCACAACGGAAGTATTGTCGTAGTAAAGAAAACAATGTAATTATCTTTTTATAAAAATAACTATTTGAAGTTTTACCGTTAAAACCTGTTGAACTACCGGTAGTAAAGTAAAGTACTGATGAATGGCGTCATTACATAGAAAGCACACCGGTATTGATTATTGATGCTTACGTGAGAACTCACTCAGTTATACTCAATTATTGCTACAGAAATTGCTGCATCATATCTCTCATATTATTGATTCAATTATTGTCACAGTTTTATCTACATAATATGTTATGTTATTAAATCAATAATTGAGACGACAAAGTTATTAATATTATTAAATTGCAATATTGACAATGTCTAGAAGTTTTGTCAAGGAGAGGTTAGTAATTCTTTGGCCAAATGAGAGAAATCTTACCTAGGAAGGCCCCTCTTTCACAGGAGCGACACGGTTGTTAAATATTGTGAGTTATGATATTAATGATGAATAAGGTGTGTTGATTAAATATGAAATTGATAGTTGCATTGTGTTGGGATTATTAGCGTTAGTGGAATCGACATTTATTTTAATGATAATTGATGTCTGGGGGTTATATTGATAAATCGGGTAATTTATCGGATAAATGAGCAATTAATTGCTACTAATTCACATGCTTATATAACTATTTGTTCACATGTGTGTACTATTGATTCACATTCATTTACTATTAGGGGAGTTGGTGCAAGATTGATAATACTTGCATGACTAAGTTAAAATGGAGGTATAGATGGAGGTACTTATCTTTGTAATTCGTATTTTCACATGTCTAGAACTATTGAGTCACATGATTTACTATTAATTCACATGATTTACTATTAGGGGAGTTGGTGCAAGATTGATAATACTTGCAGGACTAAATTAAAATAAAAGAAAAAGAGGAAGGCATTATATTGTAATATTTTGAGCCCCAAAATGTGCAATTATTGAAACTATATTTTCCTATAAATAGAAGCTCATTCTTCCTTCATTTCTCACTAATTCACCAAAGCTATAGAGCAATTATTATAGAGAGAAATTATAGAGAGATAGAAGAAGAGAAGTCTGCTACCTCACTACTCCAGTATCCAAATTTCTTTTGAGGTAAGGGGTATTATTCTTTCGTATTCATGAAGAGAGTTATTTTCTTTCAATACTCGTTATTCTATTCCTTATTATTATGTTGGAATAACCTGTCTATGCGAAATACCGCATACATGGTGAAATTCTTCTATTATTCCATTCTTTAATATTCTAGGAATATCACATGCATGCGTTTTTACGCATTTAATCGATTCCATTATTTATTATTACGTCGGAATATCACATGCATGCGTTCTGTGGGACCGGGTTCCATTATTTATTATTCTATTGGAATATCCTATCTGTGCTTTATGCATGACCTGGTTCCATTATTTATTATTCAGTTGAAATAACCTGTATACGCGGATTACCGTATACCTGGTAAATTCTGTTGTTATTCCATTCTTTATTATACTCAGTTGGTTAAAGTTTTGGCTTTTATACTCCATGAAATTAGTGGAATATCCTTGATATTTGCGTTTCATCCAATATCTTTTCATGGAAATATTCTTCTGAGCTTTCTTGAATTTTACCCCACAAAACAGTATCTTGTTGACAATTTGGACGTTATTGGTTCTTGGATAAATTAATTCTTGAACTTATTTTATTGAATTCTTATATCATTGTTATCATCCTCATGTTTATATTCTGTTGAAAGTCATCTGTGGCCTGTAGAGCATAGATGGACTTGGTATGATTATGACCAGGGATTATTCAGTATAATCATGACCGTAATGTTACAAATGATGTGGTAAAAGTCCTCATTTTGTACCATGTATTTGGCGACTCAAGATGGGTGATGTACACCTGTTTTGGGGGTGTCACATTTTATATAGGGTCTGTTTGTTGCAGCAGATAATGTTGTGATTTGGGGAAATGACTGCACCATTTATTCTAAAGGGAGATTGATTTAGGAAGGGTGCAGAGTAGGGACCTGCTGCCTAATGGTGGTAGCATGTAGTGAAAGCTAGTAGCTCATAACAAGTAGAATAAGCAGCATCTGTTGCTATATAGCAGCTACAACGATGACAGTTTTGTAAGACCAAGGATTAATTCCATTTTTTTTGTTTTGTGTCAAGATTATCTATAAATAATTTATGTTTCTTTAAAGGAGTAGAATTATGATTCATATCATATAGAAGACTGCAAGTAAATGAATTAGTAAATTGTAATGGATGTTAATGTAAACAGTCCTCTAGTTTAGAATTATTAAATCAAGGTTAAAGCTATTAAAGCCTCAATGGGTTGTTTAGTCTCTTGGGAGGAAATAATAATAAAAAAAAGCCAAGGGAACACTTGGTATACTGAAATTAACTAAAGAAAACATAAAATGCTTATGTTCTAAATCATGAATAGGATGAAAATAATAATTGCAATGAGATTCCTATTACTGGTTGTAAGCATGTCGAACCCCATTAAAGAAAAGATTGTCTAATGTGAAAACATGGATAAGATATTTGAAAAACGTATTACATATAAGAAATCTACCCATGACCACTGAAACTACAACTTGACTATGTGACTATTATGCTCGATCAATGCAAATAATGACTGTAATATGATGTCTATTACTTGTTGAAAGCTTGTTGAAACCCATCAAAGTGAAAAATGTCTCTTGAAAGCATGGATGAGATATTTGAAAAATGTATCAAAAATAATAATTTAACTACAAGCTATGTGATATGTGAGCTTACAAACTATATAACTTAGCTATGTGATTAAAATGCTTGTTAATATAAATAACTGTGTAAGATTTTGAGAATACTTCAATTAAGCTGAAATCCTAAACGATAGACCACAAACAAGGCAAGTTTCTAACTCTTACTCTTTATTGAGCAATTATTCTGCAGTGGACAGGTTCTTTAATTTCTGAATTGTCTGTCCTTATTCATGAATAATATATGGTTAAATAGCCTTTTTATTCCAATCAGCTTCAAAAGAATATATGGTTAAATAGCCTCCATAGCCTTTTTATTCCAATCAGCTTCAAAAGAATATATGGTTAAGTAGCCTTTTTATTCCAATTAGCTTCAAAAGAATAGTATATCAACTCTTCCATCTTGAATAAAGTTATATTGAAAGTATGTCAACACCATTACTTCGGTTAGACAAATATTGAGATATACTGATATTGTTTATGAATTTATCATTTAATGCTTTCCAAACCATTTTGTTGTTGTGGTATGGATTCTTATATAATGTTGTGAATGAACAACCCTTTTATAGGGGCATATTGTACCGAACATATGATTCCGAAGGACATGTAAAGTGTTATTAGACTGTTATGTTATGCACAATATAGAGTACTTAGGCTGATCCCCTGAAGTACGAGTCTAGGATATAAAACAGCTTTTACAACTGTTTGTATTCATGGATTGCAGTATTATTACTGTAAATTCTAGTACAGAGTTCACTGGTCATTTGACCTTACAGCATGATAAAGTCTGATTTTTAACTCAACACTCTTAAGAATTATTTTGTTCTATACCTCCTGTATGATATTCTCATTACTGTAATATTTCTGTTCTCTTATATTTAGCTGCTTATTTCCTTGCTGGGCAAACTTGTTGCTCACCCTTGCATTAAATATAATGTTTTCAGTTAAAACTGAGGTTGCCGGTCCATCTGGAAAAGACAAAGGAAAGGGCAAAGTTGTTGAGTAATCAATTATTAAGCGTCTGTGCTTAAACGAACCTAAATAGTGCATGTAATAAATACTGTAGCACTATGATGTAATAATATTTGGCTTGTGTGTAAAAGTCTCTAGAACCTGGGATTTAAGTTCAATGTTTATGTAATATAAGACAGTTTTATTTTAATAGGAATGGGTATTCTAGAATTGTGAGCACCAAACCCGAATTAAAGATAAACGGGATTTGGGGGCGTCATAAATTACCTAACCTCTCATTGACAGAACTTTCTAGACATTGCCAATAATGTTATCTAATAATATTATTAAAATTGTGACACCCCCAAAAATAGGTATTCATCACCCATCTTGAGTCGCCAAATACATGGTACAAAATACAAATACAAACTTAATTATATAAACGTCGTGTAAAAAACCGACAAAACATAGCTGAGAGTTTTAATAAGAATATTGTCATCTAGACAATATCCACACTCAAATGGGTCCTCATTACATTTATTGTCACACTATTTAACAGAATAGTAAGGACTACTAATGCTATCATCTGGACCATCACTCCGTTCCCCGACTCGTCCCAGCTATATTCT
Source organism: Panax ginseng (assembly GCA_020205605.1). Lineage (NCBI taxonomy): Eukaryota > Viridiplantae > Streptophyta > Magnoliopsida > Apiales > Araliaceae > Panax > Panax ginseng. The sequence continues at coordinate 18,351,145 of CM035127.1, read as the reverse complement.
CATTTCCTGAAGAGAAGCGGTGAAAGAAAGGGTGAGCTCAACTAGCCCAAGAAGAAATATTATGACTAAGATAATGCGTAATAAATTATCATTAGTCTTCAACAATGTTAAACTGATAAAATACAATAGACATCAAGTTTAATTGCAGAGGAACAAACAATCCATTAGAAGAGTCAAGTAGAGAATAAAATCTACTATCTTCTATGGTTTAAAAATGTTTTCATCAATTTTTATCATTTGAGACTCAAATTTTAATAAATAAGACACATCTTCTAATCATCCCCGCATTTACGGGCCAAGGATATTCATTAAATCATCAATGGTCATGACTATACCTAGAACAATCCTCGGTCATAATCATACCAAAAAGCTGGTCCATCAATGCATTACGTGCCACCGAGGACTTTTACCATATCATTTATAATATTACAGTCATGATTATACTTAGAATGATCCCTGGTCATAATCATACTAAGTCCATCTATGCACGTAAGCCAAAGATGACTTTAATCACAATATAAGCATGAGGATGATGACAATGACATAATAATTCAATAAAACAAGTTCAAGAATTAATTTATCCATGAACCAATAACGTCCAAATTGTCAACATGATACTTCTTTGTAGAGTAAAATTCAAGAATGCTCAGAAGAATATTTCCATGAAAAGATACTGGATGAAGCGCAAATATCAAGGATATTCCACTAATTTCATGGAGTATAGAAGTCAAAGCTTTAACCAACTGAGTATAAAAGAATATATGAAACTGCAAATGGATTTTCGTTCGCCATGCGGTAATCCACATATACAGATCATTTCCACAATTTAATAAGGAATGAATACGAAGGATCATTCACCATGCATGTGGTAATCCACATAGACAGGTTATTCCAATAGAATAATAAAGAATGGAATAACAAAAGGATTCATCATGCGTACGATAGATCGCAAGATGCATGTGTTATTCCCAATGTAATAATAAAGAATGGAATAACAAAAGGATTCACCACGTAAATGCGATAGATCGCATGCATGTGTTATTCCCAACGTAATAATAAATAATGGAATAACATAAGGATTCACCGTAAATGCGATAGATCGCATAGACAAGTTATTCCCAATGAATAATAAATAATGGAACCGGTCATGCGTAAATGCACCAAGCAGGATATTAAAACGAGAATAATAAATAATGGAACCAAGTCGGCGTAAATGCATGTATGTGATATTAAACGTAATAATAAATAATGGAACCAGTCCGACGTAAGCATAGATGTATGTGATATTCCGGCTGAATAATAAAGAACGAAATAATAGAAGAATTTCACCATGTATGCGATCTTGGCAGATAGATAAGTTATTCCAACATAATAATAAATAATGGAATAATGAAGAATTTCACCAAGTATAGGGTAGTCCAGCGTATCAAAGTTATTCCACGAGAATAATAAAGAATGGAATTACAGGAGTTTTCTTCATGAATACAAAAGAAATAATACCCTTACCTTAAGAAGAAGAATCTTTGGATATAGGAGTAGTGAAGTAGTAAAATACTTTTCTTCTTTCTCTCTATAATTTCTCTCTAGAGTTTGAAGAAATCGTAAGAAATAATGAAGGAATGAGCTTCTATTTATAGAAGAATGGGTGAATAATAATTAATTCATGAACGGTCCAGATTGATTTACTTTTAATCTGGACGGTCCATATTTAAAGCAAAATCTTTTAAATAAAATATAATATATTCTATTTATAATCTAATAAAACAAATAACTTTATAAAAGTATTACGCTTTTATATAAAAAGATTTTACTATGCAAACACTATGTATAAAAAAATATAATATATTTTAATTATTGTCTAATAAAACAAATAACTTTATAAAAGTATTACATTTTTATATAAAAAGATATTACTATGCAAAACACTATGCATAATAGAATATAATATATTCTATTTATAGTCTAATAAAACGAATAACTTAATAAAAGTATTACATTTTATATAAAAAGCTTTTCTGTTTTATTATATTAATAATACTAATAAAACAGAACTTATAATCATTATTATTCTTCACACTATTAATCGACCAGGTCGTTCCTAGGAAAGAAGGGGCTTTCCAATAAGGATTTCTCCCTATCGCGCGCAATTAGATTATCTAACCTCTCCTCGATGTAACTTCAGACACATCGTTAATATTGTAATTAATAATATTAATAACTTTGTCGTCTCAATTATTGATTTAATAATATATAAAATATTGACAATAATTGAATCAAATAACGTGAGATACTATGCAAAGAATTAATTCTTTGTAGCAATAATTGAACAAAACTAAGTGACTTCTCACGTAAGCATCAATAATCAAAACTGTGTGCTCTTATGCAACCACGCCAGTATTATATTATTGTACTTTTAACACCGGGTGTTTCAACAGTTAACGGTAAAACTTCCGCTGTTATTTTTATAAAATATTTTTGTCGTTTTCTCAATCCGACAATAATTCCGTTGCGGGGTCCACTAATAATTCTGCCGTTGTACGAATATTCCCCGACCAATCGAATGTTATATAACAACTTACGTACTTTGCAAAATTTATAAATATTACTCATAACTGTAACATTATTTCAAATCCATGTCATAATATTCAAAAATGATATTCATAGAAAAATTCATTTTTATTCATAAAAGTTAGGGTCTTACAAAAATAATATAAACTATTGATCTGATAATAAAAATACTGTGCAGTGACAATTATTGGAATAACAATAATATAAAATATTAACGCAGCCATTATTGAATAAAATATTAAACAGTAATTACTGTAACAATTATTGAGTAGTGTCATCTTACGTAAGAATCAATAATTGGTGCAATACCGTGTGCTACCGCGTATTACCGTGTTTTAACCACTGGGTATTCCAACAGTGTTAACGATAACAACTACACCGTTATTTATAAAAACTCATACTTGTCATTTTCTTCATCCAATCGCTTTACGTTATGGGGCCCACAGAATGCTGCCCCATCGTACGAATATTCCCCGACAGCAAGAATATTCCACGACCAAACGAATATTCCCAACAACAATGAATATTTTATAACCACTTGCTTATTTAAAATGTTTGCGCATTTTACCCATAACTAACCACATTAATTAAATCAACCCTTACTATTGCCAAATAATAAATAGAGGAAATTTCATTTTATTTATAAAAAATTGGGGTCTTACAACCTCCCCTCCTTATGAAATTTCGTCCTCGAAATTGACGTACGTACCTGGAGTTTCGAAAAGGTGAGGATACCTCACTTTTATTTTTGTTTCTAACTCCGAGGTCATTTCTTCAATAGCATGGTTCCTCCACAAAACTTTAACTTGTAGTATGACCTTTGTGCGTAGGACATGCTCCTTCCTATCCAAAATCTTGACAGGTACCTCCTCGTACGTTAAGTCTTCGACTATTTCATCTGGTTCTAACTCAATAATGTGGTTTGGGTCTTTCACATATTTACGAAGCACAGATATGTGAAAAACTTTATGAACACGAGACATGCTTGGAGGTAACGCGAAACTATAGGCCACGTTTCCTACTCGGTCAAGAATCAAAAATGGACCAATAAATCGTGGATTGAGCTTTCCTCTCTTCCCAAATCTTGTAACTCCTTTCCATGGTGCAACACGTAACAATACATAATCCCCAATATCAAATTCCACGTTCTTTCGATGAAGATCCGCATAACTCTTTTGTCGATTCTGTGCTATTTGTATACGTTGTCGGATCTTTTAGATCTTTTCTTTAGTTATACGCACCAACTCTGGTCCCAACAATGTTGATTCACCCACCTCATCCCAACATACTGGAGAGCGACACTTTCGTCCATACAATGCTTCAAATGGAGCCACACATATACTTGCCTGATAACTGTTGTTGTAAGAAAATTCCACCAATGGTAAGTATTTATCCCAACTTCCTTTGAAGTCTAGGCCACATAGATCTTCAAGAGTTTGAATAGTCCTCTCTGATTATCCGTCCGTTTGAGAATGGTATGCCAAACTAAATCGTAAATCCGTACCCATAGCTTTCTCCAAGCTAACCCAAAATCGTGAAGTGAATTTTAGGTCACGATCCGAAACTATGGATACTGGCATGCCATGCAATTTCATAATCTCATTTACATACATACGAGCAAGATGTTCAAGGGAATATTTGACGCCCCCAAAATAGGTATACATCACCCATTCTGAGTCGCCAACACATGGTACAGAAATAACTACAACTTTATTAATACAAATGTCGTGCAAAATATGACAACACTTAAACTGTGAGTTTAATTACAAATATTGTCTTCTAGACAATATCCATAACCAAATAAGTCTTCATTATAATTATTGATACATTATTTTACAAAAATAGTGAGGACTACTAAAATAACTTCTAGAACCATCAATCCATAACCCGACTAATACTCGCTACATTCTCGCCTCCTAAGAAGAAAAATGGAACAACAAGGAAAAGGGTGAGCTCAACTATCCCAGTAAAAAATATTATGACTAAGATAATATAGAACAAATTATCGTTAGTCCTCAACAGGGAAAAATCTGATAGAATATAATAGACAACAAGTTTTAGATCAATATTCGCAGCGGAAATAACAAATCATTAAAAGAGTTAAGTAGAGAATGAAATCTACTATCTTCTATGATTTTAAAGTACATCATCAATATTTTATCCCTGTAACATCAATCAATATAAATCTTGAATCGAATACTCATATCTGCAATATGACCAAAATAATCAATCATATTCGCAGTTGGTCATGTTCATCTCAACACCTGTTCATCTTTGTACTACAGGCCAAAGATATTCATCATGTAATCGTTCATCTTTGCACTACAGGCCAAAGATATTCAGTAACATCATCATTTAGGACTGATGATGATAAAAAAAATATTTTTTAAAGAAACGAATCTAGTGAAACAAAAAGACAAGGATTAAAGATTAAGGATTCGTACTTTAGTTTGTCCAAATTCAAAAATACTCCACAATAAACAATTATGGGGCAAAATTCAAGAATGAATATCAAAACATTGATACAATCAAAGCTAGTAACATAATACATATTTTGGACAAAAAGGAAAAATTTTATTTTTCGGTGAATAGTGTCGTATTTGTGAATAGTGCCATATACGTGAATAGTAACCCCGACACAAAAAGTTCAAAATTTGATAAAAAGTTCCTAACAATATTTTGGCATTATGATATTGAAGAAATAATATCATTTACAAAAGAAAATAACATCCCTTACCTAAAAAAAAGACAAGATTTAATCGAAATATCGGATATAGTCTTTGAAGGAAACTTGCACCATATAGCAACACTCAAAGTAATAAAATACTCACAAGAATACGCTTGATAATATAGAGAGAGAAAACTTCAGTTTCTGGTGTGATTTTCAATTCTAACCTAAGCACCCTATTTATAGAAAAATGCTTAGAACACCAAAGCAGAAAATTTAATATAATATTAATATATTTATATAATTTTCTTTAGCCCACCTTTTGACCAAAACATCAGCCACACATATGCCAAAAACAACAAAAACGTTTTTCTTAATTAAAATATTTTAAACTTCCAAAAATCAATTATTTCGGAACTTCGGAACTTCAATAATTCATAATAAATAGCCCTTTTATCAAAAAAATTTGAATCTTATGTTCGTTCCATAGGAAATTCAATTCTCTATAACTTTGTAAGTTTAAGTTTTTCCAAATTCCAAATGAAATTGACCCAGAAATCCACATCTGCAGCGATTTTGCGTGCTATAATCAAATTTCACCAAGAAATGGGGTTCTAAACATGAAAAACATGTTTTAAATATTTTAGTAACAAAAATACTCTTCCTCCTCATTTATTCATATATTACACCCTCATTGTAAAAATATCACCATTATTATATTATTATAATAATATATTATTTTATCCGAAAAGACAAGATATCAATTTTCAACAATTGTCACTTTTAAAAAATTTCTCCATCTATATCCACATCAAATAAATATTTTCCTTATCAATAATTAATTATTCATAAATAATATTATAGAATCACAATACTGACAATCAGACTGTTCCTAGGAAAGAGGGGGCCTTCCGGTAAGGATTTCTCCTTACTAGCGCGCAATTACCTAACCTCTCCTTGACAGAACTTTCTAGACATTGCCAATAATGTTATCTAATAATATTATTAAAATAATATGAATTATTGATCTGATAATGGAAAATACTGTTTAGTGACAATTATTGAAACAACAATAATATAAAATATCAACGCAACAATTATTGAATAAAATATTGAACAGTAATTACTGTAACAATTCTTGAGTAAAGGCCTTCTTTACGTAAGAATCAATCAATAATGATGCAATACTGGTAATCTCTCGTGTGTTTTAACCACCGAGTATTTCAACAGTATTAACGGTAACAAATATATCGTTATTTATAAAAACTCATATTTGTCGTTTTCTTCATCCAATCACTATCAAGTTATGGGCTCCCTGAGGAAAAGGCTGCGGCGCCGCAAATTAATATTCCCCCAACAATAAAGAATATTCCACTACCAAACGAATATTCCCAACAACAATGAATATTTTATAACCACTTGCTTATTTAAAATGTTTGCGCATTTTACCCATAACTAACCACATTAATTAAATCAACCCTTACTATTGCAAATAATAAATAGAGAAAATTTCATTTTATTAATAAAAAGTTGGGGTCTTACAACCTCCCCTCCTTATGAAATTTCGTCCTCGAAATTGACGTACGTACCTGGTGTTTCGAAAAGGTGAGGATACCTCTCTTTCATTTCCGTTTTCAACTCCCAGGTCATTTCTTCAATAGCATGGTTCCTCCACAAAACTTTAACTTATGGTATGACCTTTGTGCGTAGAATATGCTCCTTCCTATCCAAAATCTTGACTGGTACCTCCTCGTACGTTAAGTCTTCGGCTATCTCGTCTGGTTCTAACTCAATAATGTGGTTTGGGCCTTTCACATATTTACGAAGCACAGATATATGAAAAACATTATGAACATGAGACATGCTTGGAGGTAATGCGAGTCTATAGGCCACATTTCCTACTCGGTTAAGAATCAAAAATGGACCAATAAATCGTGGATTGAGCTTTCCTCTCTTCCCAAATCTTGTAACTTCTTTCCATGGTGCAACACGTAACAATACATGATCCCCAATATCAAATTCCACGTCCTTTCGATGAAGATCCGCATAACTCTTTTGTCGATTCTGTGTCGTTTATATACGTTGTCGAATCATTTGGATCTTTTCCATAGTCATACGTACCAACTCAGGTCCCAATAATGTTGCTTCACCCACCTCATCCCAATATATTAGAGAACGACACTTTCATCCATACAATACTTCGAATGGAGCCACACCTATACTTGCCTGATAATTATTGTTGTAGGAGAATTCCACCAATGGTAAGTACTTATCCCAACTCCCTTTGAAGTCTAGGACACAGAGTCTTAATAGATCTTCAAGAGTTTGAATAGTCCTCTTTGATTGTCCGTCCGTTTGAGGATGGTATGGCGAACTGAATCGTAAATCTGTACCCATAGCTTTCTGCAAACTAACCCAAAATCGTGAAGTGAATCTTGGGTCACGGTCCGAAACTATAGATACTGGCATGCCATGCAACCTCACAATCTCATTTACGTACATACGAGCTAGACGTTCAAGGGAATAAGTTTCTCGTATAGGCAAGAAATGAGCAGACTTGGTTAATCTATCAACAATAACCCAAATCGCATCTATGCCTTAAGAAACCTTGGGAAGACCCGTAACAAAATCCATGGTAATGTGTTCCCACTTCCATTCTGGAATCTCAAATGGTTGCAATGGACCCTTTGGCACTTGATGCTCCGCCTTTACACGTTGACAAGTTAAACACCTCGAGATAAACTCCTCGATTTCCCTCTTCATATTGTTCCACCAAAATGTATATCGAAGAACACGATACATTTTGGTACTTCCAGGATGGATTGAAAATGGAGTTTTGTGTGCCTCCATCATGATCTTGTACTTCAAATCAGAGTCTTTAGGAACACAAAGTCAGGAGTTGACTCAAAGTATTCCTTCTTCATCGATTCTTGCCTCTGGGATAACACCTTCTTGTACTTTCTTCTTCATACACATCAGCTCTGGGTCTGTGGCTTGAGCAACTTTAACTTTATCGATTAAAGCTGGTTCTATGCGTATACTTGACATCATCGCATGGGTCCCTGGAGTCTTGAATTCTATCTTCATCTTTTGTAAATCACTCAAAATGTGCCTTTGTGTTGACAACATCGCACTAGTTCCTGCATATGATCTTCTACTCAATGCGTCAGCTACAACGTTCTCTTTTCCCGGATGGTATTGAATAGTATGGTCGTAGTCTTTCAACAACTCGAGCCAACGTCATTGCCGCATGTTGAGTTCTTTTGGGGTGAAGAAATATTTGAGGTTTTTATGATTTGAATATATCTCCACTTTCTCCCCATATAAATAGTGCCTCCAGATCTTTAATGGCAGAAACGATCGGCCGCTAACTCCAGATCATGAGTAGGATAATTCCTCTCATATTCTTTAAGTTGACGCGAGGCATAGGCTATGACTTTCCCATGTTGCATGAGAACAGATCCTAACCTTTTGCTTGAAGCATCACTGTAAATAACAAATCCATCCGATCCAGACGGTATTGTCAGAACAAGTGCCGAAATGAGTCTCCTCTTAAGCTCTTGAAAACTCTTCTCGCAATCCTCACTCCATACTAATTTTGTATCCTTCTGAGTTAGCTGAGTTAACGGAGTAGCGATTCGAGAAAATCCTTCCACGAATCTCCGATAGTAACCTGCTAAGCCTAGAAAGCTACGTACTTCAGTCACCGACTTCGGTTGCTCCCAACTTTGTATTGCTTCAATCTTCGCCGGGTCAACAGATACTCCATTTTTTGACACCACGTGCCCAAGAAATGCTACTTCCTCAAGCCAGAACTCGCATTTCTTTAGCTTGGCATATAGCTTATTTTCACGAAGCCTTTGAAGTACCAGCTTCAAATGGTGCTCATGATCTTCACGACTTTTGGAATATATGAGGATGTCATCAATAAAGACAACAGCGAACTGATCTAAATATTCCTTCAATACTCGGTTCATCATATCCATGAAAGCCGCATGAGCATTAGTCAATCCAAAAGACATGATTAGGAATTCATAATGCCCGTACCGAGTTCTAAAGGCATTCTTCGGAATATCCTCAGTTCTAATCCTTAATTGATGATATCCAGAACGAAGATCGATCTTTAAAAAGAATTGTGCTTGTTGTAACTGGTCAAACAGGTCATCAATACGAGGTAGTGGATACCTATTCTTGATGGTGACACGGTTCAATTCCCGATAGTCAATACAAAGTCGCATACTCCCGTCTTTCTTCTTTACGAATAAAACAGGAGCACCCCAAGGAGATGTACTAGGACAAATGAAACCGATGTCCAACAACTCCTGTAGTTGGACCTTTAACTCCTGAAGTTCAATATGAGCCATTCGATATGGGGTTTTAAAAATGGGTTTTGTACCGGGTTCAAGGTCAATAAAGAATTCAACTTCACGTTCTGGGTGTAGACCGGGAAGTTCTTCAGGAAAGTCATTAACAACAGGAATATTATTCAAATCTGACGTGTCTTTATTCAAATCCATAACATGGGCTAAGAAAGCTTGACATCCGTTTTTTAATAAACGAATGGCTTTGTGGCTTGATATAACACTGATTGATTTTAGTGGTTTAGTTGCTTGAATTGGCATAACAGGTTGATTAGGAATATGAAAACTAACAACCTAACGAAAATAATCAATTTTGACATAATGAGTAGTTAACCAATCAATCCCTAAAATCACGTCAAATGCAAGTATCTTTAAAGAGATAAGGTCAACAGGTTATGTAATGGTGCCAACTTGGATCAAATAAGATTTATAAATAGTGGATGTAATAAAAGTTTCTCCTAACGGAGTCTCCACAGATAGGTCAAAGTCTAATTTCTCTGGAGTCAAGTTTAAACGTTGAGCACAAGCAGGAGAGATAAATGAATGGGTAGAACCGGTATCTAGCAATGTATAAACTTCGTAAGAATTTATGATTAGCTTACCCATGATCACCTCGTTTGGGTTCCTTGCATTTTGACCAGTCACAACAAACGCTCTTTCAGGAACCGTTTACTTTGACTTTTATGGGATAGCCTTTTGAGTCACCATCCCCACTGGACTTGGTTTCGTTATCGTACAGTCTCGAGCGATATGTCCTTCCTTTCCATAATTATAGCATACCTTGAACTGTTGTGGACGGGGCCAATGATATGTCCCTCTCTTTCCACATTTATAAGATAATAAATGTGGTTGTTCTCCTCCCTTAGAATTTGTTATTGGTGCTGGTGTTGCTCCTGATGTCTTCCCGTCATTGTTGAATCTCCTCTTTTTGAAATTTTCATTTGACTCACTTCTTCTATTATCATGTCCACGACTACCACCAGAGTGATTACCTCTTTTAACTATATTTTTCCCTCCTCGCTGGTTACCATCGCTCCGATGACTACTGTCACCGGTATGACCCTGGTTGTGGTCCCTCGGTTGAACATACTCATTATCACGCTCTAATAATTGAGCCCTATTGATAACATCTGAATATATGGAAAATTTATGAGAAATGAGATATTGACGTATGTCAGGTTTCAAACCTCTCAAAAACATCCGCGTCATACGTTCCTCATTCTCCACCAAATGAGGTGCAAACTTGGATAACTCCGCGAACTTCGCCTCATACTGGGACACCGTCATGTTGTTCTATTCCAGTCTAATAAACTCCACTTCCTTCATATGATGAATACTTTTAGGAAAGTACTTGTCATTGAACAGTTTCTAAAATGTCTCCCAAGACATTTGAAGTCGCAATTTGGATGGTACGCTTCACAGATTCCCACCAGTAATCTGCCTCACCACGAAACATAAAGGTGGTGAATGGAACCTTCTATTCCTCTGTGCATCCCAAGACATCGAATATATTGGTAATTTGCTTGATCCACATTTCCGCCTTAATCTGATCCGGCTTTCCCAAGAATTCTGGTGGTCCCAACTCTTTGAACTGCTTGGCTGTGACAAACCGCGCGTTGTTATCATTTCCACCTGTATTTTATACACGAGTCTCCCTTGTCTGATTTTGCATGAACTACAAAAAGCTTCTAAACATCCCATCATTCATCATCTGATCAGTGGTGTTGTTTACAGGAGGAACATTGTCATCCTGTTGCACGTTCTCTTGGTTGTTGATTAAAGGTGTTTCCACAAATCGATTCACTCCATCGTTAATATTTTCAACCCCAACTTATTATAAATAAAATTGAATTTTCCTTTATTCATTATTCTAAATTAATAAGGGTTAATTTGATATAATTCTTTGGTTATGGGTGAAATGTGCAAAGTTTACAAAATAAGCAAGTGGTTATAAAATATTCATTATATCGGGGAATATTAGTTTTTTTTCGTGGAATATTCTTTTTTAATTTGGGAATCTAAAATGCGGTGAAATGCTTGATCATTAGTGTGGCCCCATGCGGAAAGCGGTTGGATGAAGGAAAAATTGAAGATTGAGTTTATATAAATAACGGTTGGATGTAAATTATTAAATAACGACGTTAATTAACTTGTTGGTTGTTGGGTTACACGGTGGTTAAAATCTGATGTCTGGCGTGGTTTGCGATGCTTTGCGGTATTGCCTGATATTATTGAATTATTGATCCTTACGTGAAAGGCTTTACTCAATAATTATTACGATGAATTCTTTATTCAATATTATATTTTATTGATTCAATAATTCTTTGCGTTGATATTTTGTATTATTTTGTTGTTTCAATAATTGTCATTACGGTATTTTCCATTATCAAATCAATAATTCATATTATTTGAATAATATTATCGAGATAACATTATTGGCAATGTCTAGAAAGTTACATCTAAGGAGAGGTTTGGTCACACTAATTGCTTGCGCCGATGAGGAGAAATCCTTATTGGAAAGCCCCTCTTTCACAGGAGAGCACTGGTTGTCGATCTTTGTGATTACGTAATATTATTTTGAATAATTAATTATTGATTATTATGATAAAGAAAATATTTATTTTATGTGGATATATATGGAGAAAATTTTTAATGTGACAATTGTTGAAAATTAATATTTTATCTTTTACGATAAAATAATTCATTTAAATATATTATTTTAATAATATATTAGCGGTGATATTTTATAATGAATGTGGGATATATGAGTATATGAGGAGGTAGAGTATTTTGTGGCATTAAATGTTTAACATATTTTTTTGTGTGTCGGTGGACACAATTCTTAATAGAAAATTTATTATAGGTACGTAAAATTGCTTGGTTTGTGGATTTTGGATAATTTACATTTGGAATTTGGAAAAATTTTCTTACGCAAAGTTTGAGAAATTGAAATTCCTATAAAAAGTCATGAGATTTGAATTTTACGATAAAAGGGATATTTATTGTGAATTATTGATGTTTGAGTTAAAATAATTGATTTTGGAAATTTTAATTATTATTTTCAAGAAAAACGTTTTTCAAAGGTTGGTGAGCATCTTTAACATGTGGTTGGTGGCTAAAATCAGATTCCTTGGTGGTGGGCTTGAATATTTGGTAAATAATAATAATTTATTAATTTAGTCTCCTTTGCGTTTAACATTTTCCTATAAATAGAGGCTAAGTTAGAATTGAAAATCACACGAAACTAAGTTTTCTCTCTTTCTCTCTCTAAATTATCGGCGTATTCTTGTGAGTATACTTTGAGTGTTGCTATCTGGTGCGGGTTTACATCGACTTTATCTAGAAATTCGATCGGAAATACGGTTATTTTGAGGTAAAGGGTATTATTTTCTTCTTAAATGATATTTTTTTCTTCAATATCATTATGCGAAAGTATTGGTGAACTTTTTATCAAATTTGGAACTTGTTGTGTGGGAGTTCTTATTCACGTATCGGCCTTTATTCACGTATATCGACCTTTATTCACGAATCGGCCTTTATTCATAGAAAAATAAAAAATTTTCTTTTTGTCCAAAATATCTAATACGGATACTAGCTTTGATTGTATCCATGTTTTGATCATTCTTGAATTTTACACCAATATGATTATTTTGAAGTATTTTTGGACTTGGGTAAAACAAAATACGAATCCTTAATCCTTAATCCTTGTCATTTTGTTTCCTTTGGATTCGTTTCTTTAAAAATATTTTTCATCATCCTCGGTCCTAAATGGTGATATAAATGAATATCTTTGGCTTTGTAGTGCAAAGATGAGCGATTAGCGATGAATATCTTTGGCACTGTAGTGCAAAGATGAGCAGTGTTGAGATGAACATGACTTTGTTGGTGATACAAATGAATATCTTTGGCTGTAGTGCAAAGATGATTAAAGATGTATATTGATTGTTATTATTACGGGGATAAACTATTGATGATGGACTTTTAAACCTTAGAAGGCGGTAGAATTCTTTCTCTACGTGACTCTTACAATGGATTCTTTATTTCATTTGCATTTGTTGATCTAAAACTTGTTGTCTATTGTATTACATTAGATTTTTCCTGTTGAAGACTAACGATAATTTGTTGTATATTATCTTAGTCATAATATTCTTCTTTGGGCTAGTTGAGCTCACCCTTTTCCTTTTTGTTCCATTTTTCTTCTCGGGAGGTGAGAACATAGCGAGGATCGAGTCGGGGTATGGAGTGATGGTTCTAGGAAGATGTTTTAGGCATGTCCTCACTATTTACGTAAAATAGTGTATGAATAATTAATGAGGACTTATTTGGGTGTGTATATTATGCAGAAGACAATATTTGTATTCAAACTCACGAGTTGTATTGTAAGTATTCTACGACATCTGTATTATCAAAGTTGTAGTTTGCTTTCTATACCATGTATTTTGGCGACTTCGAGAATGGGTGTTGTATACCTATTTTTGGGGCGTCACGGTTGGTATCGAGCTTAGGGATATGATCTCTGGCGGAGATCGGGGAATAGAACTAGGAGGAGAGGCAGAGTAAATCCTTAGCTAGTGTGTCTACTAAAAGCTTATTTGTTGGTCGGTCATAATATAGGATATTATGTGATATGTTAATTTGTTTAATTAACCCTTGTTTTATGGCGGTATTTAAGAATGGCTGCTTTGAGAACATTAACAATGGAGTTTATGAGGCCAAGTAGGCAGCGGTACTCACCAGCGAGGAGAAGCGTGCAGCAGTGGCAATGTTCCTCTGTGAACAGCGCCCTTTGAGCAAATGATGAGCAGCGGGATGTTTAGAAGCTTTTTGCAGTTCATGCAAAATCAGACGAGGAGACTTCGTGTACAAAATCTGGGAGAAATGATAGTAAGCGTGCGGTTTGTCACGGCCAAACAACAAAAGAGTTGGGACCACAGATTTCCATGGAAAGCGGATCCGATCAAAGCGAAGCGTGGGTCAAGCAAATTACCAAGATATTCGATGTCTTGGGGTGCGCGGAGAGCGAAGGTTCCATTCGCCACCTTTATGTTTTCGTGGTGAAGCGATTCTTTGGTGGGAATACGTAAGCGTACTGACCGGATGCACTTAACATGTCTTGGGAAAGATTTGAAGCTGTTCAATGACAAGTACTTTCGAGAAAGTATTTCGTCATATGAAGGAAGTAGAGTTTATTAGACTCGAGCGAGAACAACATGGCGGTGTCTCGATGCGAGGCAAGGTTCGCGAGAATTATCGAGTTTGCACCTCATTTGGTGGAGAATGAGGAGCGAATGGCAGCGTATGTTTACGAGAGGTCTAAAACCGGAGATTCGTCGATACCTTATCTCTCATAAATTTTCTACGTATTAGGATGTTGTCAGCGGGGCTCGATTATTAGGCGAGATAGTGAGTATACTCAATGGGGACCCACAATCGGGGTAGTCATCGAGCGATGATAACCGGCGAGGAGGAAAGAATACGGACAAAGGCGGTAACCACTCGGTGGTAATCGTGGACATGATAATAGGAGAGGTGACTCAAGTGGAAATTTGGAAAGAAGATTCAACAATGGCGGGAAGATATCAGCGGCGACACCGGCACCAACAACAAATGCTAGGGGGAGGAGAGCGGCCGCGGTTAGATGTTACAAATGCGGGAAGGAGGACATATCATTAAGCTGTCCACAACAATCCAAGGTATGTTACAATTTGTGGAAAGGAAGGCCACATCGCTCGAGATTGTACTATCGCGAAACCAAGTTCGGCGAGGAGTGGTGATTCAAAAGAAACATCCGGATAAGTCGAAATCGGCGGTTCTGGAAGGCGTTTGTCGTATTTGGACAAAGCGTGAGGAACCCAAGCGAGGTGATCACGGGTAAGCTAATCTTGAATTCTTGCGAAGTTTATACCTTACTAGAATCTGGGGTTCTACCCATTCTTTTATCTCTCTGCTTGTGCTCAGCGTTTAAACTTGACTCAGGAGAAATTAGATTTTGATTTATCTGTTGAAACTCAGTTGGGTGAAAAACCGTTACATCTCTGGTTTATAAATCTTGCATGATCCAAGTTGGCACTATCACATTACATTGATCTTATCTCTTTAAAGATACTTGCTTTTGATGTGATTTTAGGAATTGATTGGTTAACCACTCATCATGCCAAAATTGATTGTTTTTTCGTAAGGTTGTTAGTTTTCATATTCTAACCAACTTTGTCATGCAATTCAAACCACTAAACCACTAAAATCGATCCTTTGTCATATCAAGCCCACAAAGCTATTCGTTTATTGAAAAGCGGATGTCAAGCTTTCTTAGCCCATGTTATGGATTTGAATAAAGACAATCGATTTGAATAATATTTACGTGGTTAGAGAATTCACGATGTATTTCTGAAGAGCTTCTGGTTTACCCCGAGCGTGATGTTGAATTCTTTATTGACCTTGAGCGGGTACAAACCCATTTCTAAAACCCCATATCGAATGGCTCTATTGAACTTGAGGAGTTAAAAGTCCAACTCTGAGGAATTATTAGACATCGGTTTCATTCGTCTAATCGTCTCCTTGGGGTGCTCTGTTTTTTATTAAGTAAAGAAGAAAGGCGGGAGTATGCGACTTTTTGTATTGACTATCGAGAATTGAACCATGTCACCATCAAGAATAGGTATCCGCTACCTCGCATTGATGACACATTCGACCCGATTACAAGGCGCAATTCTTTTCAAAGATTGATCTTAGATTACGGATATCATCGGTGAAGATTAAAAGCGAGGATATTCAAAGGCGGCATTCGGGACTCGTCACGGGCATTATGAATTCTTGGTCATGTCTTTTGGATTGACTAATGCTCCTGCTTTGCTTTCATGGATATGATGAGCCGTGTATTTAAGGAATATTTGGATGGGTTCGTTGTTGTCTTTATTGATGACATCCTCATCTATTCAAAAGCCGTGAAGATCATGAGCACCATTTGAAAATGGTACTACTACAAAGACTTACGTGAACACAAGCTTTATGCCAAAATTTGAAGAAATCACGAGTTACGGCTTGAGGAAGTAGCATTCCTTGGAGCGCGTGGTGTCAAAACAAGGAGTATCATTGACCGCGAAGATTGAAGCAATACAAAGTTTAGAACAGCAAAAGTCGGTGGCCAAAATCTGTGACTTTACGGGCTTATTTGGTTATTATCGGAGATTTGTGGAAGGATTTTCTCGAATCGCTACTCAGATTAACTTTCGGTGACTCGGAAAAGATACAAAATTCATATGGGCGGAGAATGTGAGAAGAGTTTCCAAGAGCTCGAGAGGAGACTCATTTATTTTTGTTCTAACAATACCATCTGGTTCGGATGGATTTGTTATCTCTGGTGATGCTTACGGCAAGGGGTTAGGATGTGTTCTCATGCAACATGGGAAAGTCATAGCCTATGCCTCACGACAACTCGAAAAGAATATGAGAGGAATTATCCTACTCATGATCTAGAGTTAGCGGCGATCGTATTCAGCGTTGAAGATATATGGAACACTACTTGTATGGAGAGAAAGTGGAGATTTATACGGACCATAAAAGCCTCAAATATTTCTTCACCCAAAAAGAACTCAACATGCGGCAGCGGCGTTGGCATTTGGGTGATTAAAAGATTACGATCACACTATTGATATCATCTGGAAAAGCGAGCGTAGTGGTGGCGCATTAAGTAGAAGATCATATGCTGAAATCTGAGTGCGATATTGTCATATAAAGGCCCATTTTGTATGACTTGCAAAGGATGGAGGTAGAATTAAAGACTCGAGGGACCCACATAATGATGGCGAATATACAAGTAGAGGCAGAGCTTTAATCGATAAAGTTAAAAATTTGCTCAAGCTACGGACACAGGGGTGATCGTATGAAGAAGAAAGTGCAAGAAGGAGCTATTAGGAAGCAAGAATTGATGAGGAAGGAATACTTGAGTCAATTCTAGACTTTGCGTTCTAACGATTACGACTGAAGCATAAAATCATGATGGAGGCACACAACACCCGTTTGCAATCCATCCTGGGAGTACCAAAATGTATCATGATATTCGACATACATTTTGGTGGAACAATATGAAGAGAGAGATTGCGGAGTTTATCTCAAGATGTTTAACTTTGTCGGCGTGTAAAGCGGAGCATCAAGTGCCAAAAGGTCCATTGCAACCACTTGAGATTCCGGAATGGAAATGGGAACACATTACTATGGATTTTATTCTGAGTCTTCCCAAAGTTTCTCAAAGGCGTAGATGCAATTTGGGTTATTGTTGATAGATTAACCAAGTACGCCCATTTTTCTTACCGTCTGTGAGACTTATCCCTTGAGCGTCTTGCTTTCGTATATGCGTGAATGAGATTATGCGATTGCATGGCATGCCGGTATCCATAGTTTGGATCGTGACCGAGATTCACTTCAAGATTTTGGGTTAGCTTGCGAGAAAGCTATGAGCGCAGTTTTCTGATTGATTCGACATACCATCCTCAAGCAGACGGACAATCGAGAGAGGACTATTCAAACCCTTGAAGATCTATTAAGACTGTGTCCTAGATTTCAAAGGAAGTTGGGATAAGTACCTACCCTTTGGTGGAATTCTCTTATAATAAACGATTATCAAGCAAGTATAGGCATGGCTCCATTTTGAGGCGTTGTATGGGCCGAAAATGTAGATTTCTCGATTATCTTTGGGGCGAGGTGGGAGAAGCAACATTGTTGGGACGAGAATTAAATGCGCATGACTACGAGAAAAGATCCAAATGATTCGACAAGCGTATTCAAACTTCACAAGATCGACAAAAGAGTTATCTTTGATCTTCATAGAAAGGGCGTGGAGTTTAATATTGGAGATCATGTATTATTACGTATTGCTCCATGGAAAGGAGTTACAAGATTTGGGAAAGAGGAAAGCTCGATCAAGGTTTGTTGGTCCATTTGAGATTCTTGACCGAATAGGAAGCGTAGCCTATAGACTCGCGTTACCTCAAGTATGTCTCGTGTTCTGATGTATTCCACATATCTATGCTTCGTAAATATGTGAAAGACCGAACCACATTATTGCATTAGAACCCGGACGAGATAGTGAAGATTTAACCTACGAGGAGATACTGTTGAGATTTTGGATAGGAAAAGAGCATGTCTTACATACGAAGGTTATACCACAAGTTAAGGTTTTGTGGAGAAACCATGCAATTGAGGAAATGACATGGGAGTTGGAATCGGAGATGAAAGCGAGGTACCCTCACCTTTTCGATATACCGAGTGCGTCGTCAATTTAGAGGGCGAAATTTCATAAGGAGGGAGGTTGTAAGACCCCAACTTATTATAAATAAAATTGAATTTTCCTTTATTCATTATTCTAAATTAATAAGGGTTAATTTGATATAATTCTTTGGTTATGGGTGAAATGTGCAAAGTTTACAAAATAAGCAAGTGGTTATAAAATATTCATTATTATTCGGGAATATTCGTTTGGTGGTGGAATATTCTTTTTGTCGGGAATCTAAAATGCAATGCAGCTTGATCATTAGTGGGCCCATGCTTGAAAAGCGGTTGGATGAAGGAAAGCGACAAAGATTGAGTTTTATAAATAACGGCGTAAATTATTACTGAATTAACCTTTGTTGGGTTACACGGTGGTTAAAATCTGATGTCTGGCGTGGTTGCGCGTGGCTTTGCGGTATTACGCTGATATTATTGAATTATTGATCCTTACGTAAGAAGGCCTTTACTCGATAATTATTACGATGAATTCTTATTCGATATTATATTTTATTGATTCAATAATTCTTTGCGTTGATATTTTGTATTTTTGTTGTTTTGATAATTGTCATTTACGGTATTTTCCATTATCAAATCAATAATTCATATTATTTGAATAATATTATCGAGATAACATTATTGGCAATGTCTAGAAAGTTACATCTAAGGAGAGGTTTGGTCACCTAATTGCTTGAGGAGGAGAAATCCTTATTGGAAGCCCCTAACTCACAGGAGCGGCACTGGTTGTCGATCTTTGTGATTACGTAATATTATTTTTGAATAATTAATTATTGATTATTATGATAAAGAAAATATTTATTTTATGTGGATATATATGGAGAAATTTTTTAATGTGACAATTGTTGAAAATTAATATTTTATCTTTTACGATAAAATAATTCATTTAAATATATTATTTTAATAATATATTAGCGGTGATATTTTATAATGAATGTGGGATATATGAGTATATGAGGAGGTAGAGTATTTTGTGGCATTAAATGTTTAACATATGTTTTTGTGTGTCGGTGGACACAATTCTTAATAGAAAATTTATTATAGGTGTAAAATTGCTTGGTTTGTGGATTTTGGATAATTTACATTTGGAATTTGGAAAAATTTTCTTACGCAAAGTTGTGAAATTGAAATTCCTATAAAAATCATGAGATTTGAATTTTACGATAAAGGGATATTTATTGTGAATTATTGATGTTTGAGTTTAAAATAATTGATTTTGGAAATTTTAATTATTATTTTCAAGAAAAACGTTTTTCAAAGGTTGGTGAGCATCTTTAACATGTGGTTGGTGGCTAAAATCAGATTCCTTGGTGGTGGGCTTGAATATTTGGTAAATAATAATAATTTATTAATTTAGTCTCCTTTGGCGTTACAACATTTTCCTATAAATAGAGGCTAAGTTAGAATTGAAAATCACAGAAACTAAGTTTTCTCTCTTTCTCTCTCTAAATTATCGGCGTATTCTTGTGAGTATACTTTGAGTGTTGCTATATCTGGTCGGGTTTACATCATTACTTATATCTAGAAATTCGATCGGAAATACGGTTATTTTGAGGTAAAGGGTATTATTTTCTTCTTAAATGATATTTTTTTCTTCAATATCATTATCTTAGAAGTATTGGTGAACTTTTTATCAAATTTGGAACTTGTTGTGTGGGGGTTACTATTCACGTATCGGCCTTTATTCACGTATCGACCTTTATTCACGAATCTGACCTTTATTCATAAAAATAAAAAATTTTCTTTTTGTCCAAAATATCTATACGGATACTAGCTTTGATTGTATCCATGTTTTGATCATTCTTGAATTTTACACCAATATGATTATTTTGAAGTATTTTTGGACTTGGGTAAAACAAAGTACGAATCCTTAATCCTTAATCCTTGTCATTTTTTGTTTCCTTTGGATTCGTTTCTTTTAAAATGTTTTTCATCATCCTCGGTCCTAAATGGTGATATAAATGAATATCTTTGGCTTTGTAGTGCAAAGATGAGCGATTAAGCGATGAATATCTTTGGCTGTATGGTGCAAAGATGAGCAGTGTTGAGATGAACATGACCATTTGGTGATACAAATGAATATCTTTGGCTGTAGTGCAAAGATGATTAAAGATGTATATTGATTGTTATTACGGGGATAAACTATTGATGATGGACTTTTAAACCTTAGAAGGCGGTAGAATTCTTTCTCTCGTGACTCTTACAATGGATTCTTTATTTCCATTGCATTTGTTGATCTAAAACTTGTTGTCTATTGTATTACATTAGATTTTTTCCTGTTGAAGACTAACGATAATTTGTTGTATATTATCTTAGTCATAATATTCTTCTTTGGGCTAGTTGAGCTCACCCTTTTTCTTTTTGTTCCATTTTTCTTCTCGGGGAGGTGAGAACATAGCGAGGATCGAGTCGGGGTATGGAGTGATGGGTTCTAGGAAGATGTTTTATTTGTCCTCACTATTTACGTAAAATAGTGTATGAATAATTAATGAGGACTTATTTGGGTGTGTATATTGTCTAGAAGACAATATTTGTATTCAAACTCACGGTTGTATTATGCGTATTCTACGACATCTGTATTATCAAAGTTGTAGTTTGCTTTCTATACCATGTATTTTGGCGACTCGAGAATGGGTGTTGTATACCTATTTTGGGAATATATTTATATAATTTTCCTTAGCCCACCTTTTGACCAAAACATCAGCCACACATGTGCCAAAAACAACAAAAACGTTTTTCTTAATTAAAATATTTTAAACTTCCAAAAATCAATTATTTTAGAACTTCGAAACTTCAATAATTCATAATAAATAGCCCTTTTATCAAAAAAATTTGAATCTTATGTCCGTTCCATAGGAAATTCAATTCTCTACAACTTTGTAAGTTTAAGTTTTTCCAAATTCTAAACAAAAATTGACCGAAATCCACATACAGACTATTTTGCAAGCTATAATCAAATTTCAGTCAAGAAATGGGGTCCACAAACATGAAAAATATTTTTTAAATATTTTTAGTAACAAAAATACTCCTTCTCCTCATTTATTCATATATTACACCCTCATTATAAAAATATCACCATTATTATATTATTATAATAATATATTATTTTACCCGAAAAGACAAAATATCAATTTTAACCAAATTGTCACTTTTAAAAATTTTCTCCATCTATATCCACATCAAATAAATATTTTTCTTATCAATAATTAATTATTCACAAATAATATTATAGATTCACAATACTGACAACCAGGCTGTTCCCAGGAAAGAGGGGGCCTTTTGGTAAGGATTTCTCCTTACTGGCGCGCAATTACCTAACCTCTCCTTGACAGAAATTTCTAGACATTGCCAATAATGTTATCTAATAATATTATTAAAATAATATGAATTATTGATCTGATAATGGAAAATACTGTTTAGTGACAATTATTGAAACAACAATAATATAAAATATCAACGCAACAATTATTGAATAAAATATTGAACAGTAATTACTGTAACAATTCTTGAGTAGTGCCTTCTTACGTAAGAATCAATAATTGGTGCAATACCGTGTGCTACTGTGTTTTAACCACCGAGTATTTCAACAGTATTAACGGTAACAAATATGTCGTTATTTATAAAAACTCATATTTGTCGTTTTCTTCATCCAATCGCTATCCGTTATGGGGCCCACAGAAGGCTACACCATCGTACGAATATTCCCCAACAACAAGAATATATCACGACCAAACGAATATTCCCAACAACAATGAATATTTAATAACCACTTACTTATTTAAAATGTTTGCGCATTTTACCCATAACTAACCCTATTAATTAAATCAACCCTTACTATTGCAAATAATAAATAGAGAAAATTTCATTTTATTAATAAAAAGTTGGGGTCTTACAGAATAAGTCTCCCGTATCGGCAAGAAATGAGCAGACTTGGTTAATCTATCAACAATAACCCAAATCGCATCTATGCCTTGAGAAACCTTGGGAAGACTCGTAACGAAATCCACGGTAATGTGTTCCCACTTCCATTCCGGAATCTCAAGTGGTTGCAATGTACCCTTTGGCACTTGATACTCCGCCTTTACACGTTGACAAGTTAAACACCTCGAGATAAACTCCATGATCTCTCTCTTCATATTGTTCCACCAAAATGTATGTTGAAGATCACGATATATTTTAGTACTTTCAGGATGGATTGCAAACGGTGTATTGTGTGCCTCCATCATGATCTTGTACTTCAAATCAGAGTCGTTAGGAACACAAAGTCTAGAGTTGACTCGAAGTATCCCTTCTTCATCGATTCTAGCTTTTGGGATAACACCTTCTTGTACTTTCTTCTTCATACGCATCAGCTCTGGGTCTGTGGCTTAAGCAACTTTAACTTTATCGATTAAAGTTGGTTCTATGCGTATACTTGACATCATCATATGGGTCCCCGGAGTCTTGAACTCTATCTTCATCTTTTGTAAATCACACAAAATGGGCCTTTGTGTTGACAGCATCGCACTCGTTCCTGCATATGATCTTCTACTTAATGCGTCAGCTACCACGTTCACTTTTCCAGGATGGTATTGAATGGTATGGTCATAATCTTTCAATAGTTCAAGCCAACGTTATTGTCGTATGTTAAGTTCTTTTTGGGTGAAGAAATATTTGAGGCTTTTATGATCTGAATAGATCTCCACTTTCTCCCCATATAGATAGTGCCTCCAAATCTTTAGCGCGAAAACGACTGCTGCCAACTCTAGATCGTGAGTAGGATAATTCCTCTCATATTCTTTAAGTTGTCGCGAGGCATAGGCTATGACTTTCCTATGTTGCATGAGAACACACCCTAACCCTTTGCCTGAAGCATCGTTATAGATAACAAATCCATCCGAACCAGATGGTATTGTCAGAACAGGTGCCAAAATGAGTCTCCTCTTGAGCTCTTGGAAACTTCTCTCGCATTCTTCTCTCCATACGAATTTTGTATCCTTCCGAGTCAGCTGAGTTAACGGAGTAGTGATTCGAGAAAATCCTTCCACGAATCTCCGATAATAACCAGCTAAGCCCAGAAAGCTACGTACTTCAGTCACCGACTTTGGTTGCTCCCAACTTTGTATTGCTTCAATCTTCGCCAGGTCAACCGATACTCCATGTTCTGATACCACGTGCCCAAGGAATTCTACTTCCTCAAGCTTCTACTTGGCATATAGCTTGTTTTCATGAAGCCTTTGAAGTACCAGCTTCAAATGGTGCTCATGATCTTCACGACTTTTGGAATACATGAGGATGTCATCAATAAAGAGAACAACGAACTGATCCAAATTTTCCTTGAATACTCGGTTCATCATATCCATAAAAGCCGCAGGAGCATTAGTCAATCCAAAAGACATGACTAGGAATTTATAATGCCCGTACCGAGTTCTAAAGGTAGTCTTCGGAATATCCTCAGTTCTAATCTTCAATTGATGATATCCAGAATGAAGATCGATCTTTGAGAAGAATTGTGCTCCTTGCAACTGGTCAAACAGGTCATCAATGCGAGGTAGTGGATACCTATTCTTGATGGTGACATGGTTCAATTTTCGGTAGTCAATACAAAGTCGCATACTCCTGTCTTTCTTCTTTACTGAATAATACAGAGCACCCCAAGGAGATGTACTAGACGAATGAAACCGATGTCCAACAACTCTCGTAGTTGGACCTTTACTCTCTGAAGTTCAATAGAGCCATTCGATATGAGATTTTAGAAATGGGCTTTGTACCAGGTTCAAGGTCAATAAATAATTCAACTTCACGCTCTGGGGGTAGACGGGGAAGTTCTTCAGGAAATACATCAGGAAATTCACTAACAACAAAAAAATTATTCATATCTGACGTGTCTTTATTCAAATCCATAACATGGGCTAAGAAAGCTTGACATCCTTTTTTCAAAAAACGAATGGCTTTATGGCTTGATATGACAGTGATTGATTTTAGTGGTTTAGTTGCTTGAATTCACAGAATAGGTTGGTTAGGAATATGAAAACTAACAACCTTACGAAAACAATCAATTTTGGCATGATGAGTTGTTAACCAATCAATTCCTAAAATCACATCAAATGCAAGTATCTTTAAAGAGATAAGATCAATAGGTAATGTGATGGTGCCAACTTGGATCAAACAAGATTTATAAACAGTGGATGTGATGAAAGTTTCTCCTAACAGGGTCTCTACAGAAAAGTCAAAATTTAATTTCTCAGGTGTCAAGTTTAAACGTTGAGCACAAGCAGGAGAGATAAAAGAATGGGTAGAACCGGTATCTAGTAAGGTATAAACTTCACAAGAATTTATGATTAGCTTACCCGTGATCACCTTGTTTGGGTTCCTCGCATTTTGGCCAGTTGCGACAAACGCTTTTCCAGGAACCGGTTACTTTGACTTTTTCGTGACAACTTTTTGAGTCACCATCCCCGCTGGACTTGGCTTCGCTACCGTACAATCTCGAGCGATATGTCATTCCTTTCCACAATTATAACATACCTTGAAATGTAGTGGACAGTTTGGGCTGATGTGTCCCTTTTCTCCACATTTATAGCATACGACCGGTGGTTGTTCTCCTCCCTTAGAAACAGTTGTTGTTGGTGCTGACGTCTTCACATTATCATTGTTAAATCTCCTCTTTTTGAAACTTCCACTTGACTCACCTTTCCTATTATCATGACCACGATTACCACCAGAGTGGTTACCGCTTTTGTCTGAATTTTTCCCTCCCCGCTGGTTATTATTGCTCCAATTATTGCTATCACCGGTATGACCCTGGTTGTGGTCCCTCGGTTGAACGTACTCATTATCTCGCTCTAATAATTGAGCCCTGTTGACAACATCTGAATATAGAGAAAATTTGTGAGAAATGAGATATTGACGTATGTCGGGTTTCAAACCTCTCAGAAACATCCGCGTCATATATTCCTCATTCTCCACCAAATGAGGTGCAAACCTGGATAACTCCGCGAACTTCGCCTCGTACTTGGACACCATCATGTTGTTCTGTTCGCCTAATAAACTCCACCTCCTTTATACGATTTAATACTTTCGTGAAAGTACTTGTCATTGAACAGATTTCAAATGTCTCCCAAGACATCTTTGAAAAGTGCGGCTTGATGGGTACGCTTCATGATTCCCACCAAGAATTCGCCTCATTATGGAACATAAAGGTGGCGAATGGAACCTTCATTCCTCCGCGGCATCCCAAGACATCGAATATCTTGGTAATTTGCTTGACCCACATTTACGCCTTTAATAGGGTCCAAATTTTTTCCTGTAATTTTGGTGGTCCCAACTCTTTGAACTGTTTGGTCAGTGATAAAACCAAGCGTTGCTTATCATTTCCACAGTATTTTGTACACGAAGTCTCCTCATTCGATTTTGCATGAAGCGCAAAAAGCTTCTAAACATCCCGTCGCTCATCATCCATCGATCGGTGGTATTATTTCTGGAAGAACATTGTCATCCTATTGCATGTTCTCTTGATTGTTGATTAAAGGTGTTTCCACAGTCTGATTCACTCCATCGTTAATATTTTCAGCTGTCATTTTTAAATGCTGCCAAAAAATAAGGGTTAATTAAAGAAATTGACATGCAACATAATGACAGTGATTGATTAGATAATATATTCAAATGAATTATTTTATCAGAAAAGATAAAATATTAATTTTTAACAATTGTCATATTTAAAAAAATTCTCCATCTGTATCCACATAAAATCAATATTTTCCTCATCATATAAATCAATAATAAATTATTCACAAATAATATTACAGAATCACAGTATTGACAACCAGGCAGTTCCCAAGAAAGAGGGGGCCTTCTGGTAAAGATTTATCCTTACTGGCGCGCAATTAAATAACCTCTCCTTAGACAGAACTTTTTAGACATTTTCAATAATGTTATCTAATAATATTATTCAGATAATATGAATTATTGCTCCGATAATGGAAAATAATGTGTAGTGACAATTATTGAAACAACAAGTAATAATAAATATCAACACAAAGAATTATTGAATCAATAAAATAAAATATTGAATAAGAATTACTATAACAATTATTGAGTAAAGTTGCTTCTTACGTAAGAATCAATAATTGGTGCAATACCGTGTCTCTCGTGTTTTAATCAATTAAAGTATTTTAACAAGATTAACCAGTAATAACTACGCCAAATCATTTATACACAACTTATATTTGTCGCGTTTTCTTCATCCAATCGCTTTTACGTTATGGGGGCCCACATAAGGTCGCTACTATTACATTGAATATTCCCACAATGAAGAATATTCCACGACCAAACGAATATTCCCCGACAACAATGAATATTTTATAACCACTTGCACATTTCACCCATAATTAACCACATTAATCAAATTAACCCTTACTATTTCAAAATAATAAATAAAGGAAATTTTATTTTATTAATAAAAAGTCGGGGTCTTACAACCTCCCCTCCTTATGAAATTTCGTCTTCGAAATTGACGTACGTACCTGTTGTTTCGAAAAGATGAGGATACCTCGCTTTCATTTCCGTTTCAAACTCTCAGGTCATTTCTTATATCGCATGGTTCCTCCACAAAACTTTAACTTGTGGTATGACCTTCGTGCGTAGGACATGCTCCTTCCTATCCAAGATCTTGACAGGTACCTCCTCGTACGTTAAGTCTTCAGCTATCTTGTCTGGTTCTAACTCAATGATGTTGTTCGGGTCGTCCACATATTTACGTAACATCGGTACGTGAAAAATGTTATAAACACGCGACATACTTGGTAGTAAAGAGAGTCTATAGGCCACAATTTCTACTCGATCGAGGATTTCAAATGGACCAATAAATCAAAGGTTTGAGCTTTCCTCTCTTCATCAAATCTTACTTCTAGAATAACGCCTTCTTGCACCTTCTTCTTTATATTCATCAGCTTTGGTGTGTAGCTTGAGCGGTTTTAACTTTATCGATTAAAGTCGATTCTACTCGTATATCATCACGTGAGTCCCTAGAGTCTTTAACTCTATATCTATCATTTGTAAGTTATACGAAATGGGTCTTTGAAAATATCGTACTCGTACTCGTATACGATCTTTTACTCAACACGTCAGCTACCACATTCATTTTTTCCAAGATGGTATGGTCAGAACATGTGCCGAAATGAGTCTCCTCTTGAGTTCTTCAAAGCTCTTCCCACATTCCTTGCTCCATTTGAATTTTGTATCTCTACGAGTCAGCTGAGTTAATGGAGTAGCGATTCAAGAAAATCCTTTCACGAATCTCCGATAATAACCAGCTAAGCCCAAAAAACTACGTATTTCGATTACTGACTTAGGTTGCTCTCAACTGTGACTCATATCCCAATCTTGGATAGCACGTCACAATGGCACCTATCAGTTTACTACCACACAAATATGACATCCCCTACGGAGAGTCTAGCTTCGGTGTATTCCACAAAGGAAGTCACCAGATATAGGCTCGGGTACCAACTTCTATAGTTGGGTTTTTAACTCCTGAAGTTCAATAGGAGCCATTCGATATGAGATTTTAGAAATGGGTTTTGTACCGGGTTCAAAGTCGATACGACATTTAATATCACGCTCTGGGAGTAGGCCAGGAAATTCTTCAAGAAATACGTCAGGAATTTCACTAACAACAAAAATATCATTCAAATCTGACGTATTATTGTTCAAGTCCATAACATGAGCTAAGAAAACTTGACATCCGTTTTTCAATAAACGAATGACTTTATGGCTTGATATGAAAGTGTTTGACTTCAAATGGTTTGGTTGCTTGAATTCGAATAACAGGTTGCTTAGGAATATGAAAACTAACAACCTTACGAAAGTAATCAATTTTGGCATGATGAGTAGTTAACCTTAAAATCACATCAAAAGCAAATATCTTTAAAGAAATAAGGTCAACATGTAATGTGATAGTGCCAACTGAATCAAGCAAGATTTCTAAACAATTGGATGTAATGAAAGTTTCTCCTAGCGGAGTCTCCATGAGATAGGTCAAAGTCTAATTTCTCCGTAGTCAAGTTCAAACGTTGAATGCAAGCAAGAGAGATAAAAGAATGGGTAGAACCGGTATCTAATAAGGTATAAACTTCGCAAGAATTTATAATTAACTAACCCATGCTAACTTCGTTCAGGTTCCTCGCATTCTGACCAGTCACAACAAACGCTCTTTCAAGAACCGTTGACTTTGACTTTTCTGGGACAGCCTTTTGAGTCACCATCCCCACTGGACTTGGTTTCGCTACCATACAATCTCGAGCGATATGTCCTTCCTTTCCACAATTATAACATACCTTGAACTGTTGTGGACAGTTTGGACTGATATGTCCCTCTTTTCCGCATTTGTAGCATATAACCGGTGGTCGTTCTCCTCCTTGGAACCAGCTTGTTGTTTACCGACGTCTTCACATGGTCGTTGTTGAATCTTCTCTTTAAAATCTCCTCCCGACTCGCTTCTTCTATTCTCATGGCTATGATTACCACCGAGTGGTTACCATTTTTGTCGTCTTTTCTTTCTCTCGCCTGGTTATCGTTGTTTTGTTGATCGCTATCTCGAAGATGATCCTGGTTGTGGTCCCTCGGTTGACCGTACTTGTTATCTCGCTTCTAATAATTGAGCCTCATGACAACATCTGAATAGAGAAAAAATTTATGAGAAATGAGATATTGTCGATGTCGGGTTTCAAACTCTCGTAAACATCCGCACATATCGTTCCTCATTCTCCACCAAATGAGGTGCAAACTTGGATAACTCCGCAAACTTTGCCTCGTACTGGGATACCGTCATGTAGTTTTGCTCTAGTCTAATAAAATCTACCTCATTCATATGACGAATACTTTCAGGAAAGTACTTGTCATTGAACAGTTTTTGAAACGTCTCCCAAGACATGCCGAGTCTTATTTGGATGGTTACGCTTCATGCACTCCCACCAAGACTGCTTTATTACGGAACATAAAGGTGGCGAATGGCACCTTCGCTTCCTCCCGCATCCCAAGACTTGAATATCTTGGTGATTTATTTGACCCATGTCTCCGCCTTTAATCGGATCCGCTTTCCCTGCACTCGGTGGTCCCAACTCTTTGAAGCGCTTGGCCGTGACAAATCGTGCGTTGTTATCATTTCCACATGTATTTTGTGCACGTGTCTCCCTCGTCTGATTTTGCATGAACTGCAAAAAGCTTCTAAACATCCTGTCATTCATCATCTGCTCAGTGGCGTTGTTCACAGGAGGAACATTGTTGGCCTGCTGCATGTTCTCCTCGTTGGTGAGTACATGCGTCTCCACGGTCTCATTTACTCCACTGTTAACATTCTCAGTCGACATTCTCAAATACTGCCATAGAACAAGGGTTAATTAAAGAAATTAACATATCACATAATATCTCTATATTATAACCAACCAACAACTAAGCTTAGGTAGGACACACTAGCGAAGGATTTACTCGTCTCTCCCCTCCTAGTTTTATTCTCCGATCTCCGCCAGAGATCATATCCCTAAGCTCTGATACCAACTGTGACGCCCCCAAAATAGGTCCATTCCATCTAACCCATTCTGAGTTGTCAAATACATGGTACAAAAACAACTACAACTTTATTAATACATTTGTCGTGCAAAATACGACAACACTTAAACTGTGAATTTAAATTACAAATATTGTCTTCTAGACAATATCCACAACCAAATAAATCCTCATCACAATTATTGATATATCACACCCTCGTGTCCATTTCATAGGAAATTCAATTCTATACAACTTTTTAGTTTTAAGTTTTTCTAAATTCCAAGCAGAACTTGACCGAAATCCACATACGGACGATTTTACAAGTCATAATCAAATTTCAGTCCAAAAATGGGGTCCATCAACATGAAAAACATGTTTTAAACATTTATTGTAACAAAAATACTCCTCCTCCTCATTTATTCATATATCACACCCTCGTTGTAAAAATATCACCATTATTATATTATTATAATAATATATTATTTTATCCGAAAAGATAAAATATCAATTTTCAACAATTGTCACTTTAAAAAATCTTCTCCATCTGTATCCACGTAAAATAAATATTTTTCTTATCATATAAATCAATAATTAATTATTCACAAATAATATTACGTAATCACAATATCGACAACCAGTCGTTCCTGGAAAGAGGGGCCTTCCGGTAAGGATTTCTCCTTACTGGCACGCAATTACCTAACCTCTCCTTGACAGAACTTTCTAGACATTGCCAATAATGTTATCAAATAATATTATTAAAATAATATAAATTATTAATCTGATAAAGAAAAATATTGTGCAGTGACAATTATTAAAACAACAATAATATAAAATATTAACGCAACAATTATTGAATAAAATATTGAACAGTAATTATGTGACGCCCCCAAAATAGGTCCATTCCATCCAACCCATTCTGAGTTGTCAAATACATGGTACAGAAACAACTACAACTTTATTAATACATTTGTCGTGCAAAATACTACAACACTTAAACTGTGAATTTAAATTACAAATATTGTCATCTAGACAATATCCACAACCAAATAAATCCTCATCACAATTATTGATACATTATTTTATAAAAAATGGTGAGGACTACTAAAACAACTTCTAGAACCATCACTCCATACCCCGACTCGTACTCGCTACATTCTCGTCTCCTGAGAAGAAAAATGGAACAACAAGGAAAAGGGTGAGCTCAACTAGCCCAGTAAAGAATATTATGACTAAGATAACATAGAACAAATTATCGTTAGTCCTCAACAGGGAATAATCTGATAGAATATAATAAACAACAAATTTCAGATCAATATTCGCAACGGAAAATAATAATTCATAGAATAGTTATGTAGAGAATGAAATCTACTAGTATCTATGAATTTATAAGTCCATCATCAATATTTTATCCCTGTAACATCAATCAATATAGATCTTCAATCAAATATTCATCTTTGCACTATAGGCCAAAGATATTCATCAGTTGGTCATGTTCATCTCAACACCTGTTCATCTTTGCACTACGGGCCAAAGATATTCATAAGAAAATCAACCATCTTTGCACTACAGGCCAAAGATATTCAGTAACATCATCATTTAGGCTGAGGATGATGAAAAATATTTTTAAAGAAACGAATCCAATGAAACAAAAGACAAGGATTAAGGATTTATAATTCGGTTTATTCACGTCCAAAAATACCTCAATAATAATCATAGTGGGGTAAAATTCAAGAATGATCAAAACATGGATACAATCAAAGCTAGTATCCATAATAGATATTTTGGACAAAAAAAAAATTTAACTTTTCTGTGAATAGTGCCGTATTCGTGAATAGTGCCGTATACGTGAATAGTAACCTCGACACCAAAAAGTTCCAAATTTGATAAAAACTTCAGATCAATATTCTGGCATAATGATATTGAAATAATAACATCATTACGGAAAAAAAATAACATCCCTTACCTCAGAAAGAATAGTACTTCTGACTGGAATACTGGATATAGTGCTGAAAGAACTTGCACCGTATAGCAATACTCAAAGTACTAAAATACTCACAAAATACGCTCGATATTATAGAGAGAGAAAGAGAGAAAACTTCAATTTCTGGTGTAATTTTCAATTCTAACCTAAGCACCCTATTTATAGGAAAATGCTTAGAACACCAAAACAGAAAATTTAATATAATATTAATATATATTTACAAATTTCCTACGCCCACTTCTTGAATCTGAAATCAACCCATTCAAATCGCATGCTAGACCCACTTTAATGACAAAAAACGTTTTTCTCAATTTATTAATTTAAAACTCCAAAAAAATAATAATTAATTAATCCGGAACTTCAATAATTCACAATAAATACCCTTTTTGTCAGAAAATTCGAATCTCGCGTTTTTTTATAGGAAATTAAATTTTCTACAACTTTGCAGAAGAAAGTTTTTCCAAATTCCAAATAGAAATTGACCGAAATCCATAAACGGGCGATTTTACAGGCTATAATTAAATTTTAGTCAAGAAATGAGGTCCACAAACATGTTTAAAATGTTTTAAACAATTTTAGTAACAAAAATACTCCTCCTCTTCATATAATCATATATCCCACATTCACCATTATTATATTATTAAAATAATATATTCAAATGAATTATTTTATCAGAAAAGATAAAATATTAATTTTTAACAATTGTCACATTTAAAAATTTTCTCCATCTATATCCACATAAAATTAATATTTTCCTCATCATATAAATCAATAATTAATTATTCACAAATAATATTACGAATCACAATATTGACAAACCAGCAGGTTCCCAAGAAAGAGGGGCCTTCCTAGAAAGATTTCTCCTTCTTCTTGTGCAATTAAATAACCTCTCCTTAGACAAAACTGTCTAGACATTGCCAATAATGTTATCTAATAATACTATTCAGATAATATGAATTATTGCTCCGATAATAGAAAATACTGTGTAGTGACAATTATTGAAACAACAGTAATAATAAATATCAAAACAGCAATTATTGAATCAATAAAATAAAATATTGAACAGTAATTACTATAACAATTATTGAGTAATGCTTTCTTACGTAAGAATCAATAATTGGTGCAATACCGCATGTCTATCGCCAGCGTATTCTTTGTGTTTTAACCAACGGGTATTCCAACGGTGTTAACTCAGAATAACTACTGTGTTATTTATAAAAACTCATACTTGTCGTTTTCTTCATCCAATCGCTTTTCGTTATGGGGCCCACAGAAGGCTGTGCCATCGTACGAATATTCTCCAACAGTAAGAATATTCCACGACCAAAAGAATATTCCCAACAAAAATGAATATTTTATAATCACTTGCTTATTTAAAATGTTTGCGCATTTTACCCATAACTAACCACATTAATTAAATCAACCCTTACTATTGCAAAATAATAAATAGAGAAAATTTCACTTTATTTATAAAAAGTTGGGGTCTTACAGAAATTGTAATCACTTCGGTGGTAATCATGGCCATGATAATAAGAGTGGACATTTCAAAAAGAGGAGATTCAACAATGATGAAAAGACGTCAACACCAGCACCTGTTGTTAAGGAAGGAGAACGACCGTCGGTGGTATGTTACAAATATGGAGATGAAGGACACATTAGTCCAAACTGCGCGATGCAGTCCAAAGCGTGTTACAATTGTGGAAAAGAAGGTCACCTAGCCCGATTTTGTCATGCACCAAAGTCAAGTCCAGCTGGGATGGAAGCATCAAAGGCCGTCCCAGACAAGACAAAACCGGTAGTTCAAGGGAGAGTGTTTGTCGTAACCTCCCAAAAAGCAAGGAATCCGAACGAGGTGATCACGGGTAAGCTAATCATAAACTTTAGTGAAGTATATACCTTTTTTGATACCGACTCTACCCATTCTTTTATTTCTCCTACTTGCGCTCAACGTTTAAATTTGACTTCGGAGAAATTAGACTTTGACTTATCGGTTGAAACTCCGTTGGGAGAAACCTTCATTACATCCACTGTTTATAAGTCTTGTTTAATTCAAATCGGTAACCGCACATTACCTGTCGATCTTATTTCTTTGAAAAAACTTGCATTTGATGTGATTTTAGGGATTGATTGGTTAACTACTTATCATGAAAAAATTGATTATTTTCGTAAGGTTGTTAGTTTTTATATTCCTAACCAACCTATTATGCGAATTCAAGCAACCAAACCACTAAAGTCAATCACTGTCATATCAAGTCATAAAGCTATTCGTTTATTGAAAAACAGATGTCAAGCTTTCTTAGCCCATGTCACGGATTTAAATAAAAATACGTCAGATTTGAATGATATTTCTATTGTTAATAAATTTCCTGACGTATTCTCGAAGAACTTCCCCTGCCTACCCCAGAGCATGAAATTGAATTTTGTATCGACCTTGAATAAAGACAAAACACATTTCCAAAGCCCCATATCGAATAGCTCATATTGAACTTCAGGAGTTAAAAACCCAACTACAGGAATTGTTAGACATCGGTTTCATTCATCTTAGTACGTCTCCTTGGGGTGCTACTGTTCTATTCGTGAAGAAGAAAGATGGAAGTATGCGTAGGGGTGAAAACGAGTCGAATCTCAGCGAACACTCTAATGCTCAGATTCGGCTCGACTCGAAAAAATTGAGCTCGAATTTGACTCGAATTCGATAAGGAATTTCTAATTTTGCACCAGATTTGACTCGGATCATTACTCGGACCTACTCGGCTCGTAAGTACTCGACTCATTTACAAAACGAGTTACTCACGAGCCTTCAAATCGAGTTTCGAATATGAACCATTTCGCTTAATACTGAACCACTACATACTAAATTGATTATTGAACTAATGTTTATATATAAAAGTCTTTTACTTTTATTTATGTAAAGAAATTACAAAGAATGTAATACGAATTGACAATCAATTCACTGATTTATTCAAGTACAAGCTTACACAATTTAATACTACACTTTATAAATTATAAAGATTGATACAAATATCACATATTTAGCTTATTAGTATGGATCAGACCAGTATTTAAATATGATCCATCGAACAGGTATCGAGTATGGTTCGAGAAAAAATGAAATACTCGAACCCTAATCTGAGTGAATACTGGTATACTCGAATTTGACTCGTGTATCATTAAACAGAAAACGAGTATGAATCATATTCGACTTGAATCAACTTCGAATTCGAGCTTTGGATCATATTTTCGAACCGATCTCAAGTCGAGTATCGAGCTACTCTGCTCGGCTAACACCCCTAAGTATGCGACTTTGTATTGATTATCGGGAGTTGAATCATGTTACCATCAAAAATAGGTACCCGTTGCCTTGCATTGATGACCTGTTTGACTAGTTGCAAGGAGCCAAATTCTTTTCAAAGATTGATCTTCGTTCTGGATATCATCAGTTGAAGATTAAAACTGATAACATTCCAAAGACTGCTTTCAGAACTCGGTACGGGCATTATGAATTCCTAGTCATATCTTTTGGATTGACTAATGCTCTTGATGCCTTCGTGGACAAGATGAACCGAGTATTCAAGGAATATTTGGATCACTTTGTAGTCGTCTTTATTGATGACATCCTCATATACTCCAAAAGTCATGAAGACCCAATATTTGAGGCTGATACTCCAAAAGCTTCATGAGAACAAGCTTTATGCCAAGTTGAAGAAATATGAGTTATGGCTTAAGGAAGTTGCATTCCTTGGGCACGTGATATCAAATCATAGAATATATGTTGACCCAGCAAAGATTGAAGCAATCCAAAGCTGGGAGCAACCAAAGTCAGTGACAGAAGTACATAGCTTTCTCGGCTTAGCTGGTTATTATCGGAGATTCGTGGAAGGATTTTCTCGAATTGCTACTCCATTAACTCAGCTGACTCGAAAAGATACAAAGTTCAGTTGGAGCGAGGAATGTGAGAAGAGTTTTCAAGAACTCAAGAGAAGACTCATTTCAAAGACTGCTCTAACAATACCATCCGCCTTGAGGATTTGTCATCTAGGTGATGCTTCGGAAAAGGGTTAGGATGTGTTCTCATGCAACATGGGAAAGTCATAGCCTATGCCTCACGATAACTCAAAGAATATGAGAGGAATTATCCTACTCATGATCTAGAGTTAGCGGCGATCATTTTTTGCGCTTAAGATTTGGAGGCATTACTGTATGGAGAGAAGGTGGAGATCTATACGGATCATAAAAGCCTCAAATATTTCTTCACTCAAAAGGAACTCAACATGCAAAAACGACGATGGCTTGAGCTGTTGAAAGATTATGATCATACCATCCAATACCATCTTGGAAAAGCGAACATAGTAGCTGACGGATTGAGTAGAAGATCATATGCGGGTACGAGTGCAATATTGTCAACGCAAAGACCCATTTTGTATGAGCGAGTAGGAACTGTGGCTTATAGACTCGCCTTACCGCCAAGTATGTCTCGTGTTCATAACGTTTTTTACATATCTATGTTACATAAATATGTGAAAGACCCGAACCACATTATTGAGTTAGAACCAGACGAGATAGAGGAAGATTTAACGTACGAAGAGTTACTTGTTAAACTCTTGGATAAGAAGGATCATATTCTACACTCCAAGGTTATACCTCAAGTCAAAGTTTTATGGAGAAACCACGATGTGGAGGAAATGACCTGGGAGTTAGAATCTGAGATGAAGTCAAGATATCCTCACATCTTCGATATACCAGATACGTACCCTAATTTCGAGGATGAAATTTCATAAGAAGGGGAGTTTGTAAGACCCCAACTTTTATGAATAAAGAATAATTTTCTTGAAATATATTTTTGAATATTATGGTGTGGATTTGATATAATGTTATAGTTGTGGGAAATATTTACAAATTTTGCAAAGTATGCAAGTTGTTATAAAATATTCGTTTGGTCGAGGAATATTATTTTTGTCGGGAATATCCGTACGATGGAAAATTCATTGGTGGACCCCACAATGAAAGTATTGTCGTATTTAAAAAATGACAGAATTATCTTTTTATAAAAATAATGGCGAAAGTGTTACCGTTAAAACTGTTGAACTACCCGGTAGTAAAAAGTACGATGAATACGCGTGGTTGCATAAAAAAGACATACAGTATTGATTATTGATGCTTACGTAAGAAGTCATCAGCTTATACTCAATTATTGCTACAATAATTGATGCATCATATCTCTCATATTATTGATTTAATTATTGTCACAGTATCATCTGCATAATATGATATATTATTAAATCAATAATTGAGACGACAAAGTTATTCATATTATTAAATTACAATATTTACAATGTCTAGAAGTTCTGTCAAGGAGAGGTTAGATAATCTAATTGCGCGCCAACAAGGAGAAATCCTTATCGCAAAGCCCCCTCTTTCTTGGGAACGACCTGGTTGTTAAATATTGTGAGTTATAATATTAATGATGAATAAGTTCGTGTTGATTGAAGATGAAATTGATAGTTCCATTGTGTTGGAATTATTATTGTTAGTGGAAATCGACATTTATTTCGATAATAATTGATGTCTGGAGGTTATGTTGACCAATCGGGTAATTAACCGGATAAATGAGCAATTAATTGCTATTAATTCACATGATTATAACTATGTGTTCACATGTGTGTACTATTGATTCACGTGATTTACTATTAGGGGAGTTGGTGCAAGATTGATAATACTTGCATGACTAAGTTAAAAATGGAGGTATAGATGGAGGTACAATACTGTAATTCGTATTTTCACATGTATGGAACTACTGAGTCATATGATTGAACTATTAATTCACATGATTTACTATTAGGGGAAGTGGTGCAAGTTTGATAATACTTGCAGGACTAAATTAAAAATGAAGGGAAAGAGGAATGTATTATATTGTAATATTTCGAGCCCCAAAACGTGCAATTATTGAAACTATATTTTCCTATAAATAGAAGCTCATTCCTTCATTATTTTTCACCAATTCACTAAAGCTATAAAGCAATTATTATAGAGAGAGATTTTAAAGAGAAAGAAAAAGAGAAGTTTGCTACCTCACTATTCCAGTATCCAGTTTTCTTCTGAGGTAAGGGGTATTATTCTTTCGTATTCATGAAGAGAGTTATTTTCTTTCAATACTCGTAAGGGTTGTTATTCCATTATTTATTATTATGTTGGAATAACTTGTCTATTTGAAGCACCGCATACATGGTGAAATTCTTCTGTTATTCCATTATTTATTATTCTGTTGGAATAACCTGTCTGTACGGTCTATCGCATGCCTGGTGAATTCTGTTGTTATTCCATTCTTTATTATTTTGTTGAAATATCATGTCTGTGCGGATTACGTATATGACTGGTTCCATTCTTTATTATTCGTTGGAATAACTCAGATATGATCTATCGCATGCATGGTAAATTCTTCCGTTATTCCATTCTTTATTATTCATTTGAATAACTCACATCATGTGGATTACGCATGCATGGTGAATGATGCTTCAGTATTCATTCCTTATTAAATTGTGGAAATAATCTGTCTACGTGGATTACCTCATGGCGGGCAAAAATCCATTTACAGTTTCATATATTCTATTATACTCAGTTGGTTAAAGTTTTGGCTTCTATACTCCATGAAATTAGTAGAATATCCTGGATATTTGCGCTTCATCTAGTATCTTTTCATGGAAATATTCTTCTGAGCATTCTTGAATTTTACCTCACAAAGCAGTATCATGTTGACAATTTGGACGTTATTGATTCCTAGATAAATTAAATTATAAATCTTTAAAATTTATCCTTGAACTTGTTTTTATTGAATTATTATGTCATTGTCATCATCCTCATTCCTATATTGTGATGAAAGTAATCTTTGGCTTACATGCATAGATGGACTTGGTATGATTATGACCAGGGATTATTCGGTATAATCATAATAGTAATATGACGAATGATGTGGTGAACTCATTGGCCTGTAGTTTATTGATGGACAGTTGTTGGTATGATTATGACCAGCGATTATTCGGTACAATCATGACCATTGATGATTACATGAATATCCTTGGCCGTGGTGTAGGGATGATTTGATTTTATTTATTAAGCTGAGTCTCAGCGATAAAGTTGATGAAAAACTTTTTAAATCATAGAAGATAGTAGATTTTATGCTCTACTTGACTCTTCTAATAGATTGTTTATTCCACTATAGTTTTTGATCTAAAACTTGTTGTCTATTATATTCTATCAATTGCTATACTGTTGAAGGCTAAGGATAATTTATTCTGTATTATCTTAGTCATAATATTTCTTACTGGGCTAGTTGAGCTCACCCTTTTCTTTCATGGTTCTCTTCAGGAAATGAGAACGTAGCTGGGACTAGTCGGGGAATAGAGTGATGGTCCAGATGTTTGCATTAGTAGTCCTCACTATTCTATGAAATAGTGTGATAATAAATGTAATGAGGACTCCATTGAGTGTGGATATTGTCTAGATGACAATATTCTTATTAAAACTCTTAGATTATATTTTGTCGTATTTTACACGACTGTTATATAATTAAGTTGTATTTGAATTTATGTACCATGTATTTGGCGACCCAAGATGGGTGATGTATACCTGTTTTGGGGGCGTCACAAGGGAGGATTGGGTCTGAAAAATGTTGAAAAATGGAATAAGGCCCAGATTATCTACCACTTATGGCAAGTTATAAACTTCAACTCCACTTCTTACTGGGCCAAATGGGTTCGTAAAACTATTCTGAAGCACAATTTCTGGACCACTCCTATGCCTTATGATGCGTCCTGGATATGGAGAAAAGTCCTAAAACTCAGACATATAGCTGCTCAGTTCATTTAATATAAGGTTGGAAACGGGCGTGACATTCGAATTTGGCAGGATCCTTGGTTAGAACCTCACCCCCTTGCTCATCATCCACGTGACCCCATTGTCACAAACTCTAGGCTCTCTTTTAATGCCACTGTTAGCGAAATTATCAGTAATCACACCTGGGCCCCCCCTTTATCCAACGCCGCTAGCCTTCTTCCCATTAAGCAAAAGCTCCTATCCATCAATCACCCCTTCTCTTGGTCCTGATCAAGTTCTTTGGGCTGGACAATCTAATGTCAAGGCTTCCACTATTTGGGCTGCATTTCGTTCCTCTAGTTCGACTGCTGATTGGTGTAAATTAGTTTGGCACAACATGCGGATTCCAAGATATTATTTCTTCCTTTGGTTGGCCTTTCACAACAGACTTGTACTTTGGTCTTAATATCTGTTGCCTATGTAACCAGACAGACGAATCTTTTGCTCATCTCTTTTTTGAATGTGATTTCTCACAACATATATTGAGAAAAGTTCTTGATCATGGTTGGTTGGGGATACCTTTCAGCCGGGACCAATTAATCCTTCGTATCAATTTCACTCGGATAGACATAATGACTTCTCAAATCATAAAACTTTGTTTGGCTACTATGGTTTACAAGATATGGAATAAAAGAAACCAGAGATCTCATGGGGAAAATCCCTCTACTGCGTCAGTCATTGAAAAAGATTGTAGTAATATCATCAAGTGTAAATTATTTCCTATCTAAAAATTTAGAAGATGTGTAGATAGGTACCCTTCTTTAAGGGTCTGACAGTTATAGTTTTTTTGATACCCCCAAATCCGGGTTCCCTAAACTCGAGTTTGGTGCTCACGATCCATTATACATATCACATCTAACTACCGATTCATTGATGAAATACGTCATTCATTACATGTCCTTAATAAAAACATAACTTAAAACATAATTGTATCATCATCATCCTAGGTTAACTAACCTTAAAATAACTTACATACCCTTAGATACTCAAAAGGTTTACATAATTAATTTACATACAGTAACATAATAAGTAAAGTTCACAATAACTACTCTTGAACTTTGCATTTGCCCTTGTCTTTCTTTGACCCTTCGGCTATCTCATCCTTAGCTGAAATATTTTATTTAAGCAAGGGTGAGCAACGAGTTTGCTCAGCAAGTTATAGAGTACAATAAAAGATATAAAAGAATCTAACTTTCTAAAATGTCAACAATGTTCAAAAGATTTCGAAGTAGCTGAACAATAAATTATTTTCAATAACAAGAATTTTCTTGAATTCCAGAATAAATAACATTTCAAGAATGAAAGAATTAAACTCATTCGAAGATTCAATAATATTCATTTGATTAGGAACAATTAGCAGTAATGTAACAATATTCAATAAAGTGGGATATTCTCAGATTTCATACTGAGTGATCACAAATGGAGCAAGAACTAATAGAGGAATCATCAGTTAATTAATACTGAATTATCTCAAGAGTATCAGTTAACCATAAAGATTAAATCATACTTTTCTACGAGTACATGAAGTGAGCAGCCTCATTGTGCCCTATATTATGCATAATACTAAAAAATAGCGCAAGGGTCGGATGTCTAACAATAAAGTTCCCTTTTTATAAAGGTTGTTCATCGACCTTAGTCTTACATCATGAGTATGTACCGCAACAATATAGTTTGGATTGCTTTCAAAGAAATGTTATGATTTCAACATATAATATCAATATTGATCTAGCCGAAATAAATGACATAAATCTTTCAATAACAACTTAGTTTAAATAATAGAACATGAAATCAAATGCACTATGTGCGAATAACAATAATCATTATAGATGTGAATAACCAACAATAATTTTCCACTAATCATGCTTTGAAATTAATAACTCAAGTTGAGTTAGAAAACTTGCCTCGATTGTCGATTATTGCTATGCAATTTAATTTAACTTCTTTTTAAAGACCTATCACTAATAATAATATTGATCTTTTAATTAGCAAAACATATTATAACTCATAATTAACACCACTATTCTTATAATAAATTATCTAACATGTAATCATGTAATCAAACATTCAATAATACCTTACTCATTAGGAATATTATCATTCTTTTATAATACTATTACCATATAACCATTGTTTAAACTCTTGTCTAATATTATTAATATTTTAATAATATTTTATTCACTTTCTAATATAATTAACCATTTAATAATATTTTAATCCCTTATTAATATTACTAATTATTTAATAATATTTTAGTCACTTGATAATATTATTAATCACTAAATAATATTCCAGATATTAATCACATCTTAACCAATTACTAACATTATTAATCAATCAATAATATTTTAATCAATCTTTAATATCTTAACCATTCATAAATATTATTAACCATTTAATAATATTTTAATTAATTAATATTATTATTAATCCTTTAATAATATTTTAATTTAACTTTAATCTAATATTATTAATCATTTAATAATATTTTAATTTAACTTTAATATAATTGTATTAATCATTTAATAATATTTTAAATCAATATCTAATATTATTAATTATTTAATAATATTTTAATTTAACTTTAATCAAATATTATTAATCATTTAATAATATTTTAAATCATTATCTCATATTATAATTATTTAATAATATTTTAATTTTAATTTAATATAATATTATTAATTATTTAATAATATTTTAAATCATTATCTAATATTATTAATTATTTAATAATATTTTAATTTAACTTTAATCTATTATTATTAGTCATTTAATAATATTTTAATTCAATTTTAATCTAAATGTTATTAATTACTTAATAATATCTTAAACTAATATTATTAAGCTTTTAATAATATTTTATTCATTTATTAAACTAATAAATAATTAATTCTAATTGTTTACCCTTTATTAATTCATTTATTTAATTTACCTAAAATGCTATAAATATAACATTTTATCAAAAATGACCAAAATTCTCTCCAAAAATCTGGACACATCATATTTAAGGTCTCTAAGTTATAAAATTGCATTTTTGCCATTTATGACATCCCATAACTTATTATTCTTATTTTTTCATAACTAAACACATCCATGAAAAATACTAAAGCAGTTCTGAAAATTCTTATTTTTTGAAAAATATCAGTACATGGTATCGTGATGAACATATAATTTTTCTGGAATTTTTGGATATCATTTACTATTTTTAAAATGACTAAAATAGTTAGATCTTGCAACAATTATCATGAACAGTTTTTAAGTCCAAAAATTACGAAATTTTCAGGAGATGTTCCTGTTATGTATATGTACTTCCACTAAAAATGTCACAATTTTTGGAGTTACACGGAAAAAGTTATTTTGGTTTACTTTTAAAATAGTTCTTCCTTGTAAAATCCATAACTCTTATTCTACACATCCAAAAATAGCCATCTTTGGACATGATCTAGATAACTCATCATATTAACATACCAAATTTTCTAATAATTTTTAAAGTACAGAAAATGGACTAAACTGCCCCTACAAGAACAGGCCAGAAACTGACCATTAACAGTTTTTCTTTCAACTGGACTGTTTGTACTAAAATGGCTATCAATGCTTGAAAAATTAATATTTTTGAGTGCTACCACTTGGGTTTAAAAAGCTAACTTACTTATCTAGCACCCTTCTTTGACGGATCGCAAAAATAAGGTGTAGATTTCAAATGGTGGATTTTCAAAGTAACATTCTCAAACCTAAAACATAGTTTTCTTTTCTTTTCTTTTGATCGAACTTTTGATACCCAAAATGATTAGATCTAAACATAAAACACTACAAAACATGTAGATCTAGTGTTTTAAGGTTCAAGATCATGAACCTATTATTTTGTCAAAAATAACCACAATAAATCACATCTTTACTAACTAGGGTTTGAGTTTTAGGGTTTTATACCTTTGATCTAGTTTCTTCTCCTTCCAAAATATGAAGCTCGATGATACACAAACTTCTTCTTCTTCCTCTATGTTATGGTAGCCCCCTCTCTCTCTTAAATATTTTGCTCTCTCTCTAGTACATAAGAAATATGAAGTGTCGTAAACTTTTTGCTAGAAAAGGGAATGAGTTCTATTTATAGCTTGAAAAATCTATACATATAACATATATAAGTATACATAAATCTCTAGCAAATCTCCCATATCCTAAGTTAGGATTTTCTTTTATTTTAGACTAGGTGATTTGTTAAACTAGGTGTTGAAAAATTAAAATAACCATGTGCCAATTCCTCTCTCCAAATCTAGCCATATCCCTTATTTTGTCCCATTTTGGGTTTTTCTTTTAATGTCTATTTGCTTATTTATTTATCTAGAAGGTCCAATTTAAATGGACTAGGGTTTGGGCCACTCCATTTAATTATGGGTCCTTAACACTAATATACAACAATTAGAAAATAATTACACTATTAGTGCATCCACAAAATAATTACAAAAATAATACAATTCACATTAATAAGG
The DNA here is from genome assembly GCA_020205605.1 of Panax ginseng. NCBI lineage: Eukaryota > Viridiplantae > Streptophyta > Magnoliopsida > Apiales > Araliaceae > Panax > Panax ginseng. The sequence continues at coordinate 18,306,412 of CM035127.1, read as the reverse complement.
AAACCTAAAATCAAGGAGAAATAACTGCCATAAGTAATAATTTAAATTCAAATATCTGGGATCTAACAACAAAAACAAATTCAAATTCAAAATAATAATTCAAATTCAAATCTTCATCTCCCCCACGTACAGTAGCCCTCTCCTCCGCTACTCCGCCACTACTCCGCCGTGAATCTCCTTCTTCACAGGTTGCCCTCTTCTCTGCTACTCCGCCGCTATCGCGAATCTCTATTGTCCAAAACGCCAATGAGAAAAAGAAGAAGATTCGCACTACAAAAAGTTTAAAAATAAATAAATGTAACTCTTACTATTCTGAATTTTTTTTATGACTATTTGGTTACCCATAAAAACTACAATGGTTACCTTTGTATGAATGGTTGGCTACCAATTGCATCACATTCAAACTAAATTAGTAACTTAATAAAACTGAATTGGTTACCTTGGTCAGAAGGTTTGGCAACGTCATCTTCCTCCTCACCGGCCCCCTTCACCGGTGAGACAAAGCGAGAGTCAACAACAAAATAGTCGATGGGATGGAGAAAGGAGGTGGATATTTGATTTTTCACAATTTCTTCATGTCCAGAAATTCCAATTCCAATTTCATGTCCAAAGGAAAATAAGAACACCGCATAGGAAAAAAAGAGATAAGAGAGTGATGTGTAATGTAATGTTGATAACCAAACCTTCATACCAAGGTAACCAAACTTTTATACCAAGGTAACCAAACCTTTATACCAAGGTAACCAATCTACCTCCACACCTGCAGTATAAATTGGTTACTTTAGTCTGAAAGTTTGGCAACCAACTACATGAAGGTTTGGCTACCAACTGCATCACATTCAAAATAAATTGGTAACTTAATAAAACTGAATTGGTTACCTTGGTATGACATTTTGGTTACCTTGGTATGAAGGTTTGGTTATCAACTGCACTATGAAAAAACTACAGGTGTGGAGGTGGATTGGTAACCTTGGTATGAAGGTTTGGTTACCCCGGCCTGAAAAGTATTACCAAAAAACAGTTGGTGAGCCTCCTACTAATCAAATTAAACATTCACAACAACCATAATAATAACTATAATTTTAAAGGCAAACATGCTAATTTAACACATTATCCACTAGAACACTGATGCATAAATCTCATGAAATTCTATTAAAATAACTTCAAGTTTCATCAAATATCCCAAAAAGATTATAACATTATGAAAATAATGAGCTTCCTCACATTGAGAACTATCTCGATCGATCCGCATGAATTTCAACATCACCATCATCAATCTCCGCTCTACAAATCCTTAGGATCCTTCCCATCCACTTGTCCATCCAATCGATACACAAGTCCCAAGGATTTCCTTCACAGTTCTAGTCAATTCCTTCGCCATGGATCTCGGCTTCATAATCTTAGCAATCTCAATGACATCATCCAGTGATATGTTATCCCGGCCTGAAAAGTATTACCACTGCAGCCTATGTCGGGCAAACCGCCGCCACTTTGGTTTATAGTAGGAAAAAAGAGGATGAAGAAAAAAGAGAGAGAAACAGGAACAAAGATCAAAAATGGGTCTGCTGTATTTGAATGTACGTGTTTGAATAAGAAAATAATAATTAACGGGAAGAGATAAGGGAGATAATCGTGGGCCACGATTAAAGGATACCCAAATGTATTAATTTTGTAAATAAATATGGAAAAATGTATAACTTTTGTAATTATTTTATCTATACACCATTATTGTAATTATTTCGAAAAATGTACTAAAATATGTAATTGATCCTTTAATTATTTGGGCTAACATTTAAATTGTTTGGGCCATGTAAAAATAGTATGGTCCAATACCTAAATTTTATTTTACCCTAATTATTTAATTATGGTTTTTATACCACTCATTTGGGATTTAAATGGTTACTCTCGTACATTTAATTATATAACCCAATTAGACTTACTTTAATTAAGTTATATAATTAATTAGTTGAGATATATAAAATGAATCTCTTAGGGTAGTATAAAATTATAGATAATATCATTCTTCAATACCACAACCCTTAGGTTATTTAATTAGCATACCTAATGTATAATTAGGTTATATAACTTTTCCTTTTTAATTCTCTTTAATAAATAAATAAATACATATACATATTTATAATATATATTTATTTAGACACATACACTTTCCACATAAATCATAACACATTTATCATTCACAATATGTCACAAAATTTTTAATATCATTAATATTTAATTAATATATTCTTATTTCTTGACTTTTCTTTTTGTTTCATTAATTCATTAACTTAATTAGCCCTAATTGGCTTAATAAGTTATTACATAATTATATAATCTCTTTATATTAGTCATATCAATTTAATCACTTAAAGATTATAAATCGTTTTAATTTACCATTCAAGTTATGTTAATTCTCAACATAACTTATCTTACTTTTCTTTAATAAAATTGATTAAGTATTCATCTTAGTTAATTTAATTATATTAAATTAACTAACTCACTTAATTCATATATTCACTTATATGCTTAAAAAAAATTATTCGTAAAAATATACATATATAATCGTATAAAATTCTCGGTCCTTATAGTTTTTTTGTCTATAATATTAGCATCATTGGTTTATCTCTGATTATAGAGGCTTCGCGGGGCATGCCCCTTGATCTTGTTCCATTTTCTTCATCTATATAATCTCAATTTAGCCACAAAAAAAAATGACTTGATTCCTTCATAATCAAACACATCAAAGATGCTTATAAAGATGACCCATCTAGCGACAAATTAAATTAGTTATGTATATAAAAACAACATATACCAACAAGAAATGCAAGATATCTTAGAAAGAGGAATAAAAATACAAAATATGTGCGTACCTTCCGAGTTCCTACAAGGACTGAACAAACACCATACCAGCAGATTCCAACATGTTACTGAATTCAATAATTTTCATAGCTGGCCCAATGCATTCATTGTCACATAAACGCAGGGGGAATATATGAAAAAAATTTGCATTTGATTATACCTTGCAAACCCAAAATCTCCAATCTTTAGAACTGAGTTGTCAGTGTTTGTGGATAGAAAGGAGATTCTGTATCAAAAATAAGATGCATCACAAATGGAATACATTATTATCAAATGCCCTTACCACCTATTTACAATGAAGATATCTCAAATATATGCAAACCCTCTTTAACCCAAAGACTTTAAAAGGTTTAAGCCACAAAACCACATGCAAATGATTACGATCCGAAAGAAGTGGACTTCAAGTGGGCAATTAACATTAAAGGACATGAAGAAGTATAGTCGGCTCTGATACGACCATATTAGATTTATAAATAAGCTCATCAAGTCTAGTATGTTGGGAAAAAATCACCACCTAAATACTGTTGTCTTTGATAAATTAGACGGATAAAATATCAGCACATGCCAAACAGATTAAATTTACAGTTCCACCAAAATAATAACCATGCAAGAAGTAATGAGTAGAAAATATCCAACCACGAGACACTAAGATTTTACGTGAAAAACCCTTTAAAACTAAGAGGTAAAAACCACGGGAAAAACTCCGAACAATTTACTAGAATAATATGAGAGAATACAAAGATATCTTAATTTGAGTACAAACCCAAATTACTTCACCACAATAACTATGTGATGGAACCCAAATAAAACACCCTATTATTTGAACTATCTTTCTCTCTCTCTATTTTCTCTCATTTTCTTACTCTCTTCCACCCTCTCCCGGATGGAATTACTTTCATCCATCCTCCTCGGATGAGATTTCTCACACCCACCCATTTCTTTTTCTCTCTACTCTCGGATGAGAGCTTGTGTTGGTGTGTATTTCTTGTTGCTTTGCTTCCTTTTTATAACCGGTTGAGAGGGGAGTAGCATTAATGAGTGAAGAAAGTTGGTGAGACGTTTCCTTTGACCCATTAATGGGTGAGGACTATTGACCAACATAGTATATAAAGACGTTAAAGTTCTCTCTAACTCAAACTCAATTGACTATGAAAAGAGTTGACCCAACTCATTATATATACTAGACATAATTAGTTAAGTTATTCGATGTGTCACAACATATATACTTTAACATTATTCAATTTCCATATAGTTCATGCATATTATAGACCCATCATACTTTAACTGTCATGTGACGCCCCCAAAATAGGTATACATCACCCATTTTGAGTTGTCAAATACATGGTACAGGAACAACTACAACTTTATTAATACAATATAAAAACTGTGAGTTTAAAAATAAATATTGTCTTCTAGACAATATCCACAACCAAATAAGTCCTCATTACAATTATTGAAACTTTATTTTACAAAAATGGTGAGGACTACTAAAATAACTTCTAGAACCATCATTCCACACCCCGACTCGTACTCGCTACATTCTCGCCTCCTGAGAAGAAAAATGGAACAACAAGGAAAATAGTGAGCTCAACTAGCCTAGTAAAAAATATTATGACTAAGATAACATAGAACAAATTATCGTTAGTCCTTAACAGGGAAAAATCTGATAGAATATAATAGACAACAAATTTCAGATCAATATTCGCAGCGAAAAATAATAATTCATAGAAGAGTAACGTAGAGGATGAAATCTTCTAATATCTATGAATTTAACAGTCCATCATCATTATTTTATCCCTGTAACATCAATCAATATTCATCTTGAATCAAATATTCATCTTTGCACCACAGGCCAAAGATATTCATCAGTTGGTCATGTTCACCTCAACACCTGTTCATCTTTGCACTACGGGCCAAAGATATTCATAAGAAAATCAACCATCTTTGCACTACAGGCCAAAGATATTCAGTAACATTATCATTTAGGACTGAGGATAATGAAAAATAATTTTAAAGAAACGAATTCAGTGAAATAAAAGACAAGGATTAAGGATTAAGGATTCGTAATTCGGTTTATTCATGTCCAAAAATACCTCAAAAATAATCATAGTGGAGTAAAATTCAAGAATGATCAAAACATGGATACAATCAAAGCTAGTATCCATAATAGATATTTTGGACGAAAAACAAAAATTTAATTTTTTCCGTGAATAGTGTCAGATTCGTGAATAAGATCAGATACGTGAATAGTGACGTATACGTGAATAGTAACCCCGACACCAAAAAGTTCTAAATTTGATAAAAATTTCAGATCAATATTTCGGCATAATGATATTGAAAGAATAACATCATTACAAAAAAAAAATAACATCCCTTACCTCAAAAGAATAAGACTTTAGTTAAAAACAGGATATAAGCTATGACTTGAACTTGCATCAGATATAGAACACTCAAAGTATTAAAATACTCACAAGAATATGCTCAATATATCGAGAGAGAGAGAGAGAAAACTTCATTTCGGTGTAATTTTCAATTCTAACCCAAGCACCTATTTATAGAAAATGCTTTAACACCAAAGCGTAAAATTTAATAAAATATTAATATATATATTATAATTTCTACGCCCACTTTTAAGGATCTGAATTCAGCAAATTTCAACACATGCAAGACCCACAATAATGACAAAAAAACGTTTTTCATATTTAAAATATTTTAAACTTCAAAAAATTAATTATTTCGGAGCTTCAGAACTTCAATAATTCATAATAAATAGCCCTTTTGTCGTAAAATTGAATCTGGCTAATTTTTATAGGAAGTTCAATTCTCTACAACTTTACGTAAGAAAGTTTTTCCAAATTCAAAAATGTAAATTGACCCAAATCCACATACTGACGATTTTATGTGCTATAATCAAATTTCAGTCAATAAATGGGGTCCACCGACATGTTTAACATGTTTTAAACATTTATTGTAACAAAAATACTCTTCCTCCTCGTATACTCATATATCCTACATTCATCGTAAAAATATTATCATTATTATATTATTAAAATATAATAATATATTTAAATGAATTATTTTATCAGAAAAAGATAAAATATTTATTTTCCACAATTGTCACATTAAAAATTTTCTCCATCTATATCCACATAAAATCAATATTTACCTCATCATATAAATTAATAATTAATTATTCATAAATAATATTACAGAATCACAATACTGACAACCACGCAGTTCCTAGGAAAGAGGGGGCCTTCTGGTAAAGATTTCTACTTACTGGCTCGCAATTAAATAACCTCTCCTTAGACAGAACTTTCTAGACATTGCCAATAATGTTATCTAATAATATTATTCAGATAATATGAATTATTGTCTCGATAATGGAAAATATCGTAGTGACAATTATTGAAACAACAAGAATATAAAATATCAATGCAAAGAATTATTGAATCAATAAAATAAAATATCGAATAAAGAATTATCGTAATAATTATTGAGTAAGGCCTTCTTATGTAAGAATCAATAATTAGTGTAATACAAAGTGTCTTCGCTGCGTTTTAACCAAAGTATTTTAACAAGATTAATCTCAGAATAACTACGCCTGTTATTAAAATAACTTATATTTGTCGTTTTTCTTCATCCAATCGATTAATTATGGGGCCCACTCTTGTCGTCACCGTCGCATAAATATTCCCCGATAAAGAAGAATATTTCACCACCAAACTAATATTTTATAACCACTGCTTATTTGAAATATTTCATGATTTTACCCATAGCTATCCACATTAATCAAATCAACCCTTACTATTTCAAAATAATAAATAGAGGAATTTAAATTTCATTTATTAATAATTTGGGGTCTTACAACCTCCCCTCCTTATGAAATTTCATCCTCGAAATTGACGTACGTACCTGGTGTTTTGAAAAGATGAGGGTACATCGCTTTCATTTCCGTTTCCAACTCCCAGGTCATTTCCTCTATAGCATGGTTTCTCCACAAAACTTTAACTTGTAGTATAACCTTCGTGCGTAGGACATGCTCCTTTCTATCCAAGATCTTGACAGGTACCTCCTCGTACGTTAAGTCTTTGGCTATCTCGTCCGGTTCTAACTCAATGACGTGGTTCGGGTCTTTCACATATTAACGAAGCACAGATATATGAAAAACATTATGAACACGAGACATACTTGGAGGTAACGCGAGTCTATAGGCTACATTTCCTACTCGGTCAAGAATCTGAAATGAACCAATAAATCGTGGATTGAGCTTTCCTCTCTTCCCGAATCTTGTAACTCCCTTCCATGGGGCAACACACAATAATACATGATCCCCAATACTAAATTCTACGCCCTTTCGATGAAGATCCGCGATAACTTTTTTGTCAATCTTGTGCCGCTTTTGTATCGTTGATTTAATCATTTGGATCTTTTCCGTAGTTATACGTACCAACTCGGGTCCCAACAATGTTGCCTCACCCACCTCATCCCAACATATTGGAGAGCAACATTTTCATCCATACAATGCTTCGAATGGAGCCACACCTATACTTGCCTGATAACTGTTGTTGTAGGAGAATTCCACTAATGGTAAGTACTTATCCCAACTCCCTTTGAAGTCTAGGACACAGAGTCTTAATAAATCTTCAAGAGTTTGAATAGTCCTCTTTGATTGTCCGTCCGCTTGAGGATGGTATGTCAACTAAATCGAACTGCACTCCATAGCTTTTTGCAAGCTAACCCAAAATCTTGAAGTGAATCTTGGGTCACGATCCGAAACTATGGATAATGGCATGCCATGCAACCTCACAATCTCATTTACGTACACACTAGCAAGACGTTCAAGGGAATAAGTCTCCCGTATCGGCAAGAAATGAGCAGACTTGGTTAATCTATCAACAATAACCCAAATAGCATTTATGCCTTGAGAAACCGTGGGAAGACCCGTAACAAAATCTATGGTAATGTGTTCCCACTTCCATTTTGAAATCTCAAGTGGTTGCAACGGACCCTTAGGTACTTGATGCTCCGCCTTTACACGTTGACAAGTTAAACACATCGAGATAAACTTTGCAATCTCTCTCTTCATATTGTTCCACCAAAATGTATGTCGAAGATCACGATACATTTTAGTACTTCCAGGATGAATTACAAATGGTGTATTGTGTGCCTCCATCATGATCTTGTACTTCAAATCAGAATCGTTAGGAACACAAAGTCTGGAATGGACTCAAAGTATTCCTTCTTCATCGATTCTTGCTTCTGGAATATCACCTTCTTGCACTTTCTTCTTCATCCGCATCAACTCCGGGTCTGTGGATTGAGCAACTTTAACTTTTTCGATTAAAGTTGGTTCTATACGTATACTTGACATCATTGCATGGGTCCCCGGAGTCTTGAATTCTATCTTAATCTTTTGTAAATCACACAAAATGGGTCTTTGTGTAACAGCATCGCATTCGTTCCCGCATATGATCTTCTACTCAATGCGTTAGCTACCACGTTCGCTTTTCCAGGATGGTATTGAATGGTGTGATCGTAATTTCAATAGCTCGAGCCAACGTCGCTGCCGCATGTTGAGTTCTTTTTGAGTGAAGAAATATTTGAGGCTTTTATGGTCTGAATATATCTCCACTTTCTCCCCGTATAGATAGTGCCTCCATATCTTTAGCGCGAAAACGACTGCTGCCAACTCTAGATCATGAGTAGGATAATTTCTCTTATATTCTTTAAGTTATCGCGAGGCATAGGCTATGACTTTCCCACGTTGCATGAGAACACATCCTAACCCTTTTTCAAGCATCGTCAGAATAACAAATCCATCCGAACCAGACGGTATTGTCAGAACAGGTGCCGAAATGAGTCTCCTCTTAAGCTCTTGGAAACTCTTCTCGCATTCCCCGCTCCATACGAATTTTGTATCCTTCCGAGTCAACTGAGTTAACGGAGTAGTGATTCGAGAAAACCCTTCCACGAATCTCCGATAATAACCAGCTAAGTTCCGTAGTTACGACTTCAACCACCGTCTTCTATTGCACCCAACTTTGTATTGCTTCAATCTTCGTCGAAGTCAACAGATACTTCATGTTTTGACACTGACGCGCCCAAGAAATGCTACTTCCTCGCCGTTTAACTCGTCGATTTCTTTAACTTGGCATATAACTTGTTTTCACGAAGCCTTTGGAGTACCAAACTTCAAATGGTGCGCATGATCTTCACGACTTTTGGAATATATGAGGATGTCATCAATAAAGACAACAACAAACTGATCCAAATATTCCTTGAATACTCGGTTCATCATATCTATGAAAGTCGCAGGAGCATTAGTCAATCCAAAAGACATGTCTAGGAATTCATAATGCCCGTACCGAGTTCTAAAGGCAGTCTTTGGAATATCTTCAGTTCTAATCCTCAATTGATGATATCCAGAACGAAGATCGATCTTTGAAAAGAATTGTGCTCCTTGAAAAGAATTGTGCAGTCAAGAGATGCGACGATAGATTTTTCGACAGCCATGGATGCCGGTCTAGTCGCAATTAGCGACGATAAGCTCATTGACGACGTCGAGGAAGGAGAAGTAATCTGCAAAATTGGACCAGATAGGACGGTCGGATGATAGGTGGCGGGAGATCTGAGGTTCTAGGGTTTTGAGGGTTGATCGAGTGCGGCGGAAGCTCTGGAGTCTTGATCGAGTGCGGCGGAAGCTTTGGGCTCTACTATGGTTGTTCCTTTTACTCTCAGATTTGGATGATCTGTACTGGTTATTGGATCTGTTTTGAATTTATTATATGTTTAATTTATTAATTCATCTTCTTTCTCTGTTTTATCTATTAGTTCAGCTTCTATCTGTTAATGGATCTGCTCTACTATGGCTCTACTAAGGTTGTTTCTTATGGATTTGTTTCAAGTTATCTTTTCTGGTTTTGGGTTATACGTTTATGGTGATTTGGTTTCTGGTTCTGGATTTGGTTTTGGGTTTCATGTGTTTCTCTGTTTATGTTTCGATTAAGCTGCTGCTTCCCATGTTTTTAGCTTTATTTGTTCTGATCTTATTTTGGATCTGAGAATTGGATTGTGTTCTTTAAATGAATTTTGATTTTGTTTTGATATCCTCTGCTCTTCATCTTCGTCGGAAAATTTGGGGCAGGGGTGTTGTTTTGTTTGGTTTAAATGTATTAAAGAAAAGGGTGTGACCATTTTACACTTTAATATATCAAAAATGTTTAATCACAAAATATTTTTTTTTTTACACACATCAGTTGAGTTATGCCCCACCCAGATAGCCACGTCAGCAATTTCTGAAGTGGCAGCCTCAATTGAATGAAATTGAAAAAAAAATAATAGTTTAATCATCTAATTGACAAAATTAAAAGGTGAATCACTGAAGTGGAATATGACCTATAGTTTAAGGTAGTAAATTATATTTAAGCCAAAAAATAATGTATGTGTTGAAACAAACCACTTTCTTATACGGTTTAGACGAAAAAAATGGTTGAATACACTTTTGACCCTTCAAATTGTTATCCATTTTTAAAATTATTTTAAAGTTTATTTTTTTGTCAATTAAGTCTTTAGATTGACATTTTTTATCAATTTTGTTCTTTTTACCCGATTTGAACCCAACCCTACTCATTTTAACCAAATTTTGACCCAATCTAACCCAGTTTGACCCTACCCCAATTTCACTAATTAATTTTTTTTAAAAAAACAAAAAATGGTTAAACAACACTTTTGATCCTCCAAATTATCACTCACTTTTAAAGTAGTCTTTAAAGTTTATTTTTCGTCAATTAAGTCCTTAAAGTGATATTTTTTGTCGATTCAGTTCTTTTTACCCGATTTGACCTCAACCCTACTTAATTTGACCCAATTTAATTTCACTAATTAATTTTTTTAAGAAAAAAACAAAAAAGTTAAATTATTTTAAAATAATATTTTATTTTAAAATATTAAAATGATTATTATTTTAAAATTATTAAGAATAATTATTATTTTAACAAGTTTTTAAAATAGTTATTATTTTTAGGAAAAAAATATTAAAACTTTTATTTTTTTCAAAATGAGTAAAGTTTCATAAAATATAGATTAAAAAAAATAAAGTTTAAATTTTTAATTTTAAATTATATTTATGAAAATCTACACATCTTTAAAAAAATAGATTTTTTTATGAAAATAAAGTAATTTTTATTTACTTTTTGGAAACTAAACAATTAATTCTTACTTAAAATTTTCAAACGACTTATATTAAGGGGCTAAAATAATTCTCTAAAACGTCTTTTATTAAGGGACTGAAGGGATATAAATTATCTAAAAAATACTACTCATTATAAAATTTATTATTTTATAATTTTAATGAATTATTTTAATTTAATTTAAAAATATTTTATTTTAACTTTTAAAAATTAATAATAACCATATAATTTGGAGGGAGGGAGGGAGTATTAAGAGAAATGTTAAATCCACAATATTTTTTGTTATTTTTACAATAAAAGTGTCGCTGTAGAGGATCTATAGCGATATTTTTGTTGTGAAAATAATACTTTTTGTTGTGAATTTAACAATTTCCGGTATTAAACTTTTTTTTTTTTCTGGTTTTACGGGGGACCATCGCCATTATCAAGAGCATGCATGAGAAAGAGAGACACTGAGACAGAGTGGCAGAAAATCTGGAGAGAGAGAGAGAGAGAGAGAATGGGTATTAGCCAAATGCCAGTCAATCGACAGTCCAATAATTCAGAGGCGTAAGCATTACGCTCTTTTAATATTATTACAATGAAAAAAATCTATGCTATCAAATTTGGCTTTATCTAGTTTTTCTTTGGCTTGAAAGACCATACTACCCAGTCAAATACTCCTTTCCAAGATATTTAAGCATCTCAATTCCCAAGAGAAAGCAAAGACGAAGCCTGCAGAAAGACAAAGGTAGGAGAAATGGTGGTCACAAATGTTCTTCACATGAATGCAGGAAATGGTGAATCTAGCTATGCCAATAACTCATTCCTTCAGGTGTCTCCCTTTCTCTGTCTCTCTCTCACACAGACACACAAAAACTTAACACACAAAGAGACTTGCCAAAGCTTGTCTGATATATATATATATATATATATATATATATATATATATATATATATATGTTCATGTCCTACTCTCCATCTATTACAAAAATAGCCTCATTTTTCATCCAAATCTTGGATGAGGAGACATACCATGTAATTTAATTTCACAGTACACATTTATTTATAGCAACATGACTATTGATCACTAAATGTGTATTGAAGATATAGATCTCCGGAATGTTGACTTTACAAAGCCTTTCTTAACTCAATAACTTTTGTATTACTCTATATAAATTTTAACACCATACAACTCTTTTCTTTCTCTTACTCTGTTTCTTTCTTCTCTCTTGCTCTGGCTTATACAAAATGACACTTAGAGCTCTCTATTTATACTAGTGCATAGAGACTTCTAGACCCATATTAAACAGCATATTCAATGTACTAACATGAACCATACTATTAATAACTTAGCTATCATATCTTTTTTCTTTCTTACAATGAGCACAAAATACAAAGAGTCATTAATATCCATTATTTTTTAGTTTGCTCATCTTCCAACACGGAAGCGTAATGGAGAGGAGTTGAGACCCTAATTTTGGGCGGTTGATGCCAAAGCAAAAGTTATGTTGCTGCTATCTGTCACTAGCAATTTTAAAAGTGTCGCTAAATGTACACATTTGAAATGCAGTATTAGTAACACAAAAATTCATTATTAATACTTGTAAATTTTACAACTGGTAATCTTCTTGTGGAATGAATTGAAAAGAGTATCTGTATTATGTCACTCTAACATTAATTTAAATATTTAATCATGTTAATTTTCAGAAAATAGTTATTTCGAAGGTACAACCAATATTAACGGACACCATCAAGAATATGTATAGTCAAACCTTCCCGGAGTGTTTTAACATAGCTGAGCTTGGTTGCGCTTCGGGGCCAAACACCCTCTCCTCCGTTTCCAATATTATGGACGCAGTTTCTGATTTGTGCCTGGAAAATAATCGAAAATACCGGAATTTCATGTCCCTAAATGATTTACCTGTAAATGACTTCAACAACATTTTCAAATCACTCCCAGCTTTCTATGACAATGTCAAGAAGGAAAAAGGAGACGAATTCGGGCCTTGTTTCATATCAGGAATGCCAGGTTCATTCTATGACAGGATTTTCCCTAGCAAGAGCCTACACTTTGTTCATTCTTCTTACAGTGTTCATTGGCTCTCTCAGGTATTTTTCATTTTTTTCATATGTATAAAGAAACTTTCATTGAAGATCGATATACTCTTTCTGATGTTATTGTATAAATTTGTTAGATCTACGCGTGTAGGGACATTCTAATTTCTATGTGAATAGGGGCGGATCTAGAATCTGTTCCCAACATGGGAGGATTTGTTTGAGTTGAAAACTGAAAGGAAGGACTGAAGTTTAGCGAGTTAGAAAGCGAGAGTAGTAGTAGTAGTTAGAAAGCGAGAGAATTTCTCGTGTGTTTATTTTATTTTTAGAGTAGTAGTAGTTTAAGTATTTTTTTTGACCTTCTAAGTTTAACTTTTTCGTAAATCTGCCCTTTTAAGTTTATTAAGTTTTATTTTTACCCATACCCCTATACCTTTAAAAAAAAGTCCAACCCTTTGAATAGATCAGCGAGTCGCGAGTGTATGTGAGCAATAATTATTTACACAATGTCAAAAAAGCATTAGTAAGTGATTATATTAAAGCATGATCACGAATCAATAATATGTTTTTTGATAAAGTCCTAGTAGACCATTACTCTTTATTACATCATTTCTTTTAAGTGGCCAAAAGAAATTTTATAACACTAAAAAAAGAAGGCGAATCCATAAAAATTGGATAAGGCCACAAAGGAGTTGCATCATTGATAAAAAGAAAAACACAAAAAATATTATATATGCATGTTTTGTTTTTGTACGTATATCTATTCCTAATAATCTGTTAATTAATGTTGCTGATTATTACACGGTAGGTTCCTGAAGGGCTGGAAAATAACAAGGAAAATATATATCTGGCGACGGGGAGTCCTCCTGACGTGTTTGAGGCGTACTTGAAGCAATTTCAGAGGGATTTTTCATCATTTCTCCCATGAAATAGTACCAGGTGGCCGAATAGTTTTAACATTGCTCGGTAGGAGTATCGTGAATTTCTCTAGCAAAGATGGTTGTGGCCGTTACAACCTGCTTGGAGAATCACTTGCTGGCATGGTAAAGGAGGTATCAAAGTTAGCCTTATTAACTAGCTTTTTAACGATAATATAGGCCGTTGATATTGTTAATATAGGCCGTTGATAAGTATCGTTTTAAAGTATTGAGTGTTGTTAAAACAATGCAAAAATGTCGTTAAAGATATATTTGCTCTGACAACTGCATACATAATATATTGTTTTTATTATTCAATTAATATTTTTAATTTCATATAGCATACATTGTACTTAAACTACCATATATATATGGTTGTTACATACTTTTGTTTAACAGTTTACTGATCATTTCCTGGTTGCCTTTAATTAGGGGATTGTTGCAGAGGCTGATTTATTCTCATTCAATATCCCTATCTATTTGCCATACAAGGATGAAGTGGAGGCTATTATTCAGGATGAAGGCTCCTTTAATCTTGATAAGCTACATACTTTTAGAGTGAATTGGGATGTTGGTGAGAACGATGGCGAGTGTAGTAGTCCAAAAACTATGGCAGATGGTATAAGGGCTTTTATGGAACCCATGCTGGCGAGTCATTTTGAGATTCTATTATCCACGATTTATTCATTAGGTACGCAGATCTTTTGGCTGAGGTTCCGTCAATGGATGATCTAAATTGCTTTAATATAGTTGTTTCTTTAACAAAGAAATAACTAAGTACGTACTGATAATCTGTTTTGGGCAATTTGTTGCGACTCCTCACACAAAAAGATGCTAGTACTGCATGTTGGATTTTTGCTATAAAAATCATATTTATCTATTTATTTAATGTTTTTTTATTTATGTTGGACGTTTATGTATTAATAAAATTACATCATTCATGTGACGCCCTCAAAATAGGTATACACCACCCATTCTGAGTTGTCAATACATGGTACAGAAACAACTACAACTTTATTATTATAACAGTAAAACTGTGAGTTTAAATACAGATATTGCCATCTAGACAATATCCACATACAAATAAATCCTCATCATAATTATTGATACATTATTTTATAAAAATGGTGAGAACTATTAAACAACTCTCTCTAGAACCATCATTACATCCCCCGACTCGTACTCGCTACATTATCTCCTCTTGAGAAGAAAAATGGAACAAAAAAGAAAATGGTGAACTCAACTAGCTCAGTAAAGAATATTATGACTAAGATAATATACAACAAATTATCGTTAGTCTCCAACAGAAAAAATCTAATAGAATACAATAGACAACAAGTTTTAAATCAATATTCACAATGAAATAATAATTCATTAGAAGAGTTAAGTAGAGAATGCAAACTACTATCTTCTATGTATGAATTTTAAAGTTCGTCGTCTATCTTTTATCCCTGTAACATCAATTAATATATATCTGGAATCAAATATTCATCTTTGCACTACAAGCCAAAGATATTCATCAGTTGGTCATGTTCATCTAAACACCAGTTCATCTTTGCACTACGGGCCAAAGATATTCATCAGAAATCATTCATCTTTGCACTACAGACCAAAGATATTCCATAATATCATCATTTAAGACTGAGGATGATGAAAAATATTTTTTAAATAAACGAATCCAATGAATCAAAATGACAAGGATTAAGGATTCGAACTTTGTTTTATCCACGTCCAAAAATACCTCAAAAATAATCATAGTGGTGTAAAATTCAAGAATGATCAAAACATGGATACAATCAAAGCTAGTATCCGTAATAAATATTTTGAACGAATTTTTTTTTTTCACGAATAAAGGTAAGTATTCGTGAATAAGATCAGATACGTGAATAAGAACTCCCGACAATTAAAAGTTCCAAATTTGATTAAAAAGTTCAGATCAATATTTCAAAAGATAATGATATTAGAATAAATAATATCATTTTAAAAAAAAATCCCTTACCTCGAAAAGATTAGTACCTCCTATTAGAATACTTGGTCTAAAGGTCAAGGAACTCAGACCAGATAACAATACTCAAAGTATCAAAATCCTCAAAAGAATACGCTCAATATATGTAGAGAGAAAAATATAGAGAAAACTTCAGCTTCGTGTAATTTTCAATTCTAACCTAAGCACCCTATTTATGTAAAAAATGCTTGTAACACCAAAGCAGTAAAATTTATTAAAATAATATTATTATTTGTTAAAATTTACACGCCCACTTTTGGAGATCCGATTTCAAAGAATCAATAACACATGCTAGACCCACTTAACTCACCAAAAACGTTTTCCATAATTAAAATATTTTAAACTTCCAAAAATTAATTATTTTGAGTTTCTAACTTCAATAATTCACAATAAATAGCCCTTTTGTCAGAAAATTTGAATCTCGCTACTTTTTGTAGGAAATTAAATTCTCTACAACTTTGCAGAAGAAAGTTTTTCTAAATTCCAAACAAAAATTGACCGAAATTCATAAACGGACAATTTTACAGGCTATAATCAAATTTCAGTCAATAAATGGGGTCCACCGACATGTTTAACATGTTTTAAACATTTTTTGTAACAAAAATACTCCTCCTCCACATATACTCATATATCCCACATTCATCGTAAAAATATCATCATTATTATATTATTAAAATATAATAATATATTTAAATAAATTATTTTATCAGAAAAAGATAAAATTTTAATTTTTAACAATTGTCACATTAAAAATTTTTCTCCATCTATATCCACATAAAATCAATATTTTTCTCATCATATAAATCAATAATTAATTATTCACAAATAATATTACGTAATCACAATATTGGCAAACTGCATAGTTCTCAGGAAAGAGGGGCTTTCCAATAAGAATTTCTCTCATCGCCGCAATTAGGTGACCAAACCTCTCCTTAGATGTAACTTTCTAGACATTGCCAATAATGTTATCTAATAATATTATTCAGATAATATGAATTATTGCTTCGATAATGGAAAATATCAGATAAGTGACAATTATTGAAACAATAGTAATATAAAATATCAACGCAAAGAATTATTGAATCAATAAAATAAAATATCGAATAAAGAATTCATCGTGAATAATTATCGAAAAGGCCTTCACGTAAGAATCAATAATTGGTGCAATACCGCGTGCCATCTTCTTGGCAACAACGCCAGACATCGTGTTTTAAACCACGGGTATTTTAACAAAGATAATTGTAATAACTACGCCCGTTATTTTTAAATAACTTATATTTGTCGCTTTTTCCTCATCCAATCGCTCGTTATGGGGCCCACAAAAGATCGCGCCATTGCATTTAATATTCCTCAACAAAGAAGAATATTCCATTCACCAAACTAATATTCCCCACAACAATGAATATTTTATAACCACTGCTTATTTTGAAATATTTTATGATTTTACCCATAACTATCCACATTAATCAAATAAATCCTTACTATTTCAAAATAATAAATAGAGGAAAATAAATTTTATTTATTAATAATTTGGGGTCTTACAACCTCCCTCCTTATGAAATTTCGTCCTCGAAATTGACGACGTATTCTGTGTGTTTCAAAAGGTGAGGATACCTCGCTTTCATTTCCGCTTTCTAACTCCTGTGTCATTTCCTCTATAAGCATGATTCCTCCACAAAATTTTAACTTGTGGTATGACCTTCGTATGTAGGACATGCTCCTTCTTATCCAAGATCTTAACAGTACATCTTCGTGACGTTAAGTCTTCTTCGCTATCTCGTCCGGTTCTAACTCTATAACGTGGTTCTGGGTCTTTCACATATTTACGAATACGATATGTGAAACAAATTATGAACACGAGACATACTTTGAGGTAACGCGAGTCTATAGGCTACATTTCCTACTCGGTCAAGAATTTGAAATGGACCAATGAATCGTGGATTGAGCTTTCCTCTCTTACCAAATCTTGTAACTCCCTTCCATGGAGCAACTCGCAACAATACATGATCCCTTATACTAAATTCTACGTCCTTTCGATGAAGATTCGCATAACTCTTTTGTCGATCTTGTGCCGTTTGTATACGTTGTCGAATCATTTGGATTTTTTCAGTAGTCATACGTATTAACTCGGGTCCCAACAATGTTGCTTCACCCACCTCATCCCAAATATATGGAGAAGCGACACTTTCGGCCCATATAATGCTTCAAATGGAGCCACACCTATACTTGCTCGATAAACTGTTGTTGTAGGAGAATTCCACCAATGGTAAATACTTATCCCAACGACCCTTGAAGTTCAGGACACGTAGTCTTAATAGATCTTCAAGAGTTTGAATAGTCCTCTCGATTGTCCGTCTGCTTTGAGGATGGTATGCCGAATCAATCGTAATCTGCGCCCATAGCTTTTTGCAAGCTAACCCAAAATCTTGAAGTGAATCTTAGGTCACGATCCAAACTATGGATATTGACATGCCATGCAATCTCACAATCTCATTTACGATATTTGAGCAAGTCGTTCAAGGGAATAAGTCTCTCAGACGGCAAGAAATGAGCAGACTTGGTTAATCTATCAACAATAACCCAAATAGCATTGATGCCTTGAGAAATCGTAGGAAGACCCCAGAACTAAATCCATGGTAATGTGTTTCCACTTCCATTTCGGAATCTCAAGTGGTTGCAATGGACCCTTTGGCACTTGATGCTCCGCCTTTACACGTTGACAAGTTAAACATGTTGAGATAAACTTTGCAATTCTCTCTCTTCATATTGTTCCACCAAAATGTATGTCAAGATCACGATACATTTTAGTACTTCCGTGATGGATTGCAAATGGTGTATTGTGTGCCTCCATCATAATTTTGTACTTCAATTCGTAGTCGTTAGAACACAAAGTCCGGAGTGGACTCAAGTATTCCTTTCATCATCGATTCTCGCTTCCTAATAGCACCTTCTTGTACTTTCTTCTTCATAATGACGTATCGCTCAAGGCTGGGTGGCTTGAGCAACCTTAAACTTTTTCTATTAAAGTTGGCTCTACGCGTATACTTGACATCATCACACTCGTTCCTCGCATATGATCTTCTACTCAACGCCACTACCACTACGCTCTTTTCCGTGATGGTATTGAATAGTATGATCGTAGTCTTTCAACAACTCAAGCCAACGTCGTTGCCGCATGTTGAGTTCCTTTTGTGTGAAGAAATATTTAAGGCTTTTGTGGTCTGAATATATCTCCACTTTCTCTCCATATAGATAGTGCCTCCATATCTTTAGCGCGAAAACAACTGCTGCCAACTCTAGATCATGAGTAGGATAATTCCTCTCATATTCTTTTAAGTTGTCGTGAGGCATAGGCTATGACTTTCCCACGCTGCATGAGAACACATCCTAACCCTTTGCCTCAAGCATCATTTCAGAGATAACAAATCCATCCGCAACCGGATGGTATTGTTTAAACAAAGCCAAATAAGTCTCCTCTTAAGCTCTTGGAAACTCTTCTCGCATTCCTCGCTTCCATGCGAATTTTATATCTTTCCGAGTCACCGAAGTTAATGGAGTAGCGATTCGAGAAAATCCTTCCACTAATCTCCGATAATAACCAACTAAGCCCGTAAAGCTACGTGACTTTGGCCACCGACTTTGGTTGCTTCTAACTTTGTATTGCTTCAATCTTCACGGATCAACAGATACTCCATGTTTCGACACCACGTGCCCAAGGAATGCTACTTCCTCGCCGTAACTCGCATTTCTTTAACTTGGCATAAAGCTTGTTTTCACGAAGCCTTTGGAGTACCAAGCTTCAAATGGTGCTCATGATCTTCACGACTTTTGAATATATGAGGATGTCATCAATAAAGATAACAACGAATCGATCCAAATATTCCTTGAATACTCGGTTCATCATATCCATGAAAGTCGCAGGAGCATTAGTCAATCCAAAAGACATGACTAAGAATTCATAATGCCCATATCGAAGTTCTAAAGCGCGCCTTTTGAATATCCTCGCTTCTAATCTTCAATTGATGATATCCGTAATCTAAGATCTATTTTTGAAAAGAATTGTGCTCCTTGCAATCGGTCAAAACAGTCATCAATACGAGGTAGAGGATACCTATTCTTGATGGTGACATGGTTCAATTCTCGATAGTCAATACAAAGTCGCGATACTCCCATCTTTCTTCTTTACTTAATAAAACAGAGCACCCCAAGGAGATGTACTAGATTTAATGAAACCGATGTCCAACAATTCTCAGTAGTTGGACCTTTAACTCCTAAAGTTCAATAGAGCCATTCGATATGGGGTTTTAGAAATGGGCTTTGTACCAGCTCAAGATCAATAAAGAATTGACTTCACGCTCGGGGTAGACGGAAGTTCTTCGTGAAATACGTCAGAAAGTCAATAACAATGTGAATATTATTCAAATTTGACGTGTCTTTATTCAAATCCATAACATGGGCTAAGAAAGCTTGACATCCGCTTTTTTCAATAAACGAATAGCTTTATGATTAGATATGATGTTGATTGATTTTAATGGTTTAGTTGCTTGAATTGCATAACAACAAAGTTGTTTAGGAATATGAAAGCTAACAACCTTATTTAAAACAATCAATTTTGGCATGATGAGAAGTTAACCAATCAATCCCTAAAATCACATCAAAAGCAAGTATCTTTAAAGAGATAAGGTCAATGGGTAATGTAATGGTGCCAACTTGATTAAACAAGATTTATAAAACATTGGATGTGATGAAAGTTTCTCCTAACTGAGTTTCCACAGATAAAGTCAAAATCTAATTTCTCCTGAGTCAAGTTTAAACGCTGAGCACAAGCAAGGAGAGAGATAAATGAATGGGTAGCACCAAAGATTCAAGTAAGGTATAAACTTCGCAAGAATTTATAAATAGCTTACCCGTGATCACCTCGTTTGGGTTCATCGATTTTGACCTACCACAACAAACGCTTCTTCCAGAACCGTTGACTTTGACTTTTTCGGGACGGTCTTTTCGAGTCACCGCCCTCATTGAACTAGGTTTCACTACCGTATAATCTCGAGCGATATGTCCTTCCTTTCCACAATTATAGCATACCTTGAACTGCTAGGGCGCTTTGACCGATATGTCCCTCTTTCCCAAGATTTATAAAGATACGACCGGTGGTCTTTCTCCTCCTTAGAACCAGCTATTGCTTAAGACCGCTGCCTTCACATGGTCATTGTTAAATCTCCTCTTTAAAATCTCCTCCCGACTCTCTTCTTCTATTTTCATGGCCATGATTACCACCAAAGTGGTTACCATTTTTGTCCGCTTTTTTCTTTCTCCACCGGGTTATCGTTGTTTTGTTGACCGCTATCTCTCGGTATGATCCTCGATCAGGGTCCCTCGGTTGACCGCATTCGTTATCTCGCTTCTAATAATTGAGCCCTGCTTACAACATCCTAATAGAGAGAAAATTTATGAGAAATGAGATATTGTCGACGCCGGGTTTTAAACCTCTCGTAAACATTCGTGTCACACGCTCCTCATTCTCCACCAAATGAGGTGCAAACTCGAATAACTCGTAAACTTTTTGCCTCGCATCGAGACACCGCCATGTTGTTTCGTTTCTAACTGATGAACTCCACTTCCTTCATATGACTAACACTTTCAGAAAGTATTTGTCATTAAATAGTTTCAAACGTCTCCCAAGACACGCCGAAAGCAATTTGGATGGGTACGCTTCACGCATCTCCCACCAAGAGTTTGCCTTTCGCCATTTTAACATAAAGGTGGCGAATGGAACCTTTCGTTCTCTCCGCATCCCAAGACATCGAATATCTTGGTAATTTGTTTGACCCATATTTCCGCCATGATCGGATCCGCTTTTCCTTAAATTCGTGGTCCCAACTCTTTGAATCGCTTGGTCGTGTGACAACCCGTGAATTGCTATCATTTCTCCTCAGATTTTGAACACGAAGTATCCTCGTCTGATTTTGCATGAACCAAAAAAGTTTTTAAACATCCTCTCGCTCATCATCTCGCTTCAGTGGTATTGTTCACGGAGGAACATTGCCAAGATGTTGCACGCTTCTCCTCGTTGGTAAGCATGTACATCTCCACGGCCTCATTTCCATCTGTTAATATTCTCAATCGACATTCTCAAATACCGCCATAAAACAAGGGTTAATTAAAGAAATCAATATATCACATAATATCCCTATATATCGACTAACTAACAAATAAGCTTTAGTAGGACACACTAGCAAGGATTTACCTGCCTCTCCTCCTAGTTCTATTCCCCGATCTCCGCCGTAGATCATATCCCTAAGCTCGATACCAAATCGTGACGCCCCCAAAATAGGTATACACCACCCATTCGAGTTGTCAATACATGGTACAAAAAACAACTACAACTTTATTATTACAACAAGAAAACTGTGAGTTTAAATACGATATTGCCATCTAGATAATATCCACATACAAATAAATTCTCATTATAATTATTGATACATTATTTTATAAAAATGGTGAGGACTACTAAACAACTCTCTAGAACCATCATTACATCTCACGACTGCATTTCGCTTACATTATCTCCTCCCGAGAAGAAAAATGGAACAAAAAGAAAAAGGGTGAGCTCAACTAGCCCAAGAAGAATATTATGACTAAGATAATATACAACAAATTATCGTTAGTCTCCAACAGGAAAAATCTAATAGAATATAATAGACAACAAGTTTTAAATCAATATTCGCAATGAAATAATAATTCATTAGAAGAGTTAAGTAGAGAATGCAAACTACTATCTTCTATGTATGAATTTTAAAGTTCATCGCTCATCTTTTATCCCTCGAAACATCAATCAATATATATCCGAATCAAATATTCATCTTTTGCACCACAGCCAAAGATATTCATCATTGGTCATGTTCATCTAAACACTGCTCATCTTTGCACTACGCCAAAGATATTCATCGAAATCATTCATCTTTGCACTACAAAGCCAAAGATATTCCATAATATCATCATTTAAGACCGAGAATGATGAAAAATATTTTTAAAGAAACGAATCCAAGTTGAATCAAAATGACAAGGATTAAGGATTCGATTCAGATTTTGTTTTATCCACGTCCAAAAATACTTCAAAAATAATCATAGTGGTGTAAAATTCAAGAATGATCAAAACATGGATACAATCAAAGCTAGTATCCGTAATAGATATTTTGAGGAAAATTTTTTTTTTGATGAATAAGGTCGATTCGTGAATAAGATACGTGAATAAAGGCTCACGTGAATAAGAACTCCCGACGCTAAAAGTTCCAAATTTGATAAAAAGTTCAGATCAATACTTCAAAGATAATGATATTAGAATAAATAATATCATTTTAAAAAAAATAATATCCCTTACCTCGAAAGATTAAGATTCTATTAGAATACCGGGTATAAGGTCAAGGGAACTTGCAGACCGTATAACAATACTCAAAGTATCAAAATCCTCACAAGAATATGCTCAATATATAGAGAGAAAATATAGAAAAAACTTCAGCTCGTGTAATTTTAAATTCTAACCTAAGCACCCTATTTATAGAAAATGCTTAGAATAACACCAAAGCAGTAAAATTTATTAAAATAATATTATTATTTGTTAAAATTCCATACGCCCACTTTTGGAGATCTGATTTCAGCAATCAATAACACATGCTAGACCCACTTAACTCACCAAAAACGTTTTCCATAATTAAAATATTTTAAACTTCCAAAAATCAATTATTTCGGAGTTTCAGAACTTCAATAATTCACAATAAATAGCTCTTTTTTTAGAAAATTCGAATCTCGCGACTTTTTATAGGAAATTAAATTTCTACAACTTTTCGTAAGAAAGTTTTTCCAAATTCCAAACAAAATTGACCGAAATCCATAAACGGATGATTTTTTGTGCTATAATCAAATTTCACCAATAAATGGGGTCCACCGACATGTTTAACATGTTTTAAACATTTTTGTAAACAAAATACTCCTCCTCCACATATACTCATATATCCCACATTCATTGTAAAAATATCATCATTATTATATTATTAAAATATAATAATATATTTAAATAAATTATTTTATCGAAAAAGATAAAATTTTAATTTTCAACAATTGTCACATTAAAAATTTTTTCCATCTATATCCACATAAAATCAATATTTTTCTCATCATATAAATCAATAATTAATTATTCACAAATAATATTATGTAATCACAATATCGATAAACTGTGTAGTTCCTGTGAAAGCAGGGGCTTTCAATAAGAATTTTTCCTCATACGCCAAGCAATTAGGTGACCAAACCTCTCCTTAGATAGAACTTTCTAGACATTGCCAATAATGTTATCTAATAATATTATTCAGATAATATGAATTATTGCTTCGATAATGGAAAATATCAGATAGTGACAATTATTGAAACAACAAGAATATAAAATATCAACGCAAAGAATTATTGAATCAATAAAATAAAATAATCTAACAAGAATTCATCGTGAATAATTATCGAGTAAGGCCTTCACGTAAGAATCAATAATTGGTGCAATACCGCGTCCTACTATGCAACAACGCCAGACATCGTGTTTTTAACCACGGGTATTTTAACAAAGATTAATCAGAATAACTACGCCGTTATTTTTAAACAACTTATATTTGTCGTTTTTCTCATCCAATCGCTCACATGGAGCCCACAAAAGATCGCTACGTTGCATTTAATATTCCCCAATGTTAAAGAATATTCCACCACCAAACGAATATTCCCTAACAACAATGAATATTTTATAACCACTTGCTTATTTTGAAATATTTATGATTTTACCCATAACTATCCACATTAATAAAATCAATCCTTACTATTTCAAAATAATAAATAGAGGAAAATAAATTTCATTTATTAATAATTTGGGGTCTTACAACCTCCCTCCTTATGAAATTTCGTCCTCGAAATTGACGACGCATTCGGTGTGTTTGAAAAAGTGAGGATACCTCGCTTTCATTTCCGCTTTCTAACTCCTGTGTCATTTACTCTATAGCATGATTCCTCCACAAAACTTTAACTTGTGGTATGACCTTCGTCAAGTAGAACATGCTCCTTCTTATCCAAGATCTTAACAGTACCTCTTCAGACGTTAAGTCTTCTGGCTATCTCGTCCTGGTTCTAACTCTATAACGTGATTCGGTCTTTCACATATTTACTTAAGTATGGATATGTGTAACACATTATGAACATGAGACATACTTGAGGTAACGCGAGTCTATAGGCTACATTTTCTACTCGGTCAAGAATTTGAAAAGGACCAATGAATCGTGGATTGAGCTTTCCTCTCTTACCAAATCTTGTAACTCCTTCCATGGAGCAACTCGCAACAATACATGATCCCCTATACTAAATTCCACGCCCTTTCGATGAAGATTCGCATAACTCTTTTGTCGATCTTGTGCCGCTTTGTATCGTTGTCGAATCATTTGGATCTTTTCAGTAGTCATACGTATTAACTCAGTCCCAACAATGTTGCTTCACCCACCTCATCCCAACATATTGAGAGCGACACTTTCGTCCATATAATGCTTCAAATGGAGCCACACCTATACTTGCTCGATAATCTGTTGTTGTTGTAGGAGAATTTCACCAATGGTAAATACTTATCCCAACTACCCTTGAAGTCTAGGACACGAGTCTTAATAGATCTTCAAGAGTTTGAATAGTCCTCTCTCGATTGTCCGTCTGCTTGAGAGATGGTATGCCAAATCAATCAGAATCTGCGTGCCCATAGCTTTTTGCAAGCTAACCCAAAATCTTGAAGTGAATCTTAGGTCACGATTCAAACTATGAATATCGGCATGCCATGCAATCTCACAATCTCATTTACGCATACATTTGAGCAAGACGTTCAAGGAATAAGTCTTCCGTGATATCGGCAAGAAATGAGCAGACTTGGTTAATCTATCAACAATAACCCAAATAGCATTGATGCCTTGAGAAACCGTAGGAAGACCCGTGAACTAAATCCATGGTAATGTGTTCCCACTTCCATTTTGGAATCTCAAGTGGTTGCAATGGACCCTTTGGCACTTGATGTCTCGCCTTTACACGTTGACAAGTTAAACATGTTGAGATAAACTTTGCAATCTCTCTCTTCATATTGTTCCACCAAAATGTACGTCAAGATCACGATACATTTTAGTACTTCGAGGATGGATTGAAAATGGTGTATTGTGTGCCTCCATCATAATTTTGTACTTCAAATTCAAGTCGAGTCGTTAGAACACAAAGTCCGGAGTGGACTCAAGTATTCCTTCATCATCGATTCTTGCTTCCTAATAAGACCTTCTTGTACTTTCTTTTCATACGATCACTCTCAAGGTCGGTGGCTTGAGCAACCTTAACTTTTTCTATTAAAGTTGGCTCTACGCGATACTTGACATCATCACACCTCGTTCCTCGTGATATGATCTTCACTCAACGCGGCACCTACTACGCTCGCTTTTCCGGGATGGTATTGAATAGTGTGATCGTAGTCTTCAACAACTCAAGTCAATGTCGTTGCCGCATGTTGAGTTCCTTTTGTGTGAAGAAATATTTAAGGCTTTTATGGTCCGAATATTTCTCCACTTTCTCCCCATATAGATAGTGCCTCCATATCTTTAAGCCTTGAAAACAAGCTCGGGCCGCTAACTCTAGATCATGAGTAGGATAATTCCTCTCATATTCTTTAAGTTGTCGAGGAAAGGAGGCTATGACTTTCCTCATTGCATGAGAACACATCCTAACCCTTTGCCTTAAGCATCGTCAGAGATAACAAATCCATCCGCATTCGGATGGTATTGTTAGAAACAGTCTTGAAATAAGTCTCCTCTTAAGCTCTTGGAAACTCTTCTCGCATTCCTCGCTCCATACTTAATTTTATATCTTTCCGAGTCACCGAAGTTAATGGAGTAGCGATTCGAGAAAATCCTTCCACGAATCTCCGATAATAACAAGCTAAGCCTAAAAGCACATCACGTGATTTGGCCACCGACTTTGGTTGCTTCTAACTTTGTATTGCTTCAATCTTCGCAGCGGA
This sequence comes from Panax ginseng, assembly GCA_020205605.1. Classification (NCBI taxonomy): domain Eukaryota; kingdom Viridiplantae; phylum Streptophyta; class Magnoliopsida; order Apiales; family Araliaceae; genus Panax; species Panax ginseng. Next base: position 18,279,334 of record CM035127.1, on the reverse strand, counting down.
TCAACAGATACTCCATGTTTCGACACACCACGTGCCCAAGGAATGCTACTTCCTCAAGCCAGAACTCGCATTTCTTTAACTTGGCATAAAGCTTGTTTTCACAAAGCCTTTGGAGTACTAGCTTCAAATGGTGCTCATGATCTTCACGACTTTTGGAATATATGAGGATGTCATCAATAAAGATAACAACGAACTGATCTAAATATTCCTTGAATACTCGGTTCATCATATCCATGAAAGCCGTAGGAGCATTAGTCAATCCAAAAGACATGACTAGGAATTCATAATGCCCGTACCGAGTTCTAAAGGCAGTCTTTGGAATATCCTCAGTTCTAATCTTCAAATTTGATGATATCCGTAATCTAAGATCGATTTTTGAAAAGAATTGTGCTCCTTGCAATCTGGTCAAACAGTCATCAATACGAGGTAGAGGATACCTATTCTTGATGGTGACATGGTTCAATTCACGATAGTCAATACAAAGTCGCATACTCCCATCTTTCTTCTTTACGAATAAAAAACAGAGCACCCCAAGGAGATGTACTAGATTTAATGAAACCGATATCCAACAATTCCTCGTAGTTGGACCTTTAACTCCTGAAGTTCAATAGAGCCATTCGATATGGGATTTTAAAATAAGCTTTGTACCAGTTCAAGATCAATAAAGAATTCAACTTCACGCTCGGGGTAACCGGAAGTTCTTCAGAAATACGCCAGAAAGTCAATAACAACAGTGAATATTATTCAAATTTGACGTGTCTTTATTCAAATCCATAACATGGGCTAAGAAAGCTTGACATCCGCTTTTTTCAATAAACGAATAGCTTTTATGATTAGATATAGCGTTGATTGATTTTAATGGTTTAGTTGCTTGAATTTGCACAACAAAGTTGTTTAGGAATATGAAAGCTAACAACCTTACGAAAAACAATCAATTTTGGCATGATGAGTAGTTAACCAATCAATCCCTAAAATCACATCAAAAGCAAGTATCTTTAAAGAGATAAGGTCAACAGGTAATGTAATGGTGCCAACTTGGATTAGACAAGATTTATAAACAGTGGATGTGATGAAAGTTTCTCCTAACGGAGTTTTTACAGATAGGTCAAAATCTAATTTCTCCGGAGTTAAGTTTAAACGTTGAGCACAAGCAGGAGAGATAAATTAATGGGTAAAGACCCAGATCAAGTAAGGTATAAACTTCGCAAGAATTTATAAATAGCTTACCCGTGATCACCTCGTTTGGGTTCATCGATTTGACCAACCACAACAAACGCCTCTTCCAGAACCGTTGACTTTTGATTTTTTCGGGATGTCTTTTTGAGTCACCGTCCCTCATTGAACTAGGTTTCACTACTGCATAATCTCGAGCGATATGTCATTCCTTTCCACAATTATAGCATACCTTGAACTGTTAGGGCGTTTGACCGATATGTCCCTCTTTCCCAAGATTTATAAAGATATGACCGGTGGTCTTTCTCCTCCTTGGAACCGATTCTTTGTCGCATTTAAGACCGCTGCCTTCACACGATCATTGTTAAATCTCCTCTTTTTAAAATCTCCTCCTGACTCGCTTCTTCTATTTTCATGGCCATGATTACCACCAGAGTGGTTACCATTTTTGTCCGTCTTTTTCTTTCTCTACATGTTATCGTTGTTTTGTTGACTGCTATCTCTGGTATGATCCTGATTGTGGTCCCTCGGTTGACCGTACTCGTTATCTCTCTCTAATAATTGAGTCATGTTTACAACATCTGAATAGAGAGAAAATTTATGAGAAATGAGATATTTTCGTATGCCGGGTTTTAAACCTCTCAGAAACATCCGTGTCATACGTTCCTCATTCTCCACCAAATGAGGTGCAAACCTGAATAACTCTGCAAACTTTGCCTCGTACTGATACACCTTCATGTTGTTCTGTTTTAATCTGATGAACTCCACTTCCTTCATATGACGAACACTTTCAGGAAAGTATTTGTTATTAAATAGTTTCTGAAACGTCTCCCAAGACATGTTGAGTGCAGGTTTGGATGGGTACGCTTCACAGACTCTCCACCAAGTGAGTCCCTTTCGCCATTTTAACATAAAAGGTGGCGAATGGAACCTTCTGTTCTCCCGCATCCCAAGACATCGAATATCTTGGTAATTTGCTTGACCCATGTTTCCGCCATGATCGGATCCGGCTTTTCCGTAAATTTCGTGGTCCCAACTCTTTGAATCGCTTGCATTTGTGACAACCCGTGAATTGCTATCATTTTCCTCAGATTTTGAACACGAGTCTCCTCGTCTAATTTTGCATGAACTGCAAAAAGCTTCTAAACATCCTCTCGTTCATCATCTGCTCAGTGGTATTGTTCACGGGAGGAACATTGCCAGCATGTTGCACGTTCTCCTTGTTGGTAAGTACAGGCATCTCCACGGTCTCATTTCCACTTTTAATATTCTCAATCGACATTCTCAAATACTGTCATAAAACAAGGGTTAATTAAAGAAATCAATATATCACATAATATCCCTATATACTGACCAACTAACAAATAAGCTTAGGTAGGACACACTAGCGAAGGATTTACTCGTCTTTTCCTCCTAGTTCTATTCCCCGATCTCCATGGAGATCATATCCCTAAGCTCTGATACCAACTGTGAAGCCCCCAAAATAGGTATACACTACCCATTCTGAGTTGTCAATACATGGTACAGAAACAACTACAACTTTATTATTACAACAGTAAAACTGTGAGTTTAAATACAGATATTGCCATCTAGACAATATCCACATACAAATAAATTCTCATCATAATTATTGATACATTATTTTATAAAAATGGTGAGGACTACTAAACAACTCTCTCTAGAACCATCATTACATCTCCCGACTCGTACTCGCTACATTATCTCCTCCTGAGAAGAAAAATGGAACAAAAAGGAAAAGGGCGAGCTCAACTAGCCCAGTAAAGAATATTATGACTAAGATAATATACAATAAATTATCGTTAGTCTCCAACAGGGAAAAATCTAATAGAATACAATAGACAACAAGTTTTAAATCAATATTCGCAGCGGAAATAATAATTCATTAGAAGAGTTAAGTAGAGAATGCAAACTACTATCTTCTATGTAAGAATTTTAAAGTTAAATCGTCTATCTTTTATCCTCAGTAACATCAATCAATATATATACGGAATCAAATATTCATCTTTGCACTACACAGCCAAAGATATTCATCGTAAATCATTCATCATTTTGCACTACTGTAGTCAAGATATTCCATAATATCATCATTTAAGACCGAGGATGATGAAAAATATTTTTTAAAGAAACAAATCCGATTGAATCAAAATGACAAGGATTAAGGATTAAGGATTCGAGTATTTTGTTTTATCCACGTCCAAAAATACCTCAAAAATAATCATAGTGGTGTAAAATTCAAGAATGATCAAAACATGGATACAATCAAAGCTAGTATCCAGAATAGATATTTTGAACGAATTTTTTTTTTTTCGATGAATAATGCCGTATTCGTGAATAGTACCGTATACGTGAATAGTAACCCCGACACTAAAAATTTCAAATTTGATTAAAAAGTTCAGATCAATACTTCGGCATAATGATATTAGAATAAATAATATCATTTTAAAAAAAATAATATCCCTTACCTCGAAAGATTAGTACCTAAATTTTGAAATACGGGTATAGTTCTCAAGGAACTTTGAACTCAGATAACAATACTCAAAGTATCAAAATCCTCACAAGAATACGCCAATATATATAGAGAAAATATATAGAAAACTTCAGCTCGTATAATTTTCAATTCTAACCTAAGCACCCTATTTATAGGAAAATGCTTGTAACACCAAAGTTAGTAAAATTTATTAAAATAATATTATTATTTATTAAAATTCCATACGTCCACTTTTGGAGATCTGATTTCAGCAATCAATAACACATGCTAGACCCACTTAACTCACCAAAAATGTTTTTCATAATTAAAATATTTTAAACTTCCAAAAATCAATTATTTCGGAGTTTCAGAACTTCAATAATTCACAATAAATAGCCCTTTTGTCAGAAAATTCAAATCTCGTGGCTATTTATAGGAAATTAAATTCTCTACAACTTTGCAGAAGAAAGTTTTTCCAAATTTCAAACAAAAATTGATCGAAATCCATAAACGGACGATTTTACAGGCTATAATCAAATTTCAGTTAATAAATGGGGTCCACCGACATGTTTAACATGTTTTAAAATATTTTGGTAACAAAAATACTCCTCCTCCACATATACTCATATATCCCACATTCATCGTAAAAAAATATCATCATTATTATATTATTAAAATATAATAATATATTTAAATAAATTATTTTATCGTAAAAAGATAAAATTTTAATTTTCAACAATTGTCACATTAAAATTTTCTCCATCTATATCCACATGAAATCAATATTTTCCTCATCACATAAATCAATAATTAATTATTCACAAATAATATTACAGAATCACAATATCGACAACCGGTGCGCCCAGAAAGAGGGGCTTTCCAATAAGAATTTCTCCTCATCTGGCGCGTAATTAGGTGACCAAACCTCTCCTTAGATGTAACTTTCTCGGACATTGCCAATAATGTTATCTAATAATATTATTCAGATAATATGAATTATTGCTTTCGATAATGAAAAATATTTGTATAGTGACAATTATTGAAACAACAAGTAATATAAAATATCAACGCAAAGAATTATTGAATCAATAAAATAAAATATCGAATAAGAACTACTATAACAATTATCGAAGTAGTGCCTTCTTACGTAAGAATCAATAATTGGTGCAATACCATGTGCTACTGCGTTTTAACCACCGAGTATTTTAACAGTATTAACGGTAACAACTACGCCGTTATTTTTAAACAACTTATATTTGTCGCTTTTCTCATCCAATCACTTTCCGTTATGGGCCCACAAAAGGCTAGGCCTGGTCGCATTTAATATTCTCCAACACAAGAATATTCCACGACCAAACGAATATTCAAACAACAATGAATATTTTATAACCACTTGCTTATTTTGAAATATTTGCGTATTTTACCCATAACTATCCATATTAATCAAATCAATCCTTACTATTTCAAAATAATAAATAGAGGAAAATAAATTTCATTTATTAATAATTTGGGGTCTTACAATTCATCATTCATTAAATGGTTGTTTAAGTTTGTTTATATAAATCTCTATATTATATATATGGAAAAAATATATATACACAATACAGATACTACACACGCCTATGTATGTTTTTTTTTTTTGACTACTATGACGACGATGCCCAAAAAAACTGTCGCCATAACATGACTGTGTACTATACAACTATGTTTGTGTATATATATATATATATATATATATATATATATATATATATATATATAACCCTATATATATATTATGATTTATGTGTATAAATAAATGTTATACACAAAAGATATAAATCATATGAGCTCTTCTAGGTGGACATGAAAATTGAACATGAAAATTGGACATGCGTGTATTTGAATTTCATTATTTGTATTTTTACCCACCATTGGGAGTTAAAATACAAATAAGTGAATTCCAAATACACTCATGTCCAATTTTTATGTTCACATAGAATTTTTGAAATCATATATATGTAATATATGAATAAATAAATAATGGTTTATAAACAACCTATGATGATTTGAAAATATTATCATGTAGGTAATAGTACTTAAACACATGTTAATTAATTCCACGCTCATTAATCTCTTTCTTGTTTTGAATTGGTCATGTTATGTATATTAAGTGGCTACCATTTTTTCTGCATCATATCTACAATTTCTTCCACCAGTACAATTAAAGAGAAAATGCGCACAAAGATAATAAATAGTATGGGATACATGCGATAATATTTTATACTATCTCTTTTCCTTAATATAAATTTTTTAGAAAAATATTTTTGTTCCTTAATATAAGATGTTTGAGAATTTCAAGCAAGCATTAATTACTTAGTTTCCAATATTACCCCAAATATTAAATGTAACTTTGGTTCTCTCACTATTTTCTGTCCAATAAATAACAATATCTTCTTCTAATATAAGGACAATATAGACAATTAATATTATAGTTAATGTTATACAATTATTTTTTTAATATTTGTGCAGAATTTTAAAACGACCAATATTAAGCAACAAAAAGAGTATTTTGTAGGGTAAAATATTTTCTACTTAAAAGACTGAATTTCGAAAATAAGTGTGGTGGGACCAAAAAGACCAAGCGGCAGGCACCTGCTTTTTATATAGAAGATGCAGCAACTAAGATCAACAAAACTAACTAAAATAGACTAGAGAATAGCCAGCTACAAGGTGAAATGAGTGTTCACAAGGGAAACACCACTTGTAAAATTACTTTTAGTGTTATTCCAAAACAGTCAGGAACATAGATGTTAATGTTGGAAATGGTTTGACAAAATAAATAATTAAATATTTTAAAGCTTAATTCAATGTGAAACCTACACTTCGTAAATGCCGGGTCAATGCACCAATGCGTTCTCCTCCGCGAGGAGTATAACGTGGTATACTTATTTATTCAAATCCATTATGAATTGAATGAGAAAATTGACTCCAAAGTCACCTACTTGAAATGTTGTAAATTGCATAGTCCCACATTGGATGTGTGAAGGAAATGTGAAGAATTTATATATGGGAAGTTTGCTCAATGGGAAGGGCCCCAAGGGGCACCCCACTTTTGTGGAAAGGAGAGGACCTAGCCAAGGCTTGATTCAAACCCACACGCCGTAAATCGTCAGTTCTGGTTGGCCACGGGCAAAGCAAGCCAGTCCGGGTTGGGTCGTGATATATAATATTTTTTGAACAAAATTTGTTTTAAAATTATATTACGAAACTACATAGTTTTGATGACAGTTGCACCCAACGGTAATAATAAACCGCGAAATTTCTATAAATATAATATCTGGGCGCACATTTTAAACATACGTTTTATTTTTCCTCTTCCTTCCCTTCTGAAAATTCACGTTCATTCCCTTCTGCAAAAATCCCGTTTCTGCAGTTCCGTTTCCCGTTCTACTTTTGCAATAAGTTTTCCCGTTGCTGTAAATCCCGTTTTCCGCTATCTGTAAGTTTGACAGACAAACATTGTGCAGTAAGATTTTTTTTTTCTAGTTACTTCATGCATGCATCATTAGTTTTCTTTTCGGTTCAGTACATAACATAAATTTTGGTTCGAAGTGTTCTTAATTTTGAAGTGCTTCTAATTAAGAACTGGAAATCCGTTTTATCTTGGGAAACAATTATTCAATTAATCCTTGCTTTTTGGTGAGGAATAAATTTGCTTTAAGGAGACTTTGTGAATTCAAAGGACTTGATTTATCTGCTTATTTTTTTTTCTTCTTCGTGTTATATATATATAAAATTGCTTTTTGTTTTATTATATATATATATATATATATATATATATTAAATAATACTATATATTACTTGGATGACAATCTTAAAGCAAATTTAATATTTTGTGATTGTAGTATTATTTGGTTTGCTTATTTATGTGAATGTAATATCCGATTTTATTTCAACACATTTGCTATTCTAAAATTATCATTTTCGATTAACATATTTACTAACATGCAAATTACTGAGAATATGAACATATTTAATATTACATTATTTATGTAAAATGTAATAGTATATAATAATGTAATATTATAATAATAATGAGAATAACAAAATATTTATTATTCATATGTTTAATAGAATATATTCATATTATAATAATGTAAATTTCTTTATTCATATTTATAAATATGTTGAAATGTAACATTAAATAACAAAATAATATATGTTGAAACAGGAATATTATATACATTACATGTTAACTGATTTATATTATGTTATTATATATATATATATATATATATATATATATATATATTTCAAACTGCAATTATTGTTTAATATATATATATGACTAATATAAATAGTATTCTGTTATTTGTTTAAACAAAGAAGTTTGTTATCACAGTGTATACACGTTTGTTATTTATTAAACAAAGAACATATCACATCTCACAGTGTATACACGTTTGTTATTTGTTAAACAAAGAAGTTTGTAAATTAAAGTTGTAAACAAAATTTTGTAAAAACAGAAATTCTATAAATAGAAGTTTCTGCAAAATAAATAATAAACAGATTCTGTCAATAAATTTTGTACAACAGAAATTTGTTTCTGTTTATTGACAATTGTATTCTTTGTATAACAGAAATGGCATCCAATAGTACCATTCATGCCGTGAGTATGTCTCATGGAGAAAAGCCTGAAAGGTTCAATGGAACGGATTTCAAGCGTTGACAACAAAAGATGCTCTTCTATCTCATAACATTGAATTTGGCAAGGTTTCTACAAGAGGACTGTCCTACTCTTGTTGAAGGAAAAACTGACAAGAAAAAGGTGGCTGCAGTTGAGGCATGGAAACATGTAGATTTCCTTTGCAGAAACTATGTGATGAATGGTTTAGATAATACATTATATAATGTATATTGTACAATTTAAACTGCAAAAGAACTTTGGGAATCTTTAGACAAGAAATATAAAACTGAAGATGTTGGCATGAAGAAATTCATAGTCGGTAGATTTCTTGATTATAAAATGGTAGATTCTAAAGCAGTTATCACTCAGGTGCAAGAATTACAAGTAATTCTACATGGTATTCATTCAGAAGGAATGTCATTAAGTGACTCATTCCAAGTTGCTGCACTGATTGAGAAACTTCCACCATCATGGAAAGACTTCTAGAATTATCTGAAGCATAAACGCAAAGAGATGAATCTTGAAGAATTGATCGTGCGACTTAGGATTGAAGAGGACAATCGAGGATCTGAGAAGAAGATTGGGAAAAACTTCATTGAAGCAAAGGCAAATGTGGTAGAACAAAGGCCAAACAACAACAAAAGGAAGCGTGAAGGCAAAGAGACTTTCAAGGCCAAAAAGAAATTCAAAGGCAAATGCTTTAACTGTGGCATTCCAGGACATAAATAAAATGAATGTCGCAAGCCAAAGAAAGTCAAGAAAGAACAAAAGGCTCAAGCAAATGTGACAGAATTGGAAAAGCTTTCTGAAAATGTTTCATAAATCTTTGTGCAGTTGTATCTGAGTGTAACTTGGTAGGAAACCCCAAAGAATGGTACGTGGACACTGGGGCTACTCGCCACATTTGTTCCAACAAATGGATGTTTTCTACTTACAATATAGTAGAAAATGATGATCAACTCTTCATGGGAAACTCCTCAAGTTCAAAGGTTAAAGGACGTGAAAAGATTGTACTGAAAATGACATCTGACAAAGAACTAACTTTGAACGAAGTGCTTCATGTGCCAGATATCCGCAAAAATCTAGTTTCTGGGTCACTACTTAGCAAGAATGGTTTCAAGTTGGTGTTTGTGTCTGATAAATTTGTACTTACTAAAAATGATATGTTTGTAGGAAAGGACTACATGACTGATGGGCTCTTTAAGATGAATGTTATGACTGTTGTACCAAAGTTTATTGATAATAATAAAATTAATTCTTCTGCTTACTTGTTAGAATCTTCAAATATATGGCATGCTAGATTAGGACATGTTAATTATAATACTTTGCATAGATTAATTAATTTAGAATTCTTGCCTAAATTTGATATTAATCAAAAACATAAATGTGAAATTTGTGTGGAATCAAAAATGACAAGATTACCTTTTCATTCATTGAAAGAAAAATCGAACCTCTAGATTTAATTCACATCGATATATGTGACTTAAAGTTTTGTGCAAACAAGAGGTGGGAAAAAATATTTCATAACTTTTATTGATGATTGCACAAGATATTGTTATGTATATTTGCTAAGAAGCAAAGATGAGACTATAGAAATGTTTCAACTTTATAAAAATGAAGTTGAAAATCAACTTAGCAAAAAGATTAAAGCAATAAGAAGCGATAGAGGTGGTGAATATGACTCACCATTTGAAGAGATATGCTCTACTCATGGTATTATTCACCAAACTACCGCCCCCTTATTCACCTCAATCTAATGGTATTGCTGAACGCAAGAACCGAACATTGAAAGAAATGTTGAATGCTATGTTAAATAGTTCTGGAGCATCCCAGAATTTGTGGGGGGGAAGCTTTGCTTTCTGCAAATTATATTCTTAACAAAGTACCTCTTAAGAAAACTCACAAAATACCTTATGAATTATGGAAAGGTCATAGACCTTGCTATAAATACTTAAGAGTGTGGGGGTGTCTAGCAAAAGTGATGGTTCCTAAACCTAAAAAGGTTAAGATAGGACCAAAAATAATTGATTGTGTATTCATTGGTTATGCAAATAACAACAGTGCTTATCGCTTTCTTGTTCATAAATTTAAAATTTCTAATATTCATGTTAATACTTTTATTGAATCAAGAGATGCATCATTCTTTGAAAATATTTTTCCATATAATATAAATAATGATTCAAGTTCAAACAAAAGACCTTTGGATGCTACTAATAATAATCCTGAAAATATAGACAAAGAGTCTGTATTGGATGAACCTAGACATAGCAAAAGGGCAAGGACTTCAACGTCTTTTGGTCCGAATTTTCTAGCATTTTTGTTAGAAAATGATCCTCAATCTTACAAGAAAGCAATATCCTCTCCAGATAATTCTCATTGGAAAGAAGCAATTAATAGTGAAATTGAGTCCATTATGCAAAATCATACATAGGAATTGGTGGACCTTCCACCTGGTTTTAAACCCTTAGGGTATAAATGGATCTTCAAAAAGAAGATGAAAGCTGATGGTTTAATTGATAAATATAAAGCAAGGCTTGTTGTTAAAGGCTATAGACAAAAGGAAGGATTGGATTATTTTGACACTTAATCACCTGTTACAAGAATTATATCTATTCGAATGCTAATAGCAATAGCATCTTTAAAAAATAGACTTGAAATACATCAAATGGATGTAAAGACTGCATTCTTAAATGGTGAATTAGATGAAGAGATATATATGGAACAACCTGAAGGTTTCATAGCTCCTGGACAAGAGAGGAAAGTATGCAAACTTGTTAAATCCTTGTATGGATTAAAACAAGCACCAAAATAATGGCATGAGAAATTTGATAATGTTATGTTATCAAATGGATTTAAAATCAATGAGTGTGACAAATTTGTTTATGTCAAAAGTACTCAGAAGGAATATGTTATTGTTTGTCTTTATGTGGATGATATGTTAATCATGGGTAGCAACAATGAAGTTATCAACTCTACCAAGTGTATGTTGTCAAATAAGTTTGACATGAAAGACTTGGGGGTTGCTGATATAATATTAGGAATCAAGATTTCTAGAACATCTGATGGAATTATATTATCTCAAACTCATTATATTGAAAAAATACTTGACAAGTTTAATAAGTATAATATAATTCTAAATAAGACCCCAGTTGATATAAATCTTTATCTAGCTAAAAATGAAGGTGATAACATATCTCAACTAGAATATTCTCGTATAATAGGCAGTTTAATGTATGTCATAAACTGTACTAGACCAGATATAGCTTATTCAGTAGGTAAGCTAAGTCGGTATACGAGCAATCCAGGTAAAGATCACTGGAAAGCAATTTTGAGAGTTTTGGGATATTTAAAACATACTCAAAAATATGGACTGCATTATATAAGATATCCAGCAGTATTGGAAGGATATAGCGATGCTAATTAGATATTTGACAACAAAGACTCAAAATCCACAAGTGGATATGTCTTTACCTTGGAGGTGCAGCGGTATCTTGGAAATCCTCAAAACAAACGTGTATTGCAAGATCTACAATGGAATCAGAATTCATTGCGCTAGATAAAGCTGGAGAAGAAGCAGAGTGGCTTCGTAATTTCTTAGAGGATAATCCAAATTGGTCAAGACCTGTGCCAGCTATATGTATACACTGTGATAACAATTCACCAATTGGAAGAGCACAGAGTCATTTATATAATGGTAAGTCACACCATATAAGACGAAGACATAATACCGTTAGACAATTGCTCTCAAATGGAATTATCTCAATTGAGTATGTAAAGTCAAAAGATAATATTGCGGATCCGCTTATGAAAGGTTTAACAAGAGAGCAAGTGGAAAGATCATCGAAGGGAGTGGGTTTAAAGCCTACTGTTTAAATAAGAGTCGTCATAGTGGCAACCCAACCTAGCTGACTGGAGATCCCAAGATCTAGGTTCAATGTGCAAACTGAACTATGTAGTACTCAGTAAAGCACTGAGGAGATATTTACTCCTTGCCATTCCTATTATAAGATAGTGTACATCTGCCGCGAGAATTAGGATAAGTTACGCTTTTAATGACTTTTATATCTTGAAATATGTTCAAGAGGAGTATTGCAGGATGCTCTTGATAGAAGTCACCTACGTGAGTAAGAAGGGGGCCACTTCTGTGAGAATTTTGAAGGCTGAATTCTCTAATATACTCACGGAACCAAGAGGTGTTTCAAGGCCAAAATGAACACAAACGTGAGAACCAACTATGCCTGAAGAGATATTTTATGAATTCTATTTTCTTGGTTTACACGAAAAGCTGACAGTTCAAAGACATCAAGTCTACTGATTAGCCAAGCATATCCGATAGATTTTACTAGGGCAATTTCAAAGCCACTAGACTACTTAACCTGATGAAATATCTTTTCTCATGTACTCGAACTAGTGTCTGCATATTCATATAATATTTTTTTATTATCTCTCATGATATAAAGCCAATTTTACATTCATATGGGGGATTGTTGGAAATGGTTTGACAAAATAAATAATTAAGCATTTTAAAGCTTAATTTAATATGGGACCTACACTCTGTAAATGTCGGGTCAATGCACCAATGCGTTCTCTTCCACGAGGAGTATAACATGGTATACTTATTTGTTCAAATCCATTAGGAATTGAATGAGAAAATTGACTCCAAAGTCACCTACTTGAAATGTTATAAATTGAATAGTCCCACACTGGATGTGTGAAGGAAATGTGAAGAATTTATATATGTGAAGTTTGCTCAATGGGAAGGGCCCCAAGGGGCACCCCACTTTTGTGGAAGGGAGAGGACTTAGCCAAGGCTTGGTTCGAACCCACCTTTCATGTACATGCATGCCGGCCGTCCGTCCGGTCCTATTTATTAGTGTGAATCAGATCAGACCGAAGTCGAGTCCTGGTCGTGATATATAATATTTTTTGGACAAAATTTGTTTTAAAATTATATCACGAAACTACGTAGTTTTAATGACAGTTGCATCCAACAGTAATAATAAACCGTGAAATTTTTATAAATATAATATCTGGGCGCACATTCTAAACATACGTTTTATTTTTCCTCTTCCTTCCCTTCTGAAAATTCCCGTTCATTCCCTTCTGTAAAAATCCCGTTTATGCAGTTTCGTTTCCCGTTCTGCTTTTGCAATAAGTTTTCCCGTTTCCCGTTATCTGCAAGTTTGACAGACAAACATTGTGCAGTAAGATTTTTTTTCCCAGTTACTTCATGCATGCATCATTAGTTTTCTTTTCGGTTCAGTACATAACATAAATTTTGGTTCGAAGTGTTCTTAATTTTGAAGTGCTTCTAATTAAGAACTGGAAATCCGTTTTATCTTGAGAAGCAATTATTCAATTAATCCTTAGCACCAGTGAGAGAATAAATTTGCCTTAAGGAGACTTTGTGAATTCAAAGGACTCAGATTTATCTGTTTATTTTTTTTCTTCTTCTGTGTTATATATATATAAAATTCTGTTTTGTTTCATTATATATATATATATATATATATATATATATATATATATATATATTAAATAATAGTATATATTACGGATGACATGTAAGACCCCAAATTATTAATAAATAAAATTTAAATTCCTCTATTTATTATTTTGAAATAGTAAGGGTTGATTTGATTAATGTGGATAGTTATGGGTAAAATACATAAATATTTCAAATAAGCAAGTGGTTATAAAATATTCGTTTGGTCGTGGAATATTCTTCTTACCGGGGAATATTAAATGATTTATGGCTGCCTTGATTTAGAAAGTGGGCCCCATAATGAAAAGCGATTGGATGAAGAAAACGACAAATATAAGTTGTTTTTAATAACAGCGTAGTTGTTACCGTTAATACTGTTAAAATACTCGGAGGTTAAAACGCAGTAGCAATATTATTATATTTTAATAATATAATAATAATGATATTTTTACGATGAATGTAGGATATATGAGTATACGAGAAGGAAGAGTATTTTTGTTACAATAAATGTTTAAAACATGTTAAACATGTCGGTGGACCCCATTTATTGACTAAAATTTGATTATAGCTTGTAAAATCGTCCGTATGTGGATTTCGGTCAATTTCTGTTTTGAATTTGGAAAAACTTTCTTCTGCAAAGTTGTAGAGAATTGAACTTTTTATAAAAAGTTGTGAGATTCGAATTTTCTGACAAAAGAGCTATTTATTATGAATTATTGAAGTTCTGAAGCTCCGAAATAATTAATTTTTGAAAGTTTAAAATATTTTAAATATGAAAAACGTTTTTTGTCATTATTGTGGGTCTTGCATGTGTTGGAATTTGCTTGAATTCAGATCCTTAAAAGTGGGCGTAGAAATTATATATATATATATATATATATATTAATATTTTATTAAATTTTCTGCTTTGGTGTTCTAAGCATTTTCCTATAAATAGGGTGCTTAGGTTAAAATTGAAAATTACACCAGAAACTGAAGTTTTCTCTCTCTTTCTCTCTCGATATATTGAGCGTATTCTTGTGAGTATTTTAATACTTTGAGTGTTGCTATACAGTGCAATTTCAAGTCATAGCATATATCCGATGTTTCAACTAGAAGTACTATTTTTTTGAGGTAAGAGATCTTAATTTTTTTTCCTGTAATGATGTTATTCTTTCAATATCATTATGCCGAAATATTGATCTGAACTTTTTATCAAATTTAGAACTTTTTGGTGTCGGGGTTACTTATTCACGATATCTGGCATTATTCACGATACCAGATTATTCACTTAATATGTCACTATTCACAGAAAAATTAAATTTTTGGTTTTCGTCCAAAATATCTATTATGGATACTAGCTTTGATTGTATCCATGTTTTGATCATTCTTGAATTTTACTCCACTATGATTATTTTTGAGATATTTTGGACATGAATAAACCGAATTACTTAATCCTTAATCCTTAATCCTTGTCTTTTTGTTTCTTTGGATTCGCTTTTAAAATTATTTTCATCATCCTCGGTCCTAAATGATGATGTTCTTTGAATATCTTTGGAATACGTAGTGCAAAGATGGTTGATTTTCTTATGAATATCCTTGGCCCGTAGTGCAAAGATGAACAGGTGTTGAGGTGAACATGACCAACTGATGAATATCTTTGGCCTGTAGTGCAAAGATGAATATTTGATTCAAGATGAATATTGATTGATGTTACAGGGATAAAATAATGATGATGGACTGTTAAATTCATAGATATTAGTAGATTTCATCCTCTACGTAACTCTTTTATGAATTATTATTTTCCGCTGCGAATATTGATCTGAAATTTGTTGTCTATTATATTCTATCATATTTTTCCCTGTTGAGGACTAACGATAATTTGTTCTATATTATCTTAGTCATAATATTTTTTACTGGGCTAGTTGAGCTCACCATTTTCCTTGTTGTTCCATTTTTCTTCTCAGGAGGCGAGAATGTAGCGAGTACGAGTCGGGGTGTGGAATGATGGTTCTAGAAGTTATTTTAGTAGTCCTCACCATTTTTGTAAAATAAAGTTTCAATAATTGTAATGAGGACTTATTTGGTTGTGGATATTGTCTAGAAGACAATATTTATTTTTAAACTCACAGTTTTTATATTGTATTAATAAAGTTGTAGTTGTTCCTGTACCATGTATTTGACAACTCAAAATAGGTGATGTATACCTATTTTGGGGGCATCACAGTTGGTATTAGAGTTTAGGGATATGATCTCTGGTGGAGATCGGGGAATAGAACTAGGAGGGGAGAGACGAGTAAATCCTTCGCTAGTGTGTCTTACCTAAGCTTATTTGTTGGTTGATCATAATATAGGAGTATTATGTGATTTGTTAATCTGTTTAATTAACCCTGGTTTTATGGCAGTATTTAAGAATAGCAACTGAGAACGTTAACAGTGGAGCAATTGAGACCGTGGAGACACCTTTACCCACCAACGAGGAGAACGTGCAACAGGCTGGCAATGTTCTTTCTGTGAACAACACCACTGAGCAGATGATGAACGAGGGGATGTTTAGAAGCTTTTTGCGATTCATGCAAAAATCGCACGAGGAGACTCGTGTTCAAAATATGGAGGAAATGATAGCAATTCACGGGTTGTCACCTGACCCAAACAGTTCAAAGAGTTGGGACCACAGTGCACTGGGAAAAGCGGATCCGATTAAACAAGTGAGGCGTGGGTCAAACAAATCACCAAGATATTCGATGTCTTGGGATGCAAGGAGGAGCAGAAGGTGCCATTCGCCACCTTTATGTTCCGTAATGAGGCATATTACTGGTGGGAGTCTGTGAAGCGTACCCATCCAATCGCACTCAGCATGTCTTGGGAGACGTTTCAGAAACTATTTAATGACAATTACTTGTCATTACTTTCTTGAAAGTGTTCGTCATATGAAGGAAGTGGAGTTCATTAGACTAGAACAAAACAACATGACGGTGTCCCAGTATGAGGAAAAGTTTGCAGAGTTATCTAGGTTTGCACCTCATTTGGTGGAGAATGAGGAACGTATGACGCGGATGTTTCTTAGAGGTTTGAAACCCGGCATAAGTCAATATCCCATTTCTCATAAATTTTCTCTCTATTCAGATGTTGTCAACAGGGCTCAATTATTAGAGCGAGATAACGAGTACGGTCAACCGAGGGACCACAATTAGGATCATACCAGAGATAGCAGTCAACAAAACAACGATAACCAGTGGAGAAAGAAAAAGACGGACAAAAATGGTAACCACTACGGTGGTAATCATGGCCATGAAAATAGAAGAAGCGAGTCAGGGGAGGAGATTTTAAAAGAGGAGATTTAACAATGACCATGTGAAGACGATAAAGGTCGACAAACAACTGGTTCCAAGGGGAGGAGAAAGACCACCGATTATATGCTATAAATGCGGAAAGAGGACATATCAGTCAAGCGCCCACAACAGATTCAAGGTATGCTATAATTTTGGAAAAGAAGAACATATCGCTCAAGATTGTACGGTAGCGAAACCTAGTTCAGCGGGGACGGTGACTCAAAAGACTATCCCAGAAAAGTCAAAGTCAACGGTTCCTGGAAGAGCGTTTGTTGTGATTGGTCAAAATGCGAGGAACCCAAACGAGGTGATCACGGGTAAGCTATTTATAAATTCTTCTTAAGTTTATACCTTACTTGATAAGGTGCTACCCATTCATTTATCTCTCTCCGCTTGTGCTCAACGTTTAAACTTGACTCCGAAGAAATTAGATTTTGACCTATCTGTGGAAACTCCGTTAGGAGAAACTTTCATCACATCCACTATTTATAAATCTTGTCTAATCCAAGTTTGCACCATTACATTACCTGTTGACCTTATCTCTTTAAAGATACTTGCTTTTGATGTGATTTTAGGGATTGATTGGTTAACTACTCATCATGCCAAAATTGATTGTTTTCGTAAGGTTATTAGCTTTCATATTCCTAAACAACTCGTTGTATTTAATTCAAGCAACTAAACCATTAAAATCAATCACCGTCATATCTAATCATAAAGCTATTTGTTTATTGAAAACGGATGTCAAGCTTTCTTAGCCCATGTTATGGATTTGAATAAAGACACGCCAAATTTGAATAATATTCTGTTGTTATTGACTTTCCGACGATTTCTCGAAGAACTTCTCGCTCTACCCCGTAACGTGAAGTTGAATTCTTTATTGATCTTGAACCGGGTACAAAGCCCATTTCTAAAACCCCATATCGAATGGCTCCTATTGAACTTCAGGAGTTAAAGGTCCAACTACAGGAATTGTTGGACATCGGTTTCATCTGGCCCCAAGACATCTCCTTGGGGTGCTCTGTTTTATTCAGTAAAGAAGAAAGATGGGAGTATGCGACTTTGTATTGACTATCGGGAATTGAACCATGTCACCATCAAGAATAGGTATCCTCTACCTCGTATTGATGACTGTTTGACCATTAAAGGAGCACAATTCTTTTCAAAATCGATCTTCGATTCGGATATCATCACCAAGATTAGAATCGAGGATATTTCAAAGGCGCCTTTAGAACTCGGTACGGGCATTATGAATTCCTAGTCATGTCTTTTGGATTGACTAATGCTCCTGCGGCTTTCATGGATATGATGAACCGAGTATTCAAGGAATATTTGGATCAGTTCGTTGTTGTCTTTATTGATGACATCCTCATATATTCCAAAAGTCGTGAAGATCATGAGCACCATTTGAAGCTGGTACTCCAAAGGCTTCGTGAAAACAAGCTTTATGCCAAGTTAAAGAAATGCGAGTTCTGGCTTGAGGAAGTAGCATTCCTTGGGCACGTGGTGTCGAAACATGGAGTATCTGTTGATCCGCCAAGATTGAAGCAATACAAAGTTAGAGCAACCAAGTCGGTGACCAAAGCAGCTTTTCGGGCTTAATTTGGTTATTATCGGAGATTCGTGGAAGGATTTTCTCGAATCGCTACTCCATTAACTCAAATTGACTCGGAAAGATATAAAATTTGTATGGAGCGAGGAATGCGAGAAGAGTTTCAAGAGCTTAATAGAGACTTATTTCTAAGACTGTTCTAACAATACCATCCGTAATCGATGGATTTGTTATCTACAAATGATGCTTCGCAAAGGGTTAGGATGTGTTCTCATGCAACGTGAGAAAGTCATAGCCTATGCCTCGCGACAACTTAAAGAATATGAGAGGAATTATCCTACTCATGATCTAGAGTTGGCAGCAGTTGTTTTCGCATTAAAGATATGGAGGCAATATCTATATGGGGAGAAAGTGGAGATATATTCAGACCATAAAAGCCTTAAATATTTCTTCACACAAAAGGAACTCAACATGCGGCAACGACGTTGGCTTGAGTTGTTGAAAGACTACGATCACACTATTCAATACCATCCTGGAAAAGCGAACGTAGTAGCTAACGCGTTGAGTAGAAGATCATATGCAGGAACGAGTGTGATGATGTCAAGTATACGCATAGAGCCAACTTTAATAGAAAAAGTTAAGGTTGCTCAAGCCACCGACCCGGAGCTGATGCGTATGAAGAAGAAAGTACAAGAAGGTGTTATTCCGGAAGCGAGAATCGATGATGAAGGAATACTTCGAGTCCACTCCAGACTTTGTGTTCCTAACGACTCTGAATTGAAGTACAAAATTATGATGGAGGCACACAATACACCATTTGCAATCCATCCTGGAAGTACTAAAATGTATCGTGATCTTCGACATACATTTTGGTGGAACAATATGAAGAGAGAGATTGCAAAGTTTATCTCAACATGTTTAACTTGTCAACGTGTAAAGGCGGAGCATCAAGTGCCAAAGGGTCCATTGCAACCACTTGAGATTCCGAAATGGAAGTGGGAACACATTACCATGGATTTCGTTACGGGTCTTCCTACGGTTTCTCAAGGCATCAATGCTATTTGGGTTATTGTTGATAGATTAACCAAGTCTGCTCATTTCTTGCCGATACGAGAGACTTATTCCCTTGAACGACTTGCTCAAATATACGTAAATGAGATTGTGAGATTGCATGGCATGCCAATATCCATAGTTTCGGATCGTGACCTAAGATTCACTTCAAGATTTTGGGTTAGCTTGCAAAAAGCTATGGGCACGGATTTTACGATTCTGCTTGTAAGCATACCATCCTCAAACCGGACGGACAATCGAGAGAGACTATTCAAACTCTTGAAGATCTATTAAGACTCGTGTCCTAGACTTCAAGGGTAGTTGGGATAAGTATTTACCATTGGTGGAATTCTCCTACAACAACAACAGATTATCGTGCAAGTATAGGTGTGGCTCCATTTGAAGCATTATATGGACGAAAGTGTCGTTCTCCAATATGTTGGGATGAGGTGGGTGAAGCAACATTGTTAGGACCCGAAAGTTAAGACGTATGACTACCGAAAAGATCCAAATGATTCGACAACGATAAAGCAAGCACAAGATCGACAAAAAGAGTTATGCGAATCTTCATCGAAAGGACGTAGAATTTAGTATAGGGGATCATGTATTGTCATGAAGTTGCTCCATGGAAGGGAGTTACAAGATTTGGTAAGAGAGGAAAGCTCAATCCACGATTCATTGGTCCATTTCAAATTCTTGACCGAGTAGGAAATGTAGCCTATAGACTCGCGTTACCTCCGAGTATGTCTCGTGTTCATAATGTGTTTCACATATCTGTACTTCGTAAATATGTGAAAGACCCGAACCACGTTATAGAGTTAGAACCGGACGAGATAGCCGAAGACTTAACGTACGAAGATGTACCTGTTAAGATCTTGGATAAGAAGGAGCATGTCCTACGCACGAAGGTCATACCACAAGTTAAAGTTTTGTGGAGGAATCATGCTATAGAGGAAATGACATGGGAGTTAGAAACGGAAATGAAAGCGAGGTATCCTCACCTTTTCGAAACACCAGGTACGTACGTCAATTTCGAGGACGAAATTTCATAAGGAGGGGAGGTTGTAAGACCCCAAATTATTAATAAATAAAATTTATTTTCCTCTATTTATTATTTTGAAATAGTAAGGATTTATTTGATTAATGTGGATAGTTATGGGTAAAATACGCAAATATTTCAAAATAAGCAAGTGGTTATAAAATATTCATTGTTGTCGGGGAATATTCGTTTGGTCGTGGAATATTCTTCTTTGTTGGGGAATATTCGCATTGACTACGTAGCGATCTTTTGTGGGCCCCATAACGGAAAGCGATTGGATGAGGAAAACGACAAATATAAGTTATTTAAAAATAACACAGCAGCGTAGTTATTCAAGATTATCTTTGTTAAAATACCTTTGTTAAAAACACATGAATACGTTGTTGTCACAGACAAAGAAGATATACACAGTATTTGCACCAATTATTGATTCTTACGTAAAGAAGGCACTACTCAATAATTGTTACGTGAAGTTTCTTATTCAGTATTTTATTTTATTGATTCAATAATTCTTTGCGTTGATATTTTATATTATCGTTGTTTCAATAATTGTCACTATACAAGTATTTTCCATTATCGAAGCAATAATTCATATTATCCGAATAATATTATTAGATAACATTATTGGCAATGTCTAGAAAGTTACGCCTAAGGAGAGGTTTGGTCACCTAATTGCGCGCGCCAAGAAGGAGAAATTCTTATCGAAAGCCCCTCTTCCTAGGAACCGTCAGTTGCCAATATTGTGATTCTCGTAATATTATTTGTGAATAATTAATTATTGATTTATATGATGAGAAAAATATTGATTTTATGTGGATATAGATGGAGAAAAATTTTAATGTGACAATTGTTGAAAATTAAAATTTTATCTTTTTTTACGATAAAATAATTTATTTAAATATATTATTATATTTTAATAATATAATAATGATGATATTTTTACGATGAATGTGGGATATATGAGTATATGTGGAGGAGGAGTATTTTGTTACAAAAATGTTTAAAACATGTTAAACATGTCGGTGGACCCCATTTATTGACTGAAATTTGATTATAGCCTGTAAAATTGTCCGTTTATGAATTTCGGTCAATTTTTGTTTGGAATTTAGAAAAACTTTCTTCTGCAAAATTGTAGAGAATTTAATTTCCTATAAAAAGTAGCGAGATTCAAATTTTCTGACAAAAGGGCTATTTATTGTGAATTATTGAAGTTCCGAAACTCCGAAATAATTAATTTTTGGAAGTTTAAAATATTTTAATTATGGAAAACGTTTTGGTGAGTTAAGTGGGTCTAGCATGTGTTATTGATTATCAAATCAGATCTCCAAAAGTGGGCGATGGAATTTTAACAAATAATAATATTATTTTAATAAATTTTTTCGCTTTGGTGTTCTAAGCATTTTTCTATAAATAGGGTGCTTAGGTTAGAATTGAAAATTACACCGTAAACCCAAGTTTTCTATATTTTTTCTCTATATATTGAGCGTATTCTTTTGAGGATTTTGATACTTTGAGTATTGTTATACTATCTGCAAGTTCCTTCAAAGACTAGACCAAGTATTCTAAATTTGAGGTACTAATCTTTCGAGGTAAGGATTTTTTTTTTAAAATGATATTATTTATTCTAATATCATTATGCCAAGTATTGATCCGAACTTTTAATCAAATTTGGAACTTTTAGTGTGGGGTTACTATTCACGATACTGAGTATTATTCACGAATCAAGACTATTCATCGAAAAAAAAAAATTCGTTCAAAATATTTATTCTGGATACTAGCTTTGATTGTATCCATGTTTTGATCATTCTTGAATTTTACACCACTATGATTATTTTTGAGGTATTTTTGGACGTGGATAAAACAAAGTTCGAATCCTTAATCCTTAATCCTTGTCATTTTGATTCATTGGATTCGTTTATTTAAAAAATATTTTTCATCATCCTCGGCCTTAAATGATGATATTATGGAATATCTTTGGTCCAGTAGTGCAAAAGATGAATGATTTCGATGAATATCTTTGCCCAGTAGTAAAAAAGATGAACCGGTGTTTAGATGAACATGACTAATCGATGAATATCTTTGGCTTGTAGTGCAAAGATGAATATTTGATTCCAGATATATATTAATTGATGTTACAGGATAAAAGATAGATTTATTTAACTTTAAAATTCATACATAGAAGATAGTAGTTTGCATTCTCTACTTAACTCTTCTAATGAATTATTATTTCCGCTGTGAATATTGATTTAAAACTTGTTGTCTATTGTATTCTATTAGATTTTTTCCTGTTGGAGACTAACGATAATTTGTTGTATATTATCTTAGTCATAATATTCTTTACTGAGCTAGTTGAGTTCACCATTTTCTTTTTTGTTCCATTTTTCTTCTCAAGAGGAGATAATGTAGCGAGTACGAGTCGGGGGATGTAATGATGGTTCTAGAGAGAGTTGTTTAATAGTTCTCACCATTTTTATAAAATAATGTATCAATAATTATGATGAGGATTTATTTGTATGTGGATATTGTCAGATGGCAATATCTCAGATTTAAACTCACAGCTTTTCTTGTTATAATAATAAAGTTGAAGTTGTTTCGCATCTACGTATTGACAACTCGAGAATGGGTGGTGTATACCTATTTTGAGGGCGTCACATGAATGATGTAATTTTATTAATACATAAACGTCCAACATAAATAAAAAAACATTAAATAAATAGATAAATATGATTTTTATAGCAAAAATCCAACATGCAGTACTAGCATCTTTTTGTGTGAGGAGTCGCAACAAATTGCCCAAAACAGATTATCAGTACGTACTTAGTTATTTCTTTGTTAAAGAAACAACTATATTAAAGCAATTTAGATCATCCATTGACGGAACCTCAGCCAAAAGATCTGCGTACCTAATGAATAAATCGTGGATAATAGAATCTCCAAAATGACTCGCCAGCATGGGTTCCATAAAAGCCCTTATACCATCTGCCATAGTTTTTGGACTACTACACTCGCCATCGTTCTCACCAACATCCCAATTCACTCTAAAAGTATGTAGCTTATCAAGATTAAAGGAGCCTTCATCCTGAATAATAGCCTCCACTTCATCCTTGTATGGCAAATAGATAGGGATATTGAATGAGAATAAATCAGCCTCTGCAACAATCCCCTAATTAAAGGCAACCAGGAAATGATCAGTAAACTGTTAAACAAAAGTATGTAACAACCATATATATATGGTAGTTTAAGTACAATGTATGCTATATGAAATTAAAAATATTAATTGAATAATAAAAACAATATATTATGTATGCAGTTGTCAGAGCAAATATATCTTTAACGACATTTTTGCATTGTTTTAACAACACTCAATACTTTAAAACGATACTTATCAACGGCCTATATTAACAATATCAACGGCCTATATTATCGTTAAAAAGCTAGTTAATAAGGCTAACTTTGATACCTCCTTTACCATGCCAGCAAGTGATTCTCCAAGCAGGTTGTAACGGCCACAACCATCTTTGCTAGAGAAATTCACGATACTCCTACCGAGCAATGTTAAAACTATTCGGCCACCTGGTACTATTTCATGGGAGAAATGATGAAAAATCCCTCTGAAATTGCTTCAAGTACGCCTCAAACACGTCAGGAGGACTCCCCGTCGCCAGATATATATTTTCCTTGTTATTTTCCAGCCCTTCAGGAACCTACCGTGTAATAATCAGCAACATTAATTAACAGATTATTAGGAATAAATATACGTACAAAAACAAAACATGCATATATAATATTTTTTGTGTTTTTCTTTTTATCAATGATGCAACTCCTTTGTGGCTGTTAACGCCAAGATCTTTCTCCACGTCCCAATCACGAAAGACGTCCTGATCCTGCACAGTAAACAAGACAAACACCACAAGCTTGATTACACGGATCACGGGGATAGCTCAAAGCGAGAGAAGTAGTATGTCTACATTCACGAGGTTAACTCAAGAGGATGATAAAATCTAGTGTATTGAGAGTGATTATGTTCTATATGTTGTGTGAATGTGTATATATGAATGAAACGTACCTCCTTGTGAAGATTTACTCACTAAGAAATAATATCTTTGCTTGGATTATCGTGCCGCCCACTATCACCGACATATCCTCGATCCGATGGGTTCGACCGATCGCATAGAGTTCATCCATCGCTTCTTGGCCACCGCTTGCACCACCTTACCACTATAATCCCATCCACATTAATGCATGGCGAGATATTTTGGTCAATCGTCATACTATATCATCATTACAAGTCAAAGTAATAGATATTAAATGATCTAATGGGTTAATCCAACGAACCAATCTTTTATCTAATAGGATTAAATAAAGTTGACACAATAAATGGGCTCAAAGAGCCCCATGGCTTAATTATAAAAGCCCAACATATTAAATCGATAAATGGGCCCAATATACCCTACTAAAAAAATAGAGAAATATCATGACCCAACATTACCCCCTAGTTTTTTAGTTAAACAGATGTTTAATGGAAAACTATATATGATTCATGATATTTAGAATTCAATAAAGGCCCAAAGATAGAAGTAAGTGAATCATACCCACTTTTAACATAATGAAGTGGAATAAGGAGAGGGTGAATAATGGATACCCAGTAGCAATAAGCCCAATCGATAAAGGACTTGAATTTGAACAGATGGGCCAATAAAATAGAAACCCAACAAATAAAGCCTAATCGATAAGATATTCAAAGGTCATCCAAACGCATTCCACTTGAATTCTCATCATTATCGATATTAAATGCGCTACTACCGCCTCCACGGTAAATCGTCAAGATAAAAGACAAACTTCACAAAATTTGACGGTTTTACCTATTGATTTGAAATTCGAACCTTTGAACTTTCTTTCCTTCTCGTAGAAAAACTATCTTTAGCTTCGAAAACTCAACAATGGTGAATCCAAGCCAAGCCCTTCAAGTTCTTCTCATTCAAACCCTAATCAAGAGGGTTCAAGTGCAGTTCACCATCTCCATCCGATTTCTTCAAAGATGGGGAAAAATTTCTCGCGCTAACATCACCTCCACCGCCTCTCGAATCTGAACTCACGAGCCTCCCGGATTCGATACCATGTTCCGGATAACTTTGTTATGAGGGCTCCAAATTTCGCCGAGAGCGAATGTACCAAATGACTGCATCTACTGGGTCGCTATGCCGAATTACTCTCACTGGAGAAGGAGATTCGCGTCTACCCTCCACGCCTTCATAGTTACCCTCTTAGGGTTTATTGGAGTAGGCTTCGCATAACCGGTGCCCAACTCCTATATCCATATATCGACGCTCATCGCTTTCGCCAATTAATTAGGGGTTACCCCTCTGCTGACCATTTCTTCACCCTCTCTCTACCGGGCAGATCCCGAGAACGAGGGTTCAAAATGCTGAGCAAACAGTCCCCGCGCCTAAACTCGAAATTCGAGAAGAGGCCCCTGATGAGCACCCCCTCGAGCAACAAAGGATGGCATGAGAAATGGTTCTTCGTCACTGGTCCTGGGATCTCCTCCCTTCCTGATTGGACCATTTTGAAACAGATCTTCGCTGACTTCGGTGACATCCCCGAAGAGCGTGTGAGGGAGATGGGTGACTTCCTAAATAGGATCCCTCCTCAAGAGTGGAGCTTCACTCTACTGACCAAGAAAGCTTGGCTGTATGACCATAAATGTGAGTCTCGGACCATTCTATGATATAACTTTTGAAATATTTATGTGGTATAGATTCTAACTTGTGATTATTTGCGTTGTCTTTGATCAAACCAACTTCCCTAAGTAAAAGACTTGGAAGATTTTCTTGGCGGGGAGGATTATCGATGCAAATGAAGAACTCCCTAACGAGGAGCCTTCCTAACCGAACCCCCGCCTCGAACCAACAACAACCCCTCTTCGGGATGATGACCCCGTCGACAATCCCATCATCCCTCAAGAGGTTCTCCGCCCTCGCCAAGGAAGAAGGTCGCCAAAAAGGCCGTGACTCTTCGCGAGATAAACCTCGAAAGCGACGAGGAGGTCCTTCCGAGGTAAACCCACAACCAATTCCTCCAATCGAACCCACAAAGAACAACCTCTAAACCAACCCCACCAACCTCGAACCAACCCCAAAAAGAGGAGTCTCCTTGACATTCCTCCACACGACGCAAGCGAAAGTCCTTCGTGCTAAAAAATTAAGAAGCAAAATAATTCCCCATCACCGATTTAACTCAAGGCCCCTCCACCTTCAACAACCAATCCTTCAAATGAAACCCCAACACTTGATGTCGAGCCATGGGTTTAAACCCTTCTTTGTCCGAAAAAAAAAATGACTTTTGGACGACACGGCCGGCTCGAATTCTGAACCTTCTTTCAACTCCCCGAGCCGATACCACTCGATCACCTTCTCCATAGGCAATGCATGCGGATCCTTCACCGGGATTCGCATCGCCTTTATGCCTCCTCCTCAAGGACCGATGACTTCGAATTCCAAAGATGATGCCATGGGTCCACCGACCATGTGGCCTCGGTTCAACGCCAATTTCCCTTTCAACTGCTCAAGCCTTTCGTTCATGAGACCGATGACCATCTGCTAGGAACGATTCGAATGGGGACTTGCTCAAGGTACATGAGCTACTTGGCTAAGGTAAATGACTCTTTCCTTCCTTTGCTTACTTATTTTCATACTCACACATCCGAAGTCGATTGAATAACACCGAACATGTACAGTAAATGTCAGATTCTAAGGCTCTGCAAGGCCCTGCATCTCTCAAGTGAATCCGAGGAGGAGGTAACCGAGGAAGGAAAATTCCTCTTAAAATCTGCCTGCCTGAAAGGCTTGAGAAAGGACTCACCGTGAAGGCCTTCTTCATACTAACGAAGGTCTTCAGAAAGAGTTGGCCTGAAATTGTCAACATGAATGTCGACTTAGTTCAGAGGAGTGAACTGAGGATGAATAAGATCAAGGAGTTAAAGTCCAACGCCAAAATCTTGACCAAGACGATCCGTAAGATGGAGTAGGATGAAAAGCTTCAACTGAATATACGGCAGCAGCTCGAGCAAGAAATCCGAGAACTCAAGGCTCTTCGGGACCTTGGGCCTCCTTTGACTGATGTTCTTCGCAAAGAAATTTGTGAAGAGTATAGGAACTCGGACGAAATAAACGGAGAAATCATGAGGATTCATAAAGAAAGCTACGATCTCTCGCCAAGTCTCTGGCAAGGAAAAAAGTGAATCAAGGCTAACTTAGATCCGCACTCACTTTGGACTCTTCGGATGATGATGGCGCTACATGAAGCACCAGTTTATGGATTGTCTTCGGTCTTATTATGAACATTTGTAAAAATTTTATGTTATTTCCTTATTTGTAAATGAACTAAATATTAATGAAAATGATTTCCTTCCTTATGACTTGATTAAGCACTTTTATTTTATGTCAATACTTCAATATGAATTTATATGGACAAGTGTACAAAAATCCTTCGAGGATTTAACTTCAAATGATTAAGCATGTCATATAACGTGATGAAATGAGTTTAAAGAACGAGGCATTAGAACTCAACATTTAGAAAAGACTCAAGTAATAAAGTAAAGAGATACTTATCAAGTTACCGAAGTGCGAGACATCTGCTTTATTGGGAGTTTGTTTACCCCGAAAGGCCTAACAGAACTTCAAGATAACATTCGCCTACCACGAAGGGCCTGACGAAGTTTAAAGTGTCGATCATTGCCTACCACGAAAGGCCCGACAATGTCTTTAAAGATGACACTTGCTTACCCGAAGGGGCTCGATAAGGTCTAAAGTGGCGACAATTGCCTACCCCAAGGGGCCCGACAATGCCAAATAGTGGCGATAATTGCCTCACCCCAAGGGCCCGACAATGCCAAATAGTGACCTCCTGCCAAAAAGGCTACCATCGAATGGTCAGCAAGTCCTCCCGAACCTCCTATCACCAATGTGGCGAGCAGCAACAAAGACAAAATTTGTTTGAGACAAAAAGAGGATCTTTTATTGATGATGATGTAAATATCTACAAACTTTTGATGTAATCGACATCGAATCTCATCGAAAGTACTTTCTAAGCTTCCCGCCAAAGATGCCAAGTGTTTTTAATTACTGACCCATCTAATGCTTTCAAACGATAAGTCCCTGGCTTCGAACTTCAGTGATTTCGTAGGGTCCTTCCCAATTTGGCATCACTTACCTGTGTTCGAGGCGTAGATGCTTCGACTTTCTAAGGACAAAATCTCCCACTTCAAATCAGGAAGCTTCACCCCTTTATTATAATGCTTAGCCACTCTTCGTTGATAGGCCGCCAATTTGATTAAGGCTATTTCTCCGACTTCTTCCAACAAATCAAGATTGGCCTCACAAATTTCTTCTTCATTATAGACCTCTTGGAAATGACTAACTCAAGACTTGAAGACCCAATTTCAACTGGGACTAACGATCGCACCATAAGCCACCGAAAGGGAATCCCCATTGTAGTCCCCTGAGTAGTTCGATATGCCCATAGTACACTTAGCGACTCTTCCGCCATCCGCTTTAGCTTCGGCCCAACCTACGCTTGATCCCATTCAAGCATGCTGCATTGTTGTTACTTCAACTCGTCTGCTTGATTGAGGATGAGCCATCAAGTCTTTTCAGGTTGGATCCCCAATTCGGCCAAAAATGCTTCAAACTTCGATCCCACAAACCGACGTCCATTATCCAATACTACCACCTTAGGAATTCCAAAACGGAATACCACCGATTCTTTCATTTAATTTCAAACACTCTGTTCGTTATTGACCTAAGTGGCTTTGCTTCTACCCATTTGGTCATATAGTCTATGGCAACTATAACAAAACTGACCTGACCTTTTGCCTTCGGTAGTGGACCCAGTATATCAACCCCCCAGACAGCGAAGGGTATAGGAGATAAGATCGAGTATAGCTCTTCCGGTGGCTGATGCGGTATTGGACTATTAAGCTGGCACTTCTCGCACCTCTTCACATACTCAGTTGCTTCCTTGAAGATAGTAGGCCAATAGTATCCTTGACGAAGTACTTTATAGGCTAATGACTTAGCAGCCATATGGTCGCCACAAATGCCTTCATGAACTTCTCGGAGAGCATAATCAGCTTCGGATGGAGTCAAACATTTTAATAAAGGAGATGAGAAGGCCCTTCGAAAGAGATCTCCATCGATCAAAACAAAATTGGCACTCTTGTACTTGATTTTCTTGGCGAGCATCCGATCCGAAGGTAAGACGTCATCAGCCAAATATTCCAGATAGGGCGTCAACCAGCAGTTGGTTCGGTCAATGCACATTACCCTCTCGTGAAGAACACTAGGATGTTGCAAAATTTCCAGATACACCGACCCCTCAAAAACATTAACATCCGTAGTGGCTAGTTTGGCGAGTGCATCTAAGCAATAGAATTGTTGTTACGCCGATTTCGAAACTCATACGATTGGAAATATCAAGCCGCCTTTACTTCGCTTAAATACTTGATCATCCTCGGACCTCTAAGCCAGATTCTCCGCATAATTGTTTAACAATTAATCGAGAATCATCAAGATGGCTATTCTTTTGCACTTCAAGACTCTTTTTTGCTAACAGTAAACCGGCTTAAGATCGCCTTCATATTCACTTTTTCGTTGTTCGTCGCTTTGAATTGAAATCGATGGGCTTGTCAGACTCAATCCCTCCGGACTAGTCAAGATAATCCCCGCTCTGCCGACGCCCAAAGTAGAAGACCCATCTGCATACAAAGGCCCATGAACTCTCCTCGTCTTTGAAGACGGCAAATCGCGCCTGTCAGATCCTTCACCACGCTATGACTTCATCACAGAGAATCTAACACTCAACCACAAAATCGCCAAGGCTTGTCCTTTGATGGCGTTCGGGATGATACTCAATAAAGAATTGGGACAATTCCATCGTCCACGCAGCCTAGCCTTCCCGATACCCTCCGGCCACCCATAATCTTCTTCAGAGGTCGATCTCTGTATACTATTACCGGTCTACCTCGAAGTATTGCCTAAGCTTTCGACAAGCAGCTTATTAAATTAAAGCAAACTTTTTAATGTTCGGTACCTTGTTTCAAGATCCCGAAGGACATGACTTACATAATACACCGGTGTCTTTACTCCCCAACTTCACGCATCAAGACCGCTCCAATTGCCAATGAACTAGTCAGCCGGTAGCATGGATATAAAGGTTCGGCAGGAATGGGCTTCACCAGCAAAGGCGCCGAAGACAAATAGGACTTGATGCTTTGAAAGGCGTCTTCACACTCAGAAGTCCATTGGAACGTTTTTGCATTCTTCGGCCCTTTCAATGTGTTAAAAAACGGCAGGCATCTCTCAGCAGACTTGGACATGAACCTCCGCAAAGCTGCAATCCTTCCAGTCAGACGCTGAACATCTTTAAATGACTGAGGAGTCTTCATGCTCAGGATCGCTTGAATCTTCTCTGGATTGGCTTCAATTCCTCTTCGACTGACAAGATACCCCAAGAATTTACCAGCACCCAGACCAAAAGTGCATTTAGTAGGATTTAGCCTCAAGTTGTGATGTCGAATGGTCTGAAAGGACTCTTCTAAGTCATCCAAATGTTTGTGCACCAACATGCTTTTGACAATCATGTCATCCACATACACCTCTATATTTCTGCCCAACTGATATCTGAAGATATGGTTCATCATTCTCTGGTATGTGGCCCCGGCATTGATAAGGCCGAAAGTCATTTTCTTATAGGCATACACCGAACGATGCGTAATGAACGCCGTCTTCGGTATATCCTCTTTACACATAGAGATCTGATGATACCCAGAGAATGCATCCATAAAACTTAATAAAGCATACCCCGAAGTGGCATCAATGAGTTGATCGATGTGGGGTAGCGGATAGAAATCCTTCGGACAGGCCTTGTTCAGGTCAGTGTAATCAATGCAGACTCGCCATTTGCCATTCTGCTTCTGGACCAGCACCACATTAGCCATCCACTGTGGGTAGTCAATCTCGAAGATGAAATCAGCTGCCAAAAGTTTTGCAATTTCATTATCTATGATTCGCTGACGCTCTGGTGCAAAGATCCTCCTCTTCTGCCGAACCGGCTTCTTTGACGGGTCTACTTCCAGTCGATGCTCAGCAATATCCCTGCTTACTCCCGGCATATCCTGAGGTTCCCATGCAAAGATATCAACATAACACCTCAGGAGCTCTACGAGGTTCGTCCGGAGAGGTTCCGGCAAGCCCGAACCTATTTTTACTGTCTTGTCCTCCTTGCCTGGGATGAGCTCTATCTCTTCTGTCTCTCCAGCTGGCATGACCGATGGTTCAGAGCTACTTTCAGTGAAGGGTTCGATCTCTATCGCCATGGCTTGTTTCTGCTTCGATACCCCCACTCCCGAAGAAATAACAAGATTGAACACCTCTCGCCGATCCAAATCTCCTTTGACCTCACCAACCCCATGAGCCGTAGGAAATTTGATTTTAAAATGAGGAATTGATGTTACAGCTTGTAGAGCAATTAAAGTAGGTCTCCCCAAAATAGCATTATAAGCAGAATCTACATGTACAACATAAAATTTGCAAATAATTTGTTCTCACGAGGGAGGGCCGTCCGAATATGACTGGAAGCTCAATGGTTCCAGCCACTTTAACCGGATCATTGCTGAAACCATAAAGAGGAGCTTCCTATCCAATTTCCATCTTCCGCCCATCCAAATTCATCCTTTGATAAGCGTGGGCATACAAGATGTCTACAGACGATCCGTTATCTACCATCATCCTTTTCATATCTACCGAACCCACTTGTGCAGTAAGCACCAATGATCCTTCATGAGGTTCGATAATTTCCGAAGGGTAATCTTCATCAGTGAAAGAGATTACCATATTCGGATAAGGTCTATCAGTCTTCGGGAAGGTACCCATCACCGACATGACCGAATCCAAATAGCTTTGGCGCTTTTTTCCAACGAGCTTGCCAGAAGTACCCCCAGTGATGACATCTATCACATGCCTTGGTGGTCGATCCGAGTCGGTATTTGCCGATTAGGTTGAGCCACGACAGTACTCGGTCCCCGCCGATGAGTTCGGGCAAAGAACATATTGAACTAAAGCTCCACCTTGTACCTTTCTCTCAATGAACTCTTTTAAATCGGCACAATCGTTCGCCTCATGTCCCGACGCTTGATGGTAGTCGTAATACTTTATGGGATTTCTTTTCTAAGCTTGTTGTTATCTCGTGGTGGCTCGAAAATAGGTTGATTCTTGATCTGATCTAAGATAACCGCCCTATCGGCATTGAGCGCCGTGTAAGTCCTCTTTACTCTCTGGGGGGGAGCGGACGAACGTCCTCCACCCCGCTTCCAATTGTTATATTTTTTTCACCCGCTTTCACGGCGGTCTTTGTGTCCTTCAATCTTCTTCGGTCTCCATTAGTTTTATCTCGATCCGTATCTCGGGCCGATCCAAAGAAGGACGCTTGAGGCTGCTCATGGCTTCCTCCACTACGATATAGCCTTCAGCTTTATCAAAGGCTTCTACCAGACTCTTCTTCGGGTGGTTAAACATAAGTTTTTTCACCAACTTTTTCGACTTGACCAGATCCAAATTTGCTCAAATGGGGTCCCACCGCCATAGATCATTCAACTCCGCCACTTGACCGATCGCTTTCGGAACCACTTCACATATCGCCCAAAGATTCATTAGAAGATA
The DNA here is from genome assembly GCA_020205605.1 of Panax ginseng. Taxonomy (NCBI): domain Eukaryota; kingdom Viridiplantae; phylum Streptophyta; class Magnoliopsida; order Apiales; family Araliaceae; genus Panax; species Panax ginseng. Next base: position 18,245,854 of record CM035127.1, on the reverse strand, counting down.
CCGAACTCGAGCCAAAGAACCGGTTGGCTTTCCCTTCTTCTATTGTTCCCCAAAACGTGCATGGAATTTTTGCACATATCTTCCTGTGATGAGATAGAATCAAGGTAAGGTCCCCATCCACCGCCGAGCATCCTTTCTAAGAGTTGTGACAAAAGTATGACATTTAGCAAAGATCACTAAAGTCATAATAATCCATGAGTCGATCGAACGCACCGACTATGGTCGTAGTGGTCCCCGATCCATCGTAACTTTCTATATGGGGCTACTTCTTCGTGGGGTGACTTTTTTCTCGAGAATATCCGCAAAAAGGGATGCCTTCTTTCCCGAACGCCTTTGGTTTTACGGACTTTGCAAGTCGCTCAAGTTCTTTTCAATTCTTTAACCAGATACTCCACGCCCGGTTGAGATGACGCCTTCTTTTCCCGGTGACCCCTTCTTCTTATAAGGCATCGGATTCTTTCAATGTAACCTTCAATTTTAGAGGGCTTCTCGATGACGAGGGTCTATAGTATGGGTGCCCTCAGAGACTCTCTCGGGAGTATGTCCTCCGATACACTTCGACTCGATCCGGACACACTATGGTGAGAATGTGCGATGATAAGTGTTTCTTTCAGATGCATGCTCAAGTGCGATCTCCGGATCGACCTCTTCTCTCCCTTCGCCCTTGTTCTCCGTAATTGGCGTAATAATGAGTCCTCCTCGATCTCTCGAGGAATAGGGCTTAGGACCTTCTTCTTCTTCCCTATTTCGACCCGTAGACCGTCGCCTCGAATGAGCAGTGTTCCTTCCCACTCCGATGTCCTTGCTTTTTGATTGGGCATACCGAGCTCTTCATCTCTCATTTCGCCATCCGAGCCATCCGCTTCTGGCTATATCTTCGACGCCGCTTTAATAGTACTTCCATAGCCTTATCCGCTTCATCCGCCATTTTAGCCAACCGAAGCTTTTGCGTTGCTCGTCATCTCAGATCGAAGTTATAGGCAAGGTGCCTTCTACTCGCTTTCCGACCACGGCTGCACTCTTCTCCGTCGGGTATACTAGCTTACGCTTTGCTTTTGCTTTCTCGCTTCTTCTTGATCGAGAATGTTCAGTGACCGTTTAGACGCAGACTAGCATGCACACTTATGGTTGGTCCCAAACGATCCTCGCAGATACTGCAGAATGACTCACCGACAGACATCTACCGTCTTCTGAGTGTAGGTGTTCTACTCTTTCCCATGAAAATGAATAGAATAAAACACACTGTGATTGAAAAATACTCAAGACACTAAAACACCTCTCCTCCTTCTAGCGCCAATGTTAACGCCAAGATCTTTCTCCACGTCCCAATCACGAAAAGACGCCCCGATCCTCCCAGAGACAAGAAACAAGACAAACACCACAAGCTTGACGGCCGGACCACCGGGGGATAGCTCAAGCGTGAGAGTAAGTATGTCTGTTCACGAGGTTAACTCAAGAGGATGATAAAATCTAGTGTATTGAGAGTGATTATGTTCTATATGTTGTGTGAATGTGTATATATGAATGAAACGTACCTCCTTGTGAAGATTTACTCACTAAGAAATAATATCTTTGCTTGGATTATCGTGCCGCCCACTATCACCTGACATATCCCCCTGATCTGATGGGTTCGACCGACTGTATGGAGTTCATCCATCGCTTCGCCACCGCTTTGCACCGCCACTACCGACTATAATCTCATCCACATTAATGCATGATGATATTTCTGATCAACTCGTCATACTATATCATCATTACAAGTCAAAGTAATAGATATTAAATGATCTAATGGGTTAATCCAACGAACCCAATCTTATCCCAATAGGATTAAATAAAGTTGACACAATAAATGGGCTCAAAGAGCCCCATGGCTTAATTATAAAAGTCCAACATATTAAACTGATAAATAGGCCCAATATACTCGGCCCAAAATAGGAGAAATATCATGACCCAACAGTGGCCTTATCCAATTTTTATGGATTCGCCTTCTTTTTTTAGTGTTATAAAATTTCTTTTGGCCACTTAAAAGAAATGATGTAATAAAGAGTAATGGTCTACTAGGACTTTATCAAAAAACATATTATTGATTCGTGATCATGCTTTAATATAATCACTTACTAATGCTTTTTTGACATTGTGTAAATAATTATTGCTCACATACACTCGCGACTCGCTGATCTATTCAAAGGGTTGGACTTTTTTTTAAAGGTATAGGGGCATGGGTAAAAATAAAACTTAATAAACTTAAAAGGGCAGATTTACGAAAAAGTTAAACTTAGAAGGTCAAAAAAAATACTTAAACTACTACTACTCTAAAAATAAAATAAACACACTCTTTCTAACTACTACTACTACTCTCGCTTTCTAACTCGCTAAACTTCAGTCCTTCCTTTCAGTTTTCAACTCAAACAAATCCTCCCATGTTGGGAACAGATTCTAGATCCGCCCCTATTCACATAGAAATTAGAATGTCCCTACACGCGTAGATCTAACAAATTTATACAATAACATCAGAAAGAGTATATCGATCTTCAATGAAAGTTTCTTTATACATATGAAAAAAATGAAAAATACCTGAGAGAGCCAATGAACACTGTAAGAAGAATGAACAAAGTGTAGGCTCTTGCTAGGGAAAATCCTGTCATAGAATGAACCTGGCATTCCTGATATGAAACAAGGCCCGAATTCGTCTCCTTTTTCCTTCTTGACATTGTCATAGAAAGCTGGGAGTGATTTGAAAATGTTGTTGAAGTCATTTACAGGTAAATCATTTAGGGACACATGAAATTCCGGTATTTTTCGATTATTTTCCAGGCACAAATCAGAAACTGCGTCCATAATATTGGAAACGGAGGAGAGGGTGTTTGGCCCCGAAGCGCAACCAAGCTCAGCTATGTTAAAACACTCCGGGAAGGTTTGACTATACATATTCTTGATGGTGTCCGTTAATATTGGTTGTACCTTCGAAATAACTATTTTCTGAAAATTAACATGATTAAATATTTAAATTAATGTTAGAGTGACATAATACAGATACTCTTTTCAATTCATTCCACAAGAAGATTACCAGTTGTAAAATTTACAAGTATTAATAATGAATTTTTGTGTTACTAATACTGCATTTCAAATGTGTACATTTAGCGACACTTTTAAAATTGCTAGTGACAGATAGCGGCAACATAACTTTTGCTTTGGCATCAACCGCCCAAAATTAGGGTCTCAACTCCTCTCCATTACGCTTCCGTGTTGGAAGATGAGCAAACTAAAAAATAATGGATATTAATGACTCTTTGTATTTTGTGCTCATTGTAAGAAAGAAAAAAGATATGATAGCTAAGTTATTAATAGTATGGTTCATGTTAGTACATTGAATATGCTGTTTAATATGGGTCTAGAAGTCTCTATGCACTAGTATAAATAGAGAGCTCTAAGTGTCATTTTGTATAAGCCAGAGCAAGAGAGAAGAAAGAAACAGAGTAAGAGAAAGAAAGAGTTGTATGGTGTTAAAATTTATATAGAGTAATACAAAAGTTATTGAGTTAAGAAAGGCTTTGTAAAGTCAACATTCCGGAGATCTATATCTTCAATACACATTTAGTGATCAATAGTCATGTTGCTATAAATAAATGTGTACTGTGAAATTAAATTACATGGTATGTCTCCTCATCCAAGATTTGGATGAAAAATGAGGCTATTTTTTGTAATAGATGGAGAGTAGGACATGAACATATATATATATATATATATATATATATATATATATATCTGATCGGATCAAGAAGAAGATACCTTATTCAACTCACTCGAGCTCACCCTCCTTTTAGCGACGGACTCATGACGGTTCGGTCATATAACCGCTGTCTATACTTTTAGCGACGCTATATGTTGTCCGTCGCTAAAAGTATGGACGACGGTTATATGACCGAACCATCGCCGTGTCCGTCGCTAAAGAGGGGTGAGTTCGGGTGAGTTAGATAAGGGGTAAGCTCTTGATCTTTGCTCTATATATATATATATATATCAGACAAGCTTTGGCAAGTCTCTTTGTGTGTTAAGTTTTTGTGTGTCTGTGTGTGAGAGAGAGGCAGAGAAAGGGAGACACGAAGGAATGAGTTATGGCATAGCTAGATTCACCATTTCTCGCATTCATGTTAAGAACATTTGTGACCACCATTTCTCCTACCTTTGTCTTTCTCAGCAGCTTTGTCTTTGGCAATGTCTAGAAAGTTCGCTCAAGGAGAGGTTTGGTCACCTAATCATGCGTCAAGAAGAGAAATTCTTATTGGAAAGCCCCTCTTTCCGAGGAACTACACGGTTGCAAGATCTCGCGTGATTCTGTAATATTGTTTGTGAATAATTAATTATTGATTTATATGATGAGAAAAAATTGATTTTATGTGGATATAGATGGAGAAAATTTTTAATGTGGCAATTGTTGAAAATTGATATTTTATCTTTTTACGATAAAATAATTTATTTAAATATATATTATATATTTTAATAATATAATAATGATGATATTTTTATAATGAATGGAGGATATATGAGTTTATGAGGAGAAAGAGTATTTTTATTGCAATAAATATTAAAAACAGATTTTTTGTGTTTCAGAGACCCATTTCTTCGATCGAAATTTGATTATAACTCGTAAAATCGCCTGGTTTATGGATTTGGTCAATTTCGCTTGGAATTTGGAAAAACTTTCTTCCGCAAAGTTATAGAGAATTGAAGTTTAAATTATTTTATAAAAACGTTTTTTTACTTTTTCTAGAAGGGAGCATGTAGGAAATCTTTGGGAATTGAAATCTAAAATGAGTACGTAGAAGATTATATATATATATATATATATATATATATATATATATATTAATATTATATTAAATTTTCTCGCTTTGGTGTTCTAAGCAATTTCCTATAAATAGGTGCTTAGGTTAGAATTGAAAATCACACCGTAAATCAAGTTTTCTCTCTATATTATCGAGCGTATTCTTATGAGTATTTTGAGTATACTTTTGAGTATTGCTATACGCTGCAAGTTCAAGTCATAGCCTATATCCCAGTATTTCAACTAGAAATCTTGTCTTTCGAGGTAAGGATGTTATTTTCTTCTCAAATGATATTATTTCTTCAATATCATTATTTGAAATATTGGTTGGAACTTTTATCAAATTTGGAACTTTTTCATGCTCTGGGGTTACTTATTCATGAGTTCTTATTCACGAGTTATTATTCATGAGTTACTATTCATGAGTTACTATTCATTTAATTACTATTCACGAAAGTACTATTCACTTAAGCGTGAAGATGTTTTTTTTGAAATTTCTATCTTTTGGTGTCTGAGTTACTTATTCACGATACTGCAAGACTATTCACGTATACGATAATTATTCACTTAATCACGACCATTATTCCTAAAAATGAAATTTCTTCTTTTTGTCCAAAATATCTATTATGGATACTAGCTTTGATTGTATCCATGTTTTGATCATTCTTGAATTTTACACCACTATGATTATTTATGAGGTATTTTTGGACCTGAAATAGCTGAAATACGAATCCTTAATGTTTATTCTTTTGTTTCACTGGATTCATTTCCTTTAAAATATTTTTCATTATCCTCAGTCCTAAATGATGATATTACTGAATATCTTTGGCCTGTAGTACAAAGATGAATGATTTCTTGATGATGAATATCTTTGGCCCAGTAGTGCAAAAGATGAATGATTTTCGATAAATATCTTTGGTCAGTAAAAAAGATGAACAGTGTTTAGATGAACATGACTAATGATGAATATCTTTGGCTTTGTAGTGCAAAGATGAATATTTGATTCCAGATATATATTGATTGATGTTACTGGGGATAAAAGATAGGCGATGAACTTTAAAATTCATACATAGAAGATAGTAGTTTGCATTCTCTACTTAACTCTTCTAATGAATTATTATTTCATTGCGAATATTGATTTAAAACTTGTTGTCTATTGTATTCTATTAGATTTTTCCTGTTGAAGACTAACGATAATTTTGTTGTATATTATCTTAGTCATAATATTCTTTTCTTGGGCTAGTTGAGCTCACCCTTTCTTTTTTTGTTCCATTTTTTTCTTCGTGAGACGAAAATGTAGCGATTACTAGTGGGGTATGGAATGAAGGTTCTAGAGAGAGTTGTTTAGTAGTCCTCACCATTTTGTAAAATAATGTATCAATAATTATGATGGGGATTTATTTGCGTGTGGATATTGTCTAGATGGCAATATCTCGTATTTAAACTCACAATTTATATGTTGTAATAATAAAGTTGTAGTTATTTACGTACCATGTATTTGGCGACTCGAGAATGGGTTGGATGGAATGGACCTATTTTGGGGCGCCACGGTTGGTATCGAGCTTAGGATATGATCTCTGGCGGAGATGGGGAATAGAACTAGGAGGGGAGAGGCAGAGTAAATCCTTCGCTAGTGTGTCCTACCTAAGCTTATTTGTTAGTTGGTTAATATATAGGATATTATGTGATATATTGATTTCCTTAATTAACCCTTGTTTTAAATGATGATTTGAGAATGTCGATTCGAGAATATTAATGATGGAGTAAATGAGACCGTGGAGATGCTCTGTATTTACAAACGAGGAGAGCGTGCAACAGTGGCAATGTACCTCCTGTGAACAACACCACCGAATGGATGATGAACGACGGGATGTTTAGAAGTTTTTGTAGTTCATGCAAAATCGCATTTGAGGAGACTCGTGTTCAAAAAATACAGAGGAAATGATAGCAATTCACACGGGTGGTCACAGCCAAGCGTTCAAAGAGTTGGGACCACCAGAATTCTGGGGAAAGCCGGATCCGATTAAGGCGGAGACGTGGGTCAAACAAATTACCAAGATATTCGATGTCTTGGGATGCACGGAGGAACAGAAAGTTCCATTCGCTACTTTTATATTCCGTAACGAGGCAGATTACTGGTGGGAATCTGTGAAGCGTACCCATCCAGCTGCACTCAGCATGTCATGGGAGACGTTTCAGAAACAATTCAATGACAAGTACTTCCCTGAAAGTATTCGGCTATATGAAGGAAGTGGAGTTTATTAGGATCGAGCAGAATAACATGACGGCGGTCCCAAAGACGAGGTGAAGTTCATGAGTTATCGTGTTTGCACCTCATTTGGTGGAGAATGAGGAACGTATGACGCGGATGTTTCTAAGAGGTTTGAAACCAAGATACGTCGATATCTCATTTCTCATAAATTTTCTCTCTATTCGGATGATGTTGTCAGCGAGGCTCGGTTGTTAGAAAGCGAGATAACAAGTACGTTCAACCGAGGGACCATAACGAGGATTATATCAAGATAGCGATCATCGAATAACGATAACCAAATGGAGAAAGAAGAATACGGACAAAAGCGGTAACCACTCCGGTGGTAATCGTGGCCATGAAAATAGAAGAAGCGAGTCAGGAGTAGATTTTAAAAAGAGGAGATTCAACAACGACCATGTGAAGACATCGGCACAAAGAAGTAATCTGGTTCCAAGGGAAGAGAAAGACCACCGGTCGTATGTTACAAATGCGGGAGAGAGGGACATATCAGCCCAAACTGCTCACAACAGTTTAAGGTATGCTATAATTGTGGAAAAGAAGGACATATCGCTCAAGATTATACGGTCAGAGCGAAACCAAGTCCAAATGGGATGGTGACTCAAAAGGATGTCCCGTAAAAGTCAAAGTCAATCGGCCTCGGAAGAGCATTTGTCATGACCCCATTAAAATGCGAGGAACCCGAACGAAGTTAAGACAGGTTAGTTAATTATAAATTCTTGCGAAGTTTATACCTTATTAGATAACGGGTTCTACCCATTCTTTTATCTCTCTTGCTTGCGCTCAACGTTTGAACTTGACTACGGAGAAATTAGGCTTTGACCTATTTATGGAGACTGTTAGAGAAACTTTTATTACATCCGTTGTTTAGAAATCTTGCTTGATTCAGGTTGGCACTATCACATTACCTGTTAACCTTATTTCTATAGAGATATTTGCTTTCGATGTGATTTTAAGGTTAATTACTCATCATGCCAAAATTGATTACTTCCGTAAGGTTGTTATTTTTCATATTCCTAAGCAACCTGTTATTCGAATTCAAGCAATCAAACCATTGTACTCAAACATTTTCATATCAAGCCATGAAGTCATTCGTTTATTACGGATGTCAAGTTTTCTTAGTCCATATTATGGATTTGAATAAACACACGTCAGATTTGAATAATATTCCTGTTGTTATTGATTTTTCCTGACGTATTTCCTGAAGAATTTCTTGGCTTACTCCCAAAGCCTGATATTAAATTTTGTATCGACTTTGAACCCGGTACAAAACTCATTTCTAAATTCTCATATCGAATGGCTCCTATTGAACTTCGTGAGTTAAAATTCAACTATAGAATTTGGTACCGAGCCTTTATCCGGTGACTTCCTTTGTGGAATGCATCAAACCAGATTCTCCGTAGGGGACGCCATATTTAAATGCGATAATAAACCCGATAGGTGTCATTGTAACGTCTTTATCCAAGGTTGGAATATGAGTCACGATTGAGAACAACCTAGCTTCAGTAATCGAAATAATCGTAGCTTTCAGGCTTAGTTGGTTATTATCGGAGATTAGTTGAAGGATATTCTCGAATCGCTATTCCATTAACGCAAATTGACTCGTAGAGATACAAAATTCAAATGGAGCAAGGAATATGGGAAGAGCTTCAAGAACTCAAGAGAGACTCATTTCAAAGACATGTTCGACCATGCCATCCGGAAAAGCGAGCGTGGTAGGCCGCCGTGTTGAGTAGAAGATCGGTGTACAGCAATCGAAAGTACGATATTGTCAAAGACTCATTTCAGTATAATTTACAAATAATAGAGATGGAGATGAAAACTCTAGGTACCCACGTGATGATATCTGAGTATAATCGACTTTAATCGATAAAGTTAAAGCTGTTCAAGCTACACACCGGAGCTGATGAATTTGAAGAAGAAGGTGCAAGAAGTTGTTATTTCAAAAAAGAGAATCGGTGAGGTGAGGAAAGCTCAAACCTTCGATTTATTAATCCATTTGAAATTCTCGATCGAATAGGAACTGTGGCCTATAGACTCGTTTTACCGCCAAGTATGACGCGTGTCCATAACTTTTTTCACGTATCGATGTTACGTAAATATGTGGACGATCCGAACCACGTCATTGAGTTAGAACCGGACGAGATAGCCGAAGACTTAACGTACGAGAAGGTACCTGTCAAGATATTGGATAGGAAAGAACATGTCCTATGTACCGAGGTTATACCATAAGTTAATGTTTTGTGGAGAAACCATGCTATTGATGAAATGACCTGGGAGTTGGAAACGGAAATGAAAGCGAGGTATTCTCATCTTTTCGAACCACCAGGTACGTACGTCAATTTCGAGGACGAAATTTCATAAGGAGGGGAGGTTGTAAGACCCCAAATTTTTATAAATGAAATTTAATTTCCTCTATTTATTATTTTGAAATAGTAAGGGTTGATGTGATTAATGTGGATAGTTATGGATAAAATACGCAAATATTTCAAAATAAGCAAGTGGTTATAAAATATTCATTATTGTCGGAGAATATTCGTTTGGTCGTGGAATATTAAATTGTCGTCAGGGAATATTCGCATTTACCAGTAGTAGCCGTATGTGGCCCCCCATAACGGAAGCGATTGGAGGAAGAAAAATGACAAATATAAGTTGTTTAAAAATAACGGTGTAGTTGTTATGAATTTATTAATCGTTGGAATACCCTTGGTTAAAACACAATAATATGCGTTGTTGCACAAGAAGACACACAGTATTGCACCAATTATTGATTCTTACGTAAGAAAGCATTCCTCAATAATTGTTACGAATTATCGCTCAAAGATTTTATTTTATTGATTCAATAATTGCTGCATTGATATTTTATATTACTGTTGTTTCAATAATTGTTGTAAGACCCCAACTTATTATAAATAAAATTGAATTTTCCTTTATTCATTATTCTAATATTGGAGATCATGTATTGTTACGTATTGCTCCATGGAAAGGAGTTACAAGATTTGGGAAAAGAGGAAAGCTCAATCCAAGGTTTGTTGGTCCATTTGAGATTCTTGACCAAGAATAGAAGCGTAGTTTATAGACTCGCGTTACCTCCAAGTATGTCTCGTGTTCACAATGTATTCCATATATCTATGCTTCAAATATGTGAAAGACCCGAACCACATTATTGCATTAGAACCGCACGAGATAATCAAGATTTAACCTACGAGGAGATACTGTTGAGATTTTGGATAGGAAAGAGCATGTCTTACGCGACGAAGGTTATACCACAAGTTAAGGTTTTTGTGGAGAAACCATGCAATTGAGGAAATGACATGGGAGTTGGAATCGGAGATGAAAGCGAGGTACCTCACCTTTTCGATATACCAGTATCGCACGTCAATTTCGAGGACGAAATTTCATAAGAGAGAGGAGGTTGTAAAACCCCAACTTATTATAAATAAAATTGAATTTTCCTTTATTCATTATTCTAAATTAATAAGGGTTAATTTGATATAATTCTTTGGTTATGGGTGAAATGTGCAAAGTTTACAAAATAAGCAAGTGGTTATAAAATATTCATTATTGTTTGGGAATATTCGTTTGGTCGTGGAATATTCTTTTTGTTGAGGAATCTCCGCATTTACTGCCGCTAGATCATTGGTGGGCCCCATAACGGAAAAAGCAGTTGGATGAAGGAAAACGACAAAGATTGAGTTTTATAAATAACGACGTAAATTATTACCGAATTAACACTTTGTTGGGTTACTCGGTGGTTAAAATCTGATGTACGCGTGGTTGCTTGCGAAAGCATTACCAGTATTGTATACATGATTATTGAATTATTGATCCTTACGTAAGAAGGCACTACTCAATAATTGTTACAGAGAATTACTATTCAATATTATATTTTATTGATTCAATAATTGTCTGCGTTGATATTTTGTATTGTTGTTGTTTCAATAATTGTCATTACACAAGATTTTCCATTATCAAATTAATAATTCATATTATTTGAATAATATTATCGATAACATTATTAGCAATGTCTAGAAAGTTCTCGTTCAGGAGAGGTTTGGTCACCTAATCATGCGCCAAGAAGGAGAAATCCTTATTGGAAAGCCTCTCTTTCTTCGGGAACTACCGTCGGTCACAAGATCGTGATTCTTGTGAATAATTATTTTTAAATAAGTAATTATTGATTATTATGATAAAGAAAATATTTATTTTATGTGGATATAGATGGAGAAAATTTTTAATGTGACAATTGTTGAAAATTAATATTTTATCTTTTTCTGATAAAATAATTCATTTAAATATATTATTTTAATAATATATTAATGGTGATATTTTTATAATGAATGTGGGATATATGAGTATATGAGGAGGTAGAGTATTTTGTGGCATTAAATGTTTAACATATGTTTTGTGTGTCGGTGGACACAATTCTTGACCGAAAATTGATTATAGACTGTAAAATCGCCCGTTTGTGGATTTCGGTCAATTTCTGTTTGGAATTTGGAAAAATTTTCTTCTGTAAAGTTGTAGAGAATGGAATTTCCCATGGAAAGTCGCGAGTTTCGACTTTTTTGATAAACAAGCTATTTTCTACGAATTATTGAAGTTTCGGAAGATAAAATAATTTTTATTAAATAATGTAAGGACCCACTCTTGTTTGAACATGTGGGCTCTTTGGAAATTGGGTCAAGGTTGGTTGGTGGCTGAAGTGTTCAAATGGCATGCATAGAAATATAATTTTAAATAATAATAATTTATTAATTTAGTCTCCTTTCATGCTCTAACATTTTCCTATAAATAGAGGGCTAAGTTAGAATTGAAAATCACACCGTAAACAAAGTTTTTCTCTCTCTCTCTAAATTATCGAGCGTATTCTTGTGAGTATACTTTGAGTGTTGCTATTTATATATGTGAACTATATCTAGAAATTCAATGTAAAACGATTATTTTGAGGTAAGAGGTATTATTTTCTTCTTAAATGATATTTTTTTTCTTCAATATCATTATGTCAAGTATTGGTGAACTTTTTATCAAATTTGGAACTTGTTGTGCTTGGGGTTACTATTCACGATATCTGACTATTCACGATATCGACACTATTCACGAATACGCAAGACTATTCAATAAAAATAAAAATTTTTCTTTTGTCCAAAATATCTATTCGGATACTAGCTTTGATTGTATCCATGTTTTGATCATTCTTGAATTTTACACCAATATGATTATTTTCAAGTATTTTTTGGACATGGGTAAAACAAAGTACTGAATCCTTAATCCTTAATCCTTGTCATTTTGTTTCTTTGGATTCGTTTCTTTAAAAATGTTTTTCATCATCCTCAGTCCTAAATGGTGATATAAATGAATATCTTTGGCCTGTAGTGAAAAGATGAACGATTAACTGATGAATATCTTTGGCCTGTAGTGCAAAGATGAACAGGTGTTGAGATGAACATGACCAATCTGGTGATCTAAAATGAATATCTTTGGCCCAGTAGTGCAAAAGATGATTAAAGATGTATATTGATTGTTATTCTGAGGGATAAACTATTGATGTTGGACTTTTAAACCTTAGAAGACGGTAAAATTCTTTCTCTACGTGACTCTTCTAATGGATTGTCATTTCATTGCATTTGTTGATCTAAAACTTGTTGTCTATTGTATTCTATTAGATTTTTTTCTCGTTGAAGACTAACGATAATTTGTTGTATATTATCTTAGTCATAATATTCTTTATTGGGCTAGTTGAGCTCACCCTTTTCCTTTTTGTTCCATTTTTCTTCTCGGGAGGTGAGAACATAGCGAGGATCGAGTGGGGTATGGAGTGATGGTTCTAGGAAGATATTTTAGTTGTCCTCACTATTTACGTAAAATAGTGTATGAATAATTAATGAGGACTTATTTGGGTGTGTATATTATACAGAAGACAATATTTGTATTCAAACTCACGGTTGTATTGTCGTATTCTACACTTACACATCCTGTATTGTCAAAGTTGTAGTTTGCTTTCTATACCATGTATTTTGGCGACTCAGAATGGGTGTTGTATACCTATTTTGGGGGCGCCACGGTTGGTATCGAGCTTAGGGATATGATCTCTGGCGGAGATCGGGAATAGAACTAGGAGGGAGAAAGCGAGTAAATCCTTCGCCAAGTGTGTCCTACCTAAGCTTATTTGTTGGTCGGTCATAATATAGGATATTATGTGATATGTTAATTTGTTTAATTAACCCTTATTTTATGGCATGATTTAAGAATGGTCATTTGCGAGAGCGTTAACAATGGAGTTTATGAGACCATGGAGACCCCGGTACTCACCAACGAGGAGAACGCAGCGAAGGGCCGGGCAATGTTCCTCCTGTGAACAACGCCTTAATCGAGCAAATGATGAATGACGAGATGTTTAGAAGCTTTTTGCAGTTCATGCAAAATCGAGACGAGGGAGACTCGTGTACAAAATACGGGAGAAAATGATAGTAATGTGTGGTTTGTCACGGCCAAACAATTCAAAGAGTTGGGACCACCAGATTTCCATGGAAAGCCGGATCCGATCAAGGCAGAAACGTGGGTCAAGCAAATTACCAAGATATTCGATGTCTTGGGGTGCACGGAGGAACGAAGGTTCCATTCGCCACCTTTATGTTTTCGTGGTGAAGCGAGACATCACTGGGAATCAGGAAGCGTACCGACCATATATGCACTTAACATGTCTTGGGAAAGATTTCAGAATCGCTCAATGACAAGTACTTTCCGAAAGTAGTATTCGTCATATGAAGGAGGTAGAGTTTATTAGACTAGAAGCGAGAACAACATGGACGGTGTCTCAAAGACGAGGCAAGGTTCGCAGAATTATCAGTGCTTGCACCTCATTTGGTGGAGAATGAGGAACGAATGACGCGTATATTTCTGAGAGGTCTAAAACCAGAGATTCGTCAATATCTTATCTCTCATAAATTTTCTCTGTATTCAGATGTTGTCAACAGGGCTCAGTTATTAGGCGAGATAGTGGAGTATACTCAACCGAGGGACCACAATCGGGGTAGTCATCGAAGCGATGATAACCAATGAGGAGGAAAGAATACGGACAAAAGCGGTAACCACTCGTGTGGTAATCGTGGACATGATAATAGGAGAGGTGACTCAAGTGGAAATTTCAGAAGAGAAGATTCAACAATGGCGGAAGATATCAGGCAAAGACACCAAAGACCAACAACAAATGCTGGGGAGAGAAACACCGCGGTTAGATGTTACAAATGCGGGAAGGAGGGACATGCCCAAACCCGCCCACAACAATCCAAGGTATGTTACAACTGTGGAAAGGAAGGCCACATCGCCGAGATTTGACTATCGCGAAACCAAGTTCAAAGAGAGCGGTGATTCCAAGGGTCATCCGGATAAGTCGAAATCACGGTTCTGGAAGAAGCGTTTGTCGTGATTGGACAAAACGTGAGGAACCCAAACGAGGTGATCACGGGTAAGCTAATCTTGAATTCTTGCGAAGTTTATACCTTACTAGATCTGGGGTTCTACCCATTCTTTATCTCTCGCCGCTTGTGCTCAACGTTTAAACTTGACTCAGGAGAAATTAGATTTTGATTTATCTGTTGAAACTCCGTTGGGTGAAACCTTCGTTACATCTACGGTTTATAAATCTTGCATGATCCAAGTTGGCACTATCACATTACCGTTGATCTTATCTCTTTAAAGATACTTGCTTTTGATGTGATTTTAGGAATTGATTGGTTAACCACTCATCATGCCAAAATTGATTGTTTTCGTAAGGTTGTTAGTTTTCATATTCCTAACCAACTTTGTCATACTAATTCAAACCACTAAACCACTAAAATCACCATCATCATATCAAGCCACAAAGCTATTCGTTTATTGAAAAACGGATGTCAAGCTTTCTTAGCCCATGTTATGGATTTGAATAAAGACAAGTCGATTTGAATAATATTTACGTGGTTAGAGAATTCCTCGATGTATTTCTGAAGAGCTTCCCGGCCTACCCCGTAACGTGATGTTGAATTCTTTATTGACCTTGAACCGCACAAAGCCCATTTCTAAAACCCCATATCGAATGGCTCCTATTGAACTTGAGGAGTTAAAAGTCCAACCACTGGGAGTTATTAGACACATCGGTTTCATTCGTCCCAAGACGTCTCCTTGGGGTGCTCTGTTTTATTATTAAGAAAGAAGAAAGGGAGTATCGACTTTTGTATTGACTATCGAGAATTGAACCATGTCACCATCAAGAATAGGTATCCCCACCTCGCATTGATGACCTGTTCGACCAGTTACAAGGAGCGCAATTCTTTTCAAAGATCGATCTTTCGTTCTGGATATCATCAGCTGAAGATTAAAACTGAGGATATTCCAAAGACGGCATTCAGGACTCGATACGGGCATTATGAATTCTTGGTCATGTCTTTTGGATTGACTAATGCTCCTGCTGCTTTCATGGATATGATGAACCGTGTATTTAAGGAATATTTGGATCAGTTCGTTGTTGTCTTTATTGATGACATCCTCATCTATTCCAAAAGTCGTGAAGATCATGAGCACCATTTGAAATTTGGTACTACAAAGACTTCGTGAACACAAGCTTTATGCAAGTGAAGAAATGCGAGTTCGCTTGAGGAAGAAGTAGCATTCCTTGGGCACGTGGTGTCAAAACAAGGAGTATCTCTTGACCGGCGAAGATTGAAGCAATACAAAGTTAGAGCAACGAAGTCGGTGGGATCAAGACGTGACTTTCGGGCTTATTGGTTATTATCGGAGATTTATGGAAGGATTTTCTCGAATCGCTACTCTCTAACTTAACTCGGTGACTCGGAAGGATGCAAAATTCTTATGGAGCGAGGAATGCGAGAAGAGCTTCCAAGAGCTCAAGAGAGACTCATTTTAAGACTGTTTACGACAATACCCATCGGTTCGGATGGATTTGTTATCTGACGATGCTTCCGGCAAGGGGTTAGGATGTGTTCTCATGCAACATGGGAAAGTCATAGCTTTATGCCTCACGATTAACTCAAAGAATATGAGAGGAATTATCCTACTCATGATCCGGAGTTAGCGGCAAATCGTGTTTGCGTTGAAGATATGGAGACACTACTTGTACGGGGAGAAAGTAGAGATTTATACGGATCATAAAAGCCTCAAATATTTCTTCACCCAAAAAGAACTCAACATGCGGCAACGACGTTGGCTGGAGCTATTAAAAGATTACGATCACACTATACAATATCATCCTGGAAAAGCGAACGTAGTAGCTGACGCATTAAGTAGAAGATCATATGCAAGTACGAGTGCGATATTGTCAACGCAAAGGCCCATTTTGTATGACTTGCAAAGGATGGAGGTAGAATTAAAGACTCCAGGGACCCACATAATGATGGCAAATATACAAGTAGAACCGACTTTAATCGATAAAGTTAAAGCTGCTCAAGCTACGGACCTGGGGCTGATGCGTATGAAGAAGAAAGTGCAAGAAGGAGCTATTCCGGAAGCAAGAATTGATGAGGAAGGAATACTTCGAGTCAATTCTAGACTTTGCGTTCCTAACGATTCGACACGAAGCATAAAATCATGATGGAGGCACACAACACCCCGCTTTGCAATCCATCTCAGGAGTACCAAAATGTATCATGATATTCGACATACATTTTGGTGGAACAATATGAAGAGAGAGATTGCGGAGTTTATCTCAAGATGTTTAACTGTCAACGTAAAAGGCGTGAGCATCAAGTGCCAAAAGGTCCATTGCAACCACTTGAGATTCGAAATGGAAATGGGAACACATTACTATGGATTTTGTTACTGAGTCTTCCCAAAGTTTCTCAAGGCGTAGATGCAATTTGGGTTATTATTGATAGATTAACCAAGTTCCGCCCATTTCTTACCGATCTGCTGAGACTTATCCCTTGAACGTCTTGCTTTCGTATGTACGTGAATGAGATTGTACAATTGCATGGCATGCCAAGATCCATAGTTTCGGATCGTGACCGAGATTCACTTCAAGATTTTGGGTTAGCTTGCGAGAAAGCTATAAGCGCGGATTTTCTGATTGATTCAAAGATACCATCCTCAAACGGACGGACAATCAGAGAGGACTATTCAAACCCTTGAAGATCTATTAAGACTCTGTGTCCTAGATTTCAAAGGAAGTTGGGATAAGTACCTACCACTAGTGGAATTCTCCTACAACAACAGTTATCAAGCAAGTATAGGCATTGCTCCATTTGAGGCGTTGTATGGGCCGAAAATGTCGTTCTCGATATCTTTGGGGACGAGGTGGGAGAAGCAACATTGTTGGGACCAGAATTAGTACGCATGACTACAGAAAAGATCCAAATGATTCGACAACGTATTCAAACTTCACAAGATCGACAAAAGAGTTATGCTAATCTTCATAGAAAGGACTTGGAGTATAATATTGGAGATCATGTATTGTTACGTATTGCTCCATGGAAAGGAGTTACAAGATTTGGGAAAAGAGGAAAGCTCAATCCAAGGTTTGTTGGTCCATTTGAGATTCTTGACCGAATAGGAAACGTAGCCTATAGATCGCATTACCTCCAAGTATGTCTCGTGTTCACAATGTATTCCACATATCTATGCTTCGTAAATATGTGAAAGACCCGAACCACATTATTGCATTAGAACCAGACGAGATAGCTGAAGATTTAACCTACGAGGAGATACTGTTGAGATTTTGGATAGAAAGAGCATGTCTTATTTACGAAGGTTATACCACAAGTTAAGGTTTTGTGGAGAAACCATGCAATTGAGGAAATGACATGGGAGTTGGAATCGGAGATGAAAGCGAGGTACCCTCACCTTTTCGATATACCAGGTACGTACGTCAATTTCGAGGACGAAATTTCATAAGGAGGGGAGGTTGTAAAACCCCAACTTATTATAAATAAAATTGAATTTTCCTTTATTCATTATTCTAAATTAATAAGGGTTAATTTGATATAATTCTTTGGTTATGGGTGAAATGTGCAAAGTTTACAAAATAAGCAAGTGGTTATAAAATATTCATTATTGCTTGGGAATATCGCGTTTGGTCGTGGAATATTCTTTTTGTTAGGGAATCTCCAAAATCTGACGGTAGTGATCATTAGTGGGCCCCATAACGGAAAAGCGGTTGGATGAAGGAAAACGACAAAGATTGAGTTTTATAAATAACGACGTAAATTATTACTGAATTAACCTTTGTTGGGTTACCCGGTGGTTAAAATACTGATGTACGCGTGGTCGCATAAAGAAGACACTGCAGTATTTACAAAGATTATTGAATTATTGATCCTTACGTAGAAAGGCACTACTCAATAATTATTCACGAGAATTCTTTATTTAATATTATATTTTATTGATTCAATAATCTTTGCGTTGATATTTTGTATTCTTTGTTGTTTCAATAATTGTCATTACACAAGATTTTCCATTATCAAATCAATAATTCATATTATTTGAATAATATTATCGAGATAACATTATTGGTAATGTCTAGAAAGTTACATCTCAAGGAGGTTTGTCACCTAATTGCTTGCGGCAAGTAAGGAGAAATCCTTATCGAAAGCCCCTCTCTCTGAGGGCAACTACCGTCACGATCTGTGATTACGTAATATTATTTTTAAATAAGTAATTATTGATTATTATGATAAAGAAAATATTTATTTTATGTGGATATAGATGGAGAAAATTTTTAATGTGACAATTGTTGAAAATTAATATTTTATCTTTTTTTACGATAAAATAATTCATTTAAATATATTATTTTAATAATATATTAACGGTGATATTTTTATAATGAATGTGGGATATATGAGTATATGAGGAGGTAGAGTATTTTGTGGCATTAAATGTTTAACATATGTTTTGTGTGTCGGTAGACACAATTCTTGACCAAAAATTGATTATAGACTGTAAAATCGCCCGTTTGTGGATTTCGGTCAATTTCTGTTTAGAATTTGGAAAAATTTTCTTCTACAAAATTATAGAGAATGGAATTTCCCATGGAAAATCGCGAGTTTCGAATTTTTTTGATAAACAAGCTATTTTCTACGAATTATTGAAGTTTAGGAAGATAAAATAATTTTATTAAATAATGGGTAGGACCCACTCTTGTTTGAACATGTGAAATTGCTGGAAATTGGGTCAAGGTTGGTTTGGGTGGTGAAGTGTTCAAATGGCATGCGAGAAATGTAATTTTAAATAATAATAATTTATTAATTTAGTCTCCTTTAGGCGTTCTAACATTTTCCTATAAATAGAGGCTAAGTTAGAATTGAAAATCACACCGAAACAAAGTTTTTCTCTTTCTCTCTCTAAATTATCGAAAGCGTATTCTTGTGAGTATACTTTGAGTGTTGCTATATCTGGTCTGTAGATTTCATCACAAGACTATCACGAAATTCAAATCAAAATGCAGCTTATTTTGAGGTAAAGGGTATTATTTTCTTCTTAAATGATATTTTTTTCTTCAATATCATTATGTCAAGTATTGGTGAACTTTTTATCAAATTAGGAACTTGTTGTGTTTGGAGTTACTTATTCACGATACAGACTATTCACGATCTGACATTATTCATTTATCATAAAGATTATTCAAGAAAAATAAAAATTTTTCTTTTTGTCCAAAATATCTATTCGGATACTAGCTTTGATTGTATCCATGTTTTGATCATTCTTGAATTTTACACCAATATGATTATTTTCAAGTATTTTTGGACATGGGTAAAACAAAGTACGAATCCTTAATCCTTAATCCTTGTCATTTTGTTTCTTTGGATTCGTTTCTTTAAAAATATTTTTCATCATCCTCGATCCTAAATGGTGATATAAATGAATATCTTTGGCACAGTAGTGCAAAGATGAACGATTAATCGATGAATATCTTTGGCCTGTAGTGCAAAGATGAGCAGTGTTGAGATGAACATGACCCATTTGGTGATCTAAATGAATATCTTTGGCTCTGTAGTGCAAAGATGATTAAAGATGTATATTGATTGTTATTACGGGGATAAACTATTGATGATGGACTTTTAAACCTTAGAAGACGGTAGAATTCTTTCTCTACGTGACTCTTCTAATGGATTCTTTTTTCATTGCATTTGTTGATCTAAAACTTGTTATCTATTGTGTATTCTATTAGATTTTTTTCTTGTTGAAGACTAACGATAATTTGTTGTATATTATCTTAGTCATAATATTCTTTACTAGGCTAGTTGAGCTCACCCTTTTCCTTTTTCTTCCATTTTTCTTCTCAGGAGGTGAGAACATAGCAGGATCGAGTCTGGGGTATGGAGTGATGGTTCTAGGAAGATGTTTTATTCATCCTCACTATTTACGTAAAATAGTGTATGAATAATTAATGAGGACTTATTTGGGTGTGTATATTGTCTAGAAGACAATATTTGTATTCAAACTCACAGTTGTATTGTCGTATTCTACACGACATCTGTATTGTCAAAGTTGTAGTTTGCTTTCTATACCATGTATTTTGGCGACTCAGAATGGGTGTTGTATACTTATTTTGGGGGCGTCACAATTGTCATTACACAGTATTTTTCATTATCGAAGCAATAATTCATATTATCTGAATAATATTATTAGATAACATTATTGGTAATGTCTAGAAAGTTCATCTCAAGGAGAGGTTTGGTCACCTAATTAAGGCTACCAAGAAG
Source organism: Panax ginseng (assembly GCA_020205605.1). Classification (NCBI taxonomy): domain Eukaryota; kingdom Viridiplantae; phylum Streptophyta; class Magnoliopsida; order Apiales; family Araliaceae; genus Panax; species Panax ginseng. The sequence continues at coordinate 18,225,069 of CM035127.1, read as the reverse complement.
GAGAGATTCTTATTGGAAAGCCCCCTCTTTCTCGAGAGCGGCTGGTTGCCAAGATCTTGTGATTCTCGTAATATTATTTGTGAATAATTAATTATTGATTTATATGATGAGAAAAATATTGATTTTATGTGGATATAAATGGAGAAATTTTTAATGTGACAATTGTTGAAAATTGATATTTTATCTTTTTTCGATAAAATAATTCATTTAAATATATTATTATATTTTTAATAATATAATAATGGTGATATTTTTATAATGAATGGAGGATATATGAGTTTATGAGGAGAAAGAGTATTTTTGTTGCAATAAATATTAAAAGCAGATTTTGTGTGTTTCGGTAGACCCATTTCTTGACCGAAATTTGATTATAGCTTGTAAAATCGCTTGGTTTATGGATTTGGTCAATTTCTCGCTTGGAATTTGGAAAAACTTTCTTACGCAAAGTTGTAGAGAATTGAATTTCCTATAAAAACTCGCAAGATTTGAATTTTACGACAAAAGAGCTATTTATTATGAATTATTGAAGTTCCGGAGTTCCGAAATAATTGATTTTTGGAAGTTTAAATTATTTTATAAAAGAAAAACGTTTTTTTACTTTTTCTAGAAGGGAGCATGTGGGAAATGCTGGGAATTGAAATCTAGAATGAGTACGTAGAAGATTATATATATATATATATTAATATTATATTAAATTTTCTGCTTTGGTGTTCTAAGCAATTTCCTATAAATAGGGTGCTTAGGTTAGAATTGAAAATCACACGTAAACTCAAGTTTTTCTCTCTATATTATCGAGCGTATTCTTATGAGTATTTTGAGTATACTTTAAGTATTGCTATACGATGCAAGTTCAAGTCATAGCCTATATATCAGTATTTCAACTAGAAATCTTGTCTTTCGAGGTAAGGATGTTATTTTCTTCTCAAATGATATTTTTCTTCAATATCATTATTTGAAATATTGGTTGGAACTTTTTATCAAATTTAGAACTTTTTCATGTCTAAGTTCTTATTCATGAGTTCTTATTCACTTAATTACTATACACGTAATACTATTCACGTAAGCGTGAAGATGTTTTTTTTGTGAAATTTCTATCTTTTGGTGTCTGAGTTACTATTCACGATACCAAGACTATTCACGATGATACGACTTTATTCACTTAATACGACACTATTCAATGAAAAAATGAAATTTCTTCTTTTTGTCCAAAATATCTATTATGGATACTAGCTTTGATTGTATCCATGTTTTGATCATTCTTGAATTTTACACCACTATGATTATTTATGAGGTATTTTTTGGACTGAAATAGGTAAATATCTTAATCCTTAATGTTTATTCTTTTGTTTCACTGGATTCATTTCCTTTAAAATATTTTTCATTATCCTCAGTCCTAAATGATGATATTACTGAATATTTTTGGCCTGTAATGCAAAGGTGAATGATTTCTTGATGAATATCTTTGGCCTGTAGTGCAAAGATGAATGATTTCTGATGAATATCTTTGGTCAGTAGTGCAAAGATGAACAGTGTTTAGATGAACATGATTAATCGATGAATATCTTTGGCCTGTAGTGCAAAAAAGATGAATATTTGATTCGAGATATATATTGATTGATGTTACAGGATAAAAGATAGAGCGATGAACTTTAAAATTCATACATAGAAGATAGTAGTTTGCATTCTCTACTTAACTCTTCTAATGAATTATTATTTCATTCATGAATATTGATTTAAAACTTGTTGTCTATTGTATTCTATTAGATTTTTCCTGTTGAAGACTAACGATAATTTTGTTGTATATTATCTTAGTCATAATATTCTTTTTCGGGCTAGTTGAGCTCACCATTTTCCTTTTTGTTCCATTTTTCTTCTCGAGGAGGCGAGAATGTAGCGATTACTAATAGGGGGGTATGGAATGAAGGTTCTAGAGAGAGTTGTTTAGTAGTCCTCACCATTTTGTAAAATAATGTATCAATAATTATGATGGAGATTTATTTGCGTGTGGATATTGTTCAGATGGCAATATCTCGTATTTAAACTCATAGTTTATATGTTGTAATAATAAAGTTGTAGTTATTTCTGTACCATGTATTTGGCGACTCAGAATGGGTTGGATGGAATGAACCTATTTTGGGGGCGTCACAAAACCCCTTCTTCAAAAGGTGACCGGTGCTAAGCAAATTATTTTTTAAACCAGGAACATAATAAACTTTAGACATCTTCTCCACTTTTCCAGATTTTGTTTGAAAAATAACTTTACCAACACCTTGAATTTTGTAAGCTCTGTCATCTCCAATTTCTACCTGTCCATTGTTAGATTCAACCAAGTCTGAAAATAAGTTCTTGTTTCCTGTCATATGTTTGCTTGCACCACTGTCTAAATACCAAACATCATCCTTATCATCACCTTGAAATGCCAGCAACAAAGTATCCTGCACATTTTTTTCATCAGTTTTGTTTTCATGCATCAATCCAGTCTCATTTTGTGTTCCCTCCGTTCTAAAACGACATTCTTTATATGTATGACCGGGTCTATGACAATGATAATATTCAAAATAGCCACGACCTATTCCTCTTTGATAGCCACTTCCTCTTTGATAACCACGACCTCTTCCTCTTTGGAAGTTTTTGTTCAAATTTTCTCTACCTTCATTTGAATCATTTTTGTTTACATAACATCTTCTTCTGCCTTGAAAATGAAAGTCTTTACCTCTGAAGTTGCCATTACCACCACGACCACGACCATAGTGAAAACCATGGCCTCCCGTAAATGAAACTTGGGATTTAAGAGCTTGATCAGGAAGAGGAGAAGGATTTCTTTGATTTATCCTTACTTCATGAGCCTTCAAGGTCCCTTGCAAATCTTGAATAGTAAGAGATGAAAGATCTTTTGATTCTTCAATAGCTACCACAACATAATCAAATTTTGGTGGTAAACTACGAAGAATTTTTGCAACAACTTTCTCATCATCTAAAACTTCACCATTTGATGCCATTTGATTTACAACTGAATTAACTCTTGTAAAATAATCAAATACTTTCATTCTCCTTCATTTCTAATTTTTCAAATTACGTTTCTTAAGGTTTGAGGCGTACTTTTTTACCTTTTCCACACCTTTGTATGTAATTTGAATAATCTCCCAGACTTCCTTTGAACTTTTAGCTTTAGCAGCTCTTTCATACACCGACATCTCAATTGTTTGATAAATTTAAAAATGCGTCTTGTTGTCCTTCTTTCGATTTTCCTTCAAATTATTTTTTTGTGCTTGTGTTAAGCCATTTTTCGTTTTCTGTATCCTTATATCTTTTATTCACAATATTCCATAGATCCACTGACTTGAACAATAACATCATATTATCTCTTCAATAATCATAATTTTTTTTATCAAATCGAAGAATAAGTGAAGTCATGTTGTTAGAATTCACCATCTCTTTAATATGCTTCGCAGGTTACTTTTTCTTCTCTACTGCCTCGGATTTTTGAATCTCTGTTGCTGGTGCTATTTTAATTTCTGTCTCTGCTTCAACCTTAACAGGAGTATCAATCACTTGGTACTTTATCTTCGTGGTGGACCCGTGCAGTCATATCAATTACTTTAGTCAGGAAGCTAGCAATAAGTCATCATCCACCCAGTAAACTATATCTATTAAAGCAGGCTGTCACCGTAAAAGTGCAGGATGTCACTTTCACATTAGTTCTTCGTGGAGTGCATTGCTTACTCACTTTCACTTTAGTACTTCATGGCCATCTGCTGCTGTTGTCAGGCTTATTGACTACCCAAGTGTAGTGCAGACTCAAGGCCTCTTTTACACGTCTTCTTTAATTAGTATACTGCTCTGATACCAATTTGTTGCACAATGAAGGAGAAAAAATTATATATAAACTGAACTTTTTATTTTTCTATTTCTCTTATTGCATCAAAATTATTATAATTATTAGTATTTATAGAATTACAAGAACATTCTAAAATATTTAACTTATAAAAATAAAATTCTAAATATTTTTAATAACCATTAATATATCTAATACAAAATATTAAATATTTCAACTTTTGCTTAGATATATTCAAATAACCAAATTAATCTATGAACGTAGAAAATCAAAAATTTAGTTTAGCTTCCCAACACTTACTATCCCCGTATCCCGTATAAAGCTTTAAATTTGGGGTGACCACAACTCTGTGTCTTCCATTTGAATTTCTTGAGGTACCATTATACTCATTCAGTCTATTATCAGCTTGCTTCTGCTGGTCAAACAGAGAGATTTAATTAATATTTGAGGGTTTTTCTCTCAGATTACAGCTTCACCTGCCTACTAAAATACCGCACCAGGTTCTTTCCACTCCACTTACGTATTCCTTTTCATTTTATTTCTTCTCTCTGTCATAATTGTCAAAATTTGCTTCTGTTCTTGAGCTGGTATTAACCTTTATTTGTGTGTAACACTCTGTTTTGATTGTTAGATGTACTGATTCTTGGGATGAGATATAAGAGAAAACTGTACATTTACTCAGTACTCAGAAGCCGAAATGAATTTGAATTTATTTAGACAATTGATTTTCAGCAGAGCCCAGACTTTTTTTTTTTTTTTTGACAAGTGAACAAAACCCAGATTTTTCTATTTTGTTTTGGTCTGTCATTATCAAAGGTTAAATTTTGATCTTTTGATTTTCTACTACTCAAGTTCATTATGTGGTGCAAATCAAGAAGCCTGTAAAGTGCAAAATTAGAGATAAGTTTTTATTTTAAAACTTATAAAATCAATATTGACTTGTCAAAACCCAATTTCAAATATTTTTAAACTCAAAATTGAAATAAATTGTTTATGTCAATATAATTATAAATATCATAAATTATAACTAGTTATAAGAGTTGTTATAATTTCAATTTTAAAATATCTTGAATTGAAAAGTCAATAATTATCTTATATTCAAAACAGAGGGAGTACTATTACTATTCATTAATTTTAACCTTACCTAACCGGTTAAGACCCACTATAATGGAAATACCGGCGATTAATTTTTAAGACCCTTATGTTTCAAAAAAAAAAAAAAAATCCTTATGCCAAAAAAACAGAGATAGTATTAGTCAAGCACGAGGGAGAATTTTCTTAATGTGAGATTGATGCAATGTCCCACTCATTTGGACAAATTCAAGACCTTGGGCAACAGTTGGATGCTACTAGTATAACTCGAAAAAATCTGGTCCAAGATTACTTCCAAGAAGAAACAAGTGGACGAGGATGATTACAATTAATGAATAAATACTCACTTTATCCGTAGGTAGGAGGAAAGGGAGGATAGTAGTAGTATTAGTCAAATTAATGTGAGATTGCTGCGTGTCCTATCCATTTTGGAAAAATTCAAGACCTTGGCCACCAGTTGAATAAACAAGTGGAGGAGGATGAATACAATAAACAATGTGTATTGTTCTTTAGGGAGTATATTCTGGGGTAGAATGAATTACAGAAATATTGCTCCATACATCACAATGAAAGGAGTTGCCAAGCTTCTTTTCTTTTTTTCTTTATTTTTTTCAAGCTTGGTTATAGCCAATGGAGTTGATACCATCACCACAACACAGTTTCTTACCAATAACAACACCTTGGTTTCATCCGGTGGAACATTCGAGATGGGATTTTTCAGCTCGGATAATTCCAGGACCTGGTTCTTGGGTATATGGTACAAGAAAGTTTCTACTCGAACTGTAATCTGGATTGCCAACAGAGATACTCCTCTAAGTGATACATCCAGTACTGTTTTAAAGTTCAACGAGAAAGGAATTCTTTCGCTTATGAACAATACAAACAGCACCCTTTGGTCTGCTAATTCCTCAAGAACAACGCAGAATCCAGTTGCGCAACTCTTGGAGTCTGGAAATCTTGTTGTAGTGGGCGAAAATGGTGATGATCCCGATAATTACCCGTGGCAGAGTTTTGATCATCCAACAGATACTTTTATGGCAGGCATGAAGCTCGGAGTGAATTTGGTAACAGGGGTTAATAGGGTTATATCAAATGGGAAATATGCATATAGAGTTGATCCACATGGGTTTCCACAGGCGTTCTTGGAAAAAGATTCTGTTAAGCAATTCAGGAGTGGACCATGGAATGGTGTCAGTTTTAGCGGTACACCGGGTTTGAAACCAAACAACATTTATAAATATGATTTTGTGTTCAACAAGGAGGAGGCATATTACATTTATTGGCTTATTGACAGCTCTGTTTACTCGAGGATGGTGTTGAATGAGATTGGTGTGGTGAAGCGGTTTACATGGAACCAACGTACGCAGGAATGGGGTGTTTACCTCAGTGAACCACAAGATAACTGTGATTTTTTTGGATTATGCTATGGGTATAGTAGCTGTAACATGAATAAGTCTCCGATATGTGGATGTTTGAATAAATTTGTGCCCAAGAATGAAAAAGATTGGAATAGAACCGACTGGTCTAGTGGATGTGTTCGCAGAAGGCCATTGGATTGCAAAAATGGAGATGGTTTTGTCAAGTATTCAGGGATCAAGGTACCAGACACGAGCCATTCGTGGTATGACATGAGGATGAATCTGGAGGAGTGCAAGAATATGTGCTTGAAAAACTGCACCTGTATGGCTTATGCAAATTCAGACATAAGAGGAAGAGGGAGTGGCTGCTTGCTTTGGTTTGAAGACCTAATGGACATAAGAGTATTAACTGAGAGTGGGCAAGATATTTACATAAGGATGGCTTCTTCTGAACTAGGTATATATGACATATTAATCATTCTTTCTGCAAATAAGCTAAGGAATATAAGTACTTATCTAACTAGATCCTACTTGTTCTTCTAATGCATATAATTTCAAATAATACTAGATTAGGTTAAGATTCTATTTCTGTGTTTAGTGAAATTGTTGGATCAAATGGAGGGCTTTCATAGCTTTTCAAACATATATATGCACTCTGAATCTTAATGGAAGAACAATCCTTTGATATTAATTTTAGAATGAGCAACAGTTTTGTTTGTATTAAAGACTCTACAGGCTCCAACAATAAGAAAAAATGGAAAAGGATGGAAATTGGCTTGACATTACTAGCAGTAGTGCTTCTAGCTGTCCTAAGTCTGATGTATGCGAGGAAGAGGAAGAAGAATAAAGCAAAGCAGCAGCAGAAGCAACAACAGCTTGAACACCTACAGAAAGAAAGTAAATCAAAAGAGTAGCTTATCTACTTCTGTGCCTTTAGTTTTGTGAGTACGCGCGTTGTTTTATGGATAAAAATATGTTCATTTAATTCATTCAATATTTTACGATGCAGGAATCACTGAAAGCCAAACGGAAGATCTAGAGTTGCCAATGTTCAATTTAGCCACAATATCAGATGCTACTATGAACTTTTCAGTAGACAATAAGATAGGAGAGGGTGGATTTGGACCTGTTTACAAGGTAATTACAAAAATAGAACTCCCTTAATGCTTTTTTGCATATAAAAATTCTAAAACTGTTATGTATTGTAACCATTGTATAGGGAATGCTGGAAGAGGGACAAGAAATAGCTGTAAAGCGACTTTCTATGTATTCTGCACAGGGACTTGATGAATTTAAGAATGAAGTTGTCTGCATTACAAAACTTCAACATCGGAATCTCGTGAGGCTACTAGGATGTTGCATTCATGGACAAGAAAATATGTTGATCTATGAATACATGCCTAACAATAGCTTGGACTCGTTTCTTTTTGGTTTGATTCTTAAATCATAATGAAATAGCTTTTAACATAACATCTTACCTTCAAGTCTTTTGTTTAGCTGAAGCACAGACTAAAACAAATATTTTGAGCAGATCATACTCGAAGTAGACTATTGGATTGGCCGAAACGCTTCAATATTATCATTGGGATTGCTCGAGGCCTTCTTTATCTTCATCAAGATTCACGCATAAGAATCATTCATAGAGATCTCAAAGCTGCCAATATTTTGCTAGATAAAGACATGAATCCAAAAATATCGGATTTTGGCATGGCGAGAAGTTTTGGTGGAAATGAAACTGCGGCAAATACAAAAAGAGTTGTTGGAACATAGTAAGAATCCCTACAAGTCCACAAGTATATAAAAAAATTATACATAATTCAATTATACAACTTATAATGGGCACTGTTTCTTCCTTTGACATTGTTTTTCAGTGGCTATATGTCTCCAGAGTATGCAGGAGATGGGATATTTTCAGTAAAATCAGATGTATTTAGTTTTGGGGTGTTGGTATTGGAGATTGTGAGTGGAAGGAGAAACAGAAGATTTAGTCATCCTGACCACCACCATAACCTTCTTGGCCATGTAAGTGTTTTGTGTAGATACATTTTCCTATCTTTATGTTAAAGCTAGTATTACTAATATCGGCTCGAAAAATTTGTTTAGGCATGGTTACTATTTGAGGAAGGTAGATCCTTGGAGCTGATCGATGCAAATCTAAGCGACACGTGCTATGTATTAGAACTCCTACGATCAATTCATGTAGGTTTGTTATGTGTACAACAACATCCAGAAGATAGGCCAAACATGTCGTCAGTTGTTCATATGTTGGGGAATGAAGGGGCCTTACCCCGACCTAAAGAGCCAGGGTTTTTCACTAAAAGAAACCTGGTTTTTGAAGTTGATTACACATCAAGTAGTAATGCACAATTTTCAGCCAATGAAATCAGCAACACACTATTAGAAGCTAGATAGAAGATATATAAATATTTTGTATATGTATTCTCATGCTTATTTGGGTCATAATCATTTTCTTTATATTTTCAACAATAGACATGTTAAGAAATTCTGCATTAAGACAGAAAATGCATTTAAAAGAATATTACTGTTCTCACTTAGTTAATCTATCTAATAAAACACAATTGGTTTTGAATTTTTCGCTCACTTAATAAATTATTTAGGTCGTTCAAAGTTTGGGATAAATTCTACCGTACACGTAGTGCCGGAGGTACGGGACACATCTAGTAACTTAATATTACTTTCTCCGTTCAAGTTTACTTGTCCTAGTTTGAAAATACACGTTTATTAAAAAGAAGAAATTATCTCGAGTTTACCTATCATAACTTTTCTATTATCATGTTTTTTTGTTGTATTTAATCTCCTAATTTTTTCTTTGAATAATAAAATAGAGAAGATAGGGAAAAAGAATGGTTATGTTTTTAATGTCAAAAGTAATAGTACTACTTTTTCTAATGTATATAATGTTGTTTTTAATAAAAAAAAAATTTAAGTTAAATGAGGGTAGTATAAGAAAAGTAAGGTAAATAATAGTATTAAAAAAAAAAATTGACAAATAAATTTGAACATACCAAAGAGAAAATTAAAACAAGTAAATTTTGACGGAGGAAGTAATCATAGATATAAATAGAAATTGGCAAAGTTTCATGAGTTGAATCCTACTTGCTTCGAGAGATGTTGGGTTCACACCTGATTAATCGAGGTAAGAACACCAAGATATCCACTACTTCACGGAATAAAAAATATAAATTTTATTCCCTCCATTCGGAAAAAATAAAAAGAAAAAGAAAAAAAGTTCCACTTGTAAAGTTATAAATTTAAAAATAAAATAAAATTTATTGAGTATTTAGTTTGTAATATTATATGATAATAAAATGCGAGAATGAATTTAAAAATATTATCTTATTTTTATTTTTTATTAGTAGATGAATCTGTGCGAGACACGGGCTTGTTTGAATATTAGTACATAAAATTTATGTAAATATTATCATTGTAAATTTTAAAACATGTGTATATATATATATATATATATATATATATATATATATATATATATATATATATATATATATATATATAATACTCTCCTCAAGATTCCTTAATATAGGTCGTTTTAGACATGTGCACAAGAATTAAGGAAATGATTAAAAAACATTAACTATATTATCAATTGTCTATAATATCCTTCATCTCACTTATCTCATAAATATGGATCAAAAAATTAGGTGGAGTAATAAGTGGTAATTTGGAAAAAATAGTAATCAATTCTCCTATATAACCACAAACTATAAATAATTAGGAATAAAAAAAGAGAGTCTAAAATGACCTACATATAGGAATGGAGGGAGTATTGATTAATTCATTCATGCATTGACAAAATTTATGAATAATATGAAGGGTCTTATAATATATTAATGTATTTGAACATTATTAAACTTAAGGATAATTGGGAAACATTGTTAGTATTTTTTGTTAAAATTTATAAACCATCTTTAAGTGCAATGTATTTAAAATTTGATAATTGAATTCTTAGAGAGTTAGAAGTATCCTTAATTAATTTTGCATACAAGAAGGATAATTACTAGAGAGTAAGATATAATGTTATAAAATTTTGAACCTTTTTTTCTCCTTTCTTAGGTAAATTCTTTTAAAAACATGTATTTATAATGACATATCTAACACCATTTGTGCACGATTCAATAATTGATAAAAGTGTCAATCAACTTATCAAAATTTGTGTACCATTGTAAATGAGAATTAAATTTGGTTCTTTTAGATAATTAAATTAGTTTTTTAGATATGAGTACTTGGGTGATCGGGCTTTTTAAACGGGCTAGTGATCTAGAGATTTTTTTTTTTTTTTTGCTTTTGACTACAAAATAATTAATGTGATTTATTGAAACTGAAATTTTTATAAAATGCAGTAAAATTTTTACAACCCTATTTTTTACGTGTATTCAAATGACACCTAAATCACTGCATTTTGTAAAAAATTTAATTTCAATAAATCACATTAATTATTTTGTAGTCAAAACAAAAAAATAAAAATAAAAATCCGACCGGTCACTACCCCGGTCGGAAAAGCCCGATCCCGCTAGACTTTCTGTTTAGATATAGGAATTGATAATAAGACAATGGATTTTCTTTGAAAGTTTGACATATGTGACACATTTTGTGCAAGACGGAGGGAGTATAACGCACCAGTAGACGTTAATTTTGACTATTTTCCATGCTCAAGCAGCTCAGCTACTACTTAACTATTGGGTTTTAGGAGTTAATTTTCATCAGTCCCAAAAGTTTTGTCACGTCCCCCCAATTCCTTCTGAGATTAGGTGCTCCTCTCCATCTCTATTCTCTCCCGATTTCATTATCCTGAATCTTTCTGGGAAGTTGGTCAACTACTACTCTTGCTTTATAGGCTAATTTTACATCCATAAAAGTAATCAATGTTTTTGTTATTAATAAACATGGAAATGCATTTGAAACTTTGAATTTCATCATCCAGATTAATTATAAGTAGCTCCCGAACAGGTTCTTATAGAGTCTATTCGGGAGCTACTTATAAGGGCTTGTTCGGGAGTGACTTATTTTAAAATAATTTATAAGTTAAAATATAAGTTGACTTATAAGTTGTGATTTATAAGTAAAAGTGTTCGGCTGATAATGACTTATAAGTCAAAAATTAAGTTAAAACAAGTTATGAAGGTGTTCGACTGATAATGACTTATAAGTTAAAATAAAATATAAATATTACTAAAAAGGACATTATAAAAAGATATATCGATTCAATATCATATTGAATGTTATTATTAGTAAACAACTTTTTTCAACAACATATTGGTAAATAGCTTATTATTGGTAAATAGCTTATTGGTAAACCACTTATTATTAGTAAGCAGCTTATTGGTAAACAATTTCTTGTTTAAGCAACTTATTGGTAACCAACTTATTATTGCTAAACAACTTATTATTTAAACAGTTTATTGGTAAATAACTTATTTAAACAGTTTATTGGTAAACAACTTATTTAAAAGATTATTGGTAAACAACTTATTATTTAAATAGTTTATTGATAAACAACTTATTGGTAAACACTTTATTAATTAAATAGCTTTTTGGTAAATAACTTATTATTGGTAAACAACTTGTTATTGCTAAATAACTTATTATTTAAACAAAATTTTATTGGTAAGCAACTTATTATTTAAGCGAATTTTATTGGTAAATGACTTATTTAAATAAAGCTTATTGGTAAACAACTTATTATTGTTAAATGGCTTATTAATAGTAAACATATTATTTAAACATCTTATTATTGATAAACAACTTATTATTTAAACAACTTATTTGTAAACAACTTATTATTGATAACCAACTTATTATTTAAATAGCTTATTGGTAAACAACTTATTTAAATAGCTTATTGGTAACAACTTATTATTTAAAATAGCTTATTGGTAAATAAAAACAAATAGAATTTCACTTTCTTAGACTCCCATATGAGATTAAAATCAATATATTCACCAAATTGAGCAATACCCAATAATTAGAACCTCAAACAAGGCATACATGCAAAAATAGAAAATAGATTCAAAATAAACAAACGATTAGATTGAAAGAGATGAAAAAATTACAGTGAAAACAATATCCCAAACTGCATCTCTTTAATAACCCAATAAACAAACCAGATTTTGAATTCAGAATGAAAAAGCCTAATTTCATACATTGGCATAAAAATTAAAAATAACCAAACAAAAATAGTCCATTACTAATTAGCCTTACAACATATACAAGCAACAAATTAAAGCAACAATGAGAAAAGAAAGAGATGGAGATGCACTTACGAGCACCGGAGAAGGCGCCGCCAGTTCTCCTCCCAAATTAGCAGCAACTAGTCCATTAAACAACAAAGAAAATATTTTTGGGCAAAAATTAACTCAAACATTTTTCAAAATTGAAAAAATTAAATTTGGGGGGAAAAATTAAACGTGTTGAAGAAACCCTTACCTTACAATTTCGAAAAAATCAAACAGAGAGGGAGGAGATGATTATTTAGAGATAATGGAGAAGAAAGAAAAGAGCTTCTAGCAATCCCATATGCTTGAGCAGAAAAAATCAGACGAATTTTGGAAAAACCCAACTCAGTCAAACAAATTTGGGAAAACCCAACTTAGTCGAACAGTTCAAACTCAGACGAACAAACCCAATTTGGAAAGAAACTCTACAAACTAACTTTGGAAGAAACCAGACAAGAAATCGAGCAAGTTTGGAGAAGAGGAAGAGAGAAAAAGCGCGAACTTTAGAAATTTTTGTACAAAAGTGAGAGACTGACATCGAGGTCAGGGGTTATAAAATTAAAACCTCATTCTCGACAAGAATGCCATCGATAATAACCTCGTCGATACTAAGTCATTAACGACGGCAGTGCCGTCGCCAATAATACTTTATCCTGTCGCCCCTTTATTTTCCTCCCTCGCGTTATTTACGCACAAAAAAAAACTCATTCCCGACGGCAGCATTGTCTTTCCCGACGGACTCTTGTCGACACCCACACCAATTTTGGAAGGAACCAATTCATTGACGACGGGCCTCATTGCCGTTGCCAAAGTGGTTAATCTCGACGGCATATATATATTTCGTCGGTAATACTCCCGTCGGTAATGATCCTTTTTTTTGGTAGTGAATGAGGATGTTATCAATTAAGACAACCACAAAATGATCCAAATATTTTTTGAATACTCGGTTCATCATATCCATGAAGGCAGCATGGGCATTAGTCAAGTCGAAATACATGACTAGAATTCATAATGCCCATATCGAGTTACGGCGCGTCTTTGAAATGTCATCAACTTTAATCTTTAACTAATGATATCCAGAATGAAGATTGATCTTTGACAAGAATTTAACACCTTGCAACTGGTCAAACAGGTCATCAATGCGAGGTAATGGGTACCTATTTTTTATGGTGACATGATTCAACTCTCGATAGTCAATGCAAAATCGCATAATCCCATCTTTCTTCTTTATGAATAAAACAGGAGCACTCCAAGGAGATGTACTAGGACGTATGAAGTCGATGTCTAACAATTCCTCTATGGAATAGCGCGTGCTACTATTCTTTTATTGCCGAGTATTTCAACAATTAAATGTGTTGACAATTTTTTTTATTAAAAAGATAATTTTTGTCGTTTTCGATATCCAACATTTATGCTTTTGTGGGGTACACCAATGACTAGATGTTTCAACACCAATGCCGTACTTTACCGAATATTTTTTGACTGAACGAATATTTCCCGACATACTTTTTTATCTTATAAATTATGTGTATGCGTTCCTAACTTTATCATTTTATTAATTTAACACATTATTATTAATTTAGAATAAGAATTAAAAGAAAATTAAATTCTATTTATTAAAAGTGGGGTCTTAAAAATATTTTTGTATGTTCTTAGGCTGCCACTAGGTTTATATATTCCATTCGTTCTAAATTATATGATTATTATTGACTTTTAAAAGTCAATTTGAGACATTTTAAACTCAAAATTGAGATTACTAATTAAAAATTATGAAACAATAAAATTTATAATGAGTAATACTTTTTAGATATTTTACAATATTTATCATTGTATTAATTAAAATTAAATGAATGTGTGTCAATTTTGAATTTAAAATCTCTTAAGTTGACTTTAAAAAGTCAACAATAATTAAATAATATGGAATGAAGGTAATATTATTTAATAAAGAATCAATTCTATACGGATTGCCTGTAAACTAGTATTTTCACACCTTCCAACTCTAACTACTTTGTATTTTAGAGAAAATCAAGTAGTTTTGATTTTATTTAACAGTTTATGCAATATTACTTATCATGGTAAAATCTATTTAATTATTTTAACACAATCAAAACTACTTGATTTTCACTCAAAATATAAAGTTTGACACTGGTTTACATGCAATCCTCATAGAATTTATTCTCTAGCTATTCCATACTCCTTTGACTTGTACCCTAATTATGAGAATGAATTTACCTATTATAAGTTATGATAAAAATGTTGTTAAGATAATATGTTTTTTTTTGTGGTTAATGAATTCATGGTAAAAGTAACAAGAAAAAGAAACTCCTATATATAGTGGTTATTAAATTTCTATTTTTTATTGGATATGTTGTACCAAAGCTCACTCCTGCTAGACCTAAATCATGGGTCCCGTCCATCCATGACGTTATTAATACTAAATTAATAATTTATTATTTTAAGGTCAAAAATAAAACAAAAACAAATCTATAATATTTACAAATTTTGCGTACAAGACTTCTATTCATAATGGAATGAGTAAAGAGATAACGTTAGCCACCATTTTTTGGAGTAAGACTTGAGTGGAACATCTTTTAATGCATTGAAACTTTGCACACCATAAATTATTAAAGCTAAGATAGAGGTAAAGATTTTTTAAGCATATATAGAAGATTGGAAATGAAATGGAGAAAAGGCTTAATTACATATTAAACCCAAAAGAATATACTATTTTACCATCCGTAACTCGATGTTTAAACGTTCTTATCTCGTTACTCAAAATATTGTTAAGCAAGTATAATTGACCTAATTTTCAAACTCAAAAAGTGACATGAAATGACACTTGTTAGGATAGAGGAGTATAAATACGGTTTGGTAGTATATTTTTATATTTGACCGTATAAAATTAACTTAAAAATAATTTTATATTAATCTTATTCAAAAATACGTACCAATCATTTTCAAATACCCAAAAATAATATAATTTCTTTTTTCTCTTCTTCATCATTTTTCCCATCTACCATTAAACTCAAAAAATTCAAAATCTAAAATACTCAAATCATTCATGGAACCCAAATTTGAAACATAAATTAGGAAAGAAATCAAAATCTAAACTATGTTCTCTCTCCAAAACATGAAACTCAAATCTAAAAATTATGTTCTATCAAAACTACCAACAAATCATCCGTGAAACACAAATTGGGAAAGAAATCTAAATCTGAAATATGTTCTCTCTCTAAAACATGAAATCCAAATCTGAAAACTATGTTCTATCAAAAATTCCAAAACCCAAATTATTCATGAAATCCAAATCATTCATGAGACTCAAATTCGAAACACAAATTGGGGAAGAAATCTAAATCTGAAGTATGTTCTCTCTCTAAAACATGAAGCCCAAATAGTAGCTTTGGGTTCCTGGCTCGGATTTGAAAATTTGTAGGCTTTGGCTTGGGTCGAGAGGGCTGTCCACTATGGAGCTAGTGGTCATGGGTTATAGATTTATAGCATCAAATTTTAGAAATTCAACGAAAAAGGTGGTCTTGGTTAAGTAGATCGATTTTGAACACAAAAATTGAAAGAAAGAGATCAAAAATTTGAAATTGAGAAATTTAAATTTGTTGTTTTGGGAGAGCACCAAAAACAACCAATTCTTGAGGAGGAGGTCGAGGCTGCATTGATGAACACCCAAAATTGAAAGAAAGAGATCAAAATTAAAGACCCATTTTCGTGACTTCAATTCCAAACCCAGTTCTCCATCAATCTTTCACCTTTTTGCAAGGTGAGAAAATCACACTTTCCCTTGAGGAATCCGACAATTTTGAGGGAGAAACAGAGAGCCCAGATTGGATTTGGGTTTTAAATCCTTTTTCCCAAATTGTATTTGAGCTGATAAATTTGATTATATATATTTTTTTGGGTAATTAGTTTGCTAATAACATTATTTGATTAAATTAAGTAATTTATTTGACATAATTTATTTTGTTAATTATTTTATTTAGATTAATTAGTATGTTAATTATTTTATTTTGTGTTAATTATTTGAGTTAATTACTTTACTTTGTTGGTTAAGAAGTAATTATGTATGAATTTTTATACACCTTTAATATATTATCATTTTTTTCTTCTATGTATTTTTACTATTTTAATAAGTCAAATATGTATTTATACGGTCGATTATATTTAATTATTAAATTATGACACGTGGCCATTTTCCGGCAAAAGAAATTGACCAAAAATTACAAAAGGGTCCATCGTGGTTACTTAACGGTACTTTAGATAGCGGAATGAGAGCGTTTAAATATCGGGTACAGATGATAAAAGGGTGTATAATTAGGGGTTTAATATGCAATTAACCCTGGAGAAAATGTCCTATTGATTGGCCAATCCTGATATTATTGATCAATCAACAAGATCGCACACAACCACAAATTTTCTATTACATCTTGCTTCATCAAATTGCTCAACATTAATGATCAACATATTACAATTATTCCTTACTTTTAAAATAAGTTAATTAATTACTTCTTTGTTAAAGAGATGACTATATTGAAGTAATCTGGTTTCTCCATGGATGAATACTTCTCCACAAGATCTGCAAACCTAGTGAATAAATCTTCGATAATAGAGTCTCCAAAATGGCTAGCCAGCATGGGTTCTAGAAGAGCTCTTATACCGTTTGCCATAGTTTTTGCACTCCTTACATGACCATCATTTTCACTAGCATCCCAATTCAGTTAAAAGCCTCTAGCTTATCAAGCTTAAAGGAGTCTTCCTTCTGAATAATGGCTTTCACTTCATCCTCATACGGCAAATACCAAGGGATATTATATGAGAATAAATCAGCCTCTTGAACAATCCCCTACAGGCAGTCATTAATGAAATGATCAGCAAATTAAATACACATCTCATTTGGTAAAACTTTTTCTATACTATGCGCCTTTATGATGGTACGTATTATGTCAAATATATTGAATGGTAACCATTATTGAATTCAGTACCTCTTTCACCATGTCAAGAAGTGATTTTGCAAGCAACTCGTAACGGCCACAAGCATCTTTGCTATAGGGGTCTGCGATACTCCGACTGAGTAACGTTAAGACCATACACCCCCCAGGTACTATTTCATGAGAGCGTGCCCTTAGAAATGTCGAAATCCCTCTGAAATTGCTTCAAATAAGCTTGAAACACATCGGGTGGACTTCCTTTCGCCAAGTAAATATTTTCCTTGTTATTTTCCAGCCTTTCAGGAACCTACAAATCACAGTTCCAAAATATAACATAAGTGACTTTTCAGATCGATCGAGCCAGTTTGAGGCCGTTTCAAACTCGGTTTACATGATTATTTAGACAATTGAAAAATTAAAATTAAAAAAATAAATTGAAACTACCTGAGAGAGCCAATGAAGGCTGTAAGAGGAGTGAACAAAGTGTATGGTTCTGGCAGGGAAAAGCCTCTCATAAAAAGAGCCTGGCATAGCCGATACGAAACAAGACCTGCACTTGTCACCTTTATCCTTCTTGAGCTTGTCATAGAACGGTGGCAGCGATTTGAAAACGCTGTTGAAGTCAGTTCCTGGTAAGTCATTTAAATAGACATGAAACTCAGGTATTTTACAATTCTTTTGCAGGCATAGATCATGAACAATGTCCATAGTATTCGAAATTGACAAGATGGTGTTTGGCCCCGAAGAGCAACCCAGATCAGCTATCTTAAAACACTCGGGGAAGGTTTCATTATACATATCCTTGATGGTGTCCTCTAATACAGGTCGTACCTTCGAAATCACTATTTTCTGAAAATTAACATGATTAAACTAATTAAGAAACATAACTTATAAATTAAATATGTACGTACAGAGAATTATGTATAGCTAGCGATGGACAAATACGTGGCTGAGAAAGAGATAGAGAGACCAGAATGACTGAGTTGTTGGCATAGCTGGATTCTCCGTTGCCTGGATTCATGTGCAGCACTTTTGTGACTCCCATGGCTTCTTACTTTTTAGATGATAGCTAGCTTCGATGCATGTAGAGTTTATGTAATCAGTTGCCCATGAGCTGCACGTAACTATGGAAATATCCAAAAATTCAAATGATGAAATGACAAAAATAACATTAATAAAAATGGTCAAATTACAAAACAAGCATTAATAGAATTCTGAAAATGAAGTCATTTTACACGGAAGTGGTTAGTATGAAGTTTATTTTTGTGTAAGTTGGTCAATTAATCAATAAAATCTTTGAAATGCAGAGGCGAGGCTACATGTGTGTCGGTATTTTATTCTGGAATTGACCAATTTTACCGGATCCATTTTACACACTAATCACAATCACAACAATCACAGTTAACTAATTGTAGCAACGACAGTCAAGTAATCGCCACATATACTAAGCCGCCGTTTCGGACTTTTATCGCAATCAACTGATTGTACTTGACACTTTTTTTTTTTTCTAAATGGGGAAGTTTCTTCTGATAGCAAACATTTTATTGGACCACGAATGAGCTGCACATGACTGTGGAAAGATCCAAAACATCGTGAAATGACAAAAATAACATTAATAAAATGGTCAAATTACAAAACAAGCATTAATAAAATTTTGAAAATAAAGTCATTTTGTAGCAACAACAGTCTAGTAATCCTCATATATATTAAAGTCGTTTCGGACTTTTATGGCAATTAACTAATTGTACTTTCACTTTTTAAAGTTAATTTAAAATAATTTTAATTTCAAAATTGATGTGATCTATTTAACTCTTAAAACACTAAATTTTTGTAATTAGTTATAAACTTTTGTAACTTTTAAAGAATGGTCTTGGGCTAGATAATACTATATATATAATGTGTTTTATTTTGAATATTTATATGAAATATGCATATTATATATAGGCCGTTTTCAATAATGGGTGGAGCTTGAAAACTAAGTTAGACCAGACTAGCAATGTACTAAGTTTCAGTTTTTCAGGTCTCTTCGATGAGATCTTAACCTATTCATTAAAATTAGGGTTAATTACATAGTAAATCTCAAAGTATATATCATTTTATCATTCGTAACTAGATATTTAAATGCTCTCAGCTCGTTACCCAAAGTACTGTTAAGTAAGCATAACTGACCTAATTTTCGGTCAAAAAAGTGGCCAGGAAGCATCACGTGTTTGAGTTAGAGGAGTATAAATGCAGTTTAACAGTATATTTTATATTTTTGACCGTATAAAACCAACTTAAAAATAATTTTATATTTATCACTCCGCAGAGTCACAATATGAGGCAACTTAAAGAAGAAGAATCTAAATCACACGATTAATTAGCTTGGAATATGACACAATTTCAACTCCAGGTTGTTGATGGAAGCGGCGGCATTCGATCATCATCCCTCAACCACCTATACAGCAGTTCAATTGAGTATTTCATATTCATATTTTTGATTGTTTAGTTCGATTAAGAAATTGCAATGGATCTTCATACCACTATTAGGCCTTTTGAAGTAATCTCAGACAGGAAGCTCAGCAACTGCATTTTCAAGCCAAAGTTTTGTCAATGAATTGTATGAATATCTTATTCAAAAGTATGTACCAATCATCTTTAAATTCCAAAAATAATGTAATTTCTTTTTTTTTTCTCTTCTTCATCATCTTCCCCATCCACTAGACCAGGCAAAGATGGCTTGAGCCCATGGTAGTCTTGTGCCTTGCTTCGCCATACTGAAATTTGGGCTTTTAGCCGCCATTTTTAGCCCATAAAATCTCTATATCTCTGTATGGTTGTGCTAAAGGAAAAATTTGTAATGTGAAATTACTGTTAATGTAAGGTAAAGATTGTTCTTAGGAGAGAGGTTCAGTGGAATTTTTGTAATGTAGAATTCACTGTTAATGTAAGTTAAAGTTTACGTATGTAAGAAGAAGGAGATTCAATTGGTTGGAATTGATTCAATGTTGATATTTGGAAATCTGAAGAAGTTTTGTTAGAATTTGTTCTTGTGCTTTAACTTTCGAAGTAAATTTGCTTTCGGCAGGGCGGATAAGGCTTACCCGATTTGCCACCTCTACCATTCACCATTAAACTCAAAAATTTCAAAATCCAAAATCCAAAATATCCAAATCATTCATGAAACACAAATTGAGGAAGAAATTTAAATCTGAAGCATGTTCTCTCTCTAAAATATGAAACCCAAATCTTAGGTCTATGATCTATCAAAACTCCCAAAACCCAAATCATTCATGAAACTCAAATTTGAAACACAAATTGGGGAAGAAATCTAAATCTGAAACATGTTCTCTCTCTAAAACATGAAACCCAAATCTGAAAACTATGTTCTATCAAAAATCCCAAAACCTAAATCAATTCAACAATGGTTCTCAGTTCTCTAAACCCAGTTCTTTTTAAAACAATGGTTCTCTTTTCCTAAAATGTTTCTTTATCTGATTTGCTAAAGGCATTTTAATTTTACGTTTTTGGCTCGGGGTTTTTGGGTTTAAGGACGTCTGTTAGCTAGGTGGTCAAAGCTTTAGCTTTTGGGTGCTGATAATGACACTTAATTGGTGCCTTTATCATGAATAATTATTTGCAGATCTAGTGAAAGTTGTATATCTTTAGATTTGGGTTCCCTTTTTTCTTTTGAAAGCGAAGTCATAAGAAAAAGCACGAGTGAGCCAGAAAAGAGGAGGATGAGGAGAAGATTTGTTTGGCTCTTTCAGATTCAAATATTCTTATTAGTTTCAAGATATATTCTGGACAAGAAATGTCATTCCTTATGGAACCCAAATCAAAAGTTGTATTCAAATTCGTCCTAATTTTGAGCTTTCATCAATGACTAGAACATCATCATTCATGTAAAATCATCCTTTTTTAAGGTACCCTTTTCCCTCCTCTTTATTTTTAATCATCCCATTGCAGTTGTTGTTCTCTGTTCCTAAACCCAGTTCTCTATCTTCCCCTTTTTTCAAGGCGAGAAAATCGCACTTTCTATTAAGAAATCCAACAATTTTGAGGGAGAAATAGAGAACCCACATTGGGATTTGGGTTTCAAATCCTTTTTTCTCACATTGTATTTGAGTTGATAAATTTGATTATTTATTTTATTTTTGGATAATTAGTTTGCTGATAACTATATTTGATTTAATTATTTTAATTAAGTAATTTATTTAACATAATTTATTTTATTAATTATTTTATTAGATTAATTTAATTATTTTATTTAGATTATTTAGTATGTTAATTATTTTATTTTGTGTTAATTATTTGAGTTAATTACTTTACTTTGTTGGTTAAGAAGTAATTATGTATGAATTTTATACATCTTTAATATACTATCATTTTTTTTTTTCTTTAATGTATTTTTACTATTTTAATAAGTCAAATACATATTTATATAGTCGACTATATTTAAATATTAAATTTTGACACATGGTTTTTTTTCGGCAAAAGAAATTATTTGGAAATTATAAAAGGTTCCATCGTAGTTCTTAGCGGTATTTTGGGTAGCGAGATGGAAGCGTTTAAATATCGGGGACAAATAGTAAAAGGGTGTATACTTCGGATATAATATGCAAATAACCCTTAAAATTAAGGTCTAGTGACTTTTGGGTCTCAAATTCAATTTTCACTTAAATAAGACTTCAAAAAACGGGAAAAAAAAGTTTTCCAAACCTGTTTTTTTGGGTTAAATATGGAGATAATATTAATTCACCAAAATAACTCTTGAGAACTTGGTCCCTATGTACAACATCAACCATCAATACATTATATACTAATATAATCTGAAATATTACAATACATAATTGAAATTCAAGAGTGTGTTCACATCTATAGTGAGTGAATAGGTGTATCTAATTTATACGATTTACAATGACACTTTTAAAATATTCTGCTAACTGAAGTATCTAGACAGGTTATTTCCTGTATGCTTGAGTATATGCAGAACCTACTGTCATGCAGAACATTCTTCGAATTATTCAAACAAGACAAAATTAATCTGCTTAGATATATTCATAAACCTATTATGCTGTAACTTCCTTGTTGTTATCAGTAGTCAATCTAACTAGTGTCCAGGTGCAGAATTTAAACAATGCATGCAAAATAAACAGTAAATAAAGACACCAAGATTTTTTACGTGGTTCAACCTTTAACTTATAATTTAATGACTTAATTCACGTCCAATACCAATTGGTATTGGACTCTTTTATTAAATTTAATATTCAAGCAATTACACAGTTAACTCCCTGTATAAAGCAACTCAGATAATGATGGACACCACTACCCCTTGTTGCACAACAACAACCTCTTGCTACACATCAACCTTTCTTTATACAACAAGCATACTTGACCCCAAAATAGGTCCATTCAATCCAACCCATTACAATCGTCAAATACATGTACTGAGAAAACAACTACAACTTTATTACAACAATTGTCGTGCAAAATACAACAACACATATCTTTGTGAGTTTGGATACAAATATATACCAAATGTGACACATGTCCCAGTAGTGGACAACACCTCGCGATGACACCTTACATAAAGGTATAGTCAAAAACTGTTTTAGAAATTAGAATCTTTGGGAAGTGCTCAAGGAAACCTTCGTACATGGGAGGCCATGCGTATAGGTTATGATAGATATCATATGGTCACAGAATTATCCTTGGTTGACCCAATAGACTCCAAAGAAAAACGAGAAGATTACTATCATATTCTTCCCAATGGTGAGTCTTCTCTTGACATATCATTATCTCCACTGTCTCTAATTGGGTATTATACTCCAAACAAACACCAATATTATATAGGTAGTGCTTGTAAATATACTCAGCAAGTGGATTAGCACAACCCTGTCTTATGATGACACGAGGTTGTATGTCATTAGACATCTTGTATGATAGTGACAAAACACCCTTCCAAGTTAAATTCACCTCACCCTCAACATCTATAGACCACCTATACAACATAAAGTGTAATTGTTATGTTACCACACACTTATACAACATAAAGTGTAATTGTTATTCATCTAAATTTGATGGATTGCAGCTAGTATGAAATTACTAAAAAGCACAATTTTATATATAATATTATTTCTCAATTATATTTATATCAGATGGTAATTATAATAGGTAACAATAAATAGTAATAATGATAATAACAAAATATTTTATTAGTTAGTAACAACAATAATGTAACACTAGTAATTAATTCTATTAGGTAGTACTAATTATAATAATAAATATTATTATTATTATTTGATGATGACCACGATAATAAGTTATGTCTTGCTATGTATTGTGATAAATTTACATGAATTATATTTTCAAAACTTATCAATACATGATATTAGTAGAAATTATAGAAGGGCCTCAATTATTATATATTTGTTTACAAATATTATCATTAATATTAATTATTCACATAGCGACAATTAAAATTCGACATAAAACATTTGCATTATATATGACATAAAACATTCGCATTATATATATGATTACCATAATAAATTTTACACACCACAACCTTTAGGCCCTAACTTTATCCTCTAAACTTTGTCATTATCACATTCATGGTTTCACCTAATCACCTGACCACAAAAGCAGATAGATCATACTTTACTTCTTCTCTTTTCAAACTCTTCACTTTTCCTTTTTCTACTATTTATAATTATACATAGAAGATGAAAGGTGGAGGTGTAAGAACAAAATTGAATGTATAATTTTGAAAGAAAGCTTTGGATTAAGAATGAAAATTGTGGGTACCAAACAAATTTGAAGATCTATGTATAGCTGATGTGGATGATGAATCGAAAGGCCATGACTCAATTATTGAGGGGTACAAAAAAAAGAATTATTGTGAACCTGTTACAAACTATGGGAGAGTCTAAAATGACCTACATATAGGAATGGAGGGAGTATTGATTAATTCATTCATGCATTGACAAAATTTATGAATAATATGAAGGGTCTTATAATATATTAATGTATTTGAACATTATTAAACTTAAGGATAATTGGGAAACATTGTTAGTATTTTTGTTAAAATTTATAAACCATCTTTAAGTGCAATGTATTTAAAATTTGATAATTGAATTCTTAGAGAGTTAGAAGTATCCTTAATTAATTTTGCATACAAGAAGGATAATTACTAGAGAGTAAGATATAATGTTATAAAATTTTGAACCTTTTTTTCTCCTTTCTTAGGTAAATTCTTTTTAAAAACATGTATTTATAATGACATATCTAACACCATTTGTGCATGATTCAATAATTGATAAAAGTGTCAATCAACTCATCAAAATTTGTGTACCATTGTAAATGAGAATTAAATTTGGTTCTTTTAGATAATTAAATTAGTTTTTTTAGATATGAGTACTTGGGTGATCGGGCTTTTAAATGAAAGGGCTAGTGATCGGAAGGATTTTTTTTTTTTTTTTTTTTTGCTTTTGACTACAAAATAATTAATGTGATTTATTAGGCTGAAATTTTTATAAAATGCGGTAAAATTTTTACAACCCTATTTTTTACGTGTATTCAAATGACACCTAAATCCTTTGCATTTTGTAAAAATTTAATTTCAATAAATCACATTAATTATTTTGTAGTCAAAAACAAAAAATAAAAATAAAAATCGACCAGATCCATTACCCCGATCGGAAAAGCCCGATCATTAGACTTTTCTGTTTAGATATAGGAATTGATAATAAGACAATGGATTTTCTTTGAAAGTTTGACATATGTGACACATTTTGTGTGAAGAGCGGAGGAGTATAACGCGCAGATGAGCGTTAATTTTGACTATTTTCCATGCTCAAGCGAATTTCGGCTACTACTTAACTATTGGGTTTTAGGAGTTAATTTTCATCGAGTCCCAAAAGTTTTGTCCGTCCCCAATTCCTTACGAGATTAGGTGCTCCTCTCCATCTCTATTCTCTCCCGATTTCATTATCCTGAATCTTTCTGGGAAGTTGGTCAACTACTACTCTTGCTTTTTAGGCTAATTTTACATCCATAAAAGTAATCAATGTTTTTGTTATTAATAAACATGGAAATGCATTTGAAACTTTGAATTTCATCATGCAGATTAATTATAAGTAGCTCCCGAACAGGTTCTTATAGAGTCTATTCGGGAGCTACTTATAAAAACTTGTTAGGGAGTGACTTATTTTAAAATAATTTATAAGTTAAAATATAAGTTGACTTATAAGTTGTGATTTATAAGTAAAAGTGTTCGATTTGATAATGACTTATAAGTTAAAATAAAATATAAATATTACTAAAAAGGACATTATAAAAAGATATATCGATTCGATATCATATTGAATGTTATTATTAGTAAACAACTTTTTTCAACAACATATTGGTAAATAGCTTATTATTGGTAAATAGCTTATTGGTAAACCACTTATTATTAGTAAGCAGCTTATTGGTAAACAATTTCTTGTTTAAGCAACTTATTGGTAACCAACTTATTATTGCTAAACAACTTATTATTTAAACAGTTTATTGGTAAACAACTTATTTAAACAGTTTATTGGTAAACAACTTATTTAAAAAGATTATTGGTAAACAACTTATTATTTAAATAGTTTATTGATAAACAACTTATTGGTAAACACTTTATTAATTAAATAGCTTTTTGGTAAATAACTTATTATTGGTAAACAACTTGTTATTGCTAAATAACTTATTATTTAAACAGCTTATTGGTAAGCAACTTATTATTTAAACAGCTTATTGGTAAACAGCTTATTTAAATAGCTTATTGGTAAACAACTTATTATTGTTAAATGGCTTATTAATAGTAAACATATTATTTAAACATCTTATTATTGATAAACAACTTATTATTTAAACAACTTATTTGTAAACAACTTATTATTGATAACCAACTTATTATTTAAATAGCTTATTGGTAAACAACTTATTTAAATAGCTTATTGGTAACAACTTATTATTTAAAATAGCTTATTGGTAAATAAAAACAAATAGAATTTCACTTTCTTAGACTCCCATATGAGATTAAAATCAATATATTCACCAAATTGAGCAATACCCAATAATTAGAACCTCAAACACGGGCATACATGCAAAAATAGAAAATAGATTCAAAATAAACAAACGATTAGATTGAAAGAGATGAAAAAATTACAGTGAAAACAATATCCCAAACTGCATCTCTTTAATAACCCAATAAACAAACCAGATTTTGAATGAGAATGAAAAAGCCTAATTTCATACATTGGCATAAAAATTAAAAATAACCAAACAAAATAGTCCATTACTAATTAGCCTTACAACATATACAAGCAACAAATTAAAGCAACAATGAGAAAAGAAGAGATGGAGATGCACTTACGAGCACCCGATAGAAGGCGTCGCCAGTTCTCCTCCCAAATTAGCAGCAACTAGTCCATTAAACAACAAAGAAAATATTTTTGGGCAAAAATTAACTCAAACATTTTTCAAAATTGAAAAAATTAAATTTGGGGGGAAAAATTAAACGTGTTGAAGAAACCCTTACCTTACAATTTCGAAAAAATCAAACAGAGAGGGAGGAGATGATTATTTAGAGATAATGGAGAAGAAAGAAAAGAGCTTCTAGCAATCCCATATGCTTGAGCAGAAAAAATCAGACGAATTTTGGAAAAACCCAACTCAGTCAAACAAATTTGGGAAAACCCAACTTAGTCGAACAGTTCAAACTCAGACGAACAAACCCAATTTGGAAAGAAACTCTACAAACTAACTTTGGAAGAAACCAGACAAGAAATCGAGCAAGTTTGGAGAAGAGGAAGAGAGAAAAAGCGCGAACTTTAGAAATTTTTGTACAAAAGTGAGAGACTGACATCGAGGTCAGGGGTTATAAAATTAAAACCTCATTCTCGACAAGAATGCCATCGATAATAACCTCGTCGATACTAAGTCATTAACGACGGCAGTGCCGTCGCCAATAATACTTTATCCTGTCGCCCCTTTATTTTCCTCCCTCGCGTTATTTACGCACAAAAAAAAACTCATTCCCGACGGCAGCATTGTCTTTCCCGACGGACTCTTGTCGACACCCATACCAATTTTGGAAGGAACCAATTCATTGACGACGGGCCTCATTGCCGTTGCCAAAGTGGTTAATCTCGACGGCATATATATATTTCGTCGGTAATATTCCCGTCGGTAATGATCCTTTTTTTTTGGTAGTGAATGAGGATGTTATCAATTAAGACAACCACAAAATGATCCAAATATTTTTTGAATACTCGGTTCATCATATCCGTATCCATGAAAGCGACATGGGCATTAGTCGGCCGAAATACATGACTAGGAATTCATAATGCCCATATCGAGTTCTGAAGGCAGTCTTTGAAATGTCATCAACTTTAATCTTTAACTAATGATATCCAGAATGAAGATTGATCTTTGACAAGAATTTAACACCTTGCAACTGGTCAAACAGGTCATCAATGTGAGGTAATGGGTACCTATTTTTTATGGTGACATGATTGACTCTCGATAGTCGATGCAAAATCGCATAATCCCATCTTTCTTCTTTATGAATAAAGCAGAGCACTCGAGGAGATGTACTAGGGCGTATGAAGTCGATGTCTAACAATTCCTCTATGGAATAGCGCGTGCTACTATTCTTTTGTTGCCGAGTATTTCAACAATTAAATGTGTTGACAATTTTTTTTATTAAAAAGATAATTTTTGTCGTTTTCGATATCCAACATTTATCTTTGTTGTGGGGTACACCAATATTTGGATGTTTCAACAATCGTACGTACTTTAGAATATTTTTTTTTGTAAGCGAATATTTCCGACATACTTTTTTATCTTATAAATTATGTGTCGTCGTCCCTAACTTTATCATTTTATTAATTTAACACATTATTATTAATTTAGAATAAAATTAAAAGAAAATTAAATTCTATTTATTAAAAGTGGGGTCTTAAAATATTTTTGTATGTTCTTAGGCTGCCACTAGGTTTATATATTCCATTCGTTCTAAATTATATGATCATTATTGACTTTTAAAAGTCAATTTGAGACATTTTTAAACTCAAAATTGAGATTACTAATTAAAAATTATGAAACAATAAAATTTATAATGAGTAATACTTTTTAGATATTTTATAATATTTATCATTGTATTAATTAAAATTAAATGAATGTATGTCAATTTTGAATTTAAAAATCTCTTAAGTTGACTTTAAAAAGTCAACAATGATTAAATAATATGGAATGAAGGTAATATTATTTAATAAAGAATCAATTCTATACGGATTGCCTGTAAACTAGTATTTTCACACCTTCCAACTCTAACTACTTTGTATTTTTAGAGAAAATCAAGTAGTTTTGATTTTATTTAACAGTTTATGCAATATTACTTATCATGTAAAATCTATTTAATTATTTTAACACAATCAAAACTACTTGATTTTCACTCAAAATATAAAGTTTGACACTGGTTTACATGCAATCCTCATAGAATTTATTCTCTAGCTATTCCATACTCCTTTGACTTGTACCCTAATTATGAGAATGAATTTACCTATTATAAGTTATGATAAAAATGTTGTTAAGATAAATATGTTTTTTTTTGTGGTTAATGAATTCATGGTAAAAGTAACAAGAAAAAGAAACTCCTATATATAGTGGTTATTAAATTTCTATTTTTTATTGGATATGTTGTACCAAAGCTCACTCCTGCTAGACCTAAATCATGGGTCCCGTCCATCCATGACGTTATTAATACTAAATTAATAATTTATTATTTTAAGGTCAAAAATAAAACAAAAACAAATCTATAATATTTACAAATTTTGCATACAAGACTTCTATTCATAATGGAATGAGTAAAGAGATAACGTTAGCCACCATTTTTTGGAGTAAGACTTGAGTGGAACATCTTTTAATGCATTGAAACTTTGCACACCATAAATTATTAAAGCTAAGATAGAGGTAAAGATTTTTTAAGCATATATAGAAGATTGGAAATGAAATGGAGAAAAGGCTTAATTACATATTAAACCCAAAAGAATATACTATTTTACCATCCGTAACTCGATGTTTAAACGTTCTTATCTCGTTACTCAAAATATTGTTAAGCAAGTATAATTGACCTAATTTTCAAGCTCAAAAAGTGACATGAAGCGACACGTGTTAGGATAGAGGGAGTATAAGTACGGTTTGACCGTATATTTTTATATTTGACCGTATAAAATCAACTTAAAAATAATTTTATATTAATTTTATTCAAAAATACGTACCAATCATTTTCAAATACCCAAAAATAATATAATTTCTTTTTTCTCTTCTTCATCATTTTTCCCATCTACCATTAAACTCAAAAAATTCAAAATCTAAAATACTCAAATCATTCATGGAACCCAAATTTGAAACATAAATTAGGAAAGAAATCAAAATCTAAACTATGTTCTCTCTCCAAAACATGAAACTCAAATCTAAAAATTATGTTCTATCAAAACTACCAACAAATCATCAAGTGAAACACAAATTGGGAAAGAAATCTAAATCGAAATATGTTCTCTCTCTAAAACATGAAATCCAAATTTGAAAACTATGTTCTATCAAAATTCCAAAACCCAAATTATTCATGAAATCCAAATCATTCATGAGACTCAAATTTGAAACACAAATTGGGAAGAAATCTAAATCAAGTATGTTTCTCTCTAAAACATGAAGCCCAAATAGTAGCTTTGGGTTCCTGGCTCGGATTTGAAAATTTGTAGGCTTTGGCTTGGGTCGAGAGGGCTGTCCACTATGGAGCTAGTGGTCATGGGTTATAGATTTATAGCATCAAATTTTAGAAATTCAACGAAAAAATTTGGTCTTGGTTAAGTAGATCGATTTCTGAGACACAAAAATTGAAAGAAAGAGATCAAAAATTGAGAAATTGAAATTTAAATTTGTTGTTTTGGGAGAGCACCAAAAACAACCAATTCTTCGAGGAGGAGGTCGAGACTGCATTGATGAACACCCAAAATTCGAAAGAAAGAGATCAAAAATTAAAGACCCATTTCGTGACTTCAATTCCAAACCCAGTTCTCCATCAATCTTTCACCTTTTTGCAAGGTGAGAAAATCACACTTTCCCTTGAGGAATCCGACAATTTTGAGGGAGAAACAGAGAGCCCAGATTGGATTTGGGTTTTAAATCCTTTTTCCCAAATTGTATTTGAGCTGATAAATTTGATTATATATATTTTTTTGGGTAATTAGTTTGCTAATAACATTATTTGATTAAATTAAGTAATTTATTTGACATAATTTATTTTGTTAATTATTTTATTTAGATTAATTAGTATGTTAATTATTTTATTTTGTGTTAATTATTTGAGTTAATTACTTTACTTTGTTGGTTAAGAAGTAATTATGTATGAATTTTTATACACCTTTAATATATTATCATTTTTTTCTTCTATGTATTTTTACTATTTTAATAAGTCAAATATGTATTTATACGGTCGATTATATTTAATTATTAAATTATGACACGTGGCCATTTTCCGGCAAAAGAAATTGACCAAAAAATTATTAAAAAAGGGTCCATCGTGGTTCTTAGCAGATCTTTTAGATAGCGGAATGAGAAGCGTTTAAATATCGAGGTACTGAGATGATAAAAGGGTGTATAATTAGGGGTTTAATATGCAATTAACCCTGGAGAAAATGTCCTATTGATTGGCCAATCCTGATATTATTGATCAATCAACAAGATCGCACACAACCACAAATTTTCTATTACATCTTGCTTCATCAAATTGCTCAACATTAATGATCAACATATTACAATTATTCCTTACTTTTAAAATAAGTTAATTAATTACTTCTTTGTTAAAGAGATGACTATATTGAAGTAATCTGGTTTCTCCATGGATGAATACTTCTCCACAAGATCTGCAAACCTAGTGAATAAATCTTCGATAATAGAGTCTCCAAAATGGCTAGCCAGCATGGGTTCTAGAAGAGATCTTATACCGTTTGCCATAGTTTTTGCACTCCTTACATGACCATCATTTTCACTAGCATCCCAATTCAGTTTAAAAGCCTCTAGCTTATCAAGCTTAAAGGAGTCTTCCTTCTGAATAATGGCTTTCACTTCATCCTCATACGGCAAATACCAAGGGATATTATATGAGAATAAATCAGCCTCTTGAACAATCCCCTACAGGCAGTCATTAATGAAATGATCAGCAAATTAAATACACATCTCATTTGGTAAAACTTTTTCTATACTATGCGCCTTTATGATGGTACGTATTATGTCAAATATATTGAATGGTAACCATTATTGAATTCAGTACCTCTTTCACCATGTCAAGAAGTGATTTTGCAAGCAACTCGTAACGGCCACAAGCATCTTTGCTATAGGGGTCTGCGATACTCCGACTGAGTAACGTTAAGACCATACACCCCCCAGGTACTATTTCATGAGAGCGTGCCCTTAGAAATGTCGAGAAATCCCTCTGAAATTGCTTCAAATAAGCTTGAAACACATCGGGTGGACTTCCTTTCGCCAAGTAAATATTTTCCTTGTTATTTTCCAGCCTTTCAGGAACCTACAAATCACAGTTCCAAAATATAACATAAGTGACTTTTCAGATCGATCGAGCCAGTTTGAGGCCGTTTCAAACTCGGTTTACATGATTATTTAGACAATTGAAAAATTAAAATTAAAAAAATAAATTGAAACTACCTGAGAGAGCCAATGAAGGCTGTAAGAGGAGTGAACAAAGTGTATGGTTCTGGCAGGGAAAAGCCTCTCATAAAAAGAGCCTGGCATAGCCGATACGAAACAAGACCTGCACTTGTCACCTTTATCCTTCTTGAGCTTGTCATAGAACGGTGGCAGCGATTTGAAAACGCTGTTGAAGTCAGTTCCTGGTAAGTCATTTAAATAGACATGAAACTCAGGTATTTTACAATTCTTTTGCAGGCATAGATCATGAACAATGTCCATAGTATTCGAAAATGACAAGATGGTGTTTGGCCCCGAAGAGCAACCCAGATCAGCTATCTTAAAACACTCGGGGAAGGTTTCATTATACATATCCTTGATGGTGTCCTCTAATACAGGTCGTACCTTCGAAATCACTATTTTCTGAAAATTAACATGATTAAACTAATTAAGAAACATAACTTATAAATTAAATATGTACGTACAGAGAATTATGTATAGCTAGCGATGGACAAATACGTGGCTGAGAAAGAGATAGAGAGACCAGAATGACTGAGTTGTTGGCATAGCTGGATTCTCCGTTGCCTGGATTCATGTGCAGCACTTTTGTGACTCCCATGGCTTCTTACTTTTTAGATGATAGCTAGCTTCGATGCATGTAGAGTTTATGTAATCAGTTGCCCATGAGCTGCACGTAACTATGGAAATATCCAAAAATTCAAATGATGAAATGACAAAAATAACATTAATAAAAATGGTCAAATTACAAAACAAGCATTAATAGAATTCTGAAAATGAAGTCATTTTACACGGAAGTGGTTAGTATGAAGTTTATTTTTGTGTAAGTTGGTCAATTAATCAATAAAGTACTGAAATGCAGACGAGACTCTATGTGTGTCAGTATTTTATTGCCAATTGACCAACTTACCGGATCCATTTTACACACTAATCACAATCACAACAATCACAGTTAACTAATTGTAGCAACGACAGTCAAGTAATCGCCACATATACTAAGCCGCCGTTTCGGACTTTTATCGCAATCAACTGATTGTACTTGACACTTTTTTTTTTTCTAAATGGGGGAAGTTTCTTCTGATAGCAAACATTTTTATTGGACCACGAATGAGCTGCACATGACTGTGGAAAGATCCAAAACATCGTGAAATGACAAAAATAACATTAATAAAAATGGTCAAATTACAAAACAAGCATTAATAAAATTTTGAAAATAAAGTCATTTTGTAGCAACAACAGTCTAGTAATCCTCATATATATTAAAGTCGTTTCGGACTTTTATGGCAATTAACTAATTGTACTTTCACTTTTTAAAGTTAATTTAAAATAATTTTAATTTCAAAATTGATGTGATCTATTTAACTCTTAAAACACTAAATTTTTGTAATTAGTTATAAACTTTTGTAACTTTTAAAGAATGGTCTTGGGCTAGATAATACTATATATATAATGTGTTTTATTTTGAATATTTATATGAAATATGCATATTATATATAGGCCGTTTTCAATAATGGGTGGAGCTTGAAAACTAAGTTAGACCAGACTAGCAATGTACTAAGTTTCAGTTTTTCAGGTCTCTTCGATGAGATCTTAACCTATTCATTAAAATTAGGGTTAATTACATAGTAAATCTCAAAGTATATATCATTTTATCATTCGTAACTAGATATTTAAATGCTCTCACTTTCGTTCAAATCTTTGTTAAGTAAGCATAACTGACCTAATTTTCGGTCAAAAAAGTGACCGGAACTGTCACGTGTTCAGTTAGAGGGAGTATAAGTACGGTTTAACGTAGTATATTTTATATTTGACCGTATAAAACCAACTTAAAAATAATTTTATATTTATCACTACTGCAGAGTCACAATATGAGGCAACTTAAAAGAAGAGAAGAATCTAAATCACCTGATTAATTAGCTTGGAATATGACACAATTTCAACTCCAGTTGTTGATGGAAGCGACGGCATTCGATCATCTGTCCCTCCAACCACCTATGCAACAGTTCAATTGAGTATTTCATATTCATATTTTGATTGTTTAGTTCGATTAAGAAATTGCAATGGATCTTCATACCACTATTAGACGCACTGAAGTAATCTCAGACAGGAAGCTCAGCAACTGCATTTTCAAGCCAAAGTTTTGTCAATGAATTGTATGAATATCTTATTCAAAAGTATGTACCAATCATCTTTAAATTCCAAAAATAATGTAATTTCTTTTTTTTTTCTCTTCTTCATCATCTTCCCCATCCACTAGACCTGAAAAGATGGCCCAGAGCATGGGTAGTCTTGTTTCCGCTTACTCGCCATGCCAAAATTTGGGCTTTTAGCCGCCATTTTTCAGCCCATAAAATCTCTATATCTCTGTATGGTTGTGCTAAAGGAAAAATTTGTAATGTGAAATTACTGTTAATGTAAGGTAAAGATTGTTCTTAGGAGAGAGGTTCAGTGGAATTTTTGTAATGTAGAATTCACTGTTAATGTAAGTTAAAGTTTCTGTGTAAGAAGAAGGAGATTCAATTGGTTGGAATTGATTCAATGTTGATATTTGTAAGTACGAAGAAGTTTTGTTAGAATTTGTTCTTGTGCTTTAACTCAGTAAATTTTGCTCGGCCAGGCCCGGGCCCGCCCGCCCGTTTGCCACCTCTACCATTCACCATTAAACTCAAAAATTTCAAAATCCAAAATCCAAAATATCCAAATCATTCATGAAACACAAATTGAGGAAGAAATTTAAATCTGAAGCATGTTCTCTCTCTAAAATATGAAACCCAAATCTTAGGTCTATGATCTATCAAAACTCCCAAAACCCAAATCATTCATGAAACTCAAATTTGAAACACAAATTGGGGAAGAAATCTAAATCTGAAACATGTTCTCTCTCTAAAACATGAAACCCAAATCTGAAAACTATGTTCTATCAAAAATCCCAAAACCTAAATCAATTCAACAATGGTTCTCAGTTCTCTAAACCCAGTTCTTTTTAAAACAATGGTTCTCTTTTCCTAAAATGTTTCTTTATCTGATTTGCTAAAGGCATTTTAATTTTACGTTTTTGGCTCGGGGTTTTTGGGTTTAAGGACGTCTGTTAGCTAGGTGGTCAAAGCTTTAGCTTTTGGGTGCTGATAATGACACTTAATTGGTGCCTTTATCATGAATAATTATTTGCAGATCTAGTGAAAGTTGTATATCTTTAGATTTGGGTTCCCTTTTTTCTTTTGAAAGCGAAGTCATAAGAAAAAGCACGAGTGAGCCAGAAAAGAGGAGGATGAGGAGAAGATTTGTTTGGCTCTTTCAGATTCAAATATTCTTATTAGTTTCAAGATATATTCTGGACAAGAAATGTCATTCCTTATGGAACCCAAATCAAAAGTTGTATTCAAATTCGTCCTAATTTTGAGCTTTCATCAATGACTAGAACATCATCATTCATGTAAAATCATCCTTTTTTAAGGTACCCTTTTCCCTCCTCTTTATTTTTAATCATCCCATTGCAGTTGTTGTTCTCTGTTCCTAAACCCAGTTCTCTATCTTCCCTTTTTTCAAGGCGAGAAAATCGCACTTTCTATTAAGAAATCCAACAATTTTGAGGGAGAAATAGAGAACCCACATTGGGATTTGGGTTTCAAATCCTTTTTTCTCACATTGTATTTGAGTTGATAAATTTGATTATTTATTTTATTTTTGGATAATTAGTTTGCTGATAACTATATTTGATTTAATTATTTTAATTAAGTAATTTATTTAACATAATTTATTTTATTAATTATTTTATTAGATTAATTTAATTATTTTATTTAGATTATTTAGTATGTTAATTATTTTATTTTGTGTTAATTATTTGAGTTAATTACTTTACTTTGTTGGTTAAGAAGTAATTATGTATGAATTTTTATACATCTTTAATATACTATCATTTTTTTCTTTTATGTATTTTTACTATTTTAATAAGTCAAATACATATTTATATGGTCGACTATATTTAAATATTAAATTTTGACACATGGTTATTTTTCGGCAAAAGAAATTGACTGGAAATTATAAAAGGTTCCATCGTGGTTACTTAACGGTATTTTGGGTAGCGAGATGGAAGCGTTTAAATATCGGGATACAAATAGTAAAAGGGTGTATACTTCGGATATAATATGCAAATAACCCTTAAAATTAAGGTCTAGTGACTTTTGGGTCTCAAATTCAATTTTCACTTAAATAAGACTTCAAAAAACGGGAAAAAAAAAGTTTTCCAAACCTGTTTTTTTGGGTTAAATATGGAGATAATATTAATTCACCAAAATAACTCTTGAGAACTTAGTCCCTATGTACAACATCAACCATCAATACATTATATACTAATATAATCTGAAATATTACAATACATAATTGAAATTCAAGAGTGTGTTCACATCTATAGTGAGTGAATAGGTGTATCTAATTTATACGATTTACAATGACACTTTTAAAATATTCTGCTAACTGAAGTATCTAGACAGGTTATTTCCTGTATGCTTGAGTATATACGAGAACCTCATCATCATCTGAGAACCTTCTTCGAATTATTCAAACAAGACAAAATTAATCTGCTTAGATATATTCATAAACCTATTATGCTGTAACTTCCTTGTTGTTATCAGTAGTCAATCTAATTAGTGTCCAGGTGCAGAATTTAAACAATGCATGCAAAATAAACAGTAAATAAAGACACCAAGATTTTTTACGTGGTTCAACCTTTAACTTATATTTAATGACTTAATTCACGTCCAATACCAATTGGTATTGGACTCTTTTATTAAATTTAATATTCAAGCAATTACACAGTTAACTCCCTGTATAAAGCAACTCAGATAATGATGGACACCACTACCCCTTGTTGCACAACAACAACCTCTTGCTACACATCAACCTTTGCTATACAACAACTGTAACGACCCCAAAATAGGTCCATTCAATCCAACCCATTCTGAATCGTCAAATACATGGTACAGAAAACAACTACAACTTTATTACAACAATTGTCGTGCAAAATACAACAACACATATACTGTGAGTTTGGATACAAATATATACCAAATGTGACACATGTCCCAACCGTGGACAACACCTCACAGTGACACCTTACATAAAGGTATAGTCAAAAACTGTTTTAGAAATTAGAATCTTTGGGAAGTGCTCAAGGAAACCTTCGTACATGGGAGGCCATGCGTATAGGTTATGATAGATATCATATGGTCACATAATTATCCTTGGTTGACCCAATAGACTCCAAAGAAAAACGAGAAGATTACTATCATATTCTTCCCAATGGTGAGTCTTCTCTTGACATATCATTATCTCCACTGTCTCTAATTGGGTATTATACTCCAAACAAACACCAATATTATATAGGTAGTGCTTGTAAATATACTCAAAGAAGTGGATTAGCACAACCCTCGCATCTTATGATGACACGAGGTTGTATGTCATTAGACATCTTGTATGATAGTGACAAAACACCCTTCCAAGTTAAATTCACCTCACCCTCAACATCTATAGACCACCTATACAACATAAAGTGTAATTGTTATGTTACCACACACTTATACAACATAAAGTGTAATTGTTATTCATCTAAATTTGATGGATTGCAGCTAGTATGAAATTACTAAAAAGCACAATTTTATATATAATATTATTTCTCAATTATATTTATATCAGATGGTAATTATAATAGGTAACAATAAATAGTAATAATGATAATAACAAAATATTTTATTAGTTAGTAACAACAATAATGTAACACTAGTAATTAATTCTATTAGGTAGTACTAATTATAATAATAAATATTATTATTATTATTTGATGATGACCACGATAATAAGTTATGTCTTGCTATGTATTGTGATAAATTTACATCGAATTATATTTTCAAAACTTATCAATACATGATATTAGTAGAAATTATAGAAGGGCCTCAATTATTATATATTTGTTTACAAATATTATCATTAATATTAATTATTCACATAACTGACAATTAAAATTCGACATAAAACATTTGCATTATATATGACATAAAACATTCGCATTATATATATGATTACCATAATAAATTTTACACACCACAACCTTTAGGCCCTAACTTTATCCTCTAAACTTTGTCATTATCACATTCATGGTTTCACCTAATCACCTGACCACAAAAGCAGATAGATCATACTTTACTTCTTCTCTTTTTCAAACTCTTCACTTTTTCCTTTTTCTACTATTTATAATTATACATAGAAGATGAAAGGTGGAGGTGTAAGAACAAGAATTGAATGTATAATTTTGAAAGAAAGCTTTGGATTAAGAATGAAAATTGTGGGTACCAAACAAATTTGAAGATCTATGTATAGCTGATGTGGATGATGAATCGAAAGGCCATGACTCAATTATTGAGGGGTACAAAAAAAAGAATTATTGTGAACCTGTTACAAACTATGGGAGAGTCTAAAATGACCTACATATAGGAATGGAGGGAGTATTGATTAATTCATTCATGCATTGACAAAATTTATGAATAATATGAAGGGTCTTATAATATATTAATGTATTTGAACATTATTAAACTTAAGGATAATTGGGAAACATTGTTAGTATTTTTTGTTAAAATTTATAAACCATCTTTAAGTGCAATGTATTTAAAATTTGATAATTGAATTCTTAGAGAGTTAGAAGTATCCTTAATTAATTTTGCATACAAGAAGGATAATTACTAGAGAGTAAGATATAATGTTATAAAATTTTGAACCTTTTTTTCTCCTTTCTTAGGTAAATTCTTTTTAAAAACATGTATTTATAATGACATATCTAACACCATTTGTGCATGATTCAATAATTGATAAAAGTGTCAATCAACTTATCAAAATTTGTGTACCATTGTAAATGAGAATTAAATTTGGTTCTTTTAGATAATTAAATTAGTTTTTTTAGATATGAGTACTTGGGTGATCGGGCTTTTTCGACCGGGCTAGTGATCGGCAGGATTTTTTTTTTTTTTTTTTTTTTGCTTTTGACTACAAAATAATTAATGTGATTTATTGAAACTGAAATTTTTATAAAATGCAGTAAAATTTTTACAACCCTATTTTTTACGTGTATTCAAATGACACCTAAATCACTGCATTTTGTAAAAAATTTAATTTCAATAAATCACATTAATTATTTTGTAGTCAAAAACAAAAAAATAAAAATAAAAATCCGACCGATTACCACTACCTTATTTAAAAGCCCGATCCCGCTAGACTTTCTGTTTAGATATAGGAATTGATAATAAGACAATGGATTTTCTTTGAAAGTTTGACATATGTGACACATTTTGTGCAAGACGGAGGGAGTATAACGCACCAGTAGACGTTAATTTTGACTATTTTCCATGCTCAAGCAGCTCAGCTACTACTTAACTATTGGGTTTTAGGAGTTAATTTTCATCAGTCCCAAAAGTTTTGTCACGTCCCCCCAATTCCTTCTGAGATTAGGTGCTCCTCTCCATCTCTATTCTCTCCCGATTTCATTATCCTGAATCTTTCTGGGAAGTTGGTCAACTACTACTCTTGCTTTTTAGGCTAATTTTACATCCATAAAAGTAATCAATGTTTTTGTTATTAATAAACATGGAAATGCATTTGAAACTTTGAATTTCATCATGCAGATTAATTATAAGTAGCTCCCGAACAGGTTCTTATAGAGTCTATTCGGGAGCTACTTATAAGGGCTTGTTCGGGAGTGACTTATTTTAAAATAATTTATAAGTTAAAATATAAGTTGACTTATAAGTTGTGATTTATAAGTAAAAGTGTTCGGCTGATAATGACTTATAAGTTAAAATAAAATATAAATATTACTAAAAAGGACATTATAAAAAGATATATCGATTCAATATCATATTGAATGTTATTATTAGTAAACAACTTTTTTCAACAACATATTGGTAAATAGCTTATTATTGGTAAATAGCTTATTGGTAAACCACTTATTATTAGTAAGCAGCTTATTGGTAAACAATTTCTTGTTTAAGCAACTTATTGGTAACCAACTTATTATTGCTAAACAACTTATTATTTAAACAGTTTATTGGTAAACAACTTATTTAAACAGTTTATTGGTAAACAACTTATTTAAAAAGATTATTGGTAAACAACTTATTATTTAAATAGTTTATTGATAAACAACTTATTGGTAAACACTTTATTAATTAAATAGCTTTTTGGTAAATAACTTATTATTGGTAAACAACTTGTTATTGCTAAATAACTTATTATTTAAACAGCTTATTGGTAAGCAACTTATTATTTAAATGAATTTATTGGTAAGCAAATTTTATTTAAATAGCTTATTGGTAAACAACTTATTATTGTTAAATGGCTTATTAATAGTAAACATATTATTTAAACATCTTATTATTGATAAACAACTTATTATTTAAACAACTTATTTGTAAACAACTTATTATTGATAACCAACTTATTATTTAAATAGCTTATTGGTAAACAACTTATTTAAATAGCTTATTGGTAACAACTTATTATTTAAAATAGCTTATTGGTAAATAAAACAAATAGAATTTCACTTTCTTAGACTCCCATATGAGATTAAAATCAATATATTCACCAAATTGAGCAATACCCAATAATTAGAACCTCAAACACGGGCATACATGCAAAAATAGAAAATAGATTCAAAATAAACAAACGATTAGATTGAAAGAGATGAAAAAATTACAGTGAAAACAATATCCCAAACTGCATCTCTTTAATAACCCAATAAACAAACCAGATTTTGAATTCAGAATGAAAAAGCCTAATTTCATACATTGGCATAAAAATTAAAAATAACCAAACAAAAATAGTCCATTACTAATTAGCCTTACAACATATACAAGCAACAAATTAAAGCAACAATGAGAAAAGAAAGAGATGGAGATGCACTTACGAGCACCCGATAGAAGCTGTCGCCCAGTTCTCCTCCCAAATTAGCAGCAACTAGTCCATTAAACAACAAAGAAAATATTTTTGGGCAAAAATTAACTCAAACATTTTTCAAAATTGAAAAAATTAAATTTGGGGGGAAAAATTAAACGTGTTGAAGAAACCCTTACCTTACAATTTCGAAAAAATCAAACAGAGAGGGAGGAGATGATTATTTAGAGATAATGGAGAAGAAAGAAAAGAGCTTCTAGCAATCCCATATGCTTGAGCAGAAAAAATCAGACGAATTTTGGAAAAACCCAACTCAGTCAAACAAATTTGGGAAAACCCAACTTAGTCGAACAGTTCAAACTCAGACGAACAAACCCAATTTGGAAAGAAACTCTACAAACTAACTTTGGAAGAAACCAGACAAGAAATCGAGCAAGTTTGGAGAAGAGGAAGAGAGAAAAAGCGCGAACTTTAGAAATTTTTGTACAAAAGTGAGAGACTGACATCGAGGTCAGGGGTTATAAAATTAAAACCTCATTCTCGACAAGAATGCCATCGATAATAACCTCGTCGATATTTAAGTCATTAACGATTTCAAAGGTTGCCGCCAATAATACTTTATCCTGTCGCCCCTTTATTTTCCTCCCTCGCGTTATTTACGCACAAAAAAAAACTCATTCCCGACGGCAGCATTGTCTTTCCCGACGGACTCTTGTCGACACCCATACCAATTTTGGAAGGAACCAATTCATTGACGACGGGCCTCATTGCCGTTGCCAAAGTGGTTAATCTCGACGGCATATATATATTTCGTCGGTAATATTCCCGTCGGTAATGATCCTTTTTTTTTGGTAGTGAATGAGGATGTTATCAATTAAGACAACCACAAAATGATCCAAATATTTTTTGAATACTCGGTTCATCATATCCATGAAGGCAGCATGGGCATTAGTCAAGCCGAAATACATGACTAGGAATTCATAATGCCCATATCGAGTTCTGAAGGCAGTCTTTGAAATGTCATCAACTTTAATCTTTAACTAATGATATCCAGAATGAAGATTGATCTTTGACAAGAAT
This sequence comes from Panax ginseng, assembly GCA_020205605.1. NCBI lineage: Eukaryota > Viridiplantae > Streptophyta > Magnoliopsida > Apiales > Araliaceae > Panax > Panax ginseng. Next base: position 18,182,840 of record CM035127.1, on the reverse strand, counting down.
TTAACACCTTGCAACTGGTCAAACAGGTCATCAATGTGAGGTAATGGGTACCTATTTTTTATGGTGACATGATTCAACTCTCGATAGTCAATGCAAAATCGCATAATCCCATCTTTCTTCTTTATGAATAAAACAGGAGCACTCCAAGGAGATGTACTAGGACGTATGAAGTCGATGTCTAACAATTCCTCTATGGAATAGCGCGTGCTACTATTCTTTTGTTGCCGAGTATTTCAACAATTAAATGTGTTGACAATTTTTTTTATTAAAAAGATAATTTTTGTCGTTTTCGATATCCAACATTTATGCTGTTGTGGGGTACACCAATGACTGGATGTTTCAACACCGCCGTACTTTACCGAATATTTTTTGACAGAACGAATATTTCCCGACATACTTTTTTATCTTATAAATTATGTGTATGCGTCCCTAACTTTATCATTTTATTAATTTAACACATTATTATTAATTTAGAATAAGAATTAAAAGAAAATTAAATTCTATTTATTAAAAGTGGGGGTCTTAAAATATTTTTGTATGTTCTTAGGCTGCCACTAGGTTTATATATTCCATTCGTTCTAAATTATATGATCATTATTGACTTTTAAAAGTCAATTTGAGACATTTTTAAACTCAAAATTGAGATTACTAATTAAAAATTATGAAACAATAAAATTTATAATGAGTAATACTTTTTAGATATTTTATAATATTTATCATTGTATTAATTAAAATTAAATGAATGTATGTCAATTTTGAATTTAAAAATCTCTTAAGTTGACTTTAAAAAGTCAACAATGATTAAATAATATGGAATGAAGGTAATATTATTTAATAAAGAATCAATTCTATACGGATTGCCTGTAAACTAGTATTTTCACACCTTCCAACTCTAACTACTTTGTATTTTTAGAGAAAATCAAGTAGTTTTGATTTTATTTAACAGTTTATGCAATATTACTTATCATGTAAAATCTATTTAATTATTTTAACACAATCAAAACTACTTGATTTTCACTCAAAATATAAAGTTTGACACTGGTTTACATGCAATCCTCATAGAATTTATTCTCTAGCTATTCCATACTCCTTTGACTTGTACCCTAATTATGAGAATGAATTTACCTATTATAAGTTATGATAAAAATGTTGTTAAGATAAATATGTTTTTTTTTGTGGTTAATGAATTCATGGTAAAAGTAACAAGAAAAAGAAACTCCTATATATAGTGGTTATTAAATTTCTATTTTTATTGGATATGTTGTACCAAAGCTCACTCCTGCTAGACCTAAATCATGGGTCCCGTCCATCCATGACGTTATTAATACTAAATTAATAATTTATTATTTTAAGGTCAAAAATAAAACAAAAACAAATCTATAATATTTACAAATTTTGCATACAAGACTTCTATTCATAATGGAATGAGTAAAGAGATAACGTTAGCCACCATTTTTGGAGTAAGACTTGAGTGGAACATCTTTTAATGCATTGAAACTTTGCACACCATAAATTATTAAAGCTAAGATAGAGGTAAAGATTTTTTAAGCATATATAGAAGATTGGAAATGAAATGGAGAAAAGGCTTAATTACATATTAAACCCAAAAGAATATACTATTTTACCATCCGTAACTCGATGTTTAAACGTTCTTATCTCGTTACTCAAAATATTGTTAAGCAAGTATAATTGACCTAATTTTCAGCTCAAAAAGTGACATGAACTGACACGTGTTCAGATAGAGGGAGTATAAGTACGGTTTGACCGTATATTTTTATATTTGACCGTATAAAATCAACTTAAAAATAATTTTATATTAATTTTATTCAAAAATACGTACCAATCATTTTCAAATACCCAAAAATAATATAATTTCTTTTTTCTCTTCTTCATCATTTTTCCCATCTACCATTAAACTCAAAAAATTCAAAATCTAAAATACTCAAATCATTCATGGAACCCAAATTTGAAACATAAATTAGGAAAGAAATCAAAATCTAAACTATGTTCTCTCTCCAAAACATGAAACTCAAATCTAAAAATTATGTTCTATCAAAACTACCAACAAATCATCCGTGAAACACAAATTGGGAAAGAAATCTAAATCTGAAATATGTTCTCTCTCTAAAACATGAAATCCAAATCTGAAAACTATGTTCTATCAAAAATTCCAAAACCCAAATTATTCATGAAATCCAAATCATTCATGAGACTCAAATTCGAAACACAAATTGGGGAAGAAATCTAAATCTGAAGTATGTTCTCTCTCTAAAACATGAAGCCCAAATAGTAGCTTTGGGTTCCTGGCTCGGATTTGAAAATTTGTAGGCTTTGGCTTGGGTCGAGAGGGCTGTCCACTATGGAGCTAGTGGTCATGGGTTATAGATTTATAGCATCAAATTTTAGAAATTCAACGAAAAAGGCTGGTCTTGGTTCGTAGATCGATTTGCAGACACAAAAATTCGAAAGAAAGAGATCAAAAATTTCAGAAATTCAGAAATTTAAATTTGTTGTTTTGGGAGAGCACCAAAAACAACCAATTCTTCGAGGAGGAGGTCGAGACTGCATTGATGAACACCCAAAATTCGAAAGAAAGAGATCAAAAATTAAAGACCCATTTCGTGACTTCAATTCCAAACCCAGTTCTCCATCAATCTTTCACCTTTTTGCAAGGTGAGAAAATCACACTTTCCCTTGAGGAATCCGACAATTTTGAGGAGAAACAGAGAGCCCCAGATTGGATTTGGGTTTTAAATCCTTTTTCCCAAATTGTATTTGAGTGATAAATTTGATTATATATATTTTTTTGGGTAATTAGTTTGCTAATAACATTATTTGATTAAATTAAGTAATTTATTTGACATAATTTATTTTGTTAATTATTTTATTTAGATTAATTAGTATGTTAATTATTTTATTTTGTGTTAATTATTTGAGTTAATTACTTTACTTTGTTGGTTAAGAAGTAATTATGTATGAATTTTTATACACCTTTAATATATTATCATTTTTTTCTTCTATGTATTTTTACTATTTTAATAAGTCAAATATGTATTTATACGGTCGATTATATTTAATTATTAAATTATGACACGTGGCATTTTTTTCCGCAAAAGAAATTGACCAAAAATTACAAAAGGGTCCATCGTGGTTACTTAACGGTACTTTAGATAGCGGAATGAGAGCGTTTAAATATCGGGTACAGATGATAAAAGGGTGTATAATTAGGGGTTTAATATGCAATTAACCCTGGAGAAAATGTCCTATTGATTGGCCAATCCTGATATTATTGATCAATCAACAAGATCGCACACAACCACAAATTTTCTATTACATCTTGCTTCATCAAATTGCTCAACATTAATGATCAACATATTACAATTATTCCTTACTTTTAAAATAAGTTAATTAATTACTTCTTTGTTAAAGAGATGACTATATTGAAGTAATCTGGTTTCTCCATGGATGAATACTTCTCCACAAGATCTGCAAACCTAGTGAATAAATCTTCGATAATAGAGTCTCCAAAATGGCTAGCCAGCATGGGTTCTAGAAGAGCTCTTATACCGTTTGCCATAGTTTTTGCACTCCTTACATGACCATCATTTTCACTAGCATCCCAATTCAGTTTAAAAGCCTCTAGCTTATCAAGCTTAAAGGAGTCTTCCTTCTGAATAATGGCTTTCACTTCATCCTCATACGGCAAATACCAAGGGATATTATATGAGAATAAATCAGCCTCTTGAACAATCCCCTACAGGCAGTCATTAATGAAATGATCAGCAAATTAAATACACATCTCATTTGGTAAAACTTTTTCTATACTATGCGCCTTTATGATGGTACGTATTATGTCAAATATATTGAATGGTAACCATTATTGAATTCAGTACCTCTTTCACCATGTCAAGAAGTGATTTTGCAAGCAACTCGTAACGGCCACAAGCATCTTTGCTATAGGGGTCTGCGATACTCCGACTGAGTAACGTTAAGACCATACACCCCCCAGGTACTATTTCATGAGAGCGTGCCCTTAGAAATGTCGAGAAATCCCTCTGAAATTGCTTCAAATAAGCTTGAAACACATCGGTGGACTTCCTTTCGCCAAGTAAATATTTTCCTTGTTATTTTCCAGCCTTTCAGGAACCTACAAATCACAGTTCCAAAATATAACATAAGTGACTTTTCAGATCGATCGAGCCAGTTTGAGGCCGTTTCAAACTCGGTTTACATGATTATTTAGACAATTGAAAAATTAAAATTAAAAAAATAAATTGAAACTACCTGAGAGAGCCAATGAAGGCTGTAAGAGGAGTGAACAAAGTGTATGGTTCTGGCAGGAAAAGCCTCTCATAAAAAGAGCCTGGCATAGCCGATACGAAACAAGACCTGCACTTGTCACCTTTATCCTTCTTGAGCTTGTCATAGAACGGTGGCAGCGATTTGAAAACGCTGTTGAAGTCAGTTCCTGGTAAGTCATTTAAATAGACATGAAACTCAGGTATTTTACAATTCTTTTGCAGGCATAGATCATGAACAATGTCCATAGTATTCGAAATTGACAAGATGGTGTTTGGCCCCGAAGAGCAACCCAGATCAGCTATCTTAAAACACTCGGGGAAGGTTTCATTATACATATCCTTGATGGTGTCCTCTAATACAGGTCGTACCTTCGAAATCACTATTTTCTGAAAATTAACATGATTAAACTAATTAAGAAACATAACTTATAAATTAAATATGTACGTACAGAGAATTATGTATAGCTAGCGATGGACAAATACGTGGCTGAGAAAGAGATAGAGAGACCTGAATGACTGAGTTGTTGGCATAGCTGGATTCTCCGTTGCCTGGATTCATGTGCAGCACTTTTGTGACTCCCATGGCTTCTTACTTTTTAGATGATAGCTAGCTTCGATGCATGTAGAGTTTATGTAATCAGTTGCCCATGAGCTGCACGTAACTATGGAAATATCCAAAATTCAAATGATGAAATGACAAAAATAACATTAATAAAATGGTCAAATTACAAAACAAGCATTAATAGAATTCTGAAAATGAAGTCATTTTACACTAAGTGCCAAGTTAAGATGAAGTTTATTTTTCAGTAGTTTTTGGCCAATTAATCAATAAAGATCTTTGAAACGCAGACGCACTCTACGCTACACACAAGATTTTATCGCCAATCGACCAACTTACCGGATCCATTTTACACACTAATCACAATCACAACAATCACAGTTAACTAATTGTAGCAACGACAGTCAAGTAATCGCCACATATACTAAGCCGCCGTTTCGGACTTTTATCGCAATCAACTGATTGTACTTGACACTTTTTTTTTTTTTCTAAATGGGGGAAGTTTCTTCTGATAGCAAACATTTTTATTGGACCACGAATGAGCTGCACATGACTGTGGAAAGATCCAAAACATCGTGAAATGACAAAAATAACATTAATAAAAATGGTCAAATTACAAAACAAGCATTAATAAAATTTTGAAAATAAAGTCATTTTGTAGCAACAACAGTCTAGTAATCCTCATATATATTAAAGTCGTTTCGGACTTTTATGGCAATTAACTAATTGTACTTTCACTTTTTAAAGTTAATTTAAAATAATTTTAATTTCAAAATTGATGTGATCTATTTAACTCTTAAAACACTAAATTTTTGTAATTAGTTATAAACTTTTGTAACTTTTAAAGAATGGTCTTGGGCTAGATAATACTATATATATAATGTGTTTTATTTTGAATATTTATATGAAATATGCATATTATATATAGGCCGTTTTCAATAATGGGTGGAGCTTGAAAACTAAGTTAGACCAGACTAGCAATGTACTAAGTTTCAGTTTTTCAGGTCTCTTCGATGAGATCTTAACCTATTCATTAAAATTAGGGTTAATTACATAGTAAATCTCAAAGTATATATCATTTTATCATTCGTAACTAGATATTTAAATGCTCTCAACTCGTTACCCAAAGTACTGTTAAGTAAGCATAACTGACCTAATTTTCGGTCAAAAAAGTGATCGGAACTGTCACGTGTTCAGTTAGAGGGAGTATAAGTACGGTTTAACCGTATATTTTTATATTTGACCGTATAAAACCAACTTAAAAATAATTTTATATTTATCACTACTGCAGAGTCACAATATGAGGCAACTTAAAAGAAGAGAAGAATCTAAATCACCGATTAATTAGCTTGAATATGACACAATTTCAACTCCAGCTTGTTGATGGAAGCGCGACAGATTCGATCATCTCGTCCTCCAACCACCTATGCAACAGTTCAATTGAGTATTTCATATTCATATTTTGATTGTTTAGTTCGATTAAGAAATTGCAATGGATCTTCATACCACTATTAGACGAGATCAAGTAATCTCGCATGCATGTGAAGCTCAAGAATCGCATTTTCAAGCCAAAGTTTTGTCAATGAATTGTATGAATATCTTATTCAAAAGTATGTACCAATCATCTTTAAATTCCAAAAATAATGTAATTTTTTTTTTTTTTCTTCTTCATCATCTTCCCCATCCACTAGACCAGTAAAGATGGCCCAGTTCATGGTGGTCGTAGGTTTACCCCGCCGCCACTGGGCTGGGCTTTGGGCCGCCATTTTTTAGCCCATAAAATCTCTATATCTCTGTATGGTTGTGCTAAAGGAAAAATTTGTAATGTGAAATTACTGTTAATGTAAGGTAAAGATTGTTCTTAGGAGAGAGGTTCAGTGGAATTTTTGTAATGTAGAATTCACTGTTAATGTAAGTTAAAGTTTCTGTGTAAGAAGAAGGAGATTCAATTGGTTGGAATTGATTCAATGTTGATATTTGGAAGTACGAAGAAGTTTTGTTAGAATTTGTTCTTGTGCTTTAACTCAGTAAATTTTGCTCGGCCAGGCCCGGGCCCGCCCGCCCGTTTGCCACCTCTACCATTCACCATTAAACTCAAAAATTTCAAAATCCAAAATCCAAAATATCCAAATCATTCATGAAACACAAATTGAGGAAGAAATTTAAATCTGAAGCATGTTCTCTCTCTAAAATATGAAACCCAAATCTTAGGTCTATGATCTATCAAAACTCCCAAAACCCAAATCATTCATGAAACTCAAATTTGAAACACAAATTGGGGAAGAAATCTAAATCTGAAACATGTTCTCTCTCTAAAACATGAAACCCAAATCTGAAAACTATGTTCTATCAAAAATCCCAAAACCTAAATCAATTCAACAATGGTTCTCAGTTCTCTAAACCCAGTTCTTTTTAAAACAATGGTTCTCTTTTCCTAAAATGTTTCTTTATCTGATTTGCTAAAGGCATTTTAATTTTACGTTTTTGGCTCGGGGTTTTTGGGTTTAAGGACGTCTGTTAGCTAGGTGGTCAAAGCTTTAGCTTTTGGGTGCTGATAATGACACTTAATTGGTGCCTTTATCATGAATAATTATTTGCAGATCTAGTGAAAGTTGTATATCTTTAGATTTGGGTTCCTTTTTTCTTTTGAAAGTGAAGTCATAAGAAAAAGCATTTGGAGCCAGTAAAAGAGGAGGATGAGGAGAAGATTTGTTTGGCTCTTTCAGATTCAAATATTCTTATTAGTTTCAAGATATATTCTGGACAAGAAATGTCATTCCTTATGGAACCCAAATCAAAAGTTGTATTCAAATTCGTCCTAATTTTGAGCTTTCATCAATGACTAGAACATCATCATTCATGTAAAATCATCCTTTTTTTAAGGTACCCTTTTCTCTCCTCTTTATTTTTAATCATCCCATTGCAGTTGTTGTTCTCTGTTCCTAAACCCAGTTCTCTATCTTCCCCTTTTTTCAAGGCGAGAAAATCGCACTTTCTATTAAGAAATCCAACAATTTTGAGGGAGAAATAGAGAACCCACATTGGGATTTGGGTTTCAAATCCTTTTTTCTCACATTGTATTTGAGTTGATAAATTTGATTATTTATTTTATTTTTGGATAATTAGTTTGCTGATAACTATATTTGATTTAATTATTTTAATTAAGTAATTTATTTAAATAATTTATTTTATTAATTATTTTATTAGATTAATTTAATTATTTTATTTAGATTATTTAGTATGTTAATTATTTTATTTTGTGTTAATTATTTGAGTTAATTACTTTACTTTGTTGGTTAAGAAGTAATTATGTATGAATTTTTATACATCTTTAATATACTATCATTTTTTTCTTTTATGTATTTTTACTATTTTAATAAGTCAAATACATATTTATATGGTCGACTATATTTAAATATTAAATTTTGACACATGGTTATTTTTCGGCAAAAGAAATTGACTGGAAATTATAAAAGGTTCCATCGTGGTTACTTAACGGTATTTTGGGTAAATAGATGGAAGCGTTTAAATATCGGGATACAAATAGTAAAAGGGTGTATACTTGGATATAATATGCAAATAACCCTTAAAATTAAGGTCTAGTGACTTTTGGGTCTCAAATTCAATTTTCACTTAAATAAGACTTCAAAAACGGAAAAAAAGTTTTCCAAACCTGTTTTTTGGGTTAAATATGGAGATAATATTAATTCACCAAAATAACTCTTGAGAACTTAGTCCCTATGTACAACATCAACCATCAATACATTATATACTAATATAATCAAATATTACAATACATAATTGAAATTCAAGAGTGTGTTCACATCTATAGTGAGTGAATAGGTGTATCTAATTTATACGATTTACAATGACACTTTTAAAATATTCTCGCTAATCAAGTATCTAGACAGTGTTATTTCCTCAGATGCTTGAGTATATATGCAGAACTCATCATCATGCGTAATATTCTTCAATTATTCAAACAAGACAAAATTAATCGCTTAGATATATTCATAAACCTATTATGTCAGAATTCCTTGTTGTTATCAAGAGTCAATCTAATTAGTGTCCAAAGTGCGTAATTTAAACAATGCATGCAAAATAAAAAAGAAATAAAGACACCAAGATTTTTTACGTGGTTCAACCTTTAACTTATATTTAATGATTTATTCACGCCCAATACCAATTGGTATTGGACTCTTTTATTAAATTTAATATTCAAGCAATTTACGCTTAACTCCCTCGATAAAGCAACTCAGATAATGATGGACACCACTACCCCTTGTTGCACAACAACAAACTCTTGCTACACATCAACCTTTGCTATACAACAAATCAGAATTTACCCCAAAATAGGTCCATTCAATCCAACCCATTCGAATCACAAATACATGGTACATGTAAAACAACTACAACTTTATTACAACAATTGTCGGCAAAATACAACAACACATATATCGTGAGTTTGGATACAAATATATACCAAATGTGACACATGTCCCAACCGTGGACAACACCTCACAAATGACACCTTACATAAAGGTATAGTCAAAAACTGCTTTTAGAAATTAGAATATTTGGGAAGTGCTCAAGGAAACCTTCGTACATGGGAGGCCATGCAGATAGGTTATGATAGATATCATATGGTCACGTAATTATCCTTCGTCAACCTAATAGACTCCAAAGAAAAAACGAGAAGATTACTATCATATTCTTCCCAATGGTGAGTCTCTCGACATATCATTATCTCCACTGCCTCTAATTGGGTATTATACTCCAAACAAACACCAATATTATATAGGTAGTGCTTGTAAATATACTCAAGAAGTGGATTAGACAACCCCTGTTTTATGATGACACGAGGTCAGTATGTCATTAGACATCTTGTATGATAGTGACAAAACACCCTTCCAAGTTAAATTCACCTCACCCTCAACATCTATAGACCACCTATACAACATAAAGTGTAATTGTTATGTTACCACACACTTATATACAAACATAAAGTGTAATTGTTATTCATCTAAATTTGATGGATTGCAGCTAGTATGAAATTACTAAAAGCACAATTTTATATATAATATTATTTCTCAATTATATTTATATCAGATGGTAATTATAATAGGTAACAATAAATAGTAATAATGATAATAACAAAATATTTTATTAGTTAGTAACAACAATAATGTAACACTAGTAATTAATTCTATTAGGTAGTACTAATTATAATAATAAATATTATTATTATTATTTGATGATGACCATTTATAATAAGTTATGTCTTGCTATGTATTGTGATAAATTTACATCGAATTATATTTTCAAAACTTATCAATACATGATATTAGTAGAAATTATGAAGGGCCTCAATTATTATATATTTGTTTACAAATATTATCATTAATATTAATTATTCACATAATCGACAATTAAAATTCGACATAAAACATTTGCATTATATATGACATAAAACATTCGCATTATATATATGATTACCATAATAAATTTTACACACCACAACTTTTAGGCCCTAACTTTATCCTCTAAACTTTGTCATTATCACATTCATGGTTTCACCTAATCACCTGACCACAAAAGCAGATAGATCATACTTTACTTTTCTCTTTTTCAAACTCTTCACTTTTTCCTTTTTCTACTATTTATAATTATACATAGAAGATGAAAGGTGGAGGTGTAAGAACAAGAATTGAATGTATAATTTTGAAAGAAAGCTTTGGATTAAGAATGAAAATTGTGGGTACCAAACAAATTTGAAGATCTATGTATAGCTGATGTGGATGATGAATCGAAAGGCCATGACTCAATTATTGAGGGGTACAAAAAAAAAGAATTATTGTGAACTCATTACAAACTATGGGAGAGTCTAAAATGACCTACATATAGGAATGGAGGGAGTATTGATTAATTCATTCATGCATTGACAAAATTTATGAATAATATGAAGGGTCTTATAATATATTAATGTATTTGAACATTATTAAACTTAAGGATAATTGGGAAACATTGTTAGTATTTTTGTTAAAATTTATAAACCATCTTTAAGTGCAATGTATTTAAAATTTGATAATTGAATTCTTAGAGAGTTAGAAGTATCCTTAATTAATTTTGCATACAAGAAGGATAATTACTAGAGAGTAAGATATAATGTTATAAAATTTTGAACCTTTTTTTCTCCTTTCTTAGGTAAATTCTTTTTAAAAACATGTATTTATAATGACATATCTAACACCATTTGTGCATGATTCAATAATTGATAAAAGTGTCAATCAACTTATCAAAATTTGTGTACCATTGTAAATGAGAATTAAATTTGGTTCTTTTAGATAATTAAATTAGTTTTTTTAGATATGAGTACTTGGGTGATCGGGCTTTTTCGATTTGCTAGTGATCTAAGGATTTTTTTTTTTTTTTTTTTTGATTACAAAATAATTAATGTGATTTATTGAAACCGAAAATTTTATAAAATGCAAGAAAATTTTTACAACCCTATTTTTTACGTATTCAAATGACACCTAAATCACTGATTTTGTAAAAAATTTAATTTCAATAAATCACATTAATTATTTTGTAGTCAAAAGCAAAAAAATAAAAATAAAAATCCGACCGGTCACTACCCCGGTCGGAAAAGCCCGATCCCGCTAGACTTTCTGTTTAGATATAGGAATTGATAATAAGACAATGGATTTTCTTTTGAAAGTTTGACATATGTGACACATTTTGTGCAAGACGGAGGAGTATAACGCATCAAAGAGACGTTAATTTTGACTATTTTCCATGCTCAAGCAAAATTTCAACTACTACTTAACTATTGGGTTTTAGGAGTTAATTTTCATCATCCCAAAAGTTTTGTCACGCCCCCCAATTCCTTCTCGAGATTAGGTGCTCCTTCCATCTCTATTCTCTCCCGATTTCATTATCCCGAATCTTTCGGGAAGTTGGTCAACTACTACTCTTGCTTTATAGGCTAATTTTACATCCATAAAAGTAATCAATGTTTTTGTTATTAATAAACATGGAAATGCATTTGAAACTTTGAATTTCATCATGCAGATTAATTATAAGTATTCCCTAATGTGTTCTTATAGTAGTCTATTCTGGAGCTACTTATAAGGGCTTGTTTTGGGAGTGACTTATTTTAAAATAATTTATAAGTTAAAATATAAGTTGATTTATAAGTTGTGATTTATAAGTAAAAGTGTTCTAATCGATAATGACTTATAAGTCAAAAATTAAGTTAAAAAATAAAATATAATAATATTACTAAAAAGGACATTATAAAAGATATAAGATATATCGATTCAATATCATATTGAATGTTATTATTAGTAAACAACTTTTTTCAACAACATATTGGTAAATAGCTTATTATTGGTAAATAGCTTATTGGTAAACCACTTATTATTAGTAGAAGTTGTTTTATTGGTAAACAATTTCTTGTTTAAGCAACTTATTGGTAACCAACTTATTATTGCTAAACAACTTATTATTTAAAAAGCTTTATTGGTAAACAACTTATTTAAACAGTTTTTATTGGTAAACAACTTATTTAAAAAGATTATTGGTAAACAACTTATTATTTAAATAGTTTATCGATAAACAACTTATTGGTAAACACTTTATTAATTAAATAGCTTTTTGGTAAATAACTTATTATTGGTAAACAACTTGTTATTGCTAAATAACTTATTATTTAAACAAATTTTATTGGTAAGTTAAACTTATTATTTAAACAAATTTTATTGGTAAACAAATTTTATTTAAATAAATTTTATTGGTAAACAACTTATTATTGTTAAATGGCTTATTAATAGTAAACATATTATTTAAACATCTTATTATTGATAAACAACTTATTATTTAAACAACTTATTTGTAAACAACTTATTATTGATAACCAACTTATTATTTAAATAGCTTATTGGTAAACAACTTATTTAAATAGCTTATTGGTAACAACTTATTATTTAAAATAGCTTATTGGTAAATAAAACAAATAGAATTTCACTTTCTTAGACTCCTATATGAGATTAAAATCAATATATTCACCAAATCGAGCAATACCCAATAATTAACCTCAAACACTGCATACATGCAAAAATAGAAAATAGATTCAAAATAAACAAACGATTAGATTGAAAGAGATGAAAAATTATGTTGAAAACAATATCCCAAATCGCATCTCTTTAATAACCCAATAAACAAACCAGATTTTGAATTCGTAATGAAAAGCCTAATTTCATACATTGGCATAAAAATTAAAAATAACCAAACAAAAATAGTCCATTACTAATTAGCCTTACAAATATATACAAGCAACAAATTAAAGCAACAATGAGAAAAGAAGAGATGGAGATGCACTTACGAGCACCCGAGAAGTCGTCGCCCAGCTTCTCCTCCCAAATTAGCAAAGAATTCAGTCCATTAAACAACAAAGAAAATATTTTTGGGCAAAATTAACTCAAACATTTTTCAAAATTGAAAAAATTAAATTGGGGGAAAAATTAAACGTGTCAAGAAACCCTTACCTTACAATTTCAAAAAATCAAACAGAGAGGAGGAGATGATTATTTAGAGATAATGGAGAAGAAAGAAAAGAGCTTCTAGCAATCCCATATGCTCGAAAGCAGTAAAAAATCGTATTTAATTTTGAAAAACCCAACTCAATTAAACAAATTTGGGAAAACCCAACTTAGTCTCTAACAGCTCAAACTCGCATTTAACAAACCCAATTTGAAAAGAAACTCTACAAACTAACTTTGAAGAAACCAGACAAGAAATCGAGCAAGTTTGGAGAAGAGGAAGAGAGAAAAAGCGAACTTTAGAAATTTTTGTACAAAAGTGAGAGATCGACATCGAGGTCGTGGGTTATAAAATTAAAACCTCATTCTCGACAAGAATGCCATCGATAATAACCTCGTCGACATTAAGTCATTAACGATTTATAAAGGTTGCCGCCAATAATACTTTTATCTCGTCGCCTTTATTTTCTCCTCCCTCGCTATTTACGCACAAAAAAAAACTCATTCCGATCAAGCAAAGATTGTCTTTTCCCGACGGACTCTTTGTCGACACCCATACCAATTTTGAAGGAACCAATTCATTGACGACGGCCTCATTGCTGCTGCTAAAGTGGTTAATCTCGACCAAGATATATATATTTCATTTCAGAATATTCCCGCTTCAGAATGATCCTTTTTTTTTTGGTAGTGAATGAGGATGTTATCAATTAAGACAACCACAAAATGATCCAAATATTTTTGAATACTCTTGGCTCATCATATCCATGAAGGCAAAGATGGGCATTTACCAAGTTTCAAATACATGACTAGGAATTCATAATGCCCATATCGAAGTTTCAAGGCGCCTTTGAAATGTCATCAACTTTAATCTTTAACTAATGATATCCGTAATGAAGATCGATCTTCGACAAGAATTTAACACCTTGCAACTGGTCAAACAGGTCATCAATGCGAGGTAATGGGTACCTATTTTTTATGGTGACATGATTCAACTCTCGATAGTCAATGCAAAATCGCATAATCCCATCTTTCTTCTTTATGAATAAAACAGGAGCACTCCAAGGAGATGTACTAGGACGTATGAAGTCGATGTCTAACAATTCCTCTATGGAATAGCGCGTGCTACTATTCTTTTATTGCCGAGTATTTCAACAATTAAATGTGTTGACAATTTTTTTTATTAAAAAGATAATTTTTGTCGTTTTCGATATCCAACATTTATGCTGTTGTGGGGTACACCAATGACTGGATGTTTCAACACCACCGCATTTCATCTAATAATATTTTTGATGTAATCTAATATTTCCGACATACTTTTTTATCTTATAAATTATGTGTATGCGTCCCTAACTTTATCATTTTATTAATTTAACACATTATTATTAATTTAGAATAAGAATTAAAAGAAAATTAAATTCTATTTATTAAAAGTGGGGGTCTTAAAATATTTTGTATGTTCTTAGGCTGCCACTAGGTTTATATATTCCATTCGTTCTAAATTATATGATCATTATTGACTTTTAAAAGTCAATTTGAGACATTTTTAAACTCAAAATTGAGATTACTAATTAAAAATTATGAAACAATAAAATTTATAATGAGTAATACTTTTTAGATATTTTATAATATTTATCATTGTATTAATTAAAATTAAATGAATGTGTGTCAATTTTGAATTTAAAATCTCTTAAGTTGACTTTTAAAAGTCAACAATGATTAAATAATATGGAATGAAGGTAATATTATTTAATAAAGAATCAATTCTATACGGATTGCCTGTAAACTAGTATTTTCACACCTTCCAACTCTAACTACTTTGTATTTTTAGAGAAAATCAAGTAGTTTTGATTTTATTTAACAGTTTATGCAATATTACTTATCATGGTAAAATCTATTTAATTATTTTAACACAATCAAAACTACTTGATTTTCACTCAAAATATAAAGTTTGACACTGGTTTACATGCAATCCTCATAGAATTTATTCTCTAGCTATTCCATACCCTTTGACTTGTACCCTAATTATGAGAATGAATTTACCTATTATAAGTTATGATAAAATGTTGTTAAGATAAATATGTTTTTTTTTGTGGTTAATGAATTCATGGTAAAAGTAACAAGAAAAAAAGAAACTCCTATATATAGTGGTTATTAAATTTCTATTTTTTATTGGATATGTTGTACCAAAGCTCACTCCTGCTAGACCTAAATCATGGGTCCTGTCCATCCATGACGTTATTAATACTAAATTAATAATTTATTATTTTAAGGTCAAAAATAAAACAAAAACAAATCTATAATATTTACAAATTTTGCATACAAGACTTCTATTCATAATGGAATGAGTAAAGAGATAACGTTAGCCACCATTTTTTGGAGTAAGACTTGAGTGGAACATCTTTTAATGCATTGAAACTTTGCACACCATAAATTATTAAAGCTAAGATAGAGGTAAAGATTTTTTAAGCATATATAGAAGATTGGAAATGAAATGGAGAAAAGGCTTAATTACATATTAAACCCAAAAGAATATACTATTTTACCATCCGTAACTCGATGTTTAAACGTTCTTATCTCGTTACTCAAAATATTGTTAAGCAAGTATAATTGACCTAATTTTCAGCTCAAAAAGTGACATGAACTGACACGTGTTCAGATAGAGGGAGTATAAGTACGGTTTGACCGTATATTTTTATATTTGACCGTATAAAATCAACTTAAAAATAATTTTATATTAATCTTATTCAAAAATACGTACCAATCATTTTCAAATACCCAAAAATAATATAATTTCTTTTTTCTCTTCTTCATCATTTTTCCCATCTACCATTAAACTCAAAAAATTCAAAATCTAAAATACTCAAATCATTCATGGAACCCAAATTTGAAACATAAATTAGGAAAGAAATCAAAATCTAAACTATGTTCTCTCTCCAAAACATGAAACTCAAATCTAAAAATTATGTTCTATCAAAACTACCAACAAATCATCCGTGAAACCCAAATTGGGAAAGAAATCTAAATCTGAAATATGTTCTCTCTCTAAAACATGAAATCCAAATTTGAAAACTATGTTCTATCAAAAATTCCAAAACCCAAATTATTCATGAAATCCAAATCATTCATGAGACTCAAATTCGAAACACAAATTGGGGAAGAAATCTAAATCTGAAGTATGTTCTCTCTCTAAAACATGAAGCCCAAATAGTAGCTTTGGGTTCCTGGCTCGGATTTGAAAATTTGTAGGCTTTGGCTTGGGTCGAGAGGGCTGTCCACTATGGAGCTAGTGGTCATGGGTTATAGATTTATAGCATCAAATTTTAGAAATTCAACGAAAAAGGCTGGTCTTGGTTCGTAGATCGATTTGCAGACACAAAAATTCGAAAGAAAGAGATCAAAAATTTCAGAAATTCAGAAATTTAAATTTGTTGTTTTGGGAGAGCACCAAAAACAACCAATTCTTCGAGGAGGAGGTCGAGACTGCATTGATGAACACCCAAAATTCTAAAGAAAGAGATCAAAAATTAAAGACCCATTTCGTGACTTCAATTCCAAACCCAGTTCTCCATCAATCTTTCACCTTTTTGCAAGGTGAGAAAATCACACTTTCCCTTGAGGAATCCGACAATTTTGAGGGAGAAACAGAGAGCCCAGATTGGATTTGGGTTTTAAATCCTTTTTCCCAAATTGTATTTGAGGTAATAAATTTGATTATATATATTTTTTTGGGTAATTAGTTTGCTAATAACATTATTTGATTAAATTAAGTAATTTATTTGACATAATTTATTTTGTTAATTATTTTATTTAGATTAATTAGTATGTTAATTATTTTATTTTGTGTTAATTATTTGAGTTAATTACTTTACTTTGTTGGTTAAGAAGTAATTATGTATGAATTTTTATACACCTTTAATATATTATCATTTTTTTCTTCTATGTATTTTTACTATTTTAATAAGTCAAATATGTATTTATACGGTCGATTATATTTAATTATTAAATTATGACACGTGGCCATTTTCCGGCAAAAGATATTGACCAAAAATTACAAATGGGTCCATCGTGGTTACTTAACGGTACTTTAGATAGCGGAATGAGAGCGTTTAAATATCGGGTACAGATGATAAAAGGGTGTATAATTAGGGGTTTAATATGCAATTAACCCTGGAGAAAATGTCCTATTGATTGGCCAATCCTGATATTATTGATCAATCAACAAGATCGCACACAACCACAAATTTTCTATTACATCTTGCTTCATCAAATTGCTCAACATTAATGATCAACATATTACAATTATTCCTTACTTTTAAAATAAGTTAATTAATTACTTCTTTGTTAAAGAGATGACTATATTGAAGTAATCTGGTTTCTCCATGGATGAATACTTCTCCACAAGATCTGCAAACCTAGTGAATAAATCTTCGATAATAGAGTCTCCAAAATGGCTAACCAGCATGGGTTCTAGAAGAGCTCTTATACCGTTTGCCATAGTTTTGCACTCCTTACATGACCATCATTTTCACTAGCATCCCAATTCAGTTTAAAAGCCTCTAGCTTATCAAGTTTAAAGGAGTCTTCCTTCTGAATAATGGCTTTCACTTCATCCTCATACGGCAAATACCAAGGGATATTATATGAGAATAAATCAGCCTCTTGAACAATCCCCTACAGGCAGTCATTAATGAAATGATCAGCAAATTAAATACACATCTCATTTGGTAAAACTTTTTCTATACTATGCGCCTTTATGATGGTACGTATTATGTCAAATATATTGAATGGTAACCATTATTGAATTCAGTACCTCTTTCACCATGTCAAGAAGTGATTTTGCAAGCAACTCGTAACGGCCACAAGCATCTTTGCTATAGGGGTCTGCGATACTCCGACTGAGTAACGTTAAGACCATACACCCCCCAGGTACTATTTCATGAGAGCGTGCCCTTAGAAATGTCGAGAAATCCTCTGAAATTGCTTCAAATAAGCTTGAAACACATCGGTGGACTTCCTTTCGCCAAGTAAATATTTTCCTTGTTATTTTCCAGCCTTTCAGGAACCTACAAATCACAGTTCCAAAATATAACATAAGTGACTTTTCAGATCGATCGAGCCAGTTTGAGGCCGTTTCAAACTCGGTTTACATGATTATTTAGACAATTGAAAATTAAAATTAAAAAATAAATTGAAACTACCTGAGAGAGCCAATGAAGGCTGTAAGAGGAGTGAACAAAGTGTATGGTTCTGGCAGGAAAAGCCTCTCATAAAAAGAGCCTGGCATAGCCGATACGAAACAAGACCTGCACTTGTCACCTTTATCCTTCTTGAGCTTGTCATAGAACGGTGGCAGCGATTTGAAAACGCTGTTGAAGTCAGTTCCTGGTAAGTCATTTAAATAGACATGAAACTCAGGTATTTTACAATTCTTTTGCAGGCATAGATCATGAACAATGTCCATAGTATTCGAAATTGACAAGATGGTGTTTGGCCCCGAAGAGCAACCCAGATCAGCTATCTTAAAACACTCGGGGAAGGTTTCATTATACATATCCTTGATGGTGTCCTCTAATACAGGTCGTACCTTCGAAATCACTATTTTCTGAAAATTAACATGATTAAACTAATTAAGAAACATAACTTATAAATTAAATATGTACGTACAGAGAATTATGTATAGCTAGCGATGGACAAATACGTGGCTGAGAAAGAGATAGAGAGACCTGAATGACTGAGTTGTTGGCATAGCTGGATTCTCCGTTGCCTGGATTCATGTGCAGCACTTTTGTGACTCCCATGGCTTCTTACTTTTTAGATGATAGCTAGCTTCGATGCATGTAGAGTTTATGTAATCAGTTGCCCATGAGCTGCACGTAACTATGGAAATATCCAAAAATTCAAATGATGAAATGACAAAATAACATTAATAAAAATGGTCAAATTACAAAACAAGCATTAATAGAATTCTGAAAATGAAGTCATTTTTACGGAAGCCAAGTTAAGATGAAGTTTATTTTTTTGTGTAAGTTTCATTAATTAATCAATAAAAGATTTGAAACGCAGACGACTCTATGCATGTGCACAAGATTTTATCGCCAATCAACCAACTTACCGGATCCATTTTACACACTAATCACAATCACAACAATCACAGTTAACTAATTGTAGCAACGACAGTCAAGTAATCGCCACATATACTAAGCCGCCGTTTCGGACTTTTATCGCAATCAACTGATTGTACTTGACACTTTTTTTTTTTTCTAAATGGGGGAAGTTTCTTCTGATAGCAAACATTTTTATTGGACCACGAATGAGCTGCACATGACTGTGGAAAGATCCAAAACATCGTGAAATGACAAAATAACATTAATAAAATGGTCAAATTACAAAACAAGCATTAATAAAATTTTGAAAATAAAGTCATTTTGTAGCAACAACAGTCTAGTAATCCTCATATATATTAAAGTCGTTTCGGACTTTTATGGCAATTAACTAATTGTACTTTCACTTTTTAAAGTTAATTTAAAATAATTTTAATTTCAAAATTGATGTGATCTATTTAACTCTTAAAACACTAAATTTTTGTAATTAGTTATAAACTTTTGTAACTTTTAAAGAATGGTCTTGGGCTAGATAATACTATATATATAATGTGTTTTATTTTGAATATTTATATGAAATATGCATATTATATATAGGCCGTTTTCAATAATGGGTGGAGCTTGAAAACTAAGTTAGACCAGACTAGCAATGTACTAAGTTTCAGTTTTTCAGGTCTCTTCGATGAGATCTTAACCTATTCATTAAAATTAGGGTTAATTACATAGTAAATCTCAAAGTATATATCATTTTATCATTCGTAACTAGATATTTAAATGCTCTCAGCTCGTTACCCAAAGTACTGTTAAGTAAGCATAACTGACCTAATTTTCGGTCAAAAAAGTGACCGGAACTGTCACGTGTTCAGTTAGAGGGAGTATAAGTACGGTTTAACCGTATATTTTTATATTTGACCGTATAAAACCAACTTAAAAATAATTTTATATTTATCACTACTGCAGAGTCACAATATGAGGCAACTTAAAAGAAGAGAAGAATCTAAATCACCTGATTAATTAGCTTGGAATATGACACAATTTCAACTCCAGTTGTTGATGGAAGCGACGGCATTCGATCATCTGTCCCTCCAACCACCTATGCAACAGTTCAATTGAGTATTTCATATTCATATTTTGATTGTTTAGTTCGATTAAGAAATTGCAATGGATCTTCATACCACTATTAGGACGACCAAGTAATCTCAGACGAGGAAGTTTCAAGAATCGCATTTTCAAGCCAAAGTTTTGTCAATGAATTGTATGAATATCTTATTCAAAAGTATGTACCAATCATCTTTAAATTCCAAAAATAATGTAATTTCTTTTTTTTTCTTCTTCATCATCTTCCCATCCACTAGACCAGTAAAGAAAAGATGGCCCAGTTCATGAGTAGTCGTCTTACTTACCAAGCCATCCCACGAAATTTGGGCTTTGGGCCGCCATTTTCAAATTTATAAAATCTCTATATCTCTGTATGGTTGTGCTAAAGGAAAAATTTGTAATGTGAAATTACTGTTAATGTAAGGTAAAGATTGTTCTTAGGAGAGAGGTTCAGTGAAATTTTTGTAATGTAGAATTCACTGTTAATGTAAGTTAAAGATTCTGTGTAAGAAGAAGGAGATTCAATTGGTTGGAATTGATTCAATGTTGATATTTGCAAGTACGAAGAAGTTTTGTTAGAATTTGTTCTTGTGCTTTAACTGAGTAAATTTTGCTCGGCCCGGCCCGGGCCCGCCCGCCCGTTTGCCACCTCTACCATTCACCATTAAACTCAAAAATTTCAAAATCCAAAATCCAAAATATCCAAATCATTCATGAAACACAAATTGAGGAAGAAATTTAAATCTGAAGCATGTTCTCTCTCTAAAATATGAAACCCAAATCTTAGGTCTATGATCTATCAAAACTCCCAAAACCCAAATCATTCATGATACTCAAATTTGAAACACAAATTGGGGAAGAAATCTAAATCTGAAACATGTTCTCTCTCTAAAACATGAAACCCAAATCTGAAAACTATGTTCTATCAAAAATCCCAAAACCTAAATCAATTCAACAATGGTTCTCAGTTCTCTAAACCCAGTTCTTTTTAAAACAATGGTTCTCTTTTCCTAAAATGTTTCTTTATCTGATTTGCTAAAGGCATTTTAATTTTACGTTTTTGGCTCGGGGTTTTTGGGTTTAAGGACGTCTGTTAGCTAGGTGGTCAAAGCTTTAGCTTTTGGGTGCTGATAATGACACTTAATTGGTGCCTTTATCATGAATAATTATTTGCAGATCTAGTGAAAGTTGTATATCTTTAGATTTGGGTTCCCTTTTTTCTTTTGAAAGTGAAGTCATACTGAGAAAAAGCACGGGTGAGCCAGAAAAGAGGAGGATGAGGAGAAGATTTGTTTGGCTCTTTCAGATTCAAATATTCTTATTAGTTTCAAGATATATTCTGGACAAGAAATGTCATTCCTTATGGAACCCAAATCAAAAGTTGTATTCAAATTCGTCCTAATTTTGAGCTTTCATCAATGACTAGAACATCATCATTCATGTAAAATCATCCTTTTTTTAAGGTACCCTTTTCTCTCCTCTTTATTTTTAATCATCCCATTGCAGTTGTTGTTCTCTGTTCCTAAACCCAGTTCTCTATCTTCCCCTTTTTTCAAGGCGAGAAAATCGCACTTTCTATTAAGAAATCCAACAATTTTGAGGGAGAAATAGAGAACCCACATTGGGATTTGGGTTTCAAATCCTTTTTTCTCACATTGTATTTGAGTTGATAAATTTGATTATTTATTTTATTTTTGGATAATTAGTTTGCTGATAACTATATTTGATTTAATTATTTTAATTAAGTAATTTATTTAACATAATTTATTTTATTAGATTAATTTAATTATTTTATTTAGATTATTTAGTATGTTAATTATTTTATTTTGTGTTAATTATTTGAGTTAATTACTTTACTTTGTTGGTTAAGAAGTAATTATGTATGAATTTTTATACATCTTTAATATACTATCATTTTTTTCTTTAATGTATTTTTACTATTTTAATAAGTCAAATACATATTTATATGGTCGACTATATTTAAATATTAAATTTTGACACATGGTTATTTTTCGGCAAAAGAAATTGACTGGAAATTATAAAAGGTTCCATCGTGGTTACTTAACGGTATTTTGGGTAGCGAGATGGAAGCGTTTAAATATCGGGATACGGGTGTATACTTCGGATATAATATGCAAATAACCCTTAAAATTAAGGTCTAGTGACTTTTGGGTCTCAAATTCAATTTTCACTTAAATAAGACTTCAAAAACGCAGGAAAAAAGTTTTCAAAAACCTTTTTTTGGGTTAAATATGGAGATAATATTAATTCACCAAAATAACTCTTGAGAACTTGGTCCCTATGTACAACATCAACCATCAATACATTATATACTAATATAATCTGAAATATTACAATACATAATTGAAATTCAAGAGTGTGTTCACATCTATAGTGAGTGAATAGGTGTATCTAATTTATCGATTTACAATGACACTTTTAAAATATTCTGCTAACTGAAGTATCTAGACAAGTTATTTCCTATATGCTTGAGTATATGCAGAACCTACTGTCATGCAGAACCTTCTTCGAATTATTCAAACAAGACAAAATTAATCTGCTTAGATATATTCATAAACCTATTATGCTGTAACTTCCTTGTTGTTATCGTGAGTCAATCTAACTAGTGTCAAAAGTGCGAATTTAAACAATGCATGCAAAATAAACAGTAAATAAAGACACCAAGATTTTTTACGTGGTTCAACCTTTAACTTATAATTTAATGACTTAATTCACGTCCAATACCAATTGGTATTGGACTCTTTTATTAAATTTAATATTCAAGCAATTACACAGTTAACTCCCTGTATAAAGCAACTCGGATAATGATGGACACCACTACCCCTTGTTGCACAACATGACCTCCTCTTACACATCAACCTTTCTTTATCAACAACATATAATGACCCCAAAATAGGTCCATTCAATCCAACCCATTACGAAGTCGCCAAATACATGGTATGAGAAAACAACTACAACTTTATTACAACAATTATCGTGCAAAATACAACAACACATATCTTGTGAGTTTGGATACAAATATATACCAAATGTGACACATGTCCCAGTAGTGGACAACACCTCACAATTGACACCTTACATAAAGGTATAGTCAAAAACATTTTAGAAATTAGAATCTTTGGGAAGTGCTCAAGAAACCAACCGTACATGGGAGGCCACATGCGTATAGGTTATGATAGATATCATATGGCCCACGAATTATCCTTGGTTGATTGATAGACCCCAAAGAAAAACGAGAAGATTACTATCATATTCTTCCCAATGGTGAGTCTTCTCTTGACATATCATTATCTCCACTGTCTCTAATTGGGTATTATACTCCAAACAAACACCAATATTATATAGGTAGTGCTTGTAAATATACTCAGCAAGTGGATTAGCACAACCCTGTCTTATGATGACACGAGGTTGTATGTCATTAGACATCTTGTATGATAGTGGCAAAACACCCTTCCAAGTTAAATTCACCTCACCCTCAACATCTATAGACCACCGTTCTATTCCCTTGTTATTCCCCGCTCGACCCAACTACACTCTTATTACCTGATATTATATAGATGTACTCCCAATAAAAATTTCATCAATTTTGGAATTAACCACAAGGAGTTATAAGGGTTTTCTTTTAAAATAGTTTTTCCTCATAAAATTCATAACTCTTAATCTATAAATCCAAAAATCGCCATTTTGGACACAATCAACAAAACTCATCAAATTATCATTTTAAATATTTTCGAATTTTTGAAGGTTCGGAAGAATTTTGAAATAATAACCCTTAAAATCCACTTACATCAAAAAAAGCGATGCTTACATTTGGAATAACGTTGAACGAACTTTGCAAGTATAACAATACTCAAAGTATACTCAAAATACTCACAAGAAATCGCTCGATAATATAGAGAGAAAACTTGGTTTACGGTGTGATTTTCAATTCTAACCTAAGCACCTATTTTACGAAAATTGCTTAGAACACTAAAGTAGAAAATTTAATAAATTAATATTATTTATACAAATATTATCGCATCATTTGAAATCTGAATTTCAGCTCTCAACACATTTATATCACATGTTAAATGAGTCCCAACAATGTAAAAAACGTTTTTGTAATTAAAATATTTTAAACTTCAAAAATCAATTATTTGAACTTGAACTTCAATAATTCACAATAAATAGCCCTTTTGTCGGAAAATTGAATCTCGCATATTTTTATAGGAATTTCAATTTCTACAACTGCGAGAAGAAAAGTTTTCCAAATTCCAAACAAAAATTGACCAAGAAATTCACAAGCAGGCGATTTCTGGTTATAATCAAATTTGGTCGATAATTGTGTCCACCAACACACAAAATATGTGTTAAACATTTAATGCCACAAAAAATATTCTTCCTCCTAATATACTTATATATCCCACATTCATTATAAAAATATATCATAGTTAATATATTATTAAAATAATATATTTAAATGAATTATTTTATTAGAAAAAGATAAAATATTAATTTTCAACAATTGTCACATTAAAATTTTCTCCATCTATATCCACATAAAATCAATATTTTCCTCATCATATAAATCAATAATTAATTATTCACAAATAATATTACGAGAATCACGATCTTGTGACGAGGTAGTTCGAGGGAAGAGGGGCTTTCGATAAGAATTTCTCCTTCTTGTGCATGATTAGGTGACCAAACCTCTCCTTAGAAGCGAACTTTCTAGACATTGCCAATAATGTTATCTAATAATATTATTAGGATAATATGAATTATTGCTACGATAATGGAAAATCTTTGTGTTGTGACAATTATTAAAATAAAATAAAATATCGCAATGACAATTATTGAATCGATAAAATCTTTGAGCGATAATTCTTTGTAACAATTATTGAGTAGTGCCTTCTTACGTAAGAATCAATAATTCAAAAATCATGCAATCTGGTAATCTTTCTTGTGCTGACAAGCGCGTATTACTTTACTTTACCCAAGGGTATTCACGATGATGTTAGCGGTAACCCTTCTGTAGATTATTTATAAAAACTTAAATTTGTCTTTTCTTCATCAGCGGTTATTACATTATGGGGCCCTAAATGAGCTGCGTCGTGCGTCGATACGAATATTCCCCAACGGAAAGAATATTCCACGACCAAACGAATATTCCCAAACAATGATGAATATTTTATAACCACTTGCGTATATTTTGAAAAATTTCATATATCACCCTTAACTTTAACTTTTTATCAATTTAACCATTTCTTTGAATTGTAATTATAAGAAAAATTGAATACTTTTATTTCATAAAATTCGGGGTCTTCAATCTCCCCTCTTATGAAATTTCGTCCCCCGAAATTTACGTGCACAGTATTTCAAAGAGTTGAGAATACCTTGCTTTCATTTGATTCCATCTTCCTGTCATCATAATTTCTCCAATGCTCATCTCACCGTATTTCATATATCATTCTAGAATCTGACTTCAAAACAAGGGTTAATTGAACAAATTAACATATCACATAATATCTCGATATTATGGTGACCAACAAATAAGCTTAGGTAGGACACCTTAGCGAAGGATTTACTCATCTCTCCCTCCAGTTCTAATCCCGATCTCTCGCGGAGATCGTATCCTAAGCTACGATACCAAATGTAACGACCCCAAAATAGGTCCATTCAATCCAACCCATTACGAGTGCGCCAAATACATGGTACGAGAAAACAACTACAACTTTATTACAACAATTGTCGATGCAAAATACAACAACACATATCTTTGTGAGTTTGGATACAAATATATACCAAATGTGACACATGTCCCAGTAGTGGACAACACCTCGCATTGACACCTTACATAAAGGTATAGTCAAAAAGCTGTTTTAGAAATTAGAATCTTTGGGAAGTGCTCGAGAGAAACCTTAACCCGTACATGGGAGGCCGTGCGTATAGGTTATGATAGATATCATATGGCCACGAAATTATCCTTGGTTGATTGATAGACCCCGAAAAGAAAAAGCGAGAAGATTCTTATCATATTCTTCCCGATGGTGTCTTCTCTTGACATATCATTATCTCCACTTTGTCTCTAATTGGGTATTATACTCCAAACAAACACCAATATTATATAGGTAGTGCTTGTAAATATACTCGGCAAGTGGATTAGCACAACCACATCTTATGATGACACGAGGTTGTATGTCATTAGACATCTTGTATGATAGTGGCAAAACACCCTTCAAGTTAAATTCACCTCACCTCAACATCTATAGACCATGGATTCTATTCCCTTGTTATTCCCAGCTCGAATTGACTACACTCTTATTACACGAAAGAATTGTGAAGCAAAGGGTGAGCACCTGACTAGCTTCGATAAAAAAATCATGACTAAAGATAATTAAATTATCAATAGCCTTCATCGATAATAAATCGGAGATTTAGAACATATGGTAGATGATAAAAAAATTCAACCATAGTTGCGGTGAACGAGCAATCCATTAGAAGAGTCGAATAGAACATAAAGTCTATTATCTTCTCCATGTTAAAATTCCATCAACAATGTTTTATCTACTGTAACATCAATCAACAATTCACATCACAATCACGTGTATAACTTCATAATCGTAATTGTTGTTTCTAAATTCCTTTTCTCATTCGGGAACGAAGATAATTTTCATCACTTGTCTTTACACGAAATATCAAAGATCATGGTTATACCAAATCACAGTTCACATTCATAATCATACTAATAAATTCATCTTTTACTTCGGGCCAAAGATATTCATCAACGATTCATCTTTGCCTTCTACTGGTTGAAGATATTCAACAACGAGTTATCTTTGCACTCGACCCAAAGATATTCATCAACAATTCATCTTTGCACTTCTGAGGCCAAAGATATTCCTCAGCGATTCATATTTGTATTACGGGCCAAATATATTAATATCTCAAAAAAATATATAATCATTTGAATTTATATAAACAATAATTATAACCATGTTGATCAATTCACCTTTGCACTTAAGCTAAAGATATTCAATTATAAATTCAATGGTCATGATCATACGAGTCACAATTCAACTTTTCTCTCTTGGCCAAAAGAGAACCTTAGTCATGATCATACCAATAATCTACCCATCTTTACACTCGGTGAAAGAGAATTTCAACATCGGGGTTATAAAAATGTTATATATGATAATAAAATCAATATAATCAATATATAGTTTTAATCTCGGAGTAATATTCATAAATCAACTATAATTTGGTTAGAAAAAGAAACCAATTTTTTAATCATGAATAGTAACTCATGAATAGTAACCGTGAATAGTAACTCATGAATAGTAACTTCGTGAATAGTATCTCATGAATAGTAAACCCGACTCAAAAAGGTAGAAATTCCACAATAAAATCCATACCAATATTTCGGTATAATGATATTGAAAGAATAATATTTTTTAAGCTTATAAACAATTTATTTTAATTGTTTACACTTTACTAAATAATGCATTTAATCATTCTAAAATGCCACAAACTCATAAGATTTCATCACCAATAACCAAAATCCTCATCAAAAATCTGCATATACCTCGTGTAGGATTCTCAAGCCATAAAATCCTATTTTTTAATTTTTTTTTACTTCACATAACATATTTAATTCATTTACTCATAACTAGTCTATTTTCATGAAAAATAACAAATCAGTTCCAAAAATATTTCTTTTACGGGATTTAACGAGAATATAGTCCTATATTGAACATATATATTTTCTCGAGAATTTTTTAAAAGTCATTTACTATTTTCACATGGCTAAAACCACCGAATATTTAAACATTTATCATAAATTGTATTTTTATCCAAAAATTCTGAAATTTACGATATCTTGATATTATATAGATGTACTCCCAATAAAAATTTCATCAATTTTGGAATTAACCACAAGGAGTTATAAGGGTTTTCTTTTAAAATAGTTTTCCTCATAAAATTCATAACTCTTAATCTATAAATCCAAAAATCGCCATTTTGGACACAATCAACAAAACTCATCAAATTATCATTTTAAATATTTCCGAATTTTTGAAGGTTAGGAAAATTTGAAATAATAACCCTTAAAATCCACTTACATCAAAAAAGCGTACTTACATTTGGAATAACGTTGAGCGAACTTGCATAGTATAACAATACTCAAAGTATACTCAAAATACTCACAAGAATAAACTCGATAATATAGAGAGAAAACTTGATTTACGGTGTGATTTTCAATTCTAACCTAAGCACCTATTTATAGGAAATTGCTTAGAACACTAAAGTAGAAAATTTAATAAATTAATATTATTTATACAAATATTATCGCATCATTTGAAATCTGAATTTCAGCTCTCAACACATTTATATCACATATTAAATGAGTCCCAACAATGTAAAAAACGTTTTGTAATTAAAAATATTTTAAACTTTCAAAAAAATCAATTATTTGAACTTGAACTTCAATAATTCACAATAAATAGCTCTTTTGTCGAGGAAAATTTGAATCTCTCTTATTTTTATAGGAATTTCAATTCTCTACAACTTTGCTTGAAGAAAGTTTTCCAAATTCCAAACAAAAAATTGGCCAAGAAATTCACAAGCAGGCGATTTTTACATTTATAATCAAATTTGGTCGATAATTGTGTCCACAACACACAAAATATGTGTTAAACATTTAATGCCACAAAAATATTCTTCCTCCTCATATACTTATATATCCCACATTCATTATAAAAATATCATAGTTAATATATTATTAAAATAATATATTTAAATGAATTATTTTATTAGAAAAAGATAAAATATTAATTTTCAACAATTGTCACATTAAAATTTTCTCCATCTATATCCACATAAAATCAATATTTTTCTCATCATATAAATCAATAATTAATTATTCACAAATAATATTACGAGAATCACGATCTTGTGACGGAATAGTTCGAGGAAAGAGGGCTTTCGATAAAAATTTCTCCTTCTTGATGCGCATGATTAGGTGACCAAACCTCTCCTTGAAGGCAGAACTTTCTAGACATTGCCAATAATGTTATCTAATAATATTATTAGGATAATATGAATTATTGCTACGATAATGGAAAAATTGTGTTGTGACAATTATTAAAATAAAATAAAATATCAATATGACAATTATTGAATCGATAAAATAAAATCTTTGAGCGATAATTCTTTGTAACAATTATTGAGTAGTGCCTTCTTTACGTAAGAATCAATAATTCAAAAATACATGCAATCTGGTAATCTTCTTTGTGTGCAACAGCGTATTACTTTACTTTACCCCGGGTATTCCAATGATGTTAACTTGGTAACCACTTCTGCCAGTTATTTATAAAAACTTAAATTTGTCTTTTTCTTCATCAGCGGTTATTACATTATGGGGCCCCTAAATGAGCTGCGTCGTCGTGCGAATATTCCCCAACGGAAAGAATATTCCACGACAAACGAATATTCCAAACAATGATGAATATTTTATAACCACTTGCGTATTTTTGAAAAAATTTCATATATCACCCTTAACTTTAACTTTTTATCAATTTAACCATTTCTTGAATTGTAATTATATGAAAAATTGAATACTTTTATTTCATAAAATTCGGGGTCTTCTGACAACATTGATGCATTTTTGCATTTATCTATCCACCATTTGGATCAAACACAAGTCATGATGAGGCTTGTATACACTTTTTGATTAAGAAAGAATATTAATTATAACAATATCTACAAATTTCTAGCAACAAAAGTTAATATCAAGGCACAAACAAATTGCTAGAAGTATTTGGTAGGAGTACTTTTAAGAATGATTTTCAATTTATTGTCTTTTTTAAGCTTTAGCGAGAGGATATATATATATATATATATATATATATATATATATATATATATATAAAGGCTAATGTAGGAAACTAATTTCCTTAAATTGAGAATCTCAAAAGAGATATATGAACATAATCAAGAAAGGAGGATTTGAATTTTGAAGCTAAGCTGCTAGAATCGAGGAATAAATATTTAGAAGGATTAACAGCAGAAAATTAGCCAGGAAAAGATCTTTTGACTTTGTAAAACAAGGCTATTTGAATCACTATTTACCTAGGATTTTTGGGCCCCGAGGTTTGGTCACTAGGGAGGCTCTCCCCTCTTACCTTTTAATTCTCTAACTTGTTGATCAATTGCTCGGAATAAACACTTCTTCATTACTGAGGAAAAAAAATGTGGCCTTTCTTTAAGAATATCTGGAGAAAAAGACAAAATCCTGTTAAGGTGAGATGGCCTGAAAAGATAGTCAACTATAACCTGAAAATGAAGAAATAGATGAAGCAATAAAAAAAATATAAATTAATCATGTAAGAAAAGGAAAAAGAGATCAAAAAACGGGAGGAGGCGTCGATGCAAGACCCCAACTTTTTATAAATAAAATTGAATTTCCTCTAATTATTATTTTGAATAATAAGGTGTTAATTTGATATAATATTTTGGTTATGGGTGAAATGTGCAAGTTTTGTAAAATAAGCAAGTGGTTATAAAATATTCATTGTTGTCGGGGAATATTCGTTTGGTCGTGAAATATTCTTGCTATCGGGGAATATTCGTACGACGGCGCAGTCATTTGTGGGCCCCATAATGGAAAACGGTCGGATGAAAAAAATGACAAGTTTGAGTTTTATAAATAACGGCGTAGTTGCTACCAGATTAACAACTTTGTTAGAATACCGGTGGTTCAAGAACGATGTCTGGCATTGGTTTGCGTAAGTAGCACGCAAGTATTGCACAATATTGTTGGATTATTAATTCTTACGTGAAGGCATTACTCAATATTATTACGATAATTCTTTGTTTAATATTTTATTTTATTGATTCAATAATTGCTACGTTGATATTTTATATTATTGTTGTTTCAATAATTGTCACTGCACAATATTTCCCATTATCAGATCAATAATTCATATTATTTGAATAATATTATTAGATAACATTATCGGTAACGTCTAAGGAAGTTCTGTCTAAGGAAAGGGGTTTGGTCATCTAATTGTGTGCCAGTAATTAGGAGAAATCGATCCTTATTGGAAAGCCCCTGCTTTCGAGAAACTGATTGATTATCGATATTGTGATTGATAATATTATTTGTGAATAATTAATTATTGATTTATATGATAAGAAAATATTTATTTTATGTGGATATAAATGAAGGAATTAATCTTTGAGGTGTTTTATCGATTATTTTTGTTGAAATTGGGGTATTAAAATCATCAAGTATGTGGATTCGGACATTTTACATTTGAAATTTGGAAAAACTTTTTTCCACAAAGTTGTAGATAATTAAATTTCCTATGGAATAGACATGAGATTTGATTTTTTGTGATAAAGGGCTATTTCTTGTGAATTATTGAAGTTTCATAAATAAATATTTTTTAAAACATTGGTGGTCCCCACTTTTGTATTTTGTGGAAAATTGTTGAATTGGTGGGCCCCACTAGTGGTGGCTGTGTTTTGGGCAAAGATGGTGTGCGTAGAAAATTTTAATAAAATATTATTTTATTAAATTTTAGTCTACGTTGGCGTTCTAATATTTTTCTATAAATAGGGTGCTTAGTTAGAATTGAAAATCACACTAGAATCATAAGTTTTCTCTCTCTGTTTTATCGAGCGTATTTTTGTGAGTATTTAGATACTTTGAAAGTTCTTTTTTAGGTGCAAGTTTCCTTGAGATTATATATCAAAATTTCAACCGGAAGTACTATTCTTTTGAGGTAAGGGATGATATTTTCTTCGTAAATGATGTTATTTCTTCAATATCATTATACCAAAATATTAGTATGAATTTTATTGTAAAATTTTTACCTTTTCGTGTCGGGGTTACTATTCACGTATACGACACTATTCACTAAAAAATGAAATTTTATCTTCTTTGTTCAAGATATCTATTATGGTTATTATATTTGATTATGCGTATCCATGTTTTGATCTTCATTCTTGAAAATAAATAATAGTAAACATATTTGTGTTCAAGAGCAATTAGAATAGTTATTTATATAGTTGGTATAATTATTGTCAGATTGGATTTTATACACTTCAATATTTGCCTGTATAGTTATTGTCTGAGTGGTATACTTCAATATTTACCTGTATAGTTCTCGTCAAATTAGATACAATACCATGTTGTAGTTCACTTGGTAAATATCATTCTTTTGTTTTTAATTTTTTTCAAATGATTGATACAAATTGAAATAAATATGTATTCAGTTTTTTGTTAGGGATAATATATTCAATTGATGAATGAGGCATGTGAAACTAAAGAAGGCTATAATTTTCTTAACTCAGCAATTGCATATTTGAAAAGAAGATTGTGTGATTCCAGGAGTTGAGAAGGTAATGTAAAAGAAGATAACATTAGGCCTTCAACCAATTTTGAAGACAAAGAAGATCAATTATGTGCTTCAATCACAATTGGACCAAGAGGGATAAAGAAAAAAGAGAGTTATCGTAATAAGAAACGTCGGCCAAAATCATGGATAGAAAAGATAAAGAAACCAAAGGAAGGCACATCAAAGAAGCAAACAAAAGAAATGGGAGTGTCAGAGGTAATCTACTAAATTATCCTTTCTTTTCACCTATTAACTTAATTTTTTAATATTATCATGGTATATTATTAATTTACTAAACACATTCCAAGCTTTACACAAATGTTAATGGTAAAGAAATTTCAGTTGATGTTTTATTTTTGACGTTATCGATAATTTGGATGCATGTTTGGCTAATTTTTTTAGTTGTTTCTTTATTATTTACATCACAGAGTTTCACTGATTCAATCTCTCAAAAAGAGTAAACGACTTCAGAAGCTTAATAGCAAAGGTATATTGTTTCCTATTTTTTATTATTTAAAGAATTCCGCTTAAATATTTTATTTAACAAATTGATTAAAATTCTTATTTTAATTTCTCAGGGTGTGAAAGATGACGATGAAGAAGAGTAAAAGTAGGTTTTATTAAACAAATTAGCTAGTTAAAAGAAAGGACAAGTGTTGTAATTTTTGCTATAGATTTTTGAACAAAGTAGATTTTTGCTTGAACAATGTGATTCATGTCATTGCTTCTTTTGATTGGAAACATTGCTTGACTCCAATCTATGCTAATCCGCAAATTGCATTAATAGCAGCAACAACTTCAACAACTTGTTCTTTATCTGTATCAACAGTAGTCCCTTGATGCTTTTCATCAACAACCTGATCTGCATGAGCCCGCGTCAACCAGCTGGTTCAACAATGTATTGAGGATCAACCCACAATGTAACTTCATGCTTATTCCATCTTCCATCGGTATTAAATTGTTAGCACTTGCAGAGTAAAGTATGCTTAATTGCTTATAACTAGGAATTCAATGAGGTTCCCAACCCAACCATGTTTTATTCCTTCTCCAATATCCTCTGAACAATTGAAAGAGCATACCTTTCCTACCGCTGAAATAAAATCAAAATCAAGGCAGAATGATGCAGGATGGTCTGAGACCGAAGAAGATACCAAGTTATCGAGATAATATGTTGATGGCCTTGGAGTATCATGAACGGAATGATCGTCACAAGCAGCGAGGCCGTTAAACACCTTGGCATTAATCCTTTCGGTTTGGGACAAATTTCGATTCGGTCAAGATTGACTTGAGGATGGTGTCATGATTTCGGATGTGGCGAACTTCTTCTAAGGTGTCATGACTTCAGAAGTCGATCCACCTTATTATTATTATTATTATTATTTAGTTATTTTTGTTTAATTGCAAGTTTGTTATTTTTCTTAAAAATAAAAAGTTTGTTAGAATCCTTTTTTCCATTCCTAGGAAGTTTGTTATAATCTTTTCATATCCTTAGGAGGATTTTATTTCCATTTTTATTTTCTTTTTTTCCCACCTCTCTAGGAATATTTTAGAGTGACTTGGGAATAAAGTTTTGCTAGCTATATACACTCGGCTTGTGGGTTGAATTGGGGAACTTGAATTTTGACAAATACATTATACACATTAGAGAGATTTCTCTGTGTTTTTCTGATGAATATCTTATTTCTTTATTTATGAATTCAACTATTTACCAGCCCGCAGGATAATCGCTCGTTTGGCGTCACAGAACTAAATTGTTAAACAATATACTGCCAAAATTTTTTACTAAACTTTGACTGAGATAAGTGTTATATTTTTTTCAAATTAAATTTTATGAAAACTGACTAATCCTTAAAGTAAATATTAGTAATAACTTACACAAAAATAACTAACAAATAATTTTGAAAAAGATATGTTCAACCCAGTCCTTGAAACCCATTTTTTTCATCAGTTCTTGAAATCTTTATATAGAACACTTACGTTTTTGGGCAATAGGATTGTTGAAACTCAAGATTTGCAGCCGATCGTGTCTTCCAACTCTTCGTCGCACCACCGCCGCCGGATCATCACCAGAGATTAACAGTCCTACCATCACCACCTCCAGCCTCCACTAACGGCCACGGCGCCGTCTTCATCACCTCCACCCCTTTACGGAATTGATAGGATTTTATGACACCAAAGAGATGAGATCCAGTTGTTTTGTGGTAACCCCGCCCTTTTCCCCGCGGAGTTGGCCATAGTCAATAGTCAACCATTTTTTTCTTCAAACTAATGTTAACGATGGGTTAAACGACGTTAATGTCGATAAAATATTACACTCTCCGTTTCTTGATATAAATCTTTTTAGAGAAATATTTTTGTTCCTTAATATAAGTCGTTTGAGAATTTCAAGTAAGCATTAATTGTTTAGTTTCCAATATTAGCCCAAATATTAAATATAACTTTGGTTCTCTCAGTATTCAATGTCTAATAAATAACACTCTTTTTTTTCAATACAAAGACAATATAGACAATTAATATTATATTTAATGTCTTACAATTATTTCTTTAATACTTGTACACAACTCTAAAATAACTTACTCCATCCGTCTCTAATTATTTGACGTTTTAGAGGTGGACACAAGAATTAAGATAATAATTAGAAAGTATCAAATATAGTACCTAGTTGTCTATAATACCCTTAAATCATCATTTATCATAGTTATTCATACTCTCTCACATATTTTTCTATAATTATCTCCTAAAAAACTCGCATGCCTCATTTACTCATTGGTCTCTCTCCATCCATCCCCATAAAAAACGTATCCAATTCTTTAGAAATTATCTACACTCTGTTAGGATAAGGAGAGAGAAAGAGTTAAAAGTATCAAAAAAATAGTCAGAGTAATGAGGAGTAATTTTGAAAAAATTGTCATTAATTCTCCTAGATTTGAAACAAGCGTCAAATAATTAAGAACAAATAAAAAAAATTTAAAAGCGTCAAATAATTATGGACGAAGGAGTATATTATAAAGAGGCGGAGGGCTATGCGAGATGAATTTGAAATGAAAATGTCTTATCTTTATTACAAACTGGTTAAATTATTTTTATCCTACTGAACCGGAGCTCAATTTGCATATGTATTTTTAAATTATTTTTTTTCTTTCGATCAATTCACTAAATTATACTCCCTCCGTCCCAGGATAAAAGTCCTTATTACTATTTTGAGTTATCCCATGTTAAATGTCCAATTTCCTTTAATAACCAAACTTTTACACATTTTTTCCTATTATGACCGTAGCATTAAATATCTCATACTTTTCTTATTCTAATTCTCTCTCCATATTTAATGACATTATTATGGACAATTTTGTCATTTTATTTCTCTTCTTAATATGCGTAAAAAGTCCACCAGAACTTTTATACTGGGACAGATGGAGTAATTTATCATTACTTTTAGATAAGCTTGATCAGTAAAATCAAAGAAAAATTGTATAAACTCAATTGACTTCTAATTTTCTCCTTGATATCTATATTTCAAAGATAGACATGATCGGTTGAGTTTTCAATTAATTAAAGGATAGTGATTCATACTACCTCAGTTCCTAAAAGATTATCGTTTAAGATTTTTACATGGATTAAGAAAGTATCATTTACCAAGTAAAATTTGTTTGAAATTTCATCACTACCCATTTATGGGAAGTTGAAAACTATTAATACAAGTGAGAAAATTTCTTGGGACAATGAAAGAAGATAGGGATTGTAAGACCCCAACTTTTTAAATAAAGATTAAATTTTCTCGAAATATATTTTTGAATATTATGGTGTGGATTTGATATAATGTTATAGTTGTGGGTATTATTTACAAGTTTTGCAAAGTATGCAAGTTGTTATATAATATTCGATTGGTGGGGAATATTCGTTTTAGCGAGAGAATATTACGTAAATACAAATGGTACAATCATTGGTGGACCCCACTGGCGGAATTATTGTCGGATTGAAAGCAGCAAAAATACTTTATGAAAATAACGGCGAAAAGTTTCTAGTTTAGCTGTTGAACTACCCGGTAGTAAAAGTGCGATGTCTGGCGTGGTTGCGTAGTAGCACTGCGGTATTGATTATTGATGTTTACGTGAGAAGTCACTCGGTTATACTCAATTATTACTACGATAATTCTTTGCATCATATCTCTCGTATTATTGATTTGATTATTGTCGTAGTATCATCTGCATAATATATTATTTTATTAAATCAATACTTGAGGGGCAAAGAAAGTTATTCATATTATAAATTGAAATATTTACAATGTCTATAAGTTACATCGAGGAGAGGTTTGGTCACTAATTGCGCTCGATAGAGAGAAATCCTTATTGGAAAGCCCCTCTTTCTTGGGAAGCGACACGGTTGATAAATATTGTGAGTTATAATATTAATGATGAATGTTATTAAAATTGAAGTTGTGTTCGGAGTTGAATTTGAAGACGTGGACATGATATTTGAGTCCGGAACGATGAAATTAGTAAAAATAGTCTATAAACACAAAATTTTCCGAAATTCACTATTTGGTCAAAAAGTCAACAGTTGACTTTTTTGGAAAAAGTCAAACTTCAAATTTTCAAAATTTATATTTTTGATAAAAAATGGTTTTATTGTGTTGGAATTATTTGTGTTAGTGAAAATCGACAATTATTTCGATAATAATTGATGCGGAGGTTATATTGACGATCGGTATTTAACAGGATAAATGAGCAATTGATTGCTATTATTTCACATGAGTATAACTATTTGTTCACATGTGTATACTATTGTTTCACATTCTTGTTACTATTAGGGGAGTTGGTGCAAGATTGATAATACTTGCATGACTAAGTTAAAAATGGAGGTATAGATGGAGGTACTATACTGTAATTCATATTTTATAATATTTATCATTGTATTAATTAAAATTAAATGAATGTGTGTCAATTTTGAATTTAAAAATCTCTTTAGTTGACTTTAAAAAGTCAACAATGATTAAATAATATGGAATGAAGGTAATATTATTTAATAAAGAATCAATTCTATACGGATTGCCTGTAAACTAGTATTTTCACACCTTCCAACTCTAACTACTTTGTATTTTTAGAGAAAATCAAGTAGTTTTGATTTTATTTAACAGTTTATGCAATATTACTTATCATGGTAAAATCTATTTAATTATTTTAACACAATCAAAACTACTTGATTTTCACTCAAAATATAAAGTTTGACACTGGTTTACATGCAATCCTCATAGAATTTATTCTCTAGCTATTCCATACTCCTTTGACTTGTACCCTAATTATGAGAATGAATTTACCTATTATAAGTTATGATAAAAATGTTGTTAAGATAAATATGTTTTTTTTTGTGGTTAATGAATTCATGGTAAAAGTAACAAGAAAAAGAAACTCCTATATATAGTGGTTATTAAATTTCTATTTTTTATTGGATATGTTGTACCAAAGCTCACTCCTGCTAGACCTAAATCATGGGTCCCGTCCATCCATGACGTTATTAATACTGAATTAATAATTTATTATTTTAAGGTCAAAAATAAAACAAAAACAAATCTATAATATTTACAAATTTTGCATACAAGACTTCTATTCATAATGGAATGAGTAAAGAGATAACGTTAGCCACCATTTTTTGGAGTAAGACTTGAGTGGAACATCTTTTAATGCATTGAAACTTTGCACACCATAAATTATTAAAGCTAAGATAGAGGTAAAGATTTTTTAAGCATATATAGAAGATTGGAAATGAAATGGAGAAAAGGCTTAATTACATATTAAACCCAAAAGAATATACTATTTTACCATCCGTAACTCGATGTTTAAACGTTCTTATCTCGTTACTCAAAATATTGTTAAGCAAGTATAATTGACCTAATTTTCAGCTCAAAAAGTGACATGAACTGACACGTGTTCAGATAGAGGGAGTATAAGTACGGTTTGACCGTATATTTTTATATTTGACCGTATAAAATCAACTTAAAAATAATTTTATATTAATCTTATTCAAAAATACGTACCAATCATTTTCAAATACCCAAAAATAATATAATTTCTTTTTTCTCTTCTTCATCATTTTTCCCATCTACCATTAAACTCAAAAAATTCAAAATCTAAAATACTCAAATCATTCATGGAACCCAAATTTGAAACATAAATTAGGAAAGAAATCAAAATCTAAACTATGTTCTCTCTCCAAAACATGAAACTCAAATCTAAAAATTATGTTCTATCAAAACTACCAACAAATCATCCGTGAAACCCAAATTAGGAAAGAAATCTAAATCTGAAATATGTTCTCTCTCTAAAACATGAAATCCAAATCGAAAACTATGTTCTATCAAAAATTCCAAAACCAAATTATTCATGAAATCCAAATCATTCATGAGACTCAAATTGAAACACAAATTGGGAAGAAATCTAAATCAAGTATGTTCTCTCTAAAACATGAAGCCCAAATAGTAGCTTTGGGTTCTGGCTCGGATTTGAAAATTTGTAGGCTTTGGCTTGGGTCGAGAGGGCTGTCCACTATGGAGCTAGTGGTCATGGGTTATAGATTTATAGCATCAAATTTTAGAAATTCAACGAAAAAAGGTGGTCTTGGTTCAGTAGATCGATTTGGAACACAAAAATTGAAAGAAAGAGATCAAAATTTCAGAAATTGAGAAATTTAAATTTGTTGTTTTGGGAGAGCACCAAAAACAACCAATTCTTGAGGAGGAGGTCGAGGCTGCATTGATGAACACCCAAAATTGAAAGAAAGAGATCAAAAATTAAAGACCCATTTCGTGACTTCAATTCCAAACCCAGGTTCTCCATCAATCTTTCACCTTTTTGCAAGGTGAGAAAATCACACTTTCCTTGAGGAATCAGAGCAATTTTGAGGGAGAAAGCAGAGAGCCCAGATTGGATTTGGGTTTTAAATCCTTTTTCCCAAATTGTATTTGAGGTAATAAATTTGATTATATATATTTTTTGGGTAATTAGTTTGCTAATAACATTATTTGATTAAATTAAGTAATTTATTTGACATAATTTATTTTTGTTAATTATTTTATTTAGATTAATTAGTATGTTAATTATTTTATTTTGTGTTAATTATTTGAGTTAATTACTTTACTTTGTTGGTTAAGAAGTAATTATGTATGAATTTTTATACACCTTTAATATATTATCATTTTTTTCTTCTATGTATTTTTACTATTTTAATAAGTCAAATATGTATTTATACGATTCGATTATATTTAATTATTAAATTATGACACGTGGCCATTTTTCGGCAAAAGATA
Source organism: Panax ginseng (assembly GCA_020205605.1). NCBI lineage: Eukaryota > Viridiplantae > Streptophyta > Magnoliopsida > Apiales > Araliaceae > Panax > Panax ginseng. Next base: position 18,142,540 of record CM035127.1, on the reverse strand, counting down.
TTGACCAAAAATTACAAATGGGTCCATCGTAGTTACTTAGCAGTACTTTAGATAAGCGGAATGAGGCGTTTAAATATAAAATTACAGAGATGATAAAAGGGTGTATAATTAGGGTTTAATATGCAATTAACCCTGGAGAAAATGTCCTATTGATTGGCCAATCCTGATATTATTGATCAATCAACAAGATCGCACACAACCACAAATTTTCTATTACATCTTGCTTCATCAAATTGCTCAACATTAATGATCAACATATTACAATTATTCCTTACTTTTAAAATAAGTTAATTAATTACTTCTTTGTTAAAGAGATGACTATATTGAAGTAATCTGGTTTCTCCATGGATGAATACTTCTCCACAAGATCTGCAAACCTAGTGAATAAATCTTCGATAATAGAGTCTCCAAAATGGCTAACCAGCATGGGTTCTAGAAGAGCTCTTATACCGTTTGCCATAGTTTTTGCACTCCTTACATGACCATCATTTTCACTAGCATCCCAATTCAGTTTAAAAGCCTCTAGCTTATCAAGCTTAAAGGAGTCTTCCTTCTGAATAATGGCTTTCACTTCATCCTCATACGGCAAATACCAAGGGATATTATATGAGAATAAATCAGCCTCTTGAACAATCCCCTACAGGCAGTCATTAATGAAATGATCAGCAAATTAAATACACATCTCATTTGGTAAAACTTTTTCTATACTATGCGCCTTTATGATGGTACGTATTATGTCAAATATATTGAATGGTAACCATTATTGAATTCAGTACCTCTTTCACCATGTCAAGAAGTGATTTTGCAAGCAACTCGTAACGGCCACAAGCATCTTTGCTATAGGGGTCTGCGATACTCCGACTGAGTAACGTTAAGACCATACACCCCCCAGGTACTATTTCATGAGAGCGTGCCCTTAGAAATGTCGAGAAATCCCTCTGAAATTGCTTCAAATAAGCTTGAAACACATCGGGTGGACTTCCTTTCGCCAAGTAAATATTTTCCTTGTTATTTTCCAGCCTTTCAGGAACCTACAAATCACAGTTCCAAAATATAACATAAGTGACTTTTCAGATCGATCGAGCCAGTTTGAGGCCGTTTCAAACTCGGTTTACATGATTATTTAGACAATTGAAAAATTAAAATTAAAAAAATAAATTGAAACTACCTGAGAGAGCCAATGAAGGCTGTAAGAGGAGTGAACAAAGTGTATGGTTCTGGCAGGGAAAAGCCTCTCATAAAAAGAGCCTGGCATAGCCGATACGAAACAAGACCTGCACTTGTCACCTTTATCCTTCTTGAGCTTGTCATAGAACGGTGGCAGCGATTTGAAAACGCTGTTGAAGTCAGTTCCTGGTAAGTCATTTAAATAGACATGAAACTCAGGTATTTTACAATTCTTTTGCAGGCATAGATCATGAACAATGTCCATAGTATTCGAAATTGACAAGATGGTGTTTGGCCCCGAAGAGCAACCCAGATCAGCTATCTTAAAACACTCGGGGAAGGTTTCATTATACATATCCTTGATGGTGTCCTCTAATACAGGTCGTACCTTCGAAATCACTATTTTCTGAAAATTAACATGATTAAACTAATTAAGAAACATAACTTATAAATTAAATATGTACGTACAGAGAATTATGTATAGCTAGCGATGGACAAATACGTGGCTGAAAGAGATAGAGAGACCTGAATGACTGAGTTGTTGGCATAGCTGGATTCTCCGTTGCCTGGATTCATGTGCAGCACTTTTGTGACTCCCATGGCTTCTTACTTTTTAGATGATAGCTAGCTTCGATGCATGTAGAGTTTATGTAATCAGTTGCCCATGAGCTGCACGTAACTATGGAAATATCCAAAAATTCAAATGATGAAATGACAAAAATAACATTAATAAAAATGGTCAAATTACAAAACAAGCATTAATAGAATTCTGAAAATGAAGTCATTTTACACGGAAGTGGTTAGTATGAAGTTTATTTTTGTGTAAGTTGGTCAATTAATCAATAAAGTACTGAAATGCAGACGAGACTCTATGTGTGTCAGTATTTTATTACCAATTGACCAACTTACCGGATCCATTTTACACACTAATCACAATCACAACAATCACAGTTAACTAATTGTAGCAACGACAGTCAAGTAATCGCCACATATACTAAGCCGCCGTTTCGGACTTTTATCGCAATCAACTGATTGTACTTGACACTTTTTTTTTTTTCTAAATGGGGGAAGTTTCTTCTGATAGCAAACATTTTTATTGGACCACGAATGAGCTGCACATGACTGTGGAAAGATCCAAAACATCGTGAAATGACAAAAATAACATTAATAAAAATGGTCAAATTACAAAACAAGCATTAATAAAATTTTGAAAATAAAGTCATTTTGTAGCAACAACAGTCTAGTAATCCTCATATATATTAAAGTCGTTTCGGACTTTTATGGCAATTAACTAATTGTACTTTCACTTTTTAAAGTTAATTTAAAATAATTTTAATTTCAAAATTGATGTGATCTATTTAACTCTTAAAACACTAAATTTTTGTAATTAGTTATAAACTTTTGAAACTTTTAAAGAATGGTCTTGGGCTAGATAATACTATATATATAATGTGTTTTATTTTGAATATTTATATGAAATATGCATATTATATATAGGCCGTTTTCAATAATGGGTGGAGCTTGAAAACTAAGTTAGACCAGACTAGCAATGTACTAAGTTTCAGTTTTTCAGGTCTCTTCGATGAGATCTTAACCTATTCATTAAAATTAGGGTTAATTACATAGTAAATCTCAAAGTATATATCATTTTATCATTCGTAACTAGATATTTAAATGCTCTCAACTCATACTCCAAAAAATCTTTGTTAAGTAAGCATAGCCCGACCTAATTTTTTCGGTCAAAAAAAGTGATCGAATCATCACGTGTTGATTAGAGGGAGTATAAATGCGGTTTTAGTATATTTTATATTTGACCGTATAAAACCAACTTAAAAATAATTTTATATTTATCACTCTTGCAGAGTCACAATATGAGGCAACTTAAAAGAGAGAAGAATCTAAATCACTGATTAATTAGCTTGGAATATGACACAATTTCAACTCCGAGTTGTTGATGGAAGCGAGCGGCATTCGATCATCTGTCCCTCCAACCACCTATGCAGCAGTTCAATTGAGTATTTCATATTCATATTTTGATTGTTTAGTTCGATTAAGAAATTGCAATGGATCTTCATACCACTATTAGGCCTTATTTGAAGTAATCTCGAGACAGGAAGCTCAAAGAATTGCATTTTCAAGCCAAAGTTTTGTCAATGAATTGTATGAATATCTTATTCAAAAGTATGTACCAATCATCTTTAAATTCCAAAAATAATGTAATTCTTTTTTTTTTCTTCTTCATCATCTTCCCCATCCACTAGACCCAGGCAAAGATGGCCGGAGTTCATGGTAGTCTTAACCCACTATACTGAAATTTGGGCTTTGAGCCGCCATTTTTCAAACCCATAAAATCTCTATATCTCTGTATGGTTGTGCTAAAGGAAAAATTTGTAATGTGAAATTCTTTGTTAATGTAAGGTAAAGATTGTTCTTAGGAGAGAGGTTAAATTGAAATTTTTGTAATGTAGAATTCCTTTGTTAATGTAAGTTAAAGATTACGTGTAAGAAGAAGGAGATTCAATTGGTTGGAATTGATTCAATGTTGATATTTGCAAGTCTGAAGAAGTTTTGTTAGAATTTGTTCTTGTGCTTTAAGCTTGAGTAAATTTTGCTCGGCCGACCCGACGCCCGCCTACCGTTGCCACCTCTACCATTCACCATTAAACTCAAAAATTTCAAAATCCAAAATCCAAAATATCCAAATCATTCATGAAACACAAATTGAGGAAGAAATTTAAATCAAAAGCATATTCTCTCTCTAAAATATGAAACCCAAATCTTAGGTCTATGATCTATCAAAACTCCCAAAACCCAAATCATTCATGATACTCAAATTTGAAACACAAATTGGGGAAGAAATCTAAATCTGAAACATGTTCTCTCTCTAAAACATGAAACCCAAATCTGAAAACTATGTTCTATCAAAAATCCCAAAACCTAAATCAATTCAACAATGGTTCTCAGTTCTCTAAACCCAGTTCTTTTTAAAACAATGGTTCTCTTTTCCTAAAATGTTTCTTTATCTGATTTGCTAAAGGCATTTTAATTTTACGTTTTTGGCTCGGGGTTTTTGGGTTTAAGGACGTCTGTTAGCTAGGTGGTCAAAGCTTTAGCTTTTGGGTGCTGATAATGACACTTAATTGGTGCCTTTATCATGAATAATTATTTGCAGATCTAGTGAAAGTTGTATATCTTTAGATTTGGGTTCCTTTTTTCTTTTGAAAGTGAAGTCATACTTGAGAAAAAAGCGGGTGAAAGTAGGAAAAGAGGAGGATGAGGAGAAGATTTGTTTGGCTCTTTCAGATTCAAATATTCTTATTAGTTTCAAGATATATTCTGGACAAGAAATGTCATTCCTTATGGAACCCAAATCAAAAGTTGTATTCAAATTCGTCCTAATTTTGAGCTTTCATCAATGACTAGAACATCATCATTCATGTAAAATCATCCTTTTTTAAGGTACCCTTTTCTCTCCTCTTTATTTTTAATCATCCCATTGCAGTTGTTGTTCTCTGTTCCTAAACCCAGTTCTCTATCTTCCCTTTTTTCAAGGCGAGAAAATCGCACTTTCTATTAAGAAATCCAACAATTTTGAGGAGAAATAGAGAACCCACATTGGGATTTGGGTTTCAAATCCTTTTTCTCACATTGTATTTGAGTTGATAAATTTGATTATTTATTTTATTTTGGATAATTAGTTTGCTTGATAACTATATTTGATTTAATTATTTTAATTAAGTAATTTATTTAACATAATTTATTTTATTAGATTAATTTAATTATTTTATTTAGATTATTTAGTATGTTAATTATTTTATTTTGTGTTAATTATTTGAGTTAATTACTTTACTTTGTTGGTTAAGAAGTAATTATGTATGAATTTTTATACATCTTTAATATACTATCATTTTTTTCTTTTATGTATTTTTACTATTTTAATAAGTCAAATACATATTTATATGGTCGACTATATTTAAATATTAAATTTTGACACATGGTTATTTTTCGGCAAAAGAAATTGACTGGAAATTATAAAAGGTTCCATCGTGGTTACTTAACGGTATTTTGGGTAGCGAGATGAAAGCGTTTAAATATCGGGATACAAATAGTAAAAGGGTGTATACTTCGGATATAATATGCAAATAACCCTTAAAATTAAGGTCTAGTGACTTTTGGGTCTCAAATTCAATTTTCACTTAAATAAGACTTCAAAAAACGGGAAAAAAAGTTTTCAAAACCTGTTTTTTTGGGTTAAATATGGAGATAATATTAATTCACCAAAATAACTCTTGAGAACTTAGTCCCTATGTACAACATCAACCATCAATACATTATATACTAATATAATCTGAAATATTACAATACATAATTGAAATTCAAGAGTGTGTTCACATCTATAGTGAGTGAATAGGTGTATCTAATTTATACGATTTACAATGACACTTTTAAAATATTCTGCTAACTGAAGTATCTAGACAGGTTATTTTCACAGATGCTTGAGTATATCACGAGAACCTCATCATCTGAGAACCTTCTTCGAATTATTCAAACAAGACAAAATTAATCTGCTTAGATATATTCATAAACCTATTATGCTGTAACTTCCTTGTTGTTATCAGTAGTCAATCTAATTAGTGTCCAGGTGCAGAATTTAAACAATGCATGCAAAATAAACAGTAAATAAAGACACCAAGATTTTTTACGTGGTTGACCTTTAACTTATATTTAATGACTTAATTCCGTCCAATACCAATTGGTATTGGACTCTTTTAATAAATTTAATATTCAAGCAATTACAGTTAACTCCACTCATACAAAGCAACTCGGATAATGATGGACACCACTACCCCTTGTTGCCTACAACAACAACCTCTTCTTTACACATCAACCTTTCTATATCAACAATCATAATGACCCCAAAATAGGTCCATTCAATCCAACCCATTACGAAGTCGTCAAATACATGATACGAGAAAACAACTACAACTTTATTACAACAATTGTCGTGCAAAATACAACAACAACACATATCTTTGTGAGTTTGGATACAAATATATACCAAATGTGACACATGTCCCAAAGATAGTGGACAACACCTCACAAAGTGACACCTTACATAAAGGTATAGTCAAAAGCATTTTAGAAATTAGAATATTTGGGAAGTCTTCAAAGAAAACCGTACATGGGAGGCCATGCGTATAGGTTATGATAGATATCATATGGCTGCGAAGAATTATCTTTGGTTGACCTAATAGACCCCAAAGAAAAAGCGAGAAGATTACTATCATATTCTTCCCAATGGTGAGTCTTCTCTTGACATATCATTATCTCCCAAATGTCTCTAATTGGGTATTATACTCCAAACAAACACCAATATTATATAGGTAGTGCTTGTAAATATACTCAGCAAGTGGATTAGCACAACCCTGTCTTATGATGACACGAGGTTGTATGTCATTAGACATCTTGTATGATAGTGACAAAACACCCTTCCAAGTTAAATTCACCTCACCCTCAACATCTATAGACCACTATACAACATATAAAGTGTAATTGTTATGTTACCACACACTTATACAACATAAAGTGTAATTGTTATTCATCTAAATTTGATGGATTGCAGCTAGTATGAAATTACTACAAAGCACAATTTTATATATAATATTATTTCTCAATTATATTTATATCAGATGGTAATTATAATAGGTAACAATAAATAGTAATAATGATAATAACAAAATATTTTATTAGTTAGTAACAACAATAATGTAACACTAGTAATTAATTCTATTAGGTAGTACTAATTATAATAATAAATATTATTATTATTATTTGATGATGACCACGATAATAAGTTATGTCTTGCTATGTATTGTGATAAATTTACATGAATTATATTTTCAAAACTTATCAATACATGATATTAGTAGAAATTATAGAAGGGCCTCAATTATTATATATTTGTTTACAAATATTATCATTAATATTAATTATTCACATAACTGACAATTAAAATTCGACATAAAACATTTGCATTATATATGACATAAAACATTCGCATTATATATATGATTACCATAATAAATTTTACACACCACAACCTTTAGGCCCTAACTTTATCCTCTAAACTTTGTCATTATCACATTCATGGTTTCACCTAATCACCTGACCACAAAAGCAGATAGATCATACTTTACTTCTTCTCTTTTCAAACTCTTCACTTTTCCTTTTTTACTATTTATAATTATACATAGAAGATGAAAGGTGGAGGTGTAAGAACAAGAATTGAATGTATAATTTTGAAAGAAAGCTTTGGATTAAGAATGAAAATTGTGGGTACCAAACAAATTTGAAGATCTATGTATAGCTGATGTGGATGATGAATCGAAAGGCCATGACTCAATTATTGAGGGGTACAAAAAAAAGAATTATTGTGAACCTGTTACAAACTATGGGAGAGTCTAAAATGACCTACATATAGGAATGGAGGGAGTATTGATTAATTCATTCATGCATTGACAAAATTTATGAATAATATGAAGGGTCTTATAATATATTAATGTATTTGAACATTATTAAACTTAAGGATAATTGGGAAACATTGTTAGTATTTTTTGTTAAAATTTATAAACCATCTTTAAGTGCAATGTATTTAAAATTTGATAATTGAATTCTTAGAGAGTTAGAAGTATCCTTAATTAATTTTGCATACAAGAAGGATAATTACTAGAGAGTAAGATATAATGTTATAAAATTTTGAACCTTTTTTTCTCCTTTCTTAGGTAAATTCTTTTAAAAACATGTATTTATAATGACATATCTAACACCATTTGTGCATGATTCAATAATTGATAAAAGTGTCAATCAACTTATCAAAATTTGTGTACCATTGTAAATGAGAATTAAATTTGGTTCTTTTAGATAATTAAATTAGTTTTTTTAGATATGAGTACTTGGGTGATCGGGCTTTTTAAATAAAATTTAGTGATCGGCGAGGGATTTTTTTTTTTTTTTTTTGCTTTTGACTACAAAATAATTAATGTGATTTATTGAAACTGAAATTTTTATAAAATGCAGTAAAATTTTTACAATCCTATTTTTTACGTGTATTCAAATGACACCTAAATCACTGCATTTTGTAAAAAATTTAATTTCAATAAATCACATTAATTATTTTGTAGTCAAAAGCAAAAAAATAAAATAAAAATCCAATAAGTCATTTACCCCCTACCGAAAAAGCCCGATCTCGCTAGACTTTCTGTTTAGATATAGGAATTGATAATAAGACAATGGATTTTCTTTGAAAGTTTGACATATGTGACACATTTTGTGCAAGGCGGAGGAGTATAACGCTTGCAGATGAGCGTTAATTTTGACTATTTTCCATGCTCAAGCGACTCACTACTACTTAACTATTGGGTTTTAGGAGTTAATTTTCATCAGGTCCCAAAAGTTTTGTCCGTCCCCCAATTCCTTACGAGATTAGGTGCTCCTCTCCATCTCTATTCTCTCCCGATTTCATTATCACGAATCTTTACGGGAAGTTGGTCAACTCTACTCTTGCTTTATAGGCTAATTTTACATCCATAAAAGTAATCAATGTTTTTGTTATTAATAAACATGGAAATGCATTTGAAACTTTGAATTTCATCATGCAGATTAATTATAAGTAGCTCCCGAACAGGTTCTTATAGAGTCTATTCGGGAGCTACTTATAAGGGCTTGTTCGGGAGTGACTTATTTTAAAATAATTTATAAGTTAAAATATAAGTTGACTTATAAGTTGTGATTTATAAGTAAAAGTGTTCGGCTGATAATGACTTATAAGTCAAAAATTAAGTTAAAACAAGTTATGAAGGTGTTCGGCTGATAATGACTTATAAGTTAAAATAAAATATAAATATTACTAAAAAGGACATTATAAAAAGATATATCGATTCAATATCATATTGAATGTTATTATTAGTAAACAACTTTTTTCAACAACATATTGGTAAATAGCTTATTATTGGTAAATAGCTTATTGGTAAACCACTTATTATTAGTAAGCAGCTTATTGGTAAACAATTTCTTGTTTAAGCAACTTATTGGTAACCAACTTATTATTGCTAAACAACTTATTATTTAAACAGTTTATTGGTAAATAACTTATTTAAACAGTTTATTGGTAAACAACTTATTTAAAAAGATTATTGGTAAACAACTTATTATTTAAATAGTTTATTGATAAACAACTTATTGGTAAACACTTTATTAATTAAATAGCTTTTTGGTAAATAACTTATTATTGGTAAACAACTTGTTATTGCTAAATAACTTATTATTTAAACAGCTTATTGGTAAGCAACTTATTATTTAAACAGCTTATTGGTAAACAGCTTATTTAAATAGCTTATTGGTAAACAACTTATTATTGTTAAATGGCTTATTAATAGTAAACATATTATTTAAACATCTTATTATTGATAAACAACTTATTATTTAAACAACTTATTTGTAAACAACTTATTATTGATAACCAACTTATTATTTAAATAGCTTATTGGTAAACAACTTATTTAAATAGCTTATTGGTAACAACTTATTATTTAAAATAGCTTATTGGTAAATAAAAACAAATAGAATTTCACTTTCTTAGACTCCCATATGAGATTAAAATCAATATATTCACCAAATTGAGCAATACCCAATAATTAGAACCTCAAACACGGGCATACATGCAAAAATAGAAAATAGATTCAAAATAAACAAACGATTAGATTGAAAGAGATGAAAAAATTACAGTGAAAACAATATCCCAAACTGCATCTCTTTAATAACCCAATAAACAAACCAGATTTTGAATTCAGAATGAAAAAGCCTAATTTCATACATTGGCATAAAAATTAAAAATAACCAAACAAAAATAGTCCATTACTAATCAGCCTTACAACATATACAAGCAACAACTTAAAGCAACAATGAGAAAAGAAAGAGATGGAGATGCACTTACGAGCACCCGATAGAAGTTGTCGCCCAGTTCTCCTCCCAAATTAGCAGCAACTAGTCCATTAAACAACAAAGAAAATATTTTTGGGCAAAAATTAACTCAAACATTTTTCAAAATTGAAAAAATTAAATTTGGGGGGAAAAATTAAACGTGTTGAAGAAACCCTTACCTTACAATTTCGAAAAAATCAAACAGAGAGGGAGGAGATGATTATTTAGAGATAATGGAGAAGAAAGAAAAGAGCTTCTTGCAATCCCATATGCTTGAGCAGAAAAAATCAGACGAATTTTGGAAAAACCCAACTCAGTTAAACAAATTTGGGAAAACCCAACTTAGTCGAACAGTTCAAACTCAGACGAACAAACCCAATTTGAAAAGAAACTCTACAAACTAACTTTGGAAGAAACCAGACAAGAAATCGAGCAAGTTTGGAGAAGAGGAAGAGAGAAAAAGCGCGAACTTTAGAAATTTTTGTACAAAAGTGAGAGACTGACATCGAGGTCAGGGGTTATAAAATTAAAACCTCATTCTCGACAAGAATGCCATCGATAATAACCTCGTCGATACTAAGTCATTCTTGACGGCGGTTGCCGCCATGATAATACTTTATCCCGTCGCCTTTATTTTCCTCCTCGCGTTATTTCGCTAAAAAAAAAACTCATTCCGTGGCGACATTGTCTTTCCGAAGCGGACTCTTGTCGACACCCATACCAATTTTGGAAGGAACCAATTCATTGAAGGCGGGCCTCATTCTTGGTTGCCAAAGTGGTTAATCTCGTGGCATATATATATTTAAATCGGTAATACTCCCGTCGGTAATGATCCTTTTTTTTTGGTAGTGAATGAGGATGTTATCAATTAAGACAACCACAAAATGATCCAAATATTTTTTGAATACTCGGTTCATCATATCCATGAAGGCAGCATGGGCATTAGTCAAGTCGAAATACATGACTAGGAATTCATAATGCCCATATCGAGTTCTGAAGGCAGTCTTTGAAATGTCATCAACTTTAATCTTTAACTAATGATATCCGAATGAAGATTGATCTTTGACAAGAATTTAACACCTTTGCGGTGGTCAAACAGGTCATCAATGCGAGGTAATGGGTACTATTTTTATGGTGACATGATTGACTCTCGATAGTCAATGCAAAATCGCATAATCCCATCTTTCTTCTTTATGAATAAAACAGGAGCACTCCAAGGAGATGTACTAGGACGTATGAAGTCGATGTCTAACAATTCCTCTATGGAATAGCGCGTGCTACTATTCTTTTATTGCCGAGTATTTCAACAATTAAATGTGTTGACAATTTTTTTTATTAAAAAGATAATTTTTGTCGTTTTCGATATCCAACATTTATGCTGTTGTGGGGTACACCAATGACTGGATGTTTCAACACCGCCGTACTTTACCGAATATTTTTTGACAGAACGAATATTTCCCGACATACTTTTTTATCTTATAAATTATGTGTATGCGTCCCTAACTTTATCATTTTATTAATTTAACACATTATTATTAATTTAGAATAAGAATTAAAAGAAAATTAAATTCTATTTATTAAAAGTGGGGGTCTTAAAATATTTTTGTATGTTCTTAGGCTGCCACTAGGTTTATATATTCCATTCGTTCTAAATTATATGATCATTATTGACTTTTAAAAGTCAATTTGAGACATTTTTAAACTCAAAATTGAGATTACTAATTAAAAATTATGAAACAATAAATATTTATCATTGTATTAATTAAAATTAAATGAATGTGTGTCAATTTTGAATTTAAAAATCTCTTAAGTTGACTTTAAAAAGTCAACAATGATTAAATAATATGGAATGAAGGTAATATTATTTAATAAAGAATCAATTCTATACGGATTGCCTGTAAACTAGTATTTTCACACCTTCCAACTCTAACTACTTTGTATTTTTAGAGAAAATCAAGTAGTTTTGATTTTATTTAACAGTTTATGCAATATTACTTATCATGGTAAAATCTATTTAATTATTTTAACACAATCAAAACTACTTGATTTTCACTCAAAATATAAAGTTTGACACTGGTTTACATGCAATCCTCATAGAATTTATTCTCTAGCTATTCCATACTCCTTTGACTTGTACCCTAATTATGAGAATGAATTTACCTATTATAAGTTATGATAAAAATGTTGTTAAGATAAATATTTTTTTTGTGGTTAATGAATTCATGGTAAAAGTAACAAGAAAAAGAAACTCCTATATATAGTGGTTATTAAATTTCTATTTTTTATTGGATATGTTGTACCAAAGCTCACTCCTGCTAGACCTAAATCATGGGTCCCGTCCATCCATGACGTTATTAATACTGAATTAATAATTTATTATTTTAAGGTCAAAAATAAAACAAAAACAAATCTATAATATTTACAAATTTTGCATACAAGACTTCTATTCATAATGGAATGAGTAAAGAGATAACGTTAGCCACCATTTTTTGGAGTAAGACTTGAGTGGAACATCTTTTAATGCATTGAAACTTTGCACACCATAAATTATTAAAGCTAAGATAGAGGTAAAGATTTTTTAAGCATATATAGAAGATTGGAAATGAAATGGAGAAAAGGCTTAATTACATATTAAACCCAAAAGAATATACTATTTTACCATCCGTAACTCGATGTTTAAATGTTCTTATCTCGTTACTCAAAATATTGTTAAGCAAGTATAATTGACCTAATTTTCAGCTCAAAAAGTGACATGAACTGACACGTGTTCAGATAGAGGGAGTATAAGTACGGTTTGACCGTATATTTTTATATTTGACCGTATAAAATTAACTTAAAAATAATTTTATATTAATCTTATTCAAAAATACGTACCAATCATTTTTCAAATACCCAAAAATAATATAATTTCTTTTTTCTCTTCTTCATCATTTTTCCCATCTACCATTAAACTCAAAAAATTCAAAATCTAAAATACTCAAATCATTCATGGAACCCAAATTTGAAACATAAATTAGGAAAGAAATCAAAATCTAAACTATGTTCTCTCTCCAAAACATGAAACTCAAATCTAAAAATTATGTTCTATCAAAACTACCAACAAATCATCCGTGAAACCCAAATTGGGAAAGAAATCTAAACGAAATATGTTTCTCTCTAAAACATGAAATCCAAAATGAAAACTATGTTCTATCAAAAATTCCAAAACCCAAATTATTCATGAAATCCAAATCATTCATGAGACTCAAATTGAAACACAAATTGGGGGAAGAAATCTAAATCAAGTATGTTCTCTCTCTAGAAACATGAAGCCCAAATAGTAGCTTTGGGTTCTGGCTCGGATTTGAAAATTTGTAGGCTTTGGCTTGGGTCGAGAGGGCTGTCCACTATGGAGCTAGTGGTCATGGGTTATAGATTTATAGCATCAAATTTTAGAAATTCAACGAAAAAGTGGTCTTGGTTAAGTAGATCGATTTTGAGACACAAAAATTGAAAGAAAGAGATCAAAATTTTGAGAAATTGAAATTTAAATTTGTTGTTTTGGGAGAGCACCAAAAACAACCAATTCTTCGAGGAGGAGGTCGAGACTGCATTGATGAACACCCAAAATTCTAAAGAAAGAGATCAAAATTAAAGACCCATTTCGTGACTTCAATTTCAAAACCAAGTTCTCCATCAATCTTTCACCTTTTTGCAAGGTGAGAAAATCACACTTTCCCTTGAGGAATCCGACAATTTTGAGGGAGAAACAGAGAGCCCAGATTGGATTTGGGTTTTAAATCCTTTTTCCCAAATTGTATTTGAGGTAATAAATTTGATTATATATATTTTTTTGGGTAATTAGTTTGCTAATAACATTATTTGATTAAATTAAGTAATTTATTTGACATAATTTATTTTGTTAATTATTTTATTTAGATTAATTAGTATGTTAATTATTTTATTTTGTGTTAATTATTTGAGTTAATTACTTTACTTTGTTGGTTAAGAAGTAATTATGTATGAATTTTATACACCTTTAATATATTATCATTTTTTTTCTTCTATGTATTTTTACTATTTTAATAAGTCAAATATGTATTTATACGATTCGATTATATTTAATTATTAAATTATGACACGTGGCCATTTTCCGGCAAAAGATATTGACCAAAAATTACAAATGGGTCCATCGTAGTGGTTCTTAGCAGTACTTTAGATAGCGGAATGAGGCGTTTAAATATAAAGGCACTGAGATGATAAAAGGGTGTATAATTAGGGGTTTAATATGCAATTAACCCTGGAGAAAATGTCCTATTGATTGGCCAATCCTGATATTATTGATCAATCAACAAGATCGCACACAACCACAAATTTTCTATTACATCTTGCTTCATCAAATTGCTCAACATTAATGATCAACATATTACAATTATTCCTTACTTTTAAAATAAGTTAATTAATTACTTCTTTGTTAAAGAGATGACTATATTGAAGTAATCTGGTTTCTCCATGGATGAATACTTCTCCACAAGATCTGCAAACCTAGTGAATAAATCTTCGATAATAGAGTCTCCAAAATGGCTAACCAGCATGGGTTCTAGAAGAGCTCTTATACCGTTTGCCATAGTTTTTGCACTCCTTACATGACCATCATTTTCACTAGCATCCCAATTCAGTTTAAAAGCCTCTAGCTTATCAAGCTTAAAGGAGTCTTCCTTCTGAATAATGGCTTTCACTTCATCCTCATACGGCAAATACCAAGGGATATTATATGAGAATAAATCAGCCTCTTGAACAATCCCCTACAGGCAGTCATTAATGAAATGATCAGCAAATTAAATACACATCTCATTTGGTAAAACTTTTTCTATACTATGCGCCTTTATGATGGTACGTATTATGTCAAATATATTGAATGGTAACCATTATTGAATTCAGTACCTCTTTCACCATGTCAAGAAGTGATTTTGCAAGCAACTCGTAACGGCCACAAGCATCTTTGCTATAGGGGTCTGCGATACTCCGACTGAGTAACGTTAAGACCATATACCCCCAGGTACTATTTCATGAGAGCGTGCCCTTAGAAATGTCGAGAAATCCCTCTGAAATTGCTTCAAATAAGCTTGAAACACATCGGGTGGACTTCCTTTCGCCAAGTAAATATTTTCCTTGTTATTTTCCAGCCTTTCAGGAACCTACAAATCACAGTTCCAAAATATAACATAAGTGACTTTTCAGATCGATCGAGCCAGTTTGAGGCCGTTTCAAACTCGGTTTACATGATTATTTAGACAATTGAAAAATTAAAATTAAAAAAATAAATTGAAACTACCTGAGAGAGCCAATGAAGGCTGTAAGAGGAGTGAACAAAGTGTATGGTTCTGGCAGGGAAAAGCCTCTCATAAAAAGAGCCTGGCATAGCCGATACGAAACAAGACCTGCACTTGTCACCTTTATCCTTCTTGAGCTTGTCATAGAACGGTGGCAGCGATTTGAAAACGCTGTTGAAGTCAGTTCCTGGTAAGTCATTTAAATAGACATGAAACTCAGGTATTTTACAATTCTTTTGCAGGCATAGATCATGAACAATGTCCATAGTATTCGAAATTGACAAGATGGTGTTTGGCCCCGAAGAGCAACCCAGATCAGCTATCTTAAAACACTCGGGGAAGGTTTCATTATACATATCCTTGATGGTGTCCTCTAATACAGGTCGTACCTTCGAAATCACTATTTTCTGAAAATTAACATGATTAAACTAATTAAGAAACATAACTTATAAATTAAATATGTACGTACAGAGAATTATGTATAGCTAGCGATGGACAAATACGTGGCTGAGAAAGAGATAGAGAGACCTGAATGACTGAGTTGTTGGCATAGCTGGATTCTCCGTTGCCTGGATTCATGTGCAGCACTTTTGTGACTCCCATGGCTTCTTACTTTTTAGATGATAGCTAGCTTCGATGCATGTAGAGTTTATGTAATCAGTTGCCCATGAGCTGCACGTAACTATGGAAATATCCAAAAATTCAAATGATGAAATGACAAAAATAACATTAATAAAAATGGTCAAATTACAAAACAAGCATTAATAGAATTCTGAAAATGAAGTCATTTTACACGGAAGTGGTTAGTATGAAGTTTATTTTTGTGTAAGTTGGTCAATTAATCAATAAAAAATCTTTGAAATGCAGGCGAGGCTACATGTGTGTCGGTAGATTTTATTGCCAATTGACCAACTTACCGGATCCATTTTACACACTAATCACAATCACAACAATCACAGTTAACTAATTGTAGCAACGACAGTCAAGTAATCGCCACATATACTAAGCCGCCGTTTCGGACTTTTATCGCAATCAACTGATTGTACTTGACACTTTTTTTTTTTTCTAAATGGGGGAAGTTTCTTCTGATAGCAAACATTTTTATTGGACCACGAATGAGCTGCACATGACTGTGGAAAGATCCAAAACATCGTGAAATGACAAAATAACATTAATAAAAATGGTCAAATTACAAAACAAGCATTAATAAAATTTTGAAAATAAAGTCATTTTGTAGCAACAACAGTCTAGTAATCCTCATATATATTAAAGTCGTTTCGGACTTTTATGGCAATTAACTAATTGTACTTTCACTTTTTAAAGTTAATTTAAAATAATTTTAATTTCAAAATTGATGTGATCTATTTAACTCTTAAAACACTAAATTTTTTGTAATTAGTTATAAACTTTTGTAACTTTTAAAGAATGGTCTTGGGCTAGATAATACTATATATATAATGTGTTTTATTTTGAATATTTATATGAAATATGCATATTATATATAGGCCGTTTTCAATAATGGGTGGAGCTTGAAAACTAAGTTAGACCAGACTAGCAATGTACTAAGTTTCAGTTTTTCAGGTCTCTTCGATGAGATCTTAACCTATTCATTAAAATTAGGGTTAATTACATAGTAAATCTCAAAGTATATATCATTTTATCATTCGTAACTAGATATTTAAATGCTCTCAGCTCGTTACCCAAAGTACTGTTAAGTAAGCATAACTGACCTAATTTTCGGTCAAAAAAGTGACCGGAACTGTCACGTGTTCAGTTAGAGGGAGTATAAGTACGGTTTAACCGTATATTTTATATTTGACCGTATAAAACCAACTTAAAAATAATTTTATATTTATCACTACTGCAGAGTCACAATATGAGGCAACTTAAAAGAAGAGAAGAATCTAAATCACCTGATTAATTAGCTTGGAATATGACACAATTTCAACTCCAGTTGTTGATGGAAGCGACGGCATTCGATCATCTGTCCCTCCAACCACCTATGCAACAGTTCAATTGAGTATTTCATATTCATATTTTGATTGTTTAGTTCGATTAAGAAATTGCAATGGATCTTCATACCACTATTAGACGATTGAAGTAATCTCGAGACAGAAGCTCAAAGAACTGCATTTTCAAGCCAAAGTTTTGTCAATGAATTGTATGAATATCTTATTCAAAAGTATGTACCAATCATCTTTAAATTCCAAAAATAATGTAATTTCTTTTTTTTTTTCTTCTTCATCATCTTCCCATCCACTAGACCAGCAAAGATGGCCTGAGAGCCCATGGTAGTCTTATTACGCCATCGCCACGAAATTTGGGCTTTTAATGCCATTTTCAAACCCATAAAAAATCTCTATATCTCGTATGGTTGTGCTAAAGGAAAAATTTGTAATGTGAAATTCTTTGTTAATGTAAGGTAAAGATTGTTCTTAGGAGAGAGGTTCAGTGAAATTTTTGTAATGTAGAATTCACTGTTAATGTAAGTTAAAGATTCTGTGTAAGAAGAAGGAGATTCAATTGGTTGGAATTGATTCAATGTTGATATTTGCAAGTACGAAGAAGTTTTGTTAGAATTTGTTCTTGTGCTTTTAAGCGAGTAAATTTTGTTTCGGCCGCCTGGCAAAACCCGCCATCCGTTGCCACCTCTACCATTCACCATTAAACTCAAAAATTTCAAAATCCAAAATCCAAAATATCCAAATCATTCATGAAACACAAATTGAGGAAGAAATTTAAATCTGAAGCATGTTCTCTCTCTAAAATATGAAACCCAAATCTTAGGTCTATGATCTATCAAAACTCCCAAAACCCAAATCATTCATGATACTCAAATTTGAAACACAAATTGGGGAAGAAATCTAAATCTGAAACATGTTCTCTCTCTAAAACATGAAACCCAAATCTGAAAACTATGTTCTATCAAAAATCCCAAAACCTAAATCAATTCAACAATGGTTCTCAGTTCTCTAAACCCAGTTCTTTTTAAAACAATGGTTCTCTTTTCCTAAAATGTTTCTTTATCTGATTTGCTAAAGGCATTTTAATTTTACGTTTTTGGCTCGGGGTTTTTGGGTTTAAGGACGTCTGTTAGCTAGGTGGTCAAAGCTTTAGCTTTTGGGTGCTGATAATGACACTTAATTGGTGCCTTTATCATGAATAATTATTTGCAGATCTAGTGAAAGTTGTATATCTTTAGATTTGGGTTCCCTTTTTTCTTTTGAAAGTGAAGTCATACTGAGAAAAAGCACGGGTGAGCCAGAAAAGAGGAGGATGAGGAGAAGATTTGTTTGGCTCTTTCAGATTCAAATATTCTTATTAGTTTCAAGATATATTCTGGACAAGAAATGTCATTCCTTATGGAACCCAAATCAAAAGTTGTATTCAAATTCGTCCTAATTTTGAGCTTTCATCAATGACTAGAACATCATCATTCATGTAAAATCATCCTTTTTTTAAGGTACCCTTTTCTCTCCTCTTTATTTTTAATCATCCCATTGCAGTTGTTGTTCTCTGTTCCTAAACCCAGTTCTCTATCTTCCCCTTTTTTCAAGGCGAGAAAATCGCACTTTCTATTAAGAAATCCAACAATTTTGAGGGAGAAATAGAGAACCCACATTGGGATTTGGGTTTCAAATCCTTTTTTCTCACATTGTATTTGAGTTGATAAATTTGATTATTTATTTTATTTTTGGATAATTAGTTTGCTGATAACTATATTTGATTTAATTATTTTAATTAAGTAATTTATTTAACATAATTTATTTTATTAGATTAATTTAATTATTTTATTTAGATTATTTAGTATGTTAATTATTTTATTTTGTGTTAATTATTTGAGTTAATTACTTTACTTTGTTGGTTAAGAAGTAATTATGTATGAATTTTATACATCTTTAATATACTATCATTTTTTTTTTTTATGTATTTTTACTATTTTAATAAGTCAAATACATATTTATATGGTCAAACTATATTTAAATATTAAATTTTGACACATGGTTATTTTTCAGCAAAAGAAATTGACTGGAAATTATAAAAGGTTCCATCGTGGTTACTTAACGGTATTTTGGGTAGCGAGATGGAAGCGTTTAAATATCGGGATACAAATAGTAAAAGGGTGTATACTTCGGATATAATATGCAAATAACCCTTAAAATTAAGGTCTAGTGACTTTTGGGTCTCAAATTCAATTTTCACTTAAATAAGACTTCAAAAAACGGGAAAAAAAGTTTTCAAAACCTGTTTTTTTGGGTTAAATATGGAGATAATATTAATTCACCAAAATAACTCTTGAGAACTTAGTCCCTATGTACAACATCAACCATCAATACATTATATACTAATATAATCTGAAATATTACAATACATAATTGAAATTCAAGAGTGTGTTCACATCTATAGTGAGTGAATAGGTGTATCTAATTTATACGATTTACAATGACACTTTTAAAATATTCTGCTAACTGAAGTATCTAGACAAGTTATTTCCTATATGCTTGAGTATATGCAGAACCTACTGTCATGCAGAACCTTCTTCGAATTATTCAAACAAGACAAAATTAATCTGCTTAGATATATTCATAAACCTATTATGCTGTAACTTCCTTGTTGTTATCAGTAGTCAATCTAACTAGTGTCCAGGTGCAGAATTTAAACAATGCATGCAAAATAAACAGTAAATAAAGACACCAAGATTTTTTACGTGGTTCAACCTTTAACTTATAATTTAATGACTTAATTCACGTCCAATACCAATTGGTATTGGACTCTTTTATTAAATTTAATATTCAAGCAATTACACGCTTAACTCCCCTCGCATAAAGCAACTCGGATAATGATGGACACCACTACCCCTTGTTGCACAACAAAGAACCTCTTCTTTACACATCAACCTTTTGCTATATCTAACAATCAGAACGACCCCAAAATAGGTCCATTCAATCCAACCCATTACGAAGTCGCCAAATACATGGTATGTAAAAACAACTACAACTTTATTACAACAATTATCGTGCAAAATACAACAACACATATATTGTGAGTTTGGATACAAATATATACCAAATGTGACACATGTCCCAACCGTGGACAACACCTCACAATTGACACCTTACATAAAGGTATAGTCAAAAAGCATTTTAGAAATTAGAATCTTTGGGAAGTCTTTCAAGAGAAACCTTCGTACATGGGAGGCCGTGCGTATAGGTTATGATAGATATCATATGGCCACGTAATTATCCTTGGTTGACCCAATAGACCCCAAAAAAAGCGAGAAGATTACTATCATATTCTTCCCGATGGTGAGTCTTCTCGACATATCATTATCTCCATTGTCTCTAATTGGGTATTATACTCCAAACAAACACCAATATTATATAGGTAGTGCTTGTAAATATACTCAGCAAGTGGATTAGCACAACCCTGTCTTATGATGACACGAGGTTGTATGTCATTAGACATCTTGTATGATAGTGGCAAAACACCCTTCCAAGTTAAATTCACCTCACCCTCAACATCTATAACCACCGATTCTATTCCCTTGTTATTCCCTTCGACCAACCAACTACACTCTTATTACCTGATATTATATAGATGTACTCCCAATAAAAATTTCATCAATTTTGGAATTAACCACAAGGAGTTATAAGGGTTTTCTTTTAAAATAGTTTTTCCTCATAAAATTCATAACTCTTAATCTATAAATCCAAAAATCGCCATTTTTGGACACAATCAACAAAACTCATCAAATTATCATTTTAAATATTTCCAGAATTTTTGAAGGTTCAGAAGAATTTTGAAATAATAACCCTTAAAATCCCTTACATCAAAAAAAGAAAAGATTTTGATTTGGAATAACGTTGAACGAACTTGCATAGTATAACAATACTCAAAGTATACTCAAAATACTCACAAGAATACGCTCGATAATATAGAGAGAGAAAACTTCAGTTTCTGGTGTGATTTTCAATTCTAACCTAAGCACCCTATTTACAGAAAATTGCTTAGAACACTAAAGTAGAAAATTTAATAAATTAATATTATTTATACAAATATTATACGCATCATTTGAAATCTGAATTTCAGCTCTCAACACATTTATATCACATGTTAAATGAGTCCCAACAATGTAAAAAACGTTTTTGTAATTAAAAATATTTTAAACTTCCAAAAATCAATTATTTCGGAACTTCGGAACTTCAATAATTCACAATAAATAGCCCTTTTGTCAGAAAATTCGAATCTCGCATATTTTTATAGGAATTTCAATTCTCTACAACTTTGCAGAAGAAAGTTTTTCCAAATTCCAAACAAAAATTGACCGAAATTCACAAACCAAGCGATTTTATGTGTTATAATCAAATTTCTATTCAATAATTGTGTCCACCAACACACAAAATATGTGTTAAACATTTAATGCCACAAAATATTCTTCCTCCTAATATACTTATATATCCCACATTCATTATAAAAATATCACCGTTAATATATTATTAAAATAATATATTTAAATGAATTATTTTATTAGAAAAAGATAAAATATTAATTTTCAACAATTGTCACATTAAAAATTTTCTCCATCTATATCCACATAAAATCAATATTTTCCTCATCATATAAATCAATAATTAATTATTCACAAATAATATTACAGAATCACAAGATCGGCAACTGACTGTTCCTGTGAAGAGGGGCTTTCAATAAGAATTTCTCCTTCATCGACGCCGCAATTAGGTGACCAAACCTCTCCTTAGACAGAACTTTCTAGACATTGCCAATAATGTTATCTAATAATATTATTCAGATAATATGAATTATTGCTCTGATAATGGAAAATACTGTGTTGTGACAATTATTAAAATAAAATAAAATATCAACGCAGCAATTATTGAATCAATAAAATACTGAACAGTAATTACTGTAACAATTATTGAGTAGTGCCTTCTTACGTAAGAATCAATAATTCAAAAATACTGTGCAATACTGGTGTGCTCTTTGTGCAACAACGCAGACATTTTACTTTACTTTACCCACCGGGTATTCCAATGATGTTAACAGAACCACTACGCTGTAGTTATTTATAAAAACTTAAATTTGTCTTTTCTTCATCCGACGGTTATTACATTATGGGGGCCCACAAATGACCTCAATGCGTCGTCGCATTTAATATTCCCAATGAAAAGAATATTCCACGACCAAACGAATATTCCCAGAAACAACAATGAATATTTTATAACCACTCATGTATTTTTGAAAAAATTTCATATATCACCCTTAACTTTAACTTTTTATCAATTTAACCATTTCTTGAATTGTAATTATAAGAAAAATTGAATACTTTTATTTCATAAAGTCTGGGTCTTACAATCTCCTCCTTATGAAATTTCGTCCCCGAAATTTACGCACTCGGTATTTCAAAGAGTTGAGAATACCTTGCTTTCATTTGATTCCATCTTCCCTGTCATCATAATTTCTCCAATGCTCATCTCACAGTATTTCATATATATTCTAGAATACGACTTCAAAACAAGGGTTAATTGAACAAATTAACATATCACATAATATCTCGATATTATGATCGACCAACAAATAAGCTTAGGTAGACACACTTAGCGAAGGATTTACTCATCTCTCCCCTCCTAGTTCTAATCCCGATCTCCATGGAGATCATATCCCTAAGCTCGATACCAAATGTAACGACCCCAAAATAGGTCCATTCAATCCAACCCATTCTCGAGTCGCCAAATACATGGTACGAGAAAACAACTACAACTTTATTACAACAATTGTCGTGCAAAATACAACAACACATATCTTTGTGAGTTTGGATACAAATATATACCAAATGTGACACATGTCCCAACCGTGGACAACACCTCACAAATGACACCTTACATAAAGGTATAGTCAAAACCTGCTGTTTTAGAAATTAGAATCTTTGGGAAGTGCTCAAGAAACCTTTACATATGGGAGGCCATGCGTATAGGTTATGATAGATATCATATGGCCACGTAATTATCCTTGGTTGACCTAATAGACCCTAAAAAAAAACGAGAAGATTACTTATCATATTCTTCCCAATGGTGTCTTCTCTCGACATATCATTATCTCCACTGTCTCTAATTGGGTATTATACTCCAAACAAACACCAATATTATATAGGTAGTGCTTGTAAATATACTCAAAGAAGTGGATTAAGACAACCCCGCCTTATGATGACACGAGGTTGTATGTCATTAGACATCTTGTATGATAGTGGCAAAACACCCTTCCAAGTTAAATTCACCTCACCCTCAACATCTATAGACCACCGTTCTATTCCCTTGTTATTCCCCGCTCGACCCAACTACACTCTTATTACCTGAAAGGAATTGTGAAGCAAAAGGGTGAGCACAACTAGCTCAGTAAAAAAATCATGACTAAAGATAATTAAATTATCAATAGCCTTCATCAATAATAAATCAGAGATTTAGAACATATGGTAGATGATAAAAAAATTCAACCATAGTTGCAGCGGAACGAGCAATCCATTAGAAGAGTCAAATAGAACATAAAGTCTATTATCTTCTCCATGTTAAAATTCCATCAACAATGTTTTATCTCTGTAACATCAATCAACAATTCCTGTCCACAATCACATGTATAACTCATAATCGTAATTGTTGTTCTAAATTCCTTTTCTCATTCAGGACGAAGATAATTTTCATCACTTGTCTTTACCTGAAATATCAAAGATCATGGTTATACCAAATCACAGTTCACATTCATAATCATACTAATAAATTCATCTTTGCACCACGGGCCAAAGATATTCATCAATGATTCATCTTTGCACTACACAGTCAAAGATATTCAACAACAAAGTTATCTTTGCTTCACGACCCAAAGATATTCATCAACAATTCATCTTTGCACTACAGCCAAAGATATTCCTCAACAGATTCATATTTGTATTATGTGCCAAATATATTAATATCTCAAAGAAATATATAATCATTTTGAATTTATATAAACAATAATTATAACCATGTTGATCAATTCACCTTTGCACTTAAGCTAAAGATATTCAATTATAAATTCAATGGTCATGATCATACCAACCACAATTCAACTTTTCTTCATCGCCAAAGAGAACCTTAGTCATGATCATACCAATAATCTACCCATCTTTACACTCCAAAGGTGAAAGAGAATTTCAACACTGGGGTTATAAAATGTTATATATGATAATAAAATCAATATAATCAATATATAGTTTTAATCTCCAGAGTAATATTCATAAATCAACTATAATTTGGTTAGAAAAAGAAACCAATTTTGTCATGAATAAGAACTCATGAATAAGAATTTCGTGAATAGTAACTCATGAATAGTAACTCGTGAATAGTATCTCATGAATAGTAAACCCGACTCAAAAAGGTAGAAATTCCACAATAAAATCCATACCAATATTTCGGTATAATGATATTGAAAGAATAATATTTTTTTAAGCTTATAAACAATTTATTTTAATTGTTTACACTTTACTAAATAATGCATTTAATCATTCTAAAATGCCACAAACTCATAAGATTTCATCACCAATAACCAAAATCCTCATCAAAAATCTGCATATACCTCGTGTAGGATTCTCAAGCCATAAAATCCTATTTTTTAATTTTTTTTTACTTCACATAACATATTTAATTCATTTACTCATAACTAGTCTATTTTCATGAAAAATAACAAATCAGTTCCAAAAATATTTCTTTTCTGGGATTTAACAGAATATAGTCCTATATTGAACATATATTTTTCTCAGAATTTTTAAAAGTCATTTACTATTTTTCACATGGCTAAAACCACCGAATATTTAAACATTTATCATAAATTGTATTTTTATCCAAAAATTCTGAAATTTACACGATATACTGATATTATATAGATGT
The DNA here is from genome assembly GCA_020205605.1 of Panax ginseng. Classification (NCBI taxonomy): domain Eukaryota; kingdom Viridiplantae; phylum Streptophyta; class Magnoliopsida; order Apiales; family Araliaceae; genus Panax; species Panax ginseng. The sequence continues at coordinate 18,117,150 of CM035127.1, read as the reverse complement.
ACTCCCAATAAAAATTTCATCAATTTTGGAATTAACCACAAGGAGTTATAAGGGTTTTCTTTTAAAATAGTTTTTCCTCATAAAATTCATAACTCTTAATCTATAAATCCAAAAATCGCCATTTTTGGACACAATCAACAAAACTCATCAAATTATCATTTTAAATATTTCCAGAATTTTTGAAGGTTCAGAAGAATTTGAAATAATAACCCTTAAAATCCCTTACATCAAAAGAGCAGTACTTCTGACTGGAATAACGTTGAACGAACTTGCACCGTATAACAATACTCAAAGTATACTCAAAATACTCACAAGAATACGCTCGATAATATAGAGAGAGAAAACTTCAGTTTCTGGTGTGATTTTCAATTCTAACCTAAGCACCCTATTTACGTAAAATTCTTAGAACACTAAAAAGTAGAAAAATTTAATAAATTAATATTATTTATACAAATATTATACGCATCATTTGAAATCTGAATTTCAGCTCTCAACACATTTATATCACATGTTAAATGAGTCCCAACAATGTAAAAAACGTTTTTGTAATTAAAAATATTTTAAACTTTCAAAAATCAATTATTTCGGAACTTCGGAACTTCAATAATTCACAATAAATAGCTCTTTTGTCAGAAAATTTGAATCTCTCTTATTTTTATAGGAATTTCAATTCTCTACAACTTTGCAGAAGAAAGTTTTTCCAAATTCCAAACAAAAATTGACCGAAATTCACAAACGGGCGATTTTACAGGCTATAATCAAATTTCGGTCAATAATTGTGTCCACCAACACACAAAATATGTGTTAAACATTTAATGCCACAAAAATATTCTTCCTCCTCATATACTTATATATCCCACATTCATTATAAAAATATCACCGTTAATATATTATTAAAATAATATATTTAAATGAATTATTTTATTAGAAAAAGATAAAATATTAATTTTCAACAATTGTCACATTAAAAATTTTCTCCATCTATATCCACATAAAATCAATATTTTTCTCATCATATAAATCAATAATTAATTATTCACAAATAATATTACAGAATCACAAGATCTTGCAACTGCACTGCTCCTGAGAAAGAGGGGCTTTCAATAAGAATTTCTCCTCATCGATGCGCAATTAGGTGACCAAACCTCTCCTTAGACAGAACTTTCTAGACATTGCCAATAATGTTATCTAATAATATTATTCAGATAATATGAATTATTGCTCTGATAATGGAAAATACTGTGTTGTGACAATTATTAAAATAAAATAAAATATCAACGCAAAGAATTATTGAATCAATAAAATATCGAAGCAGTAATTATCGTAATAATTATTGAGTAAAGTGCCTTCTTCACGTAAGAATCAATAATTCAAAAATACATGCAATACCGGTATGCTCTTCGCAACAACGCCAGACATTTTTTTACTTTACCCACGGGTATTCCAACAAAGATGTTAACAGTAACTACTACGCCAAGTTATTTATAAAAACTTAAATTTGTCTTTTTCTTCATCCGACGCTTATTACATTATGGGGCCCACAAATGATCAAGTGCTGTCGCATTTAATATTCCCAAATGAAAGAATATTCCATTCCACCAAACGAATATTCCCCTAACAACAATGAATATTTTATAACCACTTGCGTATTTTTGAAAAAATTTCATATATCACCCTTAACTTTAACTTTTTTATCAATTTAACCATTTACTGAATTGTAATTATATGAAAAATTGAATACTTTTATTTCATAAAATTCGGGTCTTACAAAGAACATTCGTAGTCTTTTTTATGCTTATCCTATCCACTTTGGATCAAACACAAGTCATGAAGAAGCTTGTATACACTTTTTGATTAAGAAAGAATATTAATTATAACAATATCTACAAATTTCTAGCAACAAAAAGTTAATATCAAGGCACAAACAAATTGCTAGAAGTATTTCGGTAGGAGTACTTTTAAGAATGATTTTTCAATTTATTGTCTTTTTAAGCTTTAGCCAAGAGGATATATATATATATATATATATATATATATATATATATATATATATAAAGGCTAACGGTAGGAAACTAATTTCCTTAAATTCAGAATCTCAAAAGAGATATATGAACATAATCAAGAAAGGAGGGGATTTGAATTTTGAAGCTAAACTGCTAGAATCAAGGAATAAATATTTAGAAGGATTAACAGCAGAAAATTAGCCAGGAAAAGATCTTTTGACTTTGTAAAACAAGGCTATTTGAATCACTATTTACCTAGGATTTCGGGCCCCGAGGTTTGGTCACCTAGGGAGGCTCTCCCCTCTTACCTTTTAATTCTCCTAACTTGTTGATCAATTGCTCGGAATAAACACTTCTTCATTACAGGAAAAAAATGTGGCCTTTCTTTAAGAATATCTGGAGAAAAAGACAAAATCCTGTTAAGGTGAGATGGCCTGAAAAGATAGTCAACTATAACCTGAAAATGAAGAAATAGATGAAGCAATAAAAAAAATATAAATTAATCATGTAAGAAAAGGAAAAAGAGATCAAAAAACGGGAGGAGGCGTCGATGCAAGACCCCAACTTTTTATAAATAAAATTGAATTTCCTCTAATTATTATTTTGAATAATAAGGTGTTAATTTGATATAATATTTTGGTTATGGGTGAAATGTGCAAGTTTTGTAAAATAAGCAAGTGGTTATAAAATATTCATTGTTGTCGGGGAATATTCGTTTGGTCGTGAAATATTCTTTGCTATTGGGAATATTCAGACGACTGCCAGCTTGATCATTCATGGGCCCCATAATGGAAAAACTAGTCGGATGAAAAAATGACAAGTTTGAGTTTTATAAATAACTACAGCGTAATTCTACTACAAGCTAACATCTTGTTAGAATACCCGGTGGTTCAAGAACAGTAATACGCGTGGTTGCATAGTAGCACAAGGTATTGCACAATATTGTTGGATTATTAATTCTTACGTAAGAAGGCATTACTCAATATTGTTACAGTAATTACTGTTTAATATTTTATTTTATTGATTCAATAATTGCTACGTTGATATTTTATATTATTGTTGTTTCAATAATTGTCACTGCACAATATTTCCCATTATCAGATCAATAATTCATATTATTTGAATAATATTATTAGATAACATTATCGGTAACGTCTAAGGAAGTTCTGTCTAAGGAAAGGGGTTTGGTCATCTAATTGTGTGCCAGTAATTAGGAGAAATCGATCCTTATTGGAAAGCCCCCTCTTTCCTGAGAACGACCTGATTGTCAGTATTGTGATTCAGTAATATTATTTGTGAATAATTAATTATTGATTTATATGATAAGAAAATATTTATTTTTATGTGGATATAAATGAAGGAATTAATGCTGAGGTGTTTTATCAGTATTTTGTTGAAATTGGGGTATTAAAATCATCCGTATGTGGATTCAGACATTTTCTGTTTGAAATTTGGAAAAACTTTTTTCCACAAAGTTGTAGATAATTAAATTTCCTATGGAATAGACATGAGATTTGATTTTTTGTGATAAAGGGCTATTTCTTGTGAATTATTGAAGTTTCATAAATAAATATTTTTTAAAACATTGGTGGTCCCCACTTTTGTATTTTGTGGAAAATTGTTGAATTGGTGGGCCCCACTAGTGGTGTGGTATGTGTTTTAAGCAAAGATGGTGTCGTGAGAAAATTTTAATAAAATATTATTTTATTAAATTTTAGTCTACGTCATGCGTTCTAATATTTTTCTATAAATAGGGTGCTTAGTTAGAATTGAAAATCACACTAGAATCATAAGTTTTCTCTCTCTGTTTTATCGAGCGTATTTTTGTGAGTATTTAGATACTTTGAAAGTTGCTATTCAGTGCAAGTTTCCTTCAGCACTATATCCGAAATTTCAACCGGAAGTACTATTCTTTTGAGGTAAGGGATGATATTTTCTTCGTAAATGATGTTATTTCTTCAATATCATTATACCAAAATATTAGTATGAATTTTATTGTAAAATTTTTACCTTTTCGTGTCGGGGTTACTATTCACGTATACGACACTATTCACCAAAAAATGAAATTTTATCTTCTTTGTTCAAGATATCTATTATGGTTATTATATTTGATTGTACGTATCCATGTTTTGATCTTCATTCTTGAAAATAAATAATAGTAAACATATTTGTGTTCAAGAGCAATTAGAATAGTTATTTATATAGTTGGTATAATTATTGTCAGATTGGATTTTATACACTTCAATATTTGCCTGTATAGTTATTGTCTGAGTGGTATACTTCAATATTTACCTGTATAGTTCTCGTCAAATTAGATACAATACCATGTTGTAGTTCACTTGGTAAATATCATTCTTTTGTTTTTAATTTTTTTCAAATGATTGATACAAATTGAAATAAATATGTATTCAGTTTTTGTTAGGGATAATATATTCAATTGATGAATGAGGCATGTGAAACTAAAGAAGGCTATAATTTTCTTAACTCAGCAATTGCATATTTGAAAAGAAGATTGTGTGATTCCAGGAGTTGAGAAGGTAATGTAAAAGAAGATAACATTAGGCCTTCAACCAATTTTGAAGACAAAGAAGATCAATTATGTGCTTCAATCACAATTGGACCAAGAGGGATAAAGAAAAAAGAGAGTTATCGTAATAAGAAACGTCGGCCAAAATCATGGATAGAAAAGATAAAGAAACCAAAGGAAGGCACATCAAAGAAGCAAACAAAAGAAATGGGAGTGTCAGAGGTAATCTACTAAATTATCCTTTCTTTTCACCTATTAACTTAATTTTTTAATATTATCATGGTATATTATTAATTTACTAAACACATTCCAAGCTTTACACAAATGTTAATGGTAAAGAAATTTCAGTTGATGTTTTATTTTTGACGTTATCGATAATTTGGATGCATGTTTGGCTAATTTTTTAGTTGTTTCTTTATTATTTACATCACAGAGTTTCACTGATTCAATCTCTCAAAAAGAGTAAACGACTTCAGAAGCTTAATAGCAAAGGTATATTGTTTCCTATTTTTTATTATTTAAAGAATTCCGCTTAAATATTTTATTTAACAAATTGATTAAAATTCTTATTTTAATTTCTCAGGGTGTGAAAGATGACGATGAAGAAGAGTAAAAGTAGGTTTTATTAAACAAATTAGCTAGTTAAAAGAAAGGACAAGTGTTGTAATTTTTGCTATAGATTTTTGAACAAAGTAGATTTTTGCTTGAACAATGTGATTCATGTCATTGCTTCTTTTGATTGGAAACATTGCTTGACTCCAATCTATGCTAATCCGCAAATTGCATTAATAGCAGCAACAACTTCAACAACTTGTTCTTTATCTGTATCAACAGTAGTCCCTTGATGCTTTTCATCAACAACCTGATCTGCATGAGCCCGCGTCAACCAGCTGGTTCAACAATGTATTGAGGATCAACCCACAATGTAACTTCATGCTTATTCCATCTTCCATCGGTATTAAATTGTTAGCACTTGCAGAGTAAAGTATGCTTAATTGCTTATAACTAGGAATTCAATGAGGTTCCCAACCCAACCATGTTTTTATTCCTTCTCCAATATCCTCTGAACAATTGAAAAGAGCATACCTTTCCTACCGCTGAAATAAAATCAAAATCAAGGCAGAATGATGCAGGATGGTCTGAGACCGAAGATACCAAGTTATCAGATAATATGTTGATGGCCTTGGAGTATCATGAACGGAATGATCGTCACAAACGACGAGGCCGTTAAACACCTTCGGCATTAATCCTTTCAGTTTCGGGACAAATTTCGGTCGGTCAAGATTCAGCTTCAGATGGTGTCATGATTTCGGATGTGGCGAACTTCTTCTAAGGTGTCATGACTTCAGAAGTCGATCCACCTTATTATTATTATTATTATTATTTAGTTATTTTTGTTTAATTGCAAGTTTGTTATTTTTCTTAAAAATAAAAAGTTTGTTAGAATCCTTTTTTCCATTCCTAGGAAGTTTGTTATAATCTTTTCATATCCTTAGGAGGATTTTATTTCCATTTTTATTTTCTTTTTTTCCCACCTCTCTAGGAATATTTTAGAGTGACTTGGGAATAAAGTTTTGCTAGCTATATACACTCGGCTTGTGGGTTGAATTGGGGAACTTGAATTTTGACAAATACATTATACACATTAGAGAGATTTCTCTGTGTTTTTCTGATGAATATCTTATTTCTTTATTTATGAATTCAACTATTTACCAGCCCGCAGGATAATCGCTCGTTTGGCGTCACAGAACTAAATTGTTAAACAATATACTGCCAAAATTTTTTACTAAACTTTGACTGAGATAAGTGTTATATTTTTTTCAAATTAAATTTTATGAAAACTGACTAATCCTTAAAGTAAATATTAGTAATAACTTACACAAAAATAACTAACAAATAATTTTGAAAAAGATATGTTCAACCCAGTCCTTGAAACCCATTTTTTTCATCAGTTCTTGAAATCTTTATATAGAACACTTACGTTTTTGGGCAATAGGATTGTTGAAACTCAAGATTTGCAGCCGATCGTGTCTTCCAACTCTTCGTCGCACCACCGCCGCCGGATCATCACCAGAGATTAACAGTCCTACCATCACCACCTCCAGCCTCCACTAACGGCCACGGCGCCGTCTTCATCACCTCCACCCCTTTACGGAATTGATAGGATTTTATGACACCAAAGAGATGAGATCCAGTTGTTTTGTGGTAACCCCGCCCTTTTCCCCGCGGAGTTGGCCATAGTCAATAGTCAACCATTTTTTTCTTCAAACTAATGTTAACGATGGGTTAAACGACGTTAATGTCGATAAAATATTACACTCTCCGTTTCTTGATATAAATCTTTTTAGAGAAATATTTTTGTTCCTTAATATAAGTCGTTTGAGAATTTCAAGTAAGCATTAATTGTTTAGTTTCCAATATTAGCCCAAATATTAAATATAACTTTTTTCTCTCAAAGATTCAAATGCCTAATAAATAACACTCTTTTTTTTTCAATCTGAAACAATATAGACAATTAATATTATATTTAATGTCTTACAATTATTTCTTTAATACTTGTACACAACTCTAAAATAACTTACTCCATCCGCTCTCTAATTATTTGACGTTTTAGAGGTGGACACAAGAATTAAGATAATAATTAGAAAGTATCAAATATAGTACCTAGTTGTCTATAATACCCTTAAATCATCATTTATCATAGTTATTCATACTCTCTCACATATTTTTCTATAATTATCTCCTAAAAAACTCGCATGCCTCATTTACTCATTGGTCTCTCTCCATCCATCCCCATAAAAAACGTATCCAATTCTTTAGAAATTATCTACACTCTGTTAGGATAAGGAGAGAGAAAGAGTTAAAAGTATCAAAAAAATAGTCAGAGTAATGAGGAGTAATTTTGAAAAAATTGTCATTAATTCTCCTAGATTTGAACAAACGTCAAATAATTAAGAACAAATAAAAAAATTTTAAAACGTCAAATAATTATGGACGAAGGGAGTATATTATAAGGAACGGAGGGGCTATGCGAGATGGACTGAAATGAAAATGTCTTATCTTTATTACAAACTGGTTAAATTATTTTTATCCTACTGAACCGGAGCTCAATTTGCATATGTATTTTTAAATTATTTTTTTTCTTTCGATCAATTCACTAAATTATACTCCCTCCGTCCCAGGATAAAAGTCCTTATTACTATTTTGAGTTATCCCATGTTAAATGTCCAATTTCCTTTAATAACCAAACTTTTACACATTTTTTCCTATTATGACCGTAGCATTAAATATCTCATACTTTTCTTATTCTAATTCTCTCTCCATATTTAATGACATTATTATGGACAATTTTGTCATTTTATTTCTCTTCTTAATATGCGTAAAAAGTCCACCAGAACTTTTATACTGGGACAGATGGAGTAATTTATCATTACTTTTAGATAAGCTTGATCAGTAAAATCAAAGAAAAATTGTATAAACTCAATTGACTTCTAATTTTTCTCCTTCAATATCTATATTTCAAAGATAGACATGATCAGTTGAGTTTTCAATTAATTAAAGGATAGTGATTCATACTACCTCCGTTCCTAAAAGATTATCGTTTAAGATTTTTACACATGGATTAAGAAAGTATCATTTACCAAGTAAAATTTGTTTGAAATTTCATCACTACCCATTTATGGGAAGTTGAAAACTATTAATACAAGTGAGAAAATTTCTTGGGACAATGAAAGAAGATAGGGATTGTAAGACCCCAACTTTTTAAATAAAGATTAAATTTTCTCGAAATATATTTTTGAATATTATGGTGTGGATTTGATATAATGTTATAGTTGTGGGTATTATTTACAAGTTTTGCAAAGTATGCAAGTTGTTATATAATATTCGATTGGTCGGGGAATATTCGTTTTAGCAGAGAATATTCGTACAAATGGTACAATCATTGGTGGACCCCCACAACGGAATTATTGTCGGATTGAGAAAACGGCAAAAATACTTTATGAAAATAACGGCGAAAGTTTTACCGTTAAGCTGTTGAACTACCCGGTAGTAAAGAAATGCGAAGAATACGCGTGGTTGCATAGTAGCACACCAGTATTGATTATTGATGTTTACGTGAGAAGTCACTCGCTTATACTCAATTATTACTACGAAGAATCACGCATCATATCTCTCATATTATTGATTTGATTATCATTATGTAGATCATCTGCATAATATATTATTTTATTAAATCAATACTTGAGACGGCAAAGTTATTCATATTATAAATTGAAATATTTACAATGTCTATAAGTTCTGTCAAGGAGAGGTTTGGTCACCTAATTGCGCTCCAATAGAGAGAAATCCTTATTGGAAAGCCCCCTCTTTCTTGGGAGCGACCTGGTTGATAAATATTGTGAGTTATAATATTAATGATGAATGTTATTAAAATTGAAGTTGTGTTCGGAGTTGAATTTGAAGACGTGGACATGATATTTGAGTCCGGAACGATGAAATTAGTAAAAATAGTCTATAAACACAAAATTTTCCGAAATTCACTATTTGGTCAAAAAGTCAACAGTTGACTTTTTTGGAAAAAGTCAAACTTCAAATTTTCAAAATTTATATTTTTGATAAAAAATGGTTTTATTGTGTTGGAATTATTTGTGTTAGTGAAAATCGACAATTATTTCGATAATAATTGATGTCTGGAGGTTATATTGACCAATCGGGTATTTAACCGGATAAATGAGCAATTGATTGCTATTATTTCACATGAGTATAACTATTTGTTCACATGTGTATACTATTGTTTCACATTCTTGTTACTATTAGGGGAGTTAAAAAGATTGATAATACTTGCGTGACTAAGTTAAAAATGGAGGTATAGATGGAGGTACTATACTGTAATTCATATTTTCACATGTCTAGAACTATTGATTCACATAATTTACTATTGAATCACATTATTTATTATTAGGGAAGGTGGTGCAAGTTTGATAATACTTCCATGACTAAATTAAAAATAAAGGAAAAGTTGGAGGTATTGTACTGTAATTTTTCGAGCCCCAAAACGTGCAATTATTGTAAGACCCCGAATTTTATGAAATAAAAGTATTCAATTTTTCTATTCAATAAATGGTTAAATTGATAAAAGTTAAAGTTAAGAGTGATATGTGAAATTTTCAAAATACGCAAGTGGTTATAAAGTATTCTTTATTGTAGGAGAATATTCGTTTGGTCGTGGAATATTCTTTCATTCGGAGAATATTCGTACGACGACGCAGCTATTTGTGGGCCCCATAACGGATAACTGTCGGAAGAAGAAAATGAAAAAATTGAATAACGGCGTAGTTATTTAATTAACACTTTGTTGGAATACCCGGTGGTTAAAATACGATGAATACGCGTGGTTCATACGAAAGAAAGACACCAGTATTGCACAATATTGTTGAATTATTGATCCTTACGTAAGAATGCACTACTCAATAATTGTTACAGTAATTACTGTTCAATATTTTATTTTATTGATTCAATAATTGTTGCGTTGATATTTTATATTATTGTTGTTTGATAATTGTCAACACCGCAGTATTTTTCATTATCAGATTAATAATTCATATTATTTGGAATAATATTATTAGATAGCATTATTGGCAATGTCTAAAAAGTTCTGTCAAGGAGAGGTTTGGTCATCTAATTGCGCGCTAGTAAGGAGAAATCCTTATCGGAAAGCCCCCTCTTTCCTGGGAATGGCCTGGTTGTCATAATTGTGATTCTGTAATATTATTTATGAATAATTAATTATTGATTTATATGATAAGGAAATATTTATTTGATGTGGATATAAATGATGGGTTTATTTATGTGGTTATAAATGAAGGAGTTAATGTTAAGGTATTTTATCAAGATTTTGTCGAGATTGGAGGTATTAAAAGATCAAATCGATTGTTATTACTGACTTTATGTGTGAGTTATAATATTTAATCAAACCGTTGGATCTTTGTAATTTTGGATATGTTATATATATATAAGTTGAGTATATGTCCACAAATTTTGAACGAATTAAAAATGAGCGTATAATTTGATTTTATGAATTTTAAGAGGTGACTGATTAGGAAATTAGGTTATAAATGATTTTGGTGAAAAATTCTAGAATTGGTGGGCCCCACTTTTGGTTGGTGAAAAATGTGCTCAATTGAATTTTCAAATGTGGTGGGTGGGAATAGTAGTAGAGAGATAAAGCCATCGAGTTCTGAGTTAAGTCTGCTTCGGCGTGCTAACATTTTCCTATAAATAGAGGGCTAAGTTAGAATTGAAAATCACACTAGAAACATAAGTTTTCTCTCTTTTTCTCTCTATATTATTGAGTGTATTTTGTGAGTATTTAGATACTTGGTGAGTTCTTTATTCATCGATTGCAAGTTTCCTTGACTTCATATCCAGATATCCGAAATGAAATCATCGTTCTTTTGAGGTAAGGGATAGTAAGGGATATTAAGGGATGTTATATTCTTTATAATGATGTTATTCTTTCAATATCATTATACTGACATATTGGTATGGATCTTATTGTGGAATTTCTACTTTTTGAGTCGGGATTACTATTAACGATATCGACACTATTCACGATATCGGACTATTCATGTATATATGGCTTTATTTACGTATATGACATTATTTATGTATACGGTACTATGTACGACTACGGAGTACTATTCACGAGTTACTATTCATGAGTTACTATTCATGAGTTACTATTCACGAGTTACTATTCATGGGTACTGTTCACGACAAAAATTGGTTTCTTTTTCGGACCAAATTATCGTTGATTTATGAATCTTACTCTTTAAATTAAATGCAGTTGTTGATCATATTGTGTTTATTATCATATATAACATTTTTATAACCCTGATGTTGAATTTCTCTTTCACTTGAGTGTAAAGATGGGTAAATTATTGGTATGATCGTGACTGAGGAATATCTTTGGCCTGTAGTGCAAAGATAAATTGTTAACTGGTATGATCATGACCATTAAATTTATAATTGAATAACTTTAGCTTAAGTATAAAGATGAATTGATTAACATGGTTATAATTATTGTTTATATAAATTCTGAAATGATTATATATTTCTTTGAGATATGAATATATTTGGCCTGTAGTGCAAATATGAACTGTTGATGAATATATTTGGCCTGTAGTGCAAATATGAACTGTTGATGAATATATTTGGCCTGTAGTGAAAATATGAATTATTGAGGAATATCTTTGGCTGCAGTCAGTAAAAGATGAATTATTGATGAATATCTTTGGCCCGTAGTGCAAAGATGACCTATTGTTGAATATCTTTTTCAGAAGTGCAAAGATGAAATGATAATGAATATCTTTAGCCTGTAGTGCAAAGATGAATTATTGATGAATATCTTTGGCTCGTAATGCAAAGATGACTTGTTGTTGAATATCTTTGGCTTGTAGTGCAAAGATGATTTGTTGATGAATATCTTTGGCTCGTAATGCAAAGATAACCTGTTGTTGAATATCTTTGGCCTGTAGTGCAAAGATGACTTGTTGATGAATATCTTTTGGCGTAGTGCAAAGATGAATTTATTAGTATGATTATAAGCGAGGCGTGATTTGGTATAACCATGATCTTTGATGTTTCGGGTAAAAGACGGTGATAAAATTATCTTTGTCTGGATGAGAAGAGAAATTTAGAACTACAATTATGATTATGAGTTATTCACATGATTGTCGATGTGAGGCTGTTGATTGATGTTCTGAGGATAAAACTTTGTTGGTGGACTTTTAACATTGAGAAGATAATAGACTTTATGGTCTATTTGACTCTTCTAATGGATTGCCGATTCTGCTTTGCAACTATGGTTGAAAAGTTTTATCATCTACCATATGTTCTAAATCCCGATTTATTATTGATGAAGGCTATTGATAATTTAATTATCTTTAGTCATGATATTCTTTATTGGGCTAGTCAGGCTTTCACCCTTTTGCTTCACAATTCCTTTCGTGTAATAAGAGTGTAATTTGGGTCGAGCGAGGATAATGAGGAGAATAGAATGGTGGTCTCTAGTCCCAAAATTAATTAATAAATGAAATTTAATTTCCTCTAATTATTATTTTGAAATAGTAAGGGTTGATTTGATTAATGTGGATAGTTATGGGTAAAATCGCAAGTATTTCAAAATAAGCAAATGGTTATAAAATATTCATTATTGTCGGGGAATATTCGTTTGGTCGTGGAATATTATGTCTTTGTCGGGGAATATTAAATGCGGCCGGTATGACGATAATGTGGGCCCCATGTGAAGCGATTGGAGGAAGAAAAGCGACAAATATAAGTTGTTTAAAAATAACTTGGCGTAGTTATTCTGAGTGTACCTTTGTTGGAATACCGGTGGTTAAAACACGATGTCTGGCGTTGTTGCCGCGATGCAGCTGCGGTATTGCACCAATTATTGACTCTTACGTAAAGAAGGCACTACTCGATAATGGTTACGATAATTCTTATTCGATTTTATTTTATTGATTTAATAATTGTTGCGTTGATATTTTATATTCTTTGTTGTTTGATAATTATCATTACACGATATTTTTCATTATCGAAGCAATAATTCATATTATCTGAATAATATTATTAGATAACATTATTGGCAATGTCTAGAAAGTTACATCTAAGGAGAGGTTTGGTCACCTAATTTGCATGATGATGAGGAGAAATTCTTATTGGAAAGCCCCTGCTTTCACAGGAGCGCTTTGGTTGTCGATATTGTGATTACGTAATATTATTTGTGAATAATTAATTATTGATTTATATGATGAGGAAAATATTGATTTTATGTGGATATAGATGGAGAAAATTTTTTAATGTGACAATTGTTGAAAATTAAAATTTTATCTTTTTACGATAAAATAATTCATTTAAATATATTATTATATTTTAATAATATAATAATGGTGATATTTTACAATGAATGTGTGATATATGAGTATCTGAGGAGAAAGAGTATTTTTGTTGCAATAAATGTTTAAAACATATTAAACATGTTGGTGGACCCCATTTCTTATTTGAAATTTGATTATAGCTTTTTGTAAAAAATCTTGGTTTGTGGATTTGGTCAATTTACATTTGGAATTTGGAAAATTTTTTTCTTACGCAAAGTTGTAGAGAATTGAATTTCCTATAAAAACTCATGAGATTGAATTTTTTACGATAAAAGGGCTATTTATTATGAATTATTGAAGTTAGAAGCTCAAAATAATTGATTTTGGAAGTTTAAAATATTTTTAATATGAAAAACGTTTTTGGTGATTTGAGTGTGGGTCTTGCATGTGTTTTAATGCTGATTTGAATTGGTTGGTATCGTAGGAAGTTGTAGAAATAATAATAATATTATTAAATTAAATTTTTCTACTTTGGTGTTTAAGCATTTTTTCTATAAATAGGGTCTTAGGTTAGAATTGAAAATTACACGAAGCTGAAGTTTTCTCTCTCTATATTATCGGCGTATTCTTGTGAGTATTTTGAGTATACTTTGAGTATTGCTATACGGTGCAAGTTCAAGTCATAGTCGATATCAAGCGTTTATTAAATCTTGTCTTTCGAGGTAAGGGATATTTTTTTTAAAATGATATTATTTATTCTAATATCATTATCTTGAAATATTGATCTGAACTTTTTAATCAAATTTGGAACTTTTAAGTGTCGGGGTTCTTATTTCACGTATCACGGTCTTATTCACGTATCTGGTCTTATTCACGAATCTGACCTTTATTCATCGAAAAAAAAAATTTTTCTTTTCGTTCAAAATATCTATTACGGATACTAGCTTTGATTGTATCCATGTTTTGATCATTCTTGAATTTTACACCACTATGATTATTTTTGAGGTATTTTTGGGCGTGGATAAAACAAAATACGAATCCTTAATCCTTAATCCTTGTCATTTTGATTCCTTTGGATTCGTTTCTTTAAAAAATATTTTCATCATCCTCGGTCTTAAATGATGATATTATGGAATATCTTTGCTTTTGTAGTGCAAAGATGAATGATTTCGATGAATATCTTTGGCGTAGTGCAAAGATGAGCAGTGTTTAGATGAACATGACCCAGTGATGAATATCTTTGGCTGTAGTGCAAAGATGAATATTTGATTCGGATATATATTGATTGATGTTACGGGGATAAAAGATGAGCGACGAACTTTAAAATTCATACATAGAAGATAGTAGTTTGCATTCTCTACTTAACTCTTCTAATGAATTATTATTTCATTGCGAATATTGATTTAAAACTTGTTGTCTATTGTATTCTATTAGATTTTTTTCCTGTTGAAGACTAACGATAATTTTGTTGTATATTATCTTAGTCATAATATTCTTTCTTTGGGCTAGTTGAGCTCACCCTTTTCCTTTTTGTTCCATTTTTCTTCTCGGGAGGCGAGAATGTAGCGATGCTGAGTCGGGGTATGGAATGATGGTTATAGAGAGAGTTGTTTAGTAGTCCTCACCATTTTTGTAAAATAATGTATCAATAAATGTGATGAGGATTTATTTGGGTATAGATATTATCAGAAGATAATATTTGTATTCAAACTCACAGTTTTACTATTGTAATAATAAAGTTGTAGTTTGTTTACATCTTAGTGTATTGACAACTTTCGAGAATGGGTGATGTATACCTATTTTGGGGGCGTCGCGGTTGGTATCGAGCTTAGGGATATGATCTCTGGCGGAGATCGGGGAATAGAACTAGGAGGGGAGGCGAGTAAATCGCCCGCTAGTGTGTCTACTAAGCTTATTTGTTAGTTAAGTCGGTATATAGGGATATTATGTGATATATTGATTTGCTTAATTAACCCTTGTTTTATGGCGGTATTTGAGAATGTCATTGAG
This sequence comes from Panax ginseng, assembly GCA_020205605.1. Classification (NCBI taxonomy): domain Eukaryota; kingdom Viridiplantae; phylum Streptophyta; class Magnoliopsida; order Apiales; family Araliaceae; genus Panax; species Panax ginseng. Next base: position 18,101,725 of record CM035127.1, on the reverse strand, counting down.
AATAATACTTGAGTGGAAATGAGGCCAGTGGAGGCTTTTGTACTCACCAGCGAGAGGAGAAGCGTCAGCAGCAGTGGCAATGTTCCTCTGTGAACAACACCTTTGGCGAGATGATGAGCGAGGGGATGTTTAGAAGCTTTTTGCGGTTCATGCAAAATCAGACGAGGAGACTTCGTGTTCAAAATCTGAGGAGAAATGATAGCAATTCACGGGTTATCACGACCCCAGCGATTCAAAAGTTGGGACCACGAATTTAAAGGAAAGCGGATCGATCATGGCGGAAACATGGGTCAAACAAATTACCAAGATATTCGATGTCTTGGGATGCGGAGAGAACAGAAGGTTCCATTCGCCACCTTTATGTTAAAGTGGCGCGAAGGCGGACTCTTTGGTGGGATGCGTGAAGCGTACCCATCGGCCGCTTTTCGGCATGTCTTGGGAGACATTTGAAACTATTTAATGACAAATACTTTCACGAAAGTGTTAGTCATATGAAGGAAGTGGAGTTCATCAGTTAGAGCAAAACAACATGAGCGTGTGTCTCGATGCGAGGCAAAGTTTGCGAGTTATCGGTTTGCACCTCATTTGGTGGAGAATGAGAGAGCATATATGGCGGATGTTTCTTAGAGGTTTGAAACCCGGCGTATCGTCGGTATCTCATTTCTCATAAATTTTCTCTCTACTCGGATGTTGTAAGCAGGGCTCAATTATTAGGCGAGATACTTGAAATACGGTCATTTGAGGACCTGACCCGAGGATCATCTAGGAGATGGCGGTCAACAAAACAACGATAACCGGGCGGAGAAAGAAAAAAGCGGACAAAAATGGTAACCACTACTGGTGGTAATCATAGCCATGAAAATAGAAAAAGCGAGTCGGGAGGAGATTTTAAAAAGGAGATTTAACAACGACCATGTGAAGGCAGCGGTCTTGCGTGACAAGCTGGTTCTAAGAGGAGGAGAAGCGACCACCGGTCATATATCTACAAATCACGGAAAAGAGGACATATCGGTCAAGCGCCCTAGCAGTTCAAGGTATGCTATAATTGTGGAAAGGAAGGACATATCGCTCGGGATTATGCGGTAGCGAAACCTAGTTCGTGAGGACGGTGACTCAAAAGATTGTCCCGAGAAAAGTCAAAGTCAGCGGTTCTGGAAGGCGTTTGTTGTGGTGGTCAAAATCGAGGAACCCAAGCGAGGTGATCACGGGTAAGCTAATCATAAATTCTTGTGAAGTTTATACTTTACTGAATCTGGGGTGCTACCCATTCATTTATCTCTCTCTACTTGTGCTCAGCGTTTAAATTTGACTCAGGAAAAATTAGACTTTGACTATCTGTGGAAACTCAGTTAGGAGAAACTTTCATCACATCCTTTGTTTATAAATCTTGTTTGATTCAAGTTGGCACCATCACCTTACACATTGACCTTATCTCTTTAAAGATACTTGCTTTTGATGTGATTTTAGGGATTGATTGGTTAACTACTCATCATACCAAAATTGATTGTTTTTCGTAAGGTTGTTAGCTTTCATATTCCTAAACAACTTTGTTATGCGAATTCAAACAACTAAACCATTAAAATCAATCAACATCATATCTAATCATAAAGCTATTCGTTTATTGAAAAGCGGATGTCAAGCTTTCTTAGCCCATGTTATGGATTTGAATAAAGACACGTCAAATTTGAATAATATTCTGTTGTTATTGACTTTCTGGCGTATTTCTGAAGAACTTCGGTCTACCCCGAGCGTGAAGTTGAATTCTTTATTGATCTTGAACTGGTACAAAGCCCATTTCTAAAACCCCATATCGAATGGCTCTATTGAACTTGAGAGTTAAAGGTCCAACTACGAGGAGTTGTTGGACGCCGGTTTCATTCGTCTAGTACATCTCCTTGGGGTGCTCTGTTTTATTCGTATTCGTAAAGAAAAAGGCGGGAGTATGCGACTTTATATTGACTATCGGGAATTGAACCATGTCACCATCAAGAATAGGTATCCTCTACCTCGTATTGATGACTGTTTGACCGATTCTGAGAGCACAATTCTTTTCAAAAATCGATCTTAGATTACGGATATCATCATTTGAAGATTAGGCGAGGATATTCAAAGGCGCCTTTAGAACTCGATGCGGGCATTATGAATTCCTAGTCATGTCTTTTGGATTGACTAATGCTCTGCTGACTTTCATGGATATGATGAGCCAGAGTATTGAGGAATATTTGGATCGATTCGTTGTTGTCTTTATTGATGACATCCTCATATATTCAAAAGCCGTGAAGATCATGAGCACCATTTGAAATTTGGTACTCAAAGGCCCGTGAAAACAAGCTTTATGCCAAGTTAAAGAAATCACGAGTTACGGGCGAGGAAGTAGCATTCCTTGGGCGCGCGTGGTGTCGAAACATGGAGTATCTGTTGATCCGTGAAGATTGAAGCAATACAAAGTTAGAACAGCAAAAGTCGGTGGCCAGAAATCTGTGATTTTTACGAGGCTTAATTTGGTTATTATCGGAGATTCGTGGAAGGATTTTCTCGAATCGCTACTCCATTCTTTCGGTGACTCGGGAAGATATAAAATTCGTATGGGCGAGGAATGCGAGAAGAGTTTCCAAGAGCTTAAGAGGAGACTTATTTGCTTTTTGTTCTAACAATACCATCGAATGCGGATGGATTTGTTATCTCTGACGATGCTTGAGGCAAAGGGTTAGGATGTGTTCTCATGCAGCGTGGGAAAGTCATAGCCTATGCCTCGCGACAACAAAAAGAATATGAGAGGAATTATCCTACTCATGATCTAGAGTTAGCGGCGATTGTTTTCGCGCTAAAGATATGGAGGCCTTATCTATATGGGGAGAAAGTGGAGATATATTAGGACCATAAAAAGCCTCAAATATTTCTTCACGCAAAAGGAACTCAACATGCGGCAATGACGTTGGCTTGAGTTGTTGAAGATTACGACCACACTATTGATACCATCTGGAAAAGCGAGCGTGGTGGTGGCGCGTTGAGTAGAAGATCATATCACGAGGAGCGAGTGCGATGATGTGAAGTAGTATCGCGTAGAGCCGACTTTAATAGAAAAAGTTAAGGTTGCTCAAAGCCCGCAGGCGGAGGTGATCGTATGAAGAAGAAAGTACAAGAAGGTGCTTTATTAGGGCGAGAATCGATGATGAAGGAATACTTGAGTCCCTCCGGACTTTGTGTTTCTAACGACTACGAATTGAAGTACAAGATCATGATGGAGGCACACAATACACCGTTTGCAATCCATCTGGAAGTACCAAAATGTATCGTGATCTTGACATACATTTTGGTGGAACAATATGAGAGAGAGATTGCAAAGTTTATCTCGATGTGTTTAACTTGTTGTCAGCGTGTAAAGGCGGAGCATCTAGTACCTAAGGGTCCGTTGCAACCACTTGAGATTCCGAAATGGAAGTGGGAACACATTACCATGGATTTAGATTCTGGGTCTTCCTACGGTTTCTCAAGGCATCAATGCTATTTGGGTTATTGTTGATAGATTAACCAAGTCTGCTCATTTCTTGCCGTCTGGGAGACTTATTCCTTGAGCGTCTTGCTAGTATATATGTAAATGAGATTGTGAGGTTGCATGGCATGCGGTATCCATAGTTTGGATCGTGACCCAAGATTCACTTCAAGATTTTGGGTTAGCTTGCAAAAAGCTATGAGCGCAGTTCTGATTGATTCGGCATACCATCCTCAAGCAGACGGACAATCGAGAGAGGACTATTCAAACTCTTGAAGATCTATTAAGACTACTGTGTCCTAGACTTCAAAGGCGGTTGGGATAAGTATTTACCATTGGTGGAATTCTCCTACAACAACGAGTTATCGAGGCAAGTATAGGTGTGGCTCCATTTGAAGCATTATATGGGCCGAAAGTGTCGCTCTCGATATGTTGGGATGAGGTGGGTGAAGCAACATTGTTGGGACTAGAGTTAATGCGTATGACTACGAAAAGATCAAATGATTGACAAGCGTATACAAAGCGGCACAAGATCGACAAAAGAGTTATGCGGATCTTCATCGAAAGGGCGTGGAATTTAGTATAGGGGATCATGTATTGTTGCGAGTTGCTCCATGGAAGGAGTTACAAGATTTGGGAAGAGAGAAAGCTCGATCCACGATTTATTGGTCCATTTCAAATTCTTGTAGAGTAGGAAATGTAGCCTATAGACTCGCGTTACCTCAAGTATGTCTCGTGTTCATAATGTGTTTCACATATCGTACTTCGTAAATATGTGAAAGACCGAACCACGTTATTGAGTTAGAAGCCGGACGAGAGATATAGAAGACTTAAGCGTATGAGGAGGTACTGTCGAGATCTTGGATAGGAAGGGGCATGTCCTACATACGAAGGTCATACCACAAGTTAAAGTTTTGTGGAGGAACCGTCTTTATAGAGAAATGACACAGGAATTGGAAGCGGAAATGAAAGCGAGGTATCCTCACCTTTTGAAACACAGTGCGTATGTCGATTTAGGGCGAAATTTCATAAGGAGGGAGGTTGTAAGACCCCAAATAATTAATAAATGAAATTTAATTTCCTCTAATTATTATTTTGAAATAGTAAGGGTTGATTTGATTAATGTGGATAGTTATGGGTAAAAAATCATAAGTATTTCAAAATAAGCAAATGGTTATAAAATATTCATTATTATTCGGGGAATATTCGTTTGGTGGTGGAATAATAAATCTTTGTCGAGGGGAATATTAAATGCAATGGCCTTGACCGTGTGTGGGCCCCATGTGAAAGCGATTGGAGGAAGAAAGCGACAAATATAAGTTGTTTAAAAATAACAGGCGTAGTTATTCTGTAGTGTACCTTTGTTGGAATACCCGGTGGTTTAAAACACGATGTCTGGCGTTGTTGCCGCGATGCTGCGGTATTGCACCAATTATTGACTCTTACGTGAAGGCACTACTCGATAATGGTTACGATAATTCTTTATTCGATTTTATTTTATTGATTTAATAATTGTTGCGTTGATATTTTATATTCTTTGTTGTTTGATAATTATCATTTACGGTATTTTTCATTATCGAAGCAATAATTCATATTATCTGAATAATATTATTAGATAACATTATTGGCAATGTCTAGAAAGTTACATACAGGAGAGGTTTGGTCACCTAATTTGCGGCGCGATGAGGAGAAATTCTTATTGGAAAAGCCCCCTCTTTCTCAGGAGCTGCACTGGTTGTCGATATTGTGATTACGTAATATTATTTGTGAATAATTAATTATTGATTTATATGATGAGGAAAATATTGATTTTATGTGGATATAGATGGAGAAATTTTTTAATGTGACAATTGTTGAAAATTAAAATTTTATCTTTTTACGATAAAATAATTCATTTAAATATATTATTATATTTTAATAATATAATAATGGTGATATTTTACAATGAATGTGTGATATATGAGTATCTGAGAGGAGAAAGAGTATTTTTTGTTGCAATAAATGTTTTAAAACATATTAAACATGTTGGTGGACCCCATTTCTTGGTTGAAATTTGATTATAGCTTTGTAAAATGCTTGGTTTGTGGATTTGGTCAATTTACATTTGGAATTTGGAAAAAATTTTCTTACGCAAAGTTGTAGAGAATTGAATTTCCTATAAAAACTCATGAGATTGAATTTTACGATAAAAGGGCTATTTATTATGAATTATTGAAGTTAGAAAGCTCAAAATAATTGATTTTGGAAGTTTAAAATATTTTTAATATGAAAAACGTTTTTTGGTGATTTGAGTGTGGGTCTTGCATGTGTTTTAATGGCTTTAATTTCAGGTTGGTTGGTATGCGTAGGAAGTTGTAGAAATAATAATAATATTATTAAATTAAATTTTTCTACTTTGGTGTTCTAAGCATTTTTCTATAAATAGGGTCTTAGGTTAGAATTGAAAATTACGAAAGCTGAAGTTTTTCTCTCTCTATATTATCGGCGTATTCTTGTGAGTATTTTGAGTATACTTTGAGTATTGCTATCACGGTGCAAGTTCAAGTCATAGTCGATATCAAGCGTTTCAACTAAATCTTGTCTTTCGAGGTAAGGGATATTATTTTTTTAAAATGATATTATTTATTCTAATATCATTATCTTAGAAGTATTGATCTGAACTTTTTAATCAAATTTGGAACTTTTTAGTGTCGGGGTTCTTATTCACGTATACGGTCTTATTCACGTATCTCTGGTCTTATTCACGAATCGACTTTATTCATGAAAAATAAAAATTTTTCTTTTCGTTCAAAATATCTATTACGGATACTAGCTTTGATTGTATCCATGTTTTGATCATTCTTGAATTTTACACCACTATGATTATTTTTGAGGTATTTTTGGGCGTGGATAAAACAAAATACGAATCCTTAATCCTTAATCCTTGTCATTTTGATTCCTTTGGATTCGTTTCTTTAAAAATATTTTTCATCATCCTCGGTCTTAAATGATGATATTATGGAATATCTTTGGCTGTAGTGCAAAGATGAATGATTTCGATGAATATCTTTGGCGTAGTGCAAAGATGAGCAGTGTTTAGATGAACATGACCGGTGATGAATATCTTTGGCTGTAGTGCAAAGATGAATATTTGATTCGGATATATATTGATTGATGTTACGGGGATAAAAGATGAGCGACGAACTTTAAAATTCATACATAGAAGATAGTAGTTTGCATTCTCTACTTAACTCTTCTAATGAATTATTATTTCATTGCGAATATTGATTTAAAACTTGTTGTCTATTGTATTCTATTAGATTTTTTCCTGTTGAAGACTAACTAACGTAATTTTGTTGTATATTATCTTAGTCATAATATTCTTTCTTGGGCTAGTTGAGCTCACCCTTTTCCTTTTTGTTCCATTTTTTTCTTCTCGGGAGGCGAGAATGTAGCGATGCGAGTGGGGTATGGAATGATGGTTATAGAGAGAGTTGTTTAGTAGTCCTCACCATTTTTGTAAAATAATGTATCAATAAATGTGATGAGGATTTATTTGGGTATAGATATTATACAGAAGATAATATTTGTATTCAAACTCACAGTTTTACTATTGTAATAATAAAGTTGTAGTTGTTTTACATAGTGTATTGACAACTCGGAATGGGTGATGTATACCTATTTTGGGATAAAAGTGATGAAAAACCTTCTAAATCATAAAAGATAGTAGATTTTATTCTCTACTTGACTCTTTTAATGGATTGTTTGTTCAGCGCAGATTAAACTTGATGGTTGTTATATTGTATCGGTTTAACAACTTTGTTGAAGGCTAACGATAATATATTACGAATTATCTTAGTCATAATATTTCCCTCTTGGGCTAGTTGAGCTCACCCTTTTACTTTTATTGTTCTCTTCAGTGAAATGAGAGCGTAGCGAGGACTAGTCGGGGAAGCGGAGTGGACGGACGGATGATAGCATTAGTAGTCCTCACTATTTAGTGAAATAGTAGAAAATAAATGTAATAATATTGAATTTGAGTTTGTATATTGTCTAGGCGACAATATTTGTATTAAAACTCAAAGCTTTATGTTTTAATCGTACTTTACCACGACGGTTGTATAATTAAGTTGTATTTGTATTACGTACCATCATATTTGACGACTTTCGAATAGGTGATGTATACCTATTTTGGGGGCGTCATAGTTTAATATCAAAGCTTAGGGATATGATCCCGGGCTAAGATGTGAGACTAGAACTAGGAGGGGAGAGACGGGGAATTCCTTTGCTAGTATGACCTACCTAAGTTTATTTGATATTTAATTGGTTGGTCAGAGTATATGGATAATATGTTGCATGTCAATTAACCCTTGTTTTGTGCAAGATTTGAAAATGGCATCCGAGAATATTGAGAATAGCAATGGAGCACGAGAGAGACCGTTGAGTCTCCACGGATCAATAATCGAGAATAATAATGTGCATCAGGAAGGCGACAATCCTCATGCAAACAACAACACTGACCAAATGATGAACGATGGAATGTTCAGAGTCTTTATGAAATTCATGCAACATCAGGCGAGTGCGGCTCCTGTCAAAAATGTAGGTGGAAACACTGGAAACTCTCGGACGGTTACCGCTAAACAGTTCAAGGAGCTGGGACCTCCGGAGTTTATTGGAGAGCCAAAACCACTTAAGGCTGAAGCATGGATAAAGCAGATCACCAAGATATTTGATGTCTTGCGATTCTCCGAGGAGCAAAAGGTTTCCTTTGCCACCTTTATGTTGCGTGAAGAGGCAGATTACTGGTGGGAATCTGCAAAATGTACCCAGCCTGACGCACTCAAGATGTCTTGGGAGAAGTTCCAAGAGATATTCAACGACAAGTACTTTCCCGAAAGTATTCGTCACATGAAAGAGGTGGAGTTTATCAAGTTGGAGCAAAACAATTTGACCGTGTCGCAATACAAGGCTAAATTTGCGGAGTTATCCCGGTTTGCATCCCATTTGGTCGATAATGAGGAACGAATGACGCGAATGTTTTTAAGAGGTTTAAAACCGGAGATACGTCAATATCTTATTTCTCATAAACTGTGTTTATATTCAGATGTTGTAAATAGGGCTCAGTTATTGGTGCGCGATAACGAGTCAATGCAACCAAGAGAAAGCAGTCGGCAGAATGAATATACAAGTGGGTGATCCATCAAAGCGGTGACAACAAGCGTGGAGGGAATCAACATGCCAGAAATGGTAACCACTTCGGTGGTAATCATAGCCAAGACAATAAAAATGGACATTTCAAGAAAAGGAGATTCAACAATGATGGAAAGTCGTCAGCACCAACACCCGTTGTTAAGGAAGGAGAACGACCACCTATCATATGCTTCAAATGCGAAGGGGAGGGACACATCAGTCCAAACTGCGCGATGCTGTCCAAAGCATGTTATAATTATGGAAGGGAAGGTCACTTAGCTCGATTTTGTCGTTCACCAAAGACAAGTTCAGCTAGGATGGAGGCACCAAAGGCCGTCCCATAAAAGTCAAAGCCAGTAGTGCAAGGGAGAGCGTTTGTTGTGACCTCCCAGAAAGCAAGGAACCCGAACGAGGTTATCACGGGTAAGCTTATCATAAACTCTAGTGAAGTCTATACCTTATTTGATACCGGTTCTACCCATTCTTTTATTTCTCCTACTTGCGCTCAACGTTTAAATTTGACTCCGGAGAAATTAGACTTTGACTTATCTGTTGAAACTCCATTAGGAGAAACCTTCATTACATCCACTGTTTATAAGTCTTGTTTGATTCAAATCGGTAACCACACGTTACCTGTCGATCTTATCTCCTTAAAAATAGTTGCATTTGACGTGATTCTAGGGATTGATTGGTTAACTACTCATCATGCTAAAATTGATTGTTTTCGTAAGGTTGTTAGCTTTCATATTCCTAATAAACCTATTATGCGAATTCAAGCGACCAAACCATTAAAATCAATCACGGTCATCTCAAGCCATAAAGCTATTCGTTTATTGAAAAACGAATGTCAAGCTTTCTTAGCTCATGTCACGGATTTAAACAAAAATACGTCAGATTTGAAGGATATTTCTATTGTTAATAAATTTCCTGACGTATTCCCTGAAGAACATCCTGGCCTACCCCCAGAGCGTGAAGTTTAATTTTGTATCGACCTTGAACCCGGTACAAAACCCATTTCCAAAGCCCCATATCGAATGGCTCCTATTGAACTTCAGGAATTAAAGACCCAATTGCAGGAATTGTTAGACATTGGTTTCATTCATCCTAGTACGTCTCCTTGGGGTGCTCCTGTTCTATTCGTGAAGAAAAAAGATGGGAGTATGCGACTTTGTATTGATTTTAGGGAGTTGAATCATGTCACCTTCAAAAATAGGTACCCATTGCCACGTATTGATGACCTGTTTGATCAGTTACAAGGAGCACAATTTTTTTCAAAGATCGATCTTCATTCTGGATATCATCAGCTGAAGGTTAAAATTGAGGATATAAAGACTGCCTTCAGAACACGGTACGGGCATTATGAATTCTTAGTCATGTCTTTTGGATTGACTAATGCTCCTGCTGCCTTCATGGATATGATGAACCGAGTATTCAAGGAATATTTGGATCATTTTGTGGTCGTCTTTATTGATGACATCCTCATATATTCCAAAAGCCGTGAAGATCATGAGCAACACTTGAGGCTGATACTCCAAAAGCTTCGTGAAAATAAGCTATATGCCAAGTTGAAGAAATGCGAGTTCTGACTTGAGAAAGTTGCATTCCTTGGGCACGTGATATCAAGTCATAGAATATATGTTGACCCAACAAAGATTTAAGCTATTCAAAGCTGGGAGAAACCTAAATCAGTGACCGAAGTACGTAGCTTTCTCGGATTAGCTGGTTATTATCGGAGATTCGTGGAAGGATTTTCTCGAATCGCTACTCCATTAACTCAGCTGACTCGAAAAGATACAAAGTTCGGTTGGAGTGAGGAATGTGAGAAGAGTTTACAAGAACTCAAGAGGAGACTCATTTCAAATTTTGCTGTTACGACAATACCATCCTGCTCGGAGGAATTTGTCATCTCACGGTGATGCTTTGAGCAAAGGGTTAGGATGTGTTCTCATGCAACATGGGAAAGTCATAGCCTATGCCTCACGAAAACTCAAAGAATATGAGAGGAATTACCCTACTCATGATCTAGAGTTGGCAGCTGTCGTTTTTGCGCTTAAGATTTGGAGGCATTACCTGTATGGAGAGAAGGTGGAGATCTACACGGATCATAAAAGCCTCAAATATTTCTTCACCCAAAAGGAACTTAACATGTGACAACGACGTTGGATTGAACTATTGAAAGATTATGATCATACCATCCAATACCATCCTGAAAAAGCGAACGTGGTAGCTGACGCATTGAGTAGAAGATCATATGCAGGTACGAGTGCAATATTGTCAATGCAAAGGCCCATTTTGTATGACTTACAAAGGATGGAGTTAGAGATAAAGACACCAGGGACCCATATGATGATGACAAACATACGAGTAGAACCGACTTTAATCGATAAAGTTAAAGCTGCTCAAGCTACAGACCTGGAGCTAATGCGTATGAAGAAGAAAGTGCAAGAAGGTGCTATACCGGAAGCAAGAATCGATGAGGAAGGAATACTTCGAGTCAACTCCAAACTTTGTGTTCCTAACAACCCTGATTTAAAGTATAAAATCATGATGGAGGCGCATAACACACCGTTTGTAATCCATCCTGGGAGTACCAAAATGTATCGTGATCTTCGACATACATTTTGGTGGAGCAATATAAAGAGAGAGATAGCAAAGTTTATCTCAAGGTGCTTAACTTGTCAACGAGTCAAGGCGGAGCATCAAGTACCAAAAGGTCTATTGCAACCACTTGAAATTCTAGAATGGAAGTGGGAACACATTACTATAGATTTCGTTACTGGTCTTCCCAAGGTTTCTCAAGGCATAGATGCAATTTGGGTCATTGTTGATAGATTGACCAAGTCTGCTCATTTTCTACCTATACGAAAAACTTATACACTTGAACGTCTTGCTCGTATGTATATAAACGAGATTGTAAGACTTCCTGGTATGCCAGTATCCATAGTTTATGATCTAGACCCAAGATCCACTTCAAAATTTTGGGTTAGTTTGCAAAAAGCTATGGGCACGGATTTACGATTTAGCTCGGTATATCATCCTCAGACGGACGGACAGTCGGAGAGGACCATTCAAACACTTGAAGATCTATTAAGACTCTGTGTCCTTGACTTCAAGGGAAGTTGGGATAAGTTCCTACCATTGGTGGAGTTTTCCTACAACAACAGTTATCAAGCAAGTATTGGCATGGCTCCATTTGAGGCGTTGTATGGAAGAAAGTGTCATTCTCCAGTATATTGGGATGAGGTGGGTGAAGTAACGTTGTTGGGACCGGAGTTGGTACGTATGACTACAAAAAAGATTCAAACGATCCGACAACGTATAAAAACCTCACAAGATCGACAAAAGAGTTATGCGGATCTTCATCGAAAGGACGTGAAATTCGATATTGGAGATCATGTGTTATTACGTGTTGCTCCATGGAAAGGAGTTACAAGATTTGGAAAGAGAGGAAAGCTCAACCCTCGATTCATTGGCCCATTTTTAATTCTCGATCGTAGGAACTGTGGCGTATAGACTCGCTTACTGATGAAGTATGTCTAAATGTTCATAACGTTTTCACATATCTATGTTACGTAAATATGTGAAAGACCCGAACCACATTATTGAATTAGAACCAGACGAGATAGAGGAAGATTAAACGTATGAAGAGTTACCTGTTAAAATCTTGGATAAAAAGGATCATATTCTACGCTCCAAGGTTATACCTCAAGTTAAAGTTTTATGGAGAAACCACGATGTGGAAGAAATGACCTGGGAATTAGAATCTAAAATGAAATCAAGGTATCATCACCTCTTCGACATACCAGGTACGCACCCTAATTTCGAGGACGAAATTTCATAAGAAGGGGAGGTTGTAAGACCCCAACTTTTTAAATAAAGATTAAATTTTCTCGAAATATATTTTTGAATATTATGGTGTGGATTTGATATAATGTTATAGTTGTGGGTATTATTTACAAGTTTTGCAAAAGCACGCAAGTTGTTATATAATATTCGATTGGTGGGGAATATTCATTTTAGCGAGGGAATATTCGTATAAACGACACAATCATTGGTGGACCCCTAGCGGAATTATTGTCGGATCGAGAAAAGCGACAAAAATACTTTATGAAAATAACGGCGGAAGTTTTACCGTTAATCTGTTGAACTACCCGGTAGTAAAAAAAGCGAGAATACGCGTGGTTGCATAGTAGCAATACCCGGTATTGATTATTGATGCTTACGTGAGAAGTCACTCGGTTATACTCAATTATTGCTACAGTAATTGCTGCATCATGTCTCTCATATTATTGATTCGATTATTGTCATAGTATCATCTGCATAATATGTTATTTTATTAAATCAATACTTGAGATGACAAAGTTATTCATATTATAAATTGCAATATTTACAATGTCTAGAAGTTCTGTCAATGAGAGGTTTGGTCACCTAATTGCGCGCTAATAGGGAGAAATCCTTGTTGGAAAGCCCCCTCTTTCCTGGGAACGACCTGGTTGATAAATATTATGAGTTATAATATTAATGATGAATGTTATTAAAATTGAAGTTGTGTTCGGAGTTGAATTTAGAGACGCGGACGTGATATTTGAGTCCGGAACGATGAAATTAGTAAAAATAGTCTATAAACACAAAATTTTCCAGAATTCACTATTTGGTCAAAAAGTCAACAGTTGACTTTTTCGGGAAAAATCAAACTTCAAAATTTATATTTTTGATAAAAATGGTTTCATTGTGTTGGAATTATTTGTGTTAGTGAAAATCGACAATTATTTCGATAATAACTGATGTCTGGAGGTTATATTGACCAATCGGGTATTTAATCGGATAAATGAGCAATTGATTACTATTATTTCACATGAGTATAACTATTTGTTCACATGTGTATACTATTGTTTCTCATTCTTGTTACTATTAGGGGAGTTGGTGCAAAATTGATAATACTTCATGACTAAGTTAAAAATGGAGGTATAGATGGAGGTACTATACTGTAATTCGTATTTTCACATGTCTAGAACTATTGATTCACATAATTTAATATTGAATCACATTATTTATTATTAGGGAAGGTGGTGAAAGTTTGATAATACTTTCATGACTAAATTAAAAATAAAGGAAAAGTTAGAGGTATTGTACTGTAATTTTTCGAGCCCCAAAACGTGTAATTATCGAAACTCTATTTTTCTATAAATAGAAGCTCATTCTTCCTTCATTTCTCACCAATTCACAAAAGCTTTAGGCGATTATTATAGAGAGAAATTATAGAAAGAAGAAGAAGAAGTCTGCTACCTCACTATTCCAAATATCCGCTTTTTCTAAGGTAGGGAGTATTATTTCTTTCTTATCCATGAAGAGAACTTCATTATTCCATTCTTTATTATTACATTTGAATAAACTTTGTATACGCGGACTACCCTATACTTGGTGAAATTCTTACATTATTCCATTCTTTATCATTCATTGGAATATCACATCATGCATTTATGCTTGGGACTGAGTTCCATTATTTATCATTCTATTGGAACATCACATGCATGCGTTCTACGCTTCGGACTGGTTAAAATCTTTATTATTACGTTGGAATATCTTGTCTCATGTGTCTTACGTGGGACTGATTCCGTCTTTATTATTTTATTGGCATATCTCATACATGCATTTTCGTGGGACTGATTCCGTTATTTATTATTCTGTTGGAATAACCTGCATGTGTGGTCTATCGCATGCGTGGTGATTTATTTTGTTATTCCATTCCTTATTATACTCAGTTGGTTAAAGTTTTGACTTCTATATTCCATGAAATTAGTGGAATATCCTTGATATTTCAAGGCTTCATCCAAAGATCTTTTCATGGAAATATTCTTACGAGCATTCTTGAATTTTACTCTACAAAGCAGTATCATGTTGACAATTTGGACGTTATTAGTTCCTGGATATTTAATTCTTGAACTTGTTTTATTGAATTCTTATATCATTGTCATCATCCTCATGTTTATATTTTGTTGAAAGTCATCTCGTGGCCTATAGTGCATAGATGGACTTGGTATGATTATGACCGAGGATTATTCGATTGTAATCATGGTAGTAATGTTACAAATGATGTGGAAAAAGTCCTTATTGGCCCGTAGAGCATTGATGGACAGTTGTTGGCATGATCATGACCATTAATGAATACACAAATATTCTTGGCCCGCGTTGTGCATGGATAATCGTGGTCGTGATACTAAAGAATATCCTCGGTCGTAGTGTGGGGTGATTCGATGATGTGGATTATTTATTGTCGAGTCCGTGATAAAAGTGATGAAAAACCTTCTAAATCATAAAAGATAGTAGATTTTATTCTCTACTTAACTCTTTTAATGGATTACTTGTTCATTGCAGATTAAACTTGATGGTTGTTATATTGTATCGGTTTAACACTATCAAGGCTAACGATAATATATTCGCATTATCTTAGTCATAATATTTCCTCTTCGGGCTAGTTGAGCTCACCCGTTTACTTTTATTATTCTCTTGAGAAATGAGAACGTAGTAGGGACTAGTCGGGGAGCGGAGTGGACGGATTGATGATAACATTAGTAGTCCTCACTATTCGGTGAAATAGTGGAAAATAAATGTAATAAAATTGAATTTGAGTTTGTATATTGTCTGGCGACAATATTTGTATTAAAACTCACAACTTATGTTTTGTCGTACTTTACGGCGGTTGTATAATTAAGTTGTATTTTTGTATTTCTGTACCATGTATTTGACGACTCAGAATAGGTGATGTATACCTATTTTGGGGGCGTCACAGAGATAATGTAAAAAGTAAATAATTTATTCTCCTCGAAAGTTGTAAACGACAAACATTTTGGAACAAATTTTTTCTTCTAAAACGACAATCTTTTAGGAACGGAGAGAGTATTATATAATCGAGTTGACTGAGCTGACTCGGTTGTTGTATTTAATAATTTAACCAAGTTGACTCGGTAATGATTAATACTCCCTCCGTTCCATGATAAAAATACTTATTACTCCCTCCATCCCATTATATCTGACGTTTTAGAGATTTTTACATAAATTAAGAATAGATGCAATTTTACTATTTTACCCTTAATTAATATTTTGAGTGTGCAAAGGCAATTTATTTAACACAGGAATCAAGAAAATGGAAATAAACAAAGTCTCTTCCAATTTCTCCGATCTGATCCACTGCGTCACCACTTCATGCTTTCTCCATCTCTCGGCCAATGGCCATTACTACCGATCCGACGAAATCTCGCTGATATGGCGACTCCATTAACTCCATTAACGCCGTCGATCCCGATGTGACTCCATTAACTCCATTAATCAGCTCGGCGATGGCAGCCGTCAAGTTGTGAGACATACAAGATACACAAGAAAAAAGAATAACAATATAAAAGGAGTGAGACATAGCAGTCAAAACCGTTCGACGGATAAATAGTCACGGCGGCCGCTTTTTCCGTTGAGATGTGGGAGACATTGAGCTCGAGGCGGCCCTGGTGAGTGAAGCCGAATTCGTCGAAGGGGATGATGGGGCTATCGTCTGATCGGATCTCGGAGAACCGGATCTCCACATAACATACAACATACACAACCAAATGCATATAAAAAATTCACAGAGCTATCTTGTATTAATATATACAACATACACAACTTGACGGGCCTAATGTTGAGAGTTCCCATCGCCGCCGTCCATTTTATATTCTCTGATCCGCAACGGAGATCCAGTCGTTTATGTATTTTGGTATATATATGAGAGAGAAAAAGGAGAGAGAAAGTGAATGTGATGAATTTGGTAAGGAGAGAAAAAGGAGAGAGAAAGTGAACGACAGCATTAAATAGCCATTAATAGTGGTGGAGAAGGAAGGGTAGAGAAGGAAATAAAATGGTAAAATATTCTTGGTTTTGTAGAGCGTCAAATATTTTGAAAAAAAAAACAGTCGAGAACGTCAGATATAATGGGATGGAGGGAGTACTATATTTGGGTAGTCCCATGTTAAATGTCCACTTTCCTTTAATAACCAAAATTTTACATATTTTTTTCTATTATGCCCGTAGCATTAAATATGTAATGACTCAGAAAATCCTATGTAATATTCAATTATTATAATTTTGCGTATGAATTTTTTTTTTGTCATTACTTCTTATTGTGACAAAACTATTATTTATTTAATAGTTTATTAAGCATCTTGATTTATGAAGGCTAAAGAAATAATGTACACATTATTTAAGATTACATGGAATAGTCATTTCAATGATATATGTGCTAACTATTGTTGCTAGAGAAAATAATAGATAAAGTCCATGTGTTTTAATTTAACAAGAGTCCATATTAAAATAGAGAGCCCCTATTAGATTGTGCTAGGTATACTTGCCAATATGTGGCATAGCCTTTTTAGAATTTGGACTCATACTTTATCTAAAAGACCATGTTCATAAATTGGGCCAACCCAAGCATATGCTTGCAAGCCTTTTATTATTTTGTATAAAGGGCTAGTACTTATCTAAAATATGTGAATTATATTTTGTTAGCCCAACAAATTAAAAAGAATCAACTCAGCCCAATCTCCTTGCCAGCCTTCCTTAAGCTTCATGTAACAGCCCAAATAGGAAGGAAGTTAACTTAGATAGTTACATTAGGCAGTTGATTAGCAGCTTATACAGATTCTACGTTAATTCTTGGTTAGCTTGATTAGTTTAGCTAGCAGACAACCAACAGACAAAGAAAACATTAGATAAGGCTTAGCAAGTGAGTAGAGTCTGCTGCTAGGGTGGCTGTGAAGGGACTGCACAAGCTAGATTAAGAATAATGACTGTGTAGGGGCCAACTAGGAGGTGATGCAATTAACAGTAGAAGGAACCAAGCTCAGTATAACCGAGAGAAGGAAGGCCAGCTATATAACTCCATGTCCTTAACTGACTTCCCAAAACTTTAGCACAAAAAGAAAGGAAAAGAGAGCAGATTGATAGTGAGGTAAGAAGAGTTCGGCTAGAGCAGGAAAAAAGAAGTGAACAGCAATCAAGTGCAACCTCTAAGCTACTAAGGTAATCTTTTCTATCCTCTTTCCAGTCCATTTTCGTACCATTTGTGCTCTGTTATGGCCGAATGGCCTGGAATAGTTATAAGGGGCAGTTGTGCTATTTCTGTTGCTTGGTGTATTGCTGTGATTTGGGACTGTAATGTATCATTTTATGCTTGTTATTATTTAAGCTATATGGCTGGGATCACTAAGCTAAGAATATATGTATTGTATGAGTAGATAAGAACTGCTCCCCAACTGTTTGATAAAATGTCTGTTAATAGACTGTTGGTGTCAACTGTGTTAACAAGGGAGTGCAGTCAAGCAAAATCTTATGTCCATATTTTTACATTGTAAAGGTGCTTAGAGGTCAGTTTTTGCCTTAGCATGAGATGAGTATGACTTATTATTCGAATGCCATGCTTAGAATGTCTAAGGTAGATTAACTTTTGAGCAAAGCAAGTAAAATGGACTGGGATAATGAGCTCCATATTGACTGCTATTTGAAGCTTAACTTGCAATGTCTATCCCTTGCTTCTAATATGGTTAATACACTATAACATGATGTTTATAATTTTAAACCACCAACACTAATACTTGTAAATTTTATAATTATGCTACCTTGTAGTAATTTAAGGCCTATGATGGGGGCTGTTTTAAAACCAAAGTTAGAAACCTTGTATTTAGATTCTTAAATCATGAACATTGATTATATAGCATGTGTATGATGTGTTAATCCTTGTACTAGAAGCTTAAAGACTATTTTGGCAGCTTAGTATCATACCTTGCCAAAAAGGCTTGAAATTGGCATAAAGACTATCCTGGACTTTAAAATTTGCTATACTAACTGTTGTGTGCCAAAATGACTGCTATGCTATTTTGCTGCTGTGCTATACTACTATGAACTACAATGATGAGTTTTTATCAAAACTGTTTTGGAAGCCTATGTTTGAGTACTAATACCTTGTATACAAGTCTTTAAATCATGAATATATAGTATATATCAAGTGCATGATTTTATAACCCTTGTGATTAAGAGATTGAAGAGCTATTTTGATCCTTGAGTCATGATACTGCTTAAGTAACTGCCATATTATGATATACTGACTATTATTATAATAGACTGGACTGGCATGATATGCTATATTTCCATGATGACTGACTGCTAGCACTATATGTGTTGTTTTACAAACTGTCATTGTATTATAAGGACTGTTTTGATGGCTTAGCACTAAACCTTGCCTAAAAGGGATGGTATAGACATGGGGACTGCTATATGATTTTCTTGAGTTGCTATGTGAACTGTTATAGGTCTAGCTGAATGACATGCTATGTTGCTACCATGACTGACTGTTAAAACTGAAATGGAGATTTAATAGATACTTCAGTAAGTCATGTGTAACATATGTAAAAATGGTTGTAAACAAACATGTGTATTAGAAGTAAGAAGTGGGAGAACTAGCTGATTTGGTCACAAAGCTGCTGCCAGTAGTAGCAGCAGTGACAGCAGTTGGTGTGGGGCCAGAGCTCTTTCCGAGCTCTCAGTTGGCAAGCTAGTAATTTAAATGTCATCTTGAATTGACAAATTCGTTGGGTTTGTATAGATTATGATATCTTGTAAGCTAGCCTAGCAAAGGAAATCTTGGTAAAGCACAAAGCAAATTCTAAACAAAACCACCTGTTAAAAAGTTAGCTTGTCCAACCCCTTTGCACACGGATGTGAGTCAGGCTATGAAGAACTCATAAGAATTTAATACTTCATATGTCAAAGCCAAAAGTGGCTGTCAACATGATGAAAGATAGGGGACTGTTGGAGTACTAAAACAAACTGCTAGACACAGTTAGCCCTTAATTACACTATAGTATAGTGCAGTTTTGAACCTTAGCACATGATAGTTTTGGCTAAATTTGGTAGTAAGAATCCTAGCTTAAATTCCTTTGGTCCATTGTGTTGAGTAATGGCTGAACCAAAGAGTCAAGCTTAATATCATTTGAGAACCCAAGGACTGCTATAATAAGGTAGCAGTGAGTAATAAATATAGCAGTAGTACGAACCTTAATCAAATAGCAGCTGTCCTTGGCAGCAGAAATCAAGTAACTGCAATGCCATTTTGGGCAACTGAGTTGATTTCTCTGACTTTCTTTTTGCTGCAGTAATATGTACCAAGGTTTGGGATCAACATTGTCCTAAGGCAGCTAGGTAACTCATATGATTTTGTACTAACATCCCCATATTGTTTAACTTTAGGAGTTATATACTATTCCAACTGATAGCTGACTTGAGGTTAAATTCTGAGCTAAGAAAAATTACAGGGCTGCTAGCAGTTAACTTTATAGGCAGCCTCAACTAACTGCTATTGCAGTACTGAGCTTGTTAGACCCAATCGAAACTAAGAATAACTTAAAAACTGTTAATCTCATGAAGTATTACAGATTCATGGTAAAACTTAAAGGAACATGGGATTAGAAAAGAAGAAGGAGCTACTGCCTTTAGCCAGCAGCAGCTGGGCATAACAAGCAACTGCTATGGCAGTTATGGATAGCTAGTTAGTATTGAAAATAAACTGAGGAACCAATTGGTACATCTAATAAAAAGATTTAGAGTGGGACTGTTTTAACCTCAAAGGAACTGTTTTGGGTAAAGCTTTAAATCATGGGATAGACAAAAGTTAACCATGTAAAATTAGAAATACCTTTAAAAATATAAAATAAGCTACCTTGTATGCTAGAATTTCTATAAACAAGGCATGAGACACTCATGTGTTAAATCCTAATAAGATGTAAACTATATACATATTGTGTGACACCATTAAAGAGAAAAATGGTGAAGATAAAAACATGGATGAGATATTTAAAAAATGTATTACATATAAGAAATCTATCCATGACCACTGAAACTACGTGATATATGACTTGACTATGTGGCTAACATATATGCTTGATTCCTATTACTTGTTGCAAGTATGTCGAACCCCATCAAAGTGAAAATGGACTAATGTGAAAATATGGATGAGATATTTGAAAAATGTATAAAATATAGGAATCTAACTACAAACTTGACCACAAAAATTATGTGATGTGTGATCATACACAAGCTATGTGGTTTAGCTAATTAGCTAATAAGCTTGAAAATGCAAATGATTGTGTAGGCTCTGTGAGAACGTATTAAGCTGAATCAATATTCTACCAACGAGGCAAGTTTCTAACTCTTACTCTTTATTGAGCAATTATTCTGCAGTGGACGGGTTCTTTAAATTTCTGAACTGTCTGTCCTTATTTATGAATAATATAAGGTTAAAAAGCCTTTTTATTCCAATCAGCTTCAAAAGAATAGAATATCAACTTTTATATCTTGAATGAGTTTACATTGAAAGTATGTCAATACCATTACTTCGGTTAGACAATTGTTGAGATATATTGATATTATTCATGAAGTTATCAGTTAATGCTTTCCAAACCATTTTATTGTGGTGCGGATTCTTGTATAATGCTGTGAACGAACAACCCTTTTATAGGGGCAATTGTACCGGACATATGATTCCGAAGGACATGTCAAGTGTTATTAGACTGTTATGTTGTGCACAATGTAGGTACTTTAGGTGATCCCCAAAGTACGAAGTCTCAGGATATAAATCGACTTTTATAAACTGTATGTATCCATGAATTGTAGTATTACCGCTGTCAATTCTAGTAAAGAGTTCAATTGGTCATTTGACCTTACAGCATGCTAAAGTCTAATTTTTTTCAGACTCAACACTTTTAAAGAAGTATCTTGTTCAGTATTTATTATTGAATCCTCATTGATATAATATTTATGTTCCATTATATTTAGCTGCTTATTTCCTTGTTGAGCAAGCTTGTTGCTCATCCTTGCGTTAAATATAATGTTTTCAGTTAAGAATGAAGTTGTTGGTCCATCTGGTAAAGGCAAAGGAAAAGACAAAGTTGTGGAATAGTCTTTTATTAAGCACATGTGCTTACTTAAGTAGTAAATGTAATAAATATTGTTAGTATTATGTTGTGTAATGATAATTGATTCGTAAGTTATGTAAAGGTCTATAGAACCTGGGATTTATGTTCTGTAATATAAGACAGTTTTCTTTTAGTATGAATGGGTATATTAGTATCGTGAGCACCAAATCCGAGTTAAAGATAACCTGGATTTGGGGGCATCACAAAATATCTCATACTTTTTTATTCTAATTCTCTCTCCATATTTAATAAGTATGGAAAAAGAATATTTTGAATTGAATAGCTAGAAAGTCACTCTTTTACTTATATTGAAAATAATTAATGACATTATTATGGATAATTTTGTCATTTTATTCATCTTCTTAATATACGTGAAAAATCCACCAGGACTTTTATCCTGGGACGGAGGGAGTATTATGTTTAATTATTTGTTGTATTAATGATAGATGTAATTGTTTTAGCATTTATTGAATACCCATGAGTTTCATGAATACATGTTAATCATAATCACATTTAGTATGAGCAACTGTAATTTTCTACACAAATCACCTAAAAGAAAAGAAAAAATAACAATAAGAGAGAAGTAAAAGAGGAATACAAATTTATTGGATATTTTTAAAAAAATTGTGTAATGAGAGACTGAGAATCTTATATCCATTTTATAGGGAAGCCAACAAATTCATTAAGCATTCTCTTTTTCTTTAGGGATAACCCTCCAACCATCCCTGAACTTATCACCATTTTCACGTTTGGTACCCAAATTTTTTTTCCCAAACGTTTGACCCTTGAACTTTTAATATATTTTTTTAATCTTGGTAAAATCCATCTAATTTAGACGGAATCCCTAATTATATTAACCGAGCGTTAACTAAAGTCTGTATAATAGACATTCACCATAAGAGGGAAACATAAATTAGTTATTCTCACACTAAATCATCCGGATCACATGAGAGAAATTTAGCTTAAAAATTACTTAAGTTTGATGAGCCATCTGATCACATACGCCCATTTTTTTTGAGTTCATGTTTATATATTTTGCCTAGTTGTAACTACTACGTACCTACCTTGCATGGGCATACTGCATGCATAGCGGTGATTCTGTCCATTGCAGTAACTACAAATTAAAGATTAGGTGGCTTACCTGTCCTACACTACAATTCCAAAAGAGATCAGCCACGATGAGTGTTATGTAAGTAGATCATCACACAAAACCCTAAACCCTAAACTAGACACAAGTTGTCTAATTTAATGAGCCAAAAACTGATTGATTGTACGATATAAATTATTGACCGATTATACTATTCAATTTTTTTTTGTATATTTAAATTAGACAATTTGCACTACAAGACAAAAATATATTCTCCATGAATTTTTTAGTCAGAAAATAACAAAATATTTCCCACTATCGAAAATAGGTTATCACTTTCATTCTACCGATTACAACTTCGATCCACGTGCAAAAGCTGATTGGTGTACCATCATAATCTTACCACTAAAAAACGGATAGGATTAGGATATATAACATGACATCTTATCAACTTTAAATTATTCTAAGATACCTTAGCATTTGCGGCTAGTAGTTAATTAGCTTATCCTACCATATATCTGTATATTAACTGGCATCTCCTTACTCCAGCTTTACATATTCCTTCGCCAATGGCTTATGACAGGTGGAAATTATGAAATATATGAACGGCATGTTTACATATTCCTCCGCCAACGGCTTACGACGACAGAACATGCACAACGCACTGCTGGAACAAAATTTTTTGGGCTGCCATTAAATAACTTCACTGATTGCAGATTGCCCTATACTCCATTTTTTTGTCCCTTAATACTCCCTCCATTCTTATATGTAGGTCGTTTTAGATTTTTTTAATTATTCCTAATTATTTGTCATTTGTGGTTATCTAGGAGAATTGATCACTATTTTTTCTAAATTATCCCTTATTACTCTACCTAAATTTTTGATCCATATTTATCATTATCCTATACTACTCATCTACTCTTAAGTCTTTCTCTCAATAAAACTCTTTCATCTTTTTTCTTTCACCTCTCTATCTCTCTTTGTTTATGGTGTCTTTAATTTTCAGCAATTTTTGGTCTCTTCCTCTCCTCATAATTATGATATTAAGAAAAACCAAAATTAAACAAAAAATTTTTATAGTGCATGGCGCCAAAAATATGAAACAGAGTGTTTTCAATTGGAGTACCGTAAATTAAATTGTGAGGGAGAGAGAATGGAGTTTAAAATTTTGATAATTAAGGTGTTTTATCGGGAGAGAGAAAAGAAAAGAAAATAAGAGTTAATGAGACCATTGAGTTTTTTTAGGAGTAAATTATAGGAAACTGTTATTGAAGACAGAGTATGAGATAAATGAGGTGAAAAGTATTATAGACAATTGATAGTATAGTTAATACTTCCTCCGTCCCTATTCAAATGACGTTTTAGAGATGGGCACAAGCAGTGGCGGAACTAAAACAAAATTTGAGGGGGGTCAAAATTTGAGGGCGGTTATCGAAGGTCCGGAACAACGACTTGTAGGTTGCAGCGACAAGGGAGCGGAGTTAAGATCCTTGCATTTGATTTTGACCCAGATTGAAAAAAATGGAAAGTATATTAGTACGCTACCGACAAAAACATCAATAATCAGACCCAACTAGTTGATTGCAACACATATGGAAAGATGCAAAAAAGAAAGACACAGATAATGTATTCCATACATATACTACTTATCATATACTACCTCCGTTTCACAATAAGTGATTTTTTAGGCTTAATATTTTTTCTCAAAATAAGTGATGTGTTAGAACTCCAATACAATTTTTACAATATTTTCTCATATATACCCTTATGTATTCAATGGTATTTATTGCATCTTGCAATCACTACAATTAAATGACACTCAATAACTCTTCAACTTTCAAAAAAAATATATTAAGGGTATTTTTGTCATTTTAGCTTGTGTATTGGTATGTGTAATTTAAGCTAAAAAATCACTTACTATGGGACGAAGGTAGTATATTTGTATATACAGTACCGATATTTTATTACAAAAAATGAATGTTAATTAGAGTTAAGTTGATAACATTAGGTGTATTATTGCTATTTTATAAATAATTTGAAAGATATAGTAATACTATATTTTCTAACACAAAAAATTATGAAATTAGGCATTGACTATTCACGGAGCCACCGCATTCTTGTCCTATCTCGGCCTACCCCTCTTCCTTTTCATCCCATTATTCGCCCCATCATTCCCTGGGTTGGACAAATCAGACAAATCAGCAATTGAATTGTGGTAATCAGGTACATGATTGTTGTTCTCGACTCGTATGGGACAAAATCGTTCCCATTAGTTTCAGAGGCATACAAGCCCTTTAATAGAGCAATAATTTGAGAGTTTTCGGCTCGTTCGGGGTCCGTTTCGACAAAGGAGGGTTTGGGGCAACGAAGGTGAGGGGTGCGGCAGCAAATGCTAGCGGCGGAAGCTGCAGGGGCAAGGCGAAGACGAGAAATGGAGAAGAAGAAGAAGAAAAAAACTGCAGTCGGAGAAGAAGAATTTGAAGACCAGGAGCAGTTGAGCTCTCGTGGCTGGCCGGGCTGGGTCCGCCTCCCTACCCCCGCCCCGCCCCGCCCGCTCCCCCCCCTCCTTTTCCCTCAAGACGACCGCCCTAGGGGTCAATCGCCCATGACCCCCCCTAGTTCCGGCCTGGGCACAAGTATTAAGATAATGATTGAAAAATATTAAATATAGTACTCAATTGTCTATAATAACCTTAAATCTTTTGTTGGGATAAGGAGAATTTTGTTGAGATAAGAAGAGTTTTGTTGGGATAAGGAGAGAGAAAGAGAGAAAGAGTTTAAAGTATCAAAAAAGTAAAAAGAATAATGAGGGATAATTTTGGAAAAATTATCATTAATTCTCCTAGATTTGAACAAACGTCAAATAATTAGGGACAAATAAAAAATTCTAAAACGTCATTTAAATAAGGACGGAGGGAGTACTTTTCAATCATTTCTTTAATTCTTGTGCACATGTCTAAAACGACCTATATTAAAGAACGGAGGGAGTATATGACTTAGAATTCCAAGTAAACATTAATTACTTAATTTCTAATATTACTCCAAGTATTAAATGTAACTTTGGTTCTCTCACTATTTTTTGTCTAATAAATAACAATCTCTTTTTTCAATATAAGGGCAATATAGACATTTAATATTATATTTAATTATAATATACAATTATTTTTTTTAATACTTATGTACAATTTTAAAAAAAAATTATACTTCCTCCTATTCATATTAAGTGTCGTTTTGGAGAGTTTCATTTTATTCAATATAAGTGTCGTTTTGGAATCCCTATGCAATATTGCACTATTTTTTCCTAATTTACCCCTCTATTTAATATGCTTAGTAAATGCAATTCCATGGACCATTGTGGAGAGAGAAATAAATAATTAGAGATACAAAAGATATTTTGTGTTATTTCTTAATAAGTGTGTTTAACTCTAAAAAGACACTTAATATAAATAAAAGAGAGTATTAAAAGACGGAGGGAGTATTCTAAACTGTGGTTAGGGTGTCCTATTCTTGGCAAGACACAATTTCCAAAACATTGTGTTAAAAAAAGTAGAATTCATCAACATAATTTGTTTTGTCATATAGTCTATAAATAAATAAATAAATGTAACGACATTACTCTCTCTGTCTCTTAATGTAAGACTTTTTAGAGTTGTGCACAAGTATTAAGAAAATAATTGTATAACATTAAATATAATATCAAATATTTATATTGTCTTTGTATTAGAAAAATGGATTATTGTTTATAAGGCAAAAAATAGTGAGAGAAGCAAAATTATATTTAATATTTGGGGTAATATTAAAAACTAAATAATTAATAATTATTTAGAATTTTAAAACATCATTTATTAAAAGATAAAAAAAATATCTTATATTAAGACACGGAGGGATTATATCGGATTAGAAACTTCTTATTAATGTGACTTCTTTTGAGTTTTAGTACGTTGATTTTGACGTGGACTATCATTATGAGATATTCCAAAAAGATAAGTTAACTCACATTCTAAGAAAAATGGAAAATTTTGCCTTCATATAACGGCAAGTATTTTATAAATTTTCTATTATTTTTGAATTTTATTAAAATTAAATTTTCTATTATTTTTGAATTTTATTGAAATTCATGTCGGTATAAACACATTATTAATTAAAATGATTTCAACCCGACAAATTATCTTTTGAATATACAATACATTTCTTAATAATCAATATGAGAATCATACTAAAATACACCAACTAACTACATTGGGCTAGTGACTCCTACTTTTATCAACTATATTTTTTGGAAATTGTGGAGGGAAAAGAAAAGGGTCTTTTACAATAATATATAACATTTAAAAAGTAATTACACTATTAGTGCACTCATAAAATATTTACACAATTAATACACTTTTTATATTTATTTACAATATTAGTGCAATTATGATTCCTTAATTTAGAGAATTAGTATGCAATTAGGATTCAATTCATAATAATAAGGAAATTTAAAATCAAGGAAAAATAACTACCATAATTAATAATTCAAATTCAAATATCTTGGATCTAACAACAAATTCAAATTCAAAAATAATAATTAAAATTCAAATATTCAAAGTTTGGCAACGTCATCTTCCTCCTCCCCTTCACCGTCGCTTCAACACCATGGACGCCGATCTCCTCATCCATTACGGCCACAACTGCCATTGTGACGAATGTTGATTTAGTCCAGAAATTAAAAGGAGAAAAAGATAAATTTTAGTGCAGTTGGTATCCAAATATTTATACAAAGGTAACCATTTTAGTTTTTGTGGGTAATCAAGAGAAATTTCAGTGCAGTTGGTAACCAAAACTTTCAAAGGTAACAATTTTAGTTTTTGTTGGTTACATTTGTATTAAGGTTTGGCTACCAACTGCACTATGAAAAAAAAAATCTATAATATATTTTTTATAATTAATTGGCAACCCAATAAAACTGAATTGGTTACCTTTGTATTAAGGTTTGGCTACCAACTACATTATAAAAAAATTCTACAATAGATTTTTTTTAATTAATTGGTAACCCAATAAAACTGAATTTGTTACATTTGTATAAAGTGTTAGCTACTAACTGCACTATTAAATAAAAAAATCTATAATAGATTTTTTTAAAATAAATTAAAAACCTAATAACACTGAATTGGTTACCTTGGTATGAATGTTTGGCTACCAACCTGCATTTATAAAAAATCGCAAAGAATCGTATTTATGAAAAAATCGCAGGTGGAGGATGGCGTTAATGGTGGAGGAGGGCGGAGGAGAAGGGCGTTAATGGCTGAGGAGGGCAGATGATGGGGACTGTCTAGTTTAATGGTGGAGGATGACGTTAATAGTGGAGGAGGGTGGAGGAGAAGGGCGTTAATGGTGGAGGAGGGCGGAGGATGGCGTTAATAAGTTGGGACTGTTAATGGTGGAGGAGGAGAAGACTGACAAAGGCTAAGGAAGCGTGATTTTTATTAAGGAAAGAGAAGGTGTGCTATATAATTTACTTATTAATTACTTAATTTAATAAGTAAATCAATATTAATCCCCTAAATTAAAGAATCCTAATTGCATACTAATTTCCTAAATTAAGGAATACTAATTGCACTAATATTGTAAATAAATATAAAAATGTATTAATTGTGTAAATATTTTATGAGTGAACTATTGTTGTAATTATTTTTAAAAATGTAATAGAATATGTAATTGTTCCAAAAGAAAATAAGACACCCCAACGAGACGAGATCATCTGTCCCAACATTAATGTACCATCTCCTGTCCCAATGCTAGGATTTAGATGCGTGGCACTTTTATAACAATAAAAAAATATAATCAGCTATCAGTCAAACTATATTCCTTTGCAATCAAGTGAGGAGACAAACATGTTGATGTTTAAAGCTATCACCTAAACTTTTGGTGATGATTTTTTTAGTTTTTATGATGAATGTTGACCATAATAAATACTCTCTCCGTCCCAAATTAATTGCTCAGTTCTAAGGCAATTATGAATTCCAACGGCATGCAGAAAATACAATCACATGCTATTATGATCAAATCTAAGTCTATAATCCATCTCTCGAATTCATATAGATTATCACGGTAATTGTTAGCTAGGTAATTAAGCAATAAGCATAAACCATGATAGACAATCCAAGAATAATCAAAAATAATTAATAGAGAAGCATACTAAAATAAACTCTGCAACAAGCTCCATTGTAATCTTAAACAAGAATTTAGTTCATGATTATTGAATTAAAACTAAGAATCCACAATTGAATAAACATTAAAAGAAAAAAAATAGAAGTAGAGAAGATGGAATATGTTTTCTGCAGATTTGATGCTCTTTTCTTACTCCTGCTTTGAATCTCCAATGGTCTCCAAGTTGCTTCAATCTCCAAATCTAATAAAAACTAGGGTTTTGTCCTAATCTACTCTACTCTAATCTAATGGAATCCTCCCTTAATCCTTGTGATTCTCCTCCTTTTATATGTCTCTTCATGTGTCTTTTAGAGTCCTTAAAGTCCTTGAAACATTCTTCTCTCCTCTTCAATTCATCAATCAATTTCGTACTCTTCGTGAATTTCTTTCCTCCTCAGCCAACACAAACCCTAACCTTAGCAAGGTACGATTTCCTTACCCACATTTCTTCGGCGATTATGCCGGGGAGGTGTAGAATTCGTGAAAGGTGTGAGACCCCAGATTTAATGAATAAAGATTTAATTTTCTCGAAATATTTTTTTAAATATTATAGTGTGGATTTGATATAATATTATAGTTGTGGGTAGTATTTATAAATTTTGCAAAGTATGCAAGTTGTAATATAATATTCGATTGGTCGGGGAATATCCGTACGACGGTACAATCATTGGTGGACCCCACAACGGAATTATTGTCGGAATGAGAAAACGACAAAAATATTTTTATGAAAATAACGGCGGAAGTTTTACCATTAATACTGTTGAACTACTCGGTAGTAAAAATACAGTAATACGCGTGGTTGCATAGTAGCACACGGTATTGATTATTGATGCTTATGTGATAAGTCACTCAGTTTTGTTTTATTGGTATTATTAATGTAATAAAATAGAATACTTTTATAAAGTTTTTCTATAAATAGAATATATTATATTCTATTATGCATAGTGTCTGCATAGTGTTTTGCATAGTAAAATCTTTTTATATAAAACAAAATACTTTTATAAAGTTATTCTATAAATAGAATATATTATATTTTATTATGCATAGTATTACATAGTGCTTGCATAGTATTTTGTATAGTAAAATCTTTTATATAAAACATAATACTTTTATAAAGTTATCTGCTTTTATTAGAAAATAATTAGAATATATTATATTTTATTATGCATAGTATTTGCATAGTGAAATCTTTTATAAAGTTATTCGTTTTATTAGATTATAAATAGAATATATTATATTTTATTTAAAAGATTTTGCTTTTAAATTTGGACCGTCAGATTAAAGTAAATCAATCTGGACTGTTCATGAGTTAGTTACTATGCGTATCCATTTTTCTATAAATAGAAGCTCATTCATTCATTATTTCTTATTTAATTCTTTGAAACTCTGAGAGAGAAACTATAGAGAGAAAGAAGAAAAGTGTTCTCGCTACTTCACTACTTTTATATCCAGTACTTTTTCTTTCTAAGGTAGGGAATATTATTTGTTGTACTCGTAAGGGTACTCTTTCTTTCTTATTTATGAAGAGAACTTTCGTTATTCCATTCTTTATTATTATGTTGAATAACTCAGATAATGCTGAGCTACCCTATACTTGGTGACATTCTTCTATTATTCCGTCTTTACTTATTCTCGTTGGAATATCATGTTCGTAAGCGTTTTTTCTTTGGACTCGATTAAAATCTTTATTATTTTGTTGGAATATCCTCGTCTCACATGCTTTTACGCTTCGGACTGGTTAAAATCTTTATTATTATTCTGTTGGAATATCCTGTCTATGCGTTTTACGCCGGACTTGATTCCGTCCTTATTACTCCCTCTGTTCCTAAAAGATTATCGTTTAAGGTTAATGCACACAAATTAAGAAATACAATTAATATCTAGCGAAAATACTATATTACCCTTATTAATTGTCTCAACCAATTATTCTCTTCCTAATGTTTCTTATTCAAGTCAACCAATTACTTCTTATTCAACCAATTACTACTTGGATTATAGCATTGAATTGAATAAGAATCATTGGGAAGTGAAGAAAACTTTAAATAAGAGAAAGCTTTAAATAAGGGTAAAGTAGGAAAAAAATAGCTAATGTGTATTGATAAACTCAAAACGACAATCTTTTTGGAACAAAAATTACTTCCTAAAACGATAATATTTTAGGAACGGAGGGAGTAGTATTCTGTTGGAATAACCTGTCTATGCGAAGTACCGCATGCATGGTGATTTCTGTTGTTATTCCATTCTTTATTATTTTGTTTTAACATCCACATGCGGCATTAATTTTGCCTCGACTCGGTTTCATTATTTAGTATTCTCGTTAGAATAACCTCGCCTATGGCAATACCGCATGCATGGTGATTTCTTTTGTTATTCCATTCTTTATTATACTCGGTTGGTTAAAGTTTTGACTTCTATACTCCATGAAATTAGTGGAATATCCTCGATATTCATACTTTATCTAGTATCTTTTCATGGAAATATTCTTCCGAGTATTCTTGAATTTTACTCTACAAAGCAAAGATCATGTTGACAATTTGGACGTTATTAGTTCTGAATAAATTAATTCTTGAACTTGTTTTATTGAATTCTTATATCATTGTCATCATCCTCATGTTTATATTTTTTGAAAGTCATCTCGTATTCTGTAGTGCATAGATGGACTTGGTATGATTATAACCGTAGAGATTATTCTTGTAATCATAATCGTAATGTTATAAATGATGTAGAAAAAGTCCTCATTGGCCCGTAGTGCATTGATGGACGCTTTTTGGTATGATTATGGCTATGGATTCTCTTTGTCAGTAGGCAAAGATGAATTATTTTATGGCATGATCGGGATAGTTGATGAAAACATGATTATCTTTAGTCAGTAGTGCATGGATAATTCATGGTCGTGATACTAAATAATATCATTGGTCAGAAGTGCAGGTGATTCAAGATGTGGATTATTTATTAAGTCGAGTCCCAATGATAAAAGTGATGAAAACCTTTTAAATCATAGAAGATAGTAGATTTTATTCCCTACTTGACTCTTCTAATGGATTGCTTGTTCACCGCAGCTTAAACTTGATAGTTATTATATTTTATCAGTTTAACATTGTTGAAGGCTAATGATAAATTATTCTGCATTATCTTAGTCATAATATTTCTTACTAGGCTAGTTGAGCTCACCATTTCTTTCACTGTTCTCTTCAGGAAATGAGAACGTAGCTGGGACTAGTCGGGAAACAGAGTGATGGTCCTAGATGGTGCATTAGTAGTCCTCACTATTCTGTGAAATAGTGTGATAATAATTGTAATGAGGACTCTTTTTGAGTTTGTATACTCTCGAGTAGATAATATTTGTATTCAAACTCACAGTTTATGTTTTGCCATATTGTATAATGCATAGTTGTATTATTAAGTTGTATTTGAATTACGTACCATGTATTTGGCGACTCAAGATGGGTCATGTATACCTATTTTGGGGGGCGCCACGGTTAGTATCAAAGCTTTAGGATATGATCCCCTGCCAAGATGTGAGACAAGAACTAGGAGGGGAGAGACGGGGAATTTCTTCGCTAGTATGACCTACCTAAGTTTATTTGGTATTTAATTGGCCTCACGAGTATAGGGATAATATGTGATATGTTAATTAACCCTTGTTTTGTGGCGAAGATTTGAAAACGACATCCGAGAACGTTGAGAATAGTGATGGAGCACATGAGACCGTGGAGACACCTCTAATCACCAACCAAGATAATGTGATTAGAGATATCCATGGTGATTGAGGAATTAAAAGTTGCACTCGTCGAGTCGCAAAGGTAGCAGAACCGAGAGTGAGGAAGAAGAGGAACCCGAGGAGGATTTATTAGAAGAACTTATTGATCAAAATGTAGAATTGCAAAATCGTATTCATGAGTTAGAAGAAGCGGTCAAGAACGGAAGACGGTCGTGGAGCAAAGGAATGTAACAATTCAAAATTGTATTACCCGATGCGCGATAATTGAACAGAGCGCTCTTTAGCAAGAGTATACGATATTAAAGTCGGAATCGAGAATTCAAATGTCAAGGAGCAAATTGAAAGAAGAAACAACCGAATGAGTGAGAATGAAAGATGCATGGGTAAAAGCCACACGACGACGCGTTGATATTGTGAAAAGAGAAGTCCGATCCAAGAAAGCTAAAATAGATGATATGTATTTCTCTTTTTCGACAGCAATTGGGAGAACCCATCATCGAGTTTTGGATTACCCTATACATTGCGGTCAACCCCAATTTGATATGGATCGAAGGCTAATGATTCAGATCATGGAGCAGGAGTACGACGAAGAAGTTGAGGGTGGAATATGCCCTATAGCGAAAGTTAATTCCAGTGGTAATGACGACACCAAAGACTGTCCCGAACAAGTCAAATTCGATAGTTTAAGGGAGAGCATTTTTCGTGACGACGAATCGAATGAAGTTATCACGGGTTAGTTAATTATAAATTCTTGCGAAGTCTATACCTTATTCGATACCGGTTCTACCTATTCTTTTATCTCTCTTGTTTGCGCTCAACGTTTAAATTTGACTTCGGAGAAATTAGACTTTGACTTATCGGTTGAAACTTTGATAGTAGAAACCTTCGTTACCTCCACTGTTTATAGATCTTGTTGTTCAAATCAACACTTTCACGTTACCTGTCGATCTTATCTCTTTGAAAATACTTACCTTTGATGTGATTTTTGGAAACGATTGGTTAACTACTCATCATGCTTTTTCGTAAGGTTGTTAGCTTTCATACTCCTAACAACGTGTTATGCGAATTCAAAGTAACCAAACCACTAAAGTCAATCATTGTCATATCAAGCCATAAATAAAGAGCCCCGATCCTTTCGTTGTTGACTTTCTTGAGTCCCAGCGATAAAAGTGATGAAAAACCTTTTAAATCATAGAAGATAGTAGATTTTATTCCCTACTTGACTCTTCTAATGGATTGCTTGTTCCGCTCTTGCTTAAACTTGATAGTTATTATATTTTATCGGTTTAACATTGTTGAAGGCTAACGATAAATTATTCGCATTATCTTAGTCATAATATTTCTTCTTGGGCTAGTTGAACTCACCTTTTTTTTTTCACCTTCTCTTCGTGAAATGAGAACGTAAATGAGACTAATTCAGAAGCAGTGATGGTCCTAGATGGTGCATTAGTAGTTCTCACTATTCTGTGAAATAGTGTGATAATAATTTTAATGAGGATTCCTTTTGAGTTTGTATACTCTAGTAGACAATATTTGTATTCAAACTCACAGGTTTATGTTTTGTCGATTGCATTACATACGGTTGTATTATTAAGTTGTATTTGAATTCTGTACCATGTATCTGGAGACTCAAGATGGGTGATGTATTTTGGGGCATCACAAAAGGTAGGCCCACAACTCAAAGTGGGAGAACTACATGAAGAGTTTCACCGAAAAATAACATTATTTCACCGGATCCAGTTCTAAAGCGCGAATCTGGATTTTGATCAACCCATCCTTGAAGACGCTTCGAACGGAAGTTCAACATCACCATATATGGCTGGTCAACAACAAAAGAATGTCTGGCAGACAAGCGTGGAAAGGCAAGGCGAGGAAGTAAGTAGCGAGCAGATAAATGTTGTGCAACTGGAGATACTCAAGGCATTGAAAGAAGCACGGGAAGAAAAAAATGATGATGGCTATGATGCTCGAGATGTAGAGGAAGTAAGAGGAAATGAGGAATTTCTGCCAACAGTTGATTTAAACCCCCACTTTCAAGGTCATATATATTCCAAGGCAGTCCACAGGGAGAACGAGCAGGAGTGGAAGACAACAACAACTACAACAGCAGCAAATAGAATTAGACTGTACCACCACTAACGGAGAATTAGTCGATTCCAATCATTAACTTGAAACCCCAGAACAGTGGTGACATGCCACAATCCAGACTGGACGCAAGCCAACCTTAGACAAACATTATCTCGACCACAATCCCTGCATTTTCACAAGTGAAGATACCAACCATCCCGAGCCATGTCCAACAAACAAGCCAACAAGCATAACCAACGCAAGCTTTGCACGATGCAAGTGTGCATCATTCGATCTCTTTACCATACACACTGCAAACGAATCAATACATCCCAACACTCCAAAGAGTCCATACCACGAGCCAATATGTGATCAATCAACTTCACAAGAAGACATCTCGACCTTCGGAGTTAAACTTTACTCGACCCTACCTGTAAGACCCGAACTTTTTACGAATAAAGATTTAATTTTCTTTGAATAGTATTCTAAATATTAAGGTGATAATTTAATAAATGCTATAGTTATGAGTGATATGTGCAAATTTTACAAAGTAAGAAGTTGTCATAAAATATTTGTTTTGTCGGGGAATATTCGTTTGGTCGAGGAATATTCTTTTTGTTGGAGAATATTTGTACGATGGCGCAATCATTGGTGGATCCCAAAACGGAATAACTGTCGGATATAGAAAGCGATAGAAATAACTTTTTTATAAAAATAACGGCAAAACTTTTACCGTTAAACTGTTGAAATACCCGGTGATAAAAGTACAGTAATAAACGTTGTTGCACAGTAGCACACGATATTGCACAATATCTCTGATTATTTATTCTTACGTAAGAATTCACTCAGTATTTCATTCAATAATTACCACAATAGTTGCTGCATAATATCTCATATTATTAATTCAGTAATTGTTATAGTAACGTCTGCACTATATTTTATATTATTAAATCAATAACTGACACGACACAGTTACTCATATTATTATTAGCATTATTGACAATGTCTAGAAAGTTCTGTCGATGAAAAGGGTTAGGTTATTTAATTGTGCGTCAGTAAGGAGAAATCCTTATCGGAAAGCCCCCTCTTTCCTGAGAACGATCTGGTTTTCAATATTGTGAGTTATAATATTAATGATGAATAATTGTTGATAGATTAAAAATGTGTTGATTGAAGATAAATGATTTGTGGTAGATATTTATTCA
Organism: Panax ginseng; assembly: GCA_020205605.1. NCBI lineage: Eukaryota > Viridiplantae > Streptophyta > Magnoliopsida > Apiales > Araliaceae > Panax > Panax ginseng. The sequence goes on along the minus strand of CM035127.1, from coordinate 18,065,802 downwards.
AATTTTGAAATAAATAGAGGGGTTTGTCATGAGGCGTTTATTGTAAGTTTGACTTATTATTCCATGGGGGAACGTGCTAATTTTCAAACCGTCGACATAAAATTATTTTAGTTTTTGTTTTATTATTATTATAATAGTAATAAAACAATTTTTTTTATATACATCAAAAAACTTTTTATAATATATATAAAGTTATTTATTTTATTAGAATAATTTAGATGGATAGTAAAATCAAACAAAATTTAGAAAATCCATGAATGTTTACTATTTAGTTCGTGATTTTCTTTTAAATAGTGCCCTGTCATTTTCCTAGAAAACTTTTTATATAAAACAAAAATCTTTTTATAATATATATAAAGTTATTTGTTTTATTAGAATTATTTAGATAAATAGTGATGAATAGTAAAAATCAGACGAAATTTAGAAAATCCGTGAATGCTTACTATTTATTCCGTGATTTTCTTTTAAATAGTGCCATGTCATTCTTTTATAAATAGGTTGCTTAGTTAAGAATGAAAAATCACACCAGAATTAGAGAATTCTTCTTCTATAATATTGTGTGTATTTCTTTCGAGTATAAGGATACTTTGAGTGTAGCAAATAGTGCAAGATTTTCTCAAGATAATCTCCGTTATACCAGTCAGATTTAGTCTCGTTCTAAGGTAAATGATGTCTTCATACTCATAATGGATGTCATTATATTCCTTATTAATATGTGGAAATAACATGTCTACACGGATTACCGCATGCCTGGTGAATAGCATTTCGTATTCATTCTTTATTAAGTTGTGAAAATGATATATCTGTCTACGCGGATTACCGCATGACGGGTGAAAATTGTAACAACCCCAAATTCGGGTCACTTGAACCTCAAACCTAGTGTGTAACGGTACTTCCTTCATCTTAATATATACCACATTTATTCATAAATTAATGAACACAATCCGGCTTTTATACCAATTAATACATTATTCCCTTCTATTCTAGAATCTGTAACCTTTACAATCGGTTATTATATCTATAGATCGCTCATGATCTAATCTATCCATTTTAAATAATATATTTCATATTGATATATTAATTGCGAGTATTTATAACTCATAATCCAAATTAAATATTCTTCTGTGCAATGTTCTTAAACTACAAATGTATAACATCAACGTTCATCTAACATAGCTAGAAACTACGCAATTATGTGTTCTAGCCCTTAGCATTTCCAAGTATAATTACTCTAAAGAGAACATACCAATGTGTTAGTTTGTTACTATAGCACAAATCATCTTTCATCAAAATTTCTTCTTATGAAGCTTCGTCTATTCTGAATTCTTTAACACTATGGTCATCTGCTTATATTGACCATTATCTGTAAAATTTATTTGCAAGGTTGAGCACGACGGCTCAGCAAGTCCCACAGTCTACACATTTCATGCTGCACATAACATAGAAATTTCATATATTCATGCATCATAAGTTTTAGCCAATGCATCTACTTATGATTCATACATCTCATGATATGCATTTCTATGTGCATCAAACTTGTCATATAACACATATAAACTTCATGTTGTATAACTAACATGTACTTCACCTATTTCATACTTTGTACTTAGTCACATAACATTCATATAGCCAACTAGTTCACATAAGACAACATATTTCATTAACTACCATAAACACATGATTTACTTCACATTATCACATAAGAGCAAGTTACTAAAGAACTTGCCTCTCAAAGCGTTCCTTGCGCGGTTAGGAGAATTCGTCCTGCTATTATCCTATACGATTAAGTGTGTATAGAACCACAATTAGCCACATAATGACGCTTATTAGTTACTTATGTTAGATCTACTTTACATTTCATCGTTCTTCCCCTTTTAACCTTAATACACAATGTTCATTCACGTGTTTAAAACTTACTAGGACACTTTCTTGTCCATTCGGTTATTACGTTAAACTTCATTTTACGTCTTATTATGTTTCTTTTTTTCTTTACACTTAACATATAATTAACTCAAGTTTTGAAAAACTCGCGCACACCAGCGTTTTATCATCTACTAATTCTCATTCATAATTTGCTTCAACTGATAACTCACAGCATCGATGAGCATCTATTTGATTAAATAATTAATCATCACCTCATAACTTAACCTGGTAGTTGTCATTTCGACTTATATTAAAGTATAAATCCCTTCACATTTCTTTTATAATATTCGCGTAAAAATATGTGATTAAACTTTTTATAGCCTCAGACGTCACAAGTTGACCGACTCTAGTCGATTTAATTTACTTCGACAATTCCCGACTCGTCAGTTTCTAATTATTTTTATTATATTGAAAGCCTAATACCCTCATTAAGCCTTCTTAACTACTTTATTATTCATCTTAATCTTCGTCTAATATTATTAATTATTTAATAATATGTTAGTCCTTTACAAATATTATTAATCATTTAATAATATTTTATTCATTTACAAATATTATTAATTACTTAATAATATTTTAATCACCTCCTAATATTATTAATCATTTAATAATATCTTAATCCTTTATAAATATTATTAATCATTTAATAATATTTTAATCTCTTACTAATATTATTAACTATTCAATAATATTTAAATCAATTAGTAATATTATTAATTATTTAATAATATTTTAATTACATTCTAATATTATTAATAATTTAATAATATTTTAATCATTTTCTAATATTATTAATCCTTTAATAATATTTTAATCAAATAATATTATTATTAATTATTTAATAATATTTTAATTATTTAAAACTTATAAATAATTTTAATTTAATTATTTATCTCTTACTATTTAATTTATTTAGCAAACATAACATGCCATACACATACAATTTTATTTAAAATGACCAAATTACCCTCCAAAAATCTTAATACATCATATTAATGATCCTTAGTCACTAAAATCACATTATAGAATTTTATGACTTATTATAACTTAATTTCCTCAATTATTTTTAACTCATCCATAGGTATTAAAAATACATAATCAACTTATTATTTTTCCATCTTCTGGAAAACTTCAACATATAATATTTTAGGCACAAAATAATTTTTCTGGAATTTTTCATTTTGCTTAAGTATTTTTCAAAAATCTGTTTTTAGTTCGTAACTTAGGAAAGTTAGCTATACCATGCTCAACTCCAAAAATTCTCAACTCTTGGCAGAATCTTACACGTATTAACATGAACTTCTAGCTTAAATTTTGCGATCATCGGAGTTATAAACTTTAGTTATAGCCATTTTCATCGGAAAAATCCAAAAATTAAAATTGACATAACTCGATCGATATAAGTCGGAATAAGATCATCTTTGGACATGAGCTACTTTATATCATATATTTTCATGTCACAAAAGGACAAAATTTATTTCAATAATTAAATGGCCAAAAATACCCCTACAAAGTTTTGGACAGTTTATTTTTCGGTATTTCCAGATTTTGCCTACTTTACTAAAAACTGTCCAAACAAAAATCTAAAAGGAATTTTTCAGTGATTTAATTTGGAGATGTTAGAAGACTCATAGATCTAACTCCAGAAATTGACCACTCAAAAATGCAAAATAGAATGAGAGATATGATCGTTCGAATTTCATGTTTCGTTTTCTGGAAAATCAGTTTTTCTATCCTTTATGATTTCAAAGAAAACTTCCATGATCTCTTATTTAATCAAAAATTATCCATCATAAATCAACATAATACATCCTAATACTTCTTATACTCAAGGATCTACCATGATCCATGATTAATTTCATCAAACTCTTACCATAACCAAGCAAAACATACTATAAACCAAGAAAATTACAAAGTTAGCTAGGTTAGAGAACTTTTAAACCTTCTATGCTTGGATGATGGATGATCTTTCATGGTAGTTTAGCTTGCTAGATCTTCTCCTTCTTAGCCTCTCCCTCCAACCATGGCCTCCCTCATTCCTTTCCCTCTTAAGCTCTCAAACTTTCTCTAGTGTTTTGGGTGAGAGTGAGGGAGAAAACCTATAGTTTCTTCTTTCTATTCTTTCTTTTTCCTCTCTCCTCTTTTCCCCCTCATCTATGGCTGCCCTCTCTCTCTCTCCTTTATTTCTTAATGGGTGGGTGTGGAGTTTGGAATGAGACAATATTGCTTTGTTTTATTTCCTTTTATTTAGTTAAAATAATTAAAGGTTTAATATTAATTAATAAAGTGGGAACTAGATCCACTTTTTAAGGAGAGTTAGTGAGAGTTGTTGGGGGAGTTGGTGATTGCCCATGTGCCGAAATTTCTAGCAGATTTTGGTCAAGTGGGTCCTACTTTTATTGCCTCATTTTGCATGCTTAATCCCGTCTGACTATTTTAAAGTTAATAGTCGATTCTTACTAATGTCGACACTCCCAACGTCATGGACATATCCGTTTCTTAACATTCCTCTCTGAATTTTAAGTTTGACTTTTCTCCATAAAAGTCAACTATTCACTTTGACCAAAAAGTCAACCCCGACACATTTTGTGTTTATATTCTATTCCTACTAATTTCGATGTTCCAAACTCAAATATCTAATCTGCGTCTTCATAGTCCACTCCTATCTTCAATATATACTTTTTTCCATAAAAGTCAACTATTGACATTGACCAAAAAGGCATCCCTATTATATTTTGTGTTTACAACATTTTCTGACTAAACTTGACATTCCAGATGCAACCGATCAGTCCGTGCTTAAAAATTCTATCTCTTAGTCAAATTTTGAGTTTTAACTTACTTCATTTTTATTGATTATTCATATTAGCTTGTCTTTTTAACCCTTAAATATTACATCCTTACACTCTTACAAGAATCCCATGCTGGAATCACTATTCATGCAACGTTCTAGTTTAGTTCACTACTGAACTCTTACGAAATTTCTCTCATCGATTAACTTTATCGAATTACGTTAACATAGGTATTACTTTACTACCTCTTTCATTTATTTATTTTGTTATCCAATTCATGGACATACAACATTTATTCTTAGCCCAAGTCTCATCTGACTTTCTTCGGCTTTTAACCACCTGCTTTTTCTCAGGTATTAATATCTACAATATTTCTATCATTCACCTTCAAATCTCTTTACCCTCTTTTAGATATTAAACCATAATATAGGTTCTTTTCAAAAAATTTAATCATTCTTCTATTTTCAAATCATTCCTCTATTTTCAAATCTAGATTTTATTTTTTAAACCTTCATTTAATTATTTGAGACAAGTCTCATAAATTTTTGGGTTGTCACACTAAGTCCCACGTGATGATGTCAAATATACGAGTAGAATCAACTTTTATAATCGACAAAGTTAAAGCTGTTCAAGCTACAGACCCAAAGCTGATAAATATGAAGAAGAAGGTGGAAGAAGGTGTTATTTCATAAGCAAGAATCGACGAAGAAGGAATAATTCGAGTTAACTCCAGACTTCGTGTTCCTAACGACTCTGATTTGAAGTATAATCATGATAGAAGCACACAACACACCGTTTGTAATCCATCCTAGAAGTACCAAATGTATCGTGATCTTCGACATACATTTTGGTGGAGCAATATAAAAAGAGCGATCGCAGAGTTTATCTCAAGGTGTTTAACTTGTCAACGTGTCAAGGCAGAGCATTAAGTACCAAAAGGTCCATTGTAACCACTTAAAATTCTAGAATGGAAGTGGGAACACATAAAAATGGATTTCTTTACAGGTCTTCCCAAGATTTCTCAAGGCATAGATGCAATTTGGGTTATTGTTAATAGATTAACCAAGTCTGCTCATTTCTTGCATATACGAGAAACTTATTCATTTGAACGTCTTGCTCGTATATACATAAATGAGATTGTAAGACTGCATGATATGCCAGTATTCATAGTTTCTGATCGAGACCCTAGATTCACTTCACAATTTTGGACTAGCTTGCAGAAAGCTATGGGCATTAATTTATGATTCAGTTATGCATATCATCCTCAGATGGACGGGCAGTCAGACTATTTAAACTCTTGAATATCTATTGAGACTTTATGTAATAGACTTCAAAGGAAGTTAGGACAAGTACTTATGATTGGTGGAATTCTCCTACAACAATAGTTATCAAGCAAGTATAGGCATGGATCCATTCGAGGTGTTTTATGGACGAAAGTGTCGTTCTACAGCATATTGGGATGAGGTGGGTAAAGCAACATTGTTAGGACCAGAGTTGGTACGCATGACTATGAAAAAGATTCAAATGATCCGACAACGTATACAAATAATATAAGACCGATAAAAGAGTTATGATTTTCTTCATTGAAGGGACGTGGAATTCAATGTCGGAGACCATGTATTATTACGTGTTGCTCCATGGAAAGGAGTTACGAGATTCAAAAAGAGAGGAAAGCTCAACCCTCGATTTATTGATCCATTTGAAATCCTCGATCGAGTAGGAGCTGTGGCCTATAGACTCGTCTTACCGCCAAACATGTCTCGTACGTGTTCATAACACTTTTTACATATCCATGCTACGTATATATGTGGAAGACCCAAACCACATTATTGAATTAGAACCACACGAGATAGCAGAAGATTTAACTTATGAGAAGGTACCTGCCAAGATCTTGGATAAGAAGGAACATATTCTACGCTCAAAGGTTATACCTCAAGTTAAAGTTTTATGGAGAAACTATGATATTGAGGAAATGACCTGGGAGCTATAATCTAAAATGAAAGCAAGTTATCCTCACCTCTTTGAAATACCATGCACTTACATCAATTTCGAGAACGAAATTTCATAAGAACGGAAGGTTGTAAGACCCCAACTTTTTATGAATAAAGATTTAATTTTCTCTAAATAGTATTGTAAATATTAAGGTGATAATTTAATAAATGTTATAGTATGAGTGATATGTGAAAATTTTACAAAGTAAGTAAGTTGTCATAAAATATTTGTTTTGTCGAAAAATATTCTTTTTGTTGGGGAATATCCGTACGACGACGCAATCATTGGTGGACCCCACAACGGAATAATTGTTGGATATATAAAGCGACAGAAATAACCTTTTTATAAAAATAACAGCAAAACTTTTACCATTAAATTGTTGAAATACCTGGTGATAAAGGTACAGTAATACACATTAACAGTAGCACACGGTATTGCACAGTATCTCTGATTATTGATTCTTACGTAAGAATTCACTCAGTATTTTATTCAATAATTGCCACATTAGTTGCTGCATAGTATCTCATATTATTGATTCAATAATTATTACAGTAACGTCTGCACAATATTTTATATTATTAAATCTATAATTGTCATGACACAATTACTCATGTTATTATTAGCATTATTGACAATATCTAGAAAGTTTTGTTGAGGAAAGGGGTTAGGTTATTTAATTGTGCGTCAGTAAAGAGAAATCCTTATCGGAAAGCCCTATCTTTCCTAGGAACTATATGGTTGTCAATATTGTGAGTTATAATATTAATGATGAATAATTGTTGATAGATTAAAAATGTGTTGATTGAAGATAAGTGATTTGTGTTAGATATTTATTCAATTTTTGATATAAATAGAGGGGTTTGTCATGAGGCGTTTGTTGTAAGTTTGACTTATTATTTCATGGGGGAACGTGCTAATTTTCAAACCATCGACAGAAAATTATTTCAGTTTTTATTTTATTACTATTATAATAGTAATAAAATAGAAAACTTTTTATAATAAATATAAATTATTTGTTTTATTAGAATAATTTAGATGAATAGTAAAAATCAGACGAAATTTAGAAAATTCATGAATGTTTTTAGTTCGTGATTTTCTTTTAAATAGTGTCATGACATTCTCCTATAAATAGGTTGCTTAGTTAAGAAAGAAAAATTGCACCAAAATCAGAGAATTCTTCTTCTATAATATTGTGCGTATTTCTTTTGAGTATAAGGATACTTTGAGTGTAGCAAATAGTGTAAGATTTCCTCAAGACAATCTCCGTTATACCCGTCAGATTTAGTCTCATACTAACGTAAATGATGTTACTTTCTTCATGCTCATAAGGGTTGTCATTTTATTCCTTATTACTCTGTGGGAATAACCTGTCTACGTTGATTACCGCATGCCTGGTGAATAACCATTCGTATTCATTCTTTATTAAGTTATGGAAATGATATATCTGTCTACGCGGATTACCGCATGACGGGTGAAAATTCATTTGCAATTTCGATCGTATATTCTTTCATACTCGTATGGGATATAATTTCATATTTTTCCATTTATGGTATGAAATTATTGTTTGTTTCCATAATTTTATTATTAAATGGTGAAAATTCCTGAAATTAGTAGAATATCCTTAATAGTTTGCGCTTCATCTCATTTCATTGGAATATTGGTTTGAACTTTTTTATAAAATTTTAATCTATTCATCCGGGGTACTATTCATCCAAGGTACAATTCATGTCAGATTACTATTCACGACGGAATTTAGTTTCTTTTATTTGTCCAAACTATATTTGAAATTTGAATCTTAAATATCATTCTTGAATTTTACTCCACAATTAGCGATCATGTTGACAATTTGGACATTCTTGAACTCTGGATAAATTAAATTATAAATCTCTAATTATATCCTTGACCTCACTTGATTCATTCTTTATATCATTGTTATCATTCCTCATGCTTATATTGTGGTGAAAGTCATCTTTGGCCTGTAATGCAAAGATGTACTGTTGATTGGTATGATTATGACCAGGAATTATGTATTGGTATAATCATGACCTTTAATATTACAGATAAAGGTTTGTGGTAAAAATTCTCTTTGGCCCGTAGTGCATAGATGGACAAGTGTTTGGCATGATCTTGACCACTGGTGATACAAACGAATATCTTTGGCCCATACGTAGTGCATAGATATAATTCGTTAATTGAAAATAATTATTGATTGGTTTTATAGGGATAAAATATTGATGATGGACTTTTAAGTCATAGAAGATAGTTTACATCATGCTCTACTTGACTCTTCTAATGAAATGTTATTTTCGCTGCAGTTGTTGATCTAAAATTTATTGTCCATTATATTTTATCTGATTTATCATTTTTGAAGGCTAGAGATAATTTATTCCTCATTATCTTATTCATAATATTCTTTACTAGGCTAGTTGAGCTCGCCCTTTTCCTTTTTGTTCCATTGTTCTTCTCAAAAAATGAAAGTGTAGCTGAGACTAGCTGGGGAGTGGAGTAATGATCCGAGATAGTTACTATAGAAGTCTTCACTATGTTGTGAAATAGTGTGATAATAGTTGTAATGAGCTAGGACTTAATTTGAGTTTGGATATTTTCGTATTATGTACGATGCAATATTTGTATTCAAACGCATAATATGTGTGGTCGTATTATGAACGGCAGTTTAATAGTTGTAAATATGAAAGTTTGTATTTGGATTGTATATCATATATTTTAGCGACTCAAAATGGGTTGTGTGGACCTATTTTGAGGGCGTCACACTACCAAGCACATATTAGGAGACAACCTTACCCGGTAGGGTATATTGAGCATCCCTCGCAGTTTCCAAAACAGAATGGGGAGAAAGGAAACGCCAGGGAGCATATTATCAGGTTTGTGGAGTCAATGTCTCTATGGTTGGGTTATGATGTAGTGAACAATCACAACCTGTTGATAAGGGAATTAAATAAGACTTTGATGGATAGTGCCTTCAGTTGGTACTATAATTTGGAGAAAGGGTCAATCCATGATTGGGATGATCTAAACTTGTAATTTTTTAAGAAAATTTTCTATGTGTAGAAACAAGTAACCATTGTAGAGCTCATGTGATTCAAGTAGAAGTCGAACGAGGAACTATCAAATTATGTAGACATATTTAAGGCCCAAGCACAGAAGTGTTCAGAACCAATTAAAGAAAAAAAATTGTGTTAACATATGTAACAATGGTGCTTTAGATGCCTTCAAGCCCCATCTCATTACAAAAATATGTGACTCATTTGCGACCCTCTCGTCTTTTGCCCAAAACATGGGAGGAATCATGAAATTTCCCACTAGCCATGCGACAGTTACATGGAAGGGCAAGAGGACGACAATTGTGATTTTGGCAGATTCCCAGTCAAAACCACAAGGAGAAAATGTGGACCCAAGTGCAAATTAAAGTTCACATGACCTAATTGAATTAAATATAATAATTAGGGTTCACATTATGATTAAATGAAAAGACGGAAGAGACGAAAATAAATAAGCAAGACTTGAGAGAAGCCTCCACAAGTCTCGAGGCAGAAGATACATGGAGGCGACTCATTTTGAGAATTGATTGAGGGATTGGATTGTGGCTAGAAGGACATGACGATTGATAGACATGTAATTAATATATTTTAATATTCCCATATTTATTATTTTATATGTTTATTTTATTTAACTAATACATTTTATTTTGTTTAGTAGGAAATGACGTTTATTTTTCTTGGAGAGCAAATAAAGGATTTATATCTAACTTTTTAATATGAAAAAAGACTCTTGGAGGATTACCATATAGAGATGGAAGTCAAAAAAAAAATAAGAGAAAAAAGGGAACAAAACTGTCCGAGTTCAATGAACCTAAATTAAGGCACACATGTATTCTCTCTATAAATAGACCTCTTGTTTTAGAGAGAATGATACCACTTATTATTTTCTTTTGTTTAGTTTTTCACTGGTGTAGAAGGGAGTAAGATATTTAAAGTTTGTCTTTTCTCTTATTCCAATCATATGTGGAATTACTGTCAGGGAGTATTTGTATCTTTCTTTTATTGATATAATAGAAATTATCTTTTAATTATTGTTCTTATTTCATGCAAATAGTAGTACTAGTATTATTTGTTTTTGTTTTTAATTCCATGGCTAGCTAAATTTCTAATACCTAGGATGATGATGAAATTATGTATTTCATAATAATATTATCTTTCCGTTCCGAAATTAATTAATGTCTAATTTTTTTCGCCTTCATGTTTTCTTCCACATAAATTGCATATGATTCTTATATTGATTGCGAGGTTTTGATAAATTATAATTAATCTGTGAATTTTTCATAACTTACGCTTGCCCATATTAATTATATGAATCATTATTTTTAAAGGGAAGGGAAGATAATTTGGGAATTAATTTAGGAAATAAGAAATTATTTATTATGTTAATATTTGGTGGATTCTGATTCCTAGGTATCCTTTCTCATTAATAGTTTCCGTTATTAATTAATAGTTTGCATATGTAATAAATTTTCTCCACCATTTTTGTTTATAATTTGCCTCAAATACTAATTAAGGATATATTAAAGAATTGATCTAGTCTCCGTGGTTCTACCTATACTTGCCAAATCTACAATAGACGTTGTGCACTTGCAGTACATAATTTTATCACATCTACGATCTGGGCATTACTTTGGAGACTAAGGGTAGTTCTGAAATTTTCCCAAGGTCATGTGCCTAGCACGTGACCACTTTTCAGGAAACTCTATAAATACTCCTTCCATTCCATTGAGGAAGAAAATTTTTTGGACTCCCTTTGGACTTTGGACTCTTGGAAGATTGAAGGACTTGGACATTCCCTCTCAATCCAAAGCACTTAAGAAGGCTCTCTGAATCTCTACTACCTTAACAAGGTTTCCGGATTCTAGGAGTTTTGTCACGCGTTATTAGAGTAATTGCTCACATGTTCTTCTTCCCTCTTCAATTCATCAATCAATTTCATACTCTTCGTATATTTCTCAACTTCTCAGTCAACACGAAACTCTAACCCTAGCAAAATACGATTTCCTTGCCCACAACCTTAAACTTTAAATGCTTTCTCCCTTAGAAAAAAAAGGACTCAAAATTGCTTTCAATATAAAGCACACACATTTTTATTTGGAATGACACAACTAACACATACACTTTTAGAATTGTATAATTTGTTTAGGCACAAGACGTACACTATATAAACACAAACTTATATTCATGGAATGACACATTTTATTTTAATTTGAGAACTTATTTAAAATTTTAGAAAAACAATAAAAAAACGGTAACCGTAATTAACGGAAGTTGATGGTATTTAACACATTCCTTTTATTTAAGCAAGCTCCCGAATGGTTGGAATCTCGATTTCGTATCAATTTTATGAAGTCACATTATTTGGGTCAACATATTATTTAAAGTCAAAAATCGAATGAATTGATACGTCTATTTAAATTTATACCGACCAGCGACTCTGAAATATTGGCACACTTAATTAAAATCTATATTTGAAACCAAGTTGAACAAAAGCCGATTTTTTCCGGACATCACTCAAGTCATCCCAAGAATTACATATTTTTCAAATATTTAAATTACACAAATCTAGCTGACAGTAAGTACCAACAGTGCTTAGGATCCCTCCATTATACTTTTCACTTATTTTCTCTCAATACATATTTATCGACATAAATATTGTTTTAATGACTATACTAACAACACAATTATTTGTGATGAATTATATAATGTGTTAAATATAATATTTATAACAATATGTACCGACGAAAATTGGGTAAAAAGCGTAAAGGAGGGAATTCTACTCCCATACAATAGCATTAATTATGTTTTGGATTCATAGAATAAAATAGAGAAATGAAAAAACAAGAGCGTATTTGATGATTATTTTGGAGAATAAACTATTCCAATGAAATGAAAATTCTTTCCATCCATTTATTTTTTTATTCCATGTGAAGAAGGTGGAATAAAATTCATTCTAATGAAATGAATATATGTGATAATTTTGTCATTATATAACAACACCCACCACCTACAACAACCAAAAATATACTTAAAATACCTTAAAATCATTTTATTCTATCTTTTATTCTATTCCTTCGATCTAAAAGGCAACATAATAGTTATATAATGGTAGTTGCAGAGAGCTATGTGCAGAAGCTCTACTTTGAGAATTATTAAAAAATTATCGCCAAAAGCCCTAAATGAGTTGGGGTTATGAGTATTTGAATGGATTTTTCAGCAATCGCAAAGAAATAAGAACATATATCAATTGCAGAATAAAGTTTATTCAGCTTTGATGTTATTATAAATAACTTGAAACAATGCCCAAAATTCTAACTTAGCTTCAGAGGCCTAAAATATAGTACAATAAAGTGGACAACCCATTTATTAAAGAGTCACTAAAAGTGAGTCTAAATCCTCAAATAAGACAATGAGGGCTTTCCATCAAGGCCTGTCTGGTAGCGATGCTTGAGGAAGTCTCTTATGGTAGTTTCTTTGTAGTTTGGAGGATTTTCTTCTGATAGCAACTCTTTTATTGGGCCATATAGTCTCGAGGCACTTGCTTCCTGAAAATGCATTCTGAAAAAACTAGCCACTGAAACTCTTGGGGTGCTTTTGTTGTTAGCCAGCACTCTGTGCCGGGCGCTTGTGAACTTATCATTGCTGATGAGCTGCACATAAAACACTACTATAATATGTTATATGTTTACTACAACACGTCTCAAGACAAGCTAGAGTACCTCTTTTTACTAAAAAGTGACATGACGTTTCAATTATTTCACTAATGAAAAGTAGTTGCCCTTGGCTTTTATTTAGACTAAAATGCAAAAATTCTGTCATGATTTTATCATTATTTGGAGATATGGTATCTAACTTTACATAATAGAAAATAACTATCTTGTAATATAATTAATAGTGCAAAATTATTCGTTTTGCACTGCTTATATCTTAAAGGGTATAATTTTGCACTTATAATTGTACTTTGAGAGTGGAATATCATACAGACACAAAATATATGGTAGAGTTTTGCATTTTAATCTTTTATTTAATACTCCTCCCGTTCTACAATTAAAAATAATCACACTCATCAATTCTTTTTATCCCACAAAAAGAGTCTTATATTTTCTTCATCATAACTATAATATCATGTCATTGCTATTAATTTTATTATAATGACATCACTATTTGTAAAATGTGCAAATACATGCTTAGTATTTGCCAATATGACCCTTTCGTGGGACAGAGAGAGTATCAATATTAATTTACAACTTTATATAAATAAAATGCATAGATTTATAATGCGAGACTGTCATATTAGGACAAAGGATGTATTTTCAAATTCGAGTTCATTTGGTTTTCTAATGAAGAAAGTGAACAATATCTATAAACTTGTGAAAAGACAATTACTTGCCTGGAGAAGATCAGCAACATTTACTATAAGAGCTCCTGGCAAAGGGGGAATGTTAACCCACTGATTTTCATATAACACTTGGAGTCCACCCAATTGGTCTTGTAAAAGTACAGTAAGGAAGCCAATATCAGAATGGATGCTAACGCCGAGTGTCAATTCTGGTTCAGGGCATATGGGATAGTAATTTCCCATGAGCATAAGCCCCTTACCACAATCCATCTCTTTCAGGTGGTTTGGTTTGAGTCCAAGAGCCTCAGAGAACAATTCTAGCAAAGTATTTCCCAATTTCTTAACATAACTTGTGTATTCAATCATTATATCTCTGTAAGTCATACAAATACATAACAAAAATGAATTTCTCTAATTTTGCACATACCCTAATTAAATCATAAGTCTAGCAATCAATAAAGATTTTGCACATACCTGCAAACAACTGGCAATTCTTTAGGGTCAGGTGGATTAGGAGCCATAGTGCATTCAGTTGTATCCCTCCAGTTAGCTGCTGGAGGACTATACAGAGAAAAATTGCTATTAAAATAAAATGGTCGGGTTGTATCGCGCGAATAATACTGTTTCTTCAGCTCAGTTTCTTGCTCATTAAATCGACGTACTCCTTCAAGCATTTCATCCAAAATCCTAACCGGAATTCCATGATTTACCACCTGAAAAAATCCCCAAATTTCGCAGGCATTTTTAACTTTGTCTATAATCTCACCGCGTATAGTTGCATCTGTTTCAATGCCTTTGAAGTCTATGACTGGAACACCAAAGTGGGAATTTTGAGGGCAAGAATTCTGATTAACAAGCTTTAGTTGGTGATCCACAAACATACGTGGAACTTTTGTAACTCCGGCATCAACGAGCCCCTTGACGCCCGCTTTTGTGTCATCGAAAGCTCTCCGTTCAGCTATCCAGTCGTAATCTGGAGGCACAGCTATTGTTTGTGATTCACCATTGCTTGTCACCATCTTTTGTTTTTGTTTTTTTTCTCTCTCCAATTTGCAAATAATATGAGTTTAGTTTGATAGTGCATTGCATGCATGCATGAGAAATATATTTATATGCAAACCTTGAATTGTTTAAAGCTAATTAAGAAGAAATAAAAGACAAACGCATGTGGCTATGTCCCATAAATTGGACTGAAACGCAAAACTTTCTTTTCAGCTTATCCATGTGACGTTTTCGTTATTAAATAAATTATTTTCTCAAGGCACAATCAGTTGTACAAAATATCTCGTTTGTGTCAGTTTTGCACAACTGATTATATCTTAAATTAGACAATTTTGTAATTATAATTGTAACTTGAGGGAGGGATTAGCAAATTAGTTAAACTTATGAATGAAAACATTACGTAGGCACAAGGTAGTTAGGGCTTCTTATTTTTCTTATTTGTTTTTATTCTCCTCCAGAAAGGATAAATATTAGAACCGGTAATACAAAATAGAGGTACTTATCTGCCCCAACCTCCAAATCAACGAAAGGTTGGCCTGGGGGAGGAGATCAATACAAAATACTACACCAGCACCAGTCTACTCTCTCTTCACAAGAGTTTTTGAGATGATTTTAACCATGACAAATACTTTTTTATATGCCCTCGTCTAAAAGCATTTCATGATGATTTTAACAATTACACAGAGTCAAAATGATTTTGTGATGGTTAAAACAATAAAATTAGCAAGTGATTAATTCTTTTCAGAAAAATAAAAGGCTTTTGAGATTGATGGTTAAAGCAATAACATAAGCAAGTTACACTGTGATTGTCAGGGCTAGCACAAAAAAAATATAAGACTTTTGAGAGTGGTAGTTAAAGTAATCATATTAACAGGTGAATTTTTTGTTATTGTCAAAATCTTCCAAAAAATACAAGATTTTTGAGATTAAAAGTAAAAACAATAGCACATAAATATATATCTTTTGTAGATAACTTATTTCCTCAATATGAAGTACACTTGGTGAAACTAATTTAATTGCTGCATACCGCGGATGTAACACATCATTTCGGAGAATGACAAAAAATAATAATCTTGTTAATTAGTTAAACTCAATCTCCTTCGTTTTTCCAATGGGTCGAGGTGACTTTGGTCGCTTAAAACACTGGTTAATTGATATTTTAATTAATGTACTAATGATCAATTTTTATTTTGATTATTGATTTTTTTTTATTTCAAAAACATTATTATATTTAAAAATATTTACAAACTAGACATTACTTATATTATGTCCAAAAATTTGACGTAAGTGCTTAATAGAATAATGTTTAACAGCTGTCATGCGGGGTACTTGAATATGTGACAAGTGGGACCCTGTTACGTGAAGGGTTGATAGATATTTTGGTTACTGTATTATGGGTCAATAATTTCATTTTGGTTATTGAATATTTTTTTGTTACAAAATGATTATTATACTCAAAAAATAGTACAAACTAGTCATAACAGTCCGTCTAAAAAATTGATGAAAATGTTGAATCGTGCATATCACACGAGACAAAAAGTTGATGTGTGAGTTAGTGTAAGACCCCGAATTTTATGAAATAAAAGTATTCAATTTTCCTATTTAGTAAATGGTTAAATTGATAAAAGGTTAAAGTTAAGGGTGATATATGAATTTTTTTCAAAATAAGCAAGTGGCTATAAAATATTCATTGTTGTCGGGGAATATTCGTTTGGTCGTAGAATATTCTTCCTGCTTCGGGAATATTCGCATGACGACTCAACATGCCTTTGTATGGGCCCCATAACTCTAAAAAAGCGATTGGATGAAGAAAACGACAAGTATAAGTTATTTATAAATAATGGCAGTAGTTATTACTGCTATTATCTTGTTGGAATACACGGTGGTTAAAACACAAGAATACGCGTTGTTGCGACAAGAAGACATTCAGATTGCACCACCAATTATTGATTCTTACGTGAGAAGGCACTACTCAATAATTGTTACAGTAATTACTGTTTAATATTTTATTTTATTAGTTCGATAATTGTTGCGTTGATATTTTATATTATTGTTGTTTCAATAATTGTCACTGCATAGTATTTTCATTATCGGATCAATAATTCATATTATTTGAATAATATTATGAGATATCATTATTGTCAATGTCTAGAAAGTTCTGTCAAGGAGAGGTTTGGTCACCTAATTGCGCAAGGCAAGAAGAGGAGAAATCCTTATCTGAAAGCCCTCTTTCCCGAAAAGCGCACGATTGTCATTGTTGTGATTTTGTAATATTATTTGTGAATAATTAATTATTGATTTATATGATAAGGAAATATTTATTTGAGGTGAATATAAATGATGGATTTATTTATGTGGTTATAAATGAAGGAGTTAATGTTGAGGTGTTTTATCAGTATTTTGTCGGATTGGAGGTATTAAAGATCAAATCGGTGTTCTTACATTTTTATTGTGTGAGTTATAATTTTTAATCCGACCGTTGGATCGTTGTGATTTTTGGATATGTTATACATATATAAGTTGAGTATATGTCCACAAATTTTGAACCGTTAAAAATGAACGAATGATTTGTTATGAATTTTAAGAGGTGACTGATTCGAAAATTAGGTTTATAAATGATTTTTGTGGAAAATTCTAGAATTGAGTGGGCCCCACTCGTGGTTGGTGAAGAAATGTGCTGAATTTTATTTCAAATGTGGTGGGTGGCAATAGTAGCAGGTAAAGCCATCAGGTAGCAGGTCAAGTCTGCTTCGGCGTGCTAATATTTTCCTATAAATAGAGGGCTAAGTTAGAATTGAAAATCACACGTAATTCATAAGTTTTCTCTTTTTTCTCTAGATTATCGAATGTATTTTGTGAGTATTTAGATACTTAGTGAGTTGCTATTCATCAGTGCAAGTTTCCTTCAGCGTCATATCCGATATCCAGTCAGAAGTGATGCTCTTTGAGGTAAGGGATAGTAAGGGATAGTAAGGGATGTTATTTTCTTTCTAATGATGTTATTCTTTCAATATCATTATACTGAAATATTGGTATAGATTTTATTGTGGAATTTCTACCTTTTTGAGTCAGGGTTACTATTCACGTATACGGCACTATTCATGTATATGACACTATTTACGTATATGACATTATTTATGTATACGGTACTATGTACGAATACGGAGTACTATTCACGAGTTACTATTCATGAGTTACTATTCATGAGTTACTATTCACGAGTTACTATTCACAACAAAATTGGTTTCTTTTTCTGACTAAATTATCGTTGATTTATGAATCTTACTCTTGAAATTAAATCCATGTTTTGATGATATTGTTCTTATTATCATATATAACATTTTTATAATCTTAGTGATGAAATTTCTCTTTGACTTGAGTGTAAAGATGGGTAGATTATTGGTATGATCGTGGCTATGGGTTCTCTTTGGCCAGTAGTGCAAAGATGAATTGTGACTAGTATAATCATGACCATTGAATTTACAATTGAACATTTTTAGCTTAAGTGCAAAGGTGAATTGATCAACATGGTTATAATTATGGTTTATATAGATTTTGAAATGATTATATATTTATTTGAGATATGAATATCTTTGGCCCGTAGTGCAAAGATGAATTATTGTTGAATATCTTTGGCCCGTAGTAAAAAGATGACTGTTGAATATCTTTGGCCCGTAAAGCTAAAGATGACTGTTATTGAATATCTTTGGCCGAAGAGCAAAAGATGAGCTGTTGATGAATATCTTTGGCCCGTAGTGCAAAGATGAATTTATTAGTATGATTATGAACATGAACTGTGATTTGGTATAACCATGATCTTTGATGTTTCAGGTAAAGACAGGTGATGAAAATTATCTTCGTCCTGGTGCGAAGAGGAATTTAGAATCACAATTGTGATTATGAGTTATTCATATGATTATGGAAAGGAACTCGTTCCGCTGCAACTATGGTTGAAAAGTTTTATCATCTACCATATGTTCTAAATCTCTGATTTATTATTGATGAAGACTATTGATAATTTAATTATCTTTAGTCATGATATTTTTTACTGGGCTAGTTGTGCTCACCCTTTTGCTTTACAATTCCTTTCAGGTAATAAAAGTGTAGCTGGGTCGAGCGGGGGATAACAAGGGAATAGAACGGTGGTCTATAGCTGTTGAGGTTCTCCCTAAATAGTATGAAAATAATTTTATTGAGACTTTAGATAAGTGTGTCGTATTATATACGTCATTTGATATTTAATTTTGGTGAACCGAATAGGGTGAGGTGAACTCAACTTTGGAAGGGTGTTTTTCCACTATCATACAAGATGTCTAATGACATACAACCTCGTGTCATCATAAGACATGGTTGTGCTCATCCACTTGCTGAGTATATCTACGAACACTACCTATATGATCTTGGTGTTTGTTTGAAGTATAATTCTCAATTAGAGACAGTGGAGATAATGATATGTCAAGAGAAGACTCACTATTGGAAAGAATATGATAGTAATCTTCTCGTTTTTCTTTGGGGTCTATTGGGTCAACCAAGGATAATTCTGTGGGCATATGATATCTATCATAACCTGGAAGCATGGCCTCCCATGTACGAAGGTTTCCTTGAGCACTTCCCAAAGATTCTAATTTCTAAAACAGTTTTTAACTATACCTTTATGTAGGTATCACTGTGAGGTGCTGTCCACTGATGGAACATTTGTCATATTACGGTTGGGACACGAGTCACAGTTGGTATATATTTGTATCCAAACTCACAACATATGTGTTGTTGTATTTTGTACGACAATTGTTGTAATTAAGTTGTAGTTGTTTTCTGTACCATGTATTTGGCGACTCAGAATGGGTTGGATGGAATGGACCTATTTTGGGGTTGTCACAGTTAGTTATTAATGATGTGACATATTCTGCCATGTGTAATATCATATGTATTGTTGCCTACAAAAAAGAAACGAACTAGATATTTGTGACCAAGATGAATCGCAACAAGAATCGCAACAAAATCATGCTCTAATTTTTAACCCTTTTTGTAATTTATGCAGTAATATCATGTGTCGCATTATCAATAATTAACTCACACATCAATTAAGTTATGTTAAGTGAGTTTTTAACATTTTCTTGAGTATAGTAATGTCTTTATAATAAAAAAAGATTCAGTATATAACCAAAAAAAAAAATCGACCCCCTAATACAATAACCAAAATATCAATTAACTCTCCACATAACAGGAACTCACCCGCCACATATTCAAGTACCTCACATGATAACTATTAAACGTATAGTCTATTCAACACTTTTATCAAATTTTTAGACCGAATGTTAAGTAATGACTAATTTATAATATTTTTTTTGAATAATAATACTTTTTATAACAAAAAAAAGACTCAATAATCAGAATAAAAATCAACCTCTAATAAACTAATTAAAATATCATTTAACCCCTTAAAAACTAAAGCTTGAGCTGTTAAAGCTCGAGCCTAAAAGTGTTGCTGTGTACTCTAGTTACAAGCCCACATGAGCTATTCAAGTGCTCACGTTAAGTTCGAGTTAAAGCTTATGTAAGCTTTCATTTATAGTGCCAATTTTCAGTAAAATCACATAATATTCTCACAAAATGGTAATATATATATATATATATTCTTAATTTTACTAATAATGTATAATATAGTTTAATTTTTTAACAAGAGCTTTTTTTTAAATTGTTAAAAAATTAAAAATAAAGCCAAAAATACAAGACAAGTCGACTCGAGTCAAGTTGGCTTCATATTGCTCATGGTCATGGAGGATTCGCGAAGCTAGAGTAGCTTGTATAACTAATCAAACCCACCGCCCTAATTAAGTCATTTTTTAGTAGAGTCGAGATCGAATAACAAGCCGCTTTTTCGACTCATTTAATTGAATTAATCATGCATGACTATAACTTATTTTGGTAATTAAATAACAAAAACAAAGGAAGATTCTGAGAGAAAGATAGATCATATTCCTTCCATTTATAAACAAAACTAATTTATTGCGTTGAGGCATTCATTTCACCTACGGCCAGACCATGAAAATCTATGATTTTGGTAATTATATAATCCTATAACAAAAACAAAAGGAATATTATGTTCATATTAATTCCATTCACAAACAATCGGCAAATAAATTACTTAAGTTTGATGAGCCATGTGATCACATACGGTCAATATAGATGTAACACCCCCTTTCCAAAAAGTAAAGGAAAAAGAAGGTCACGTGCAAAACACAACAAATCTCAAAATAAGTAAACAGTACACTAATAACATTAAATATTTAATAATAATATCCATCAATGAAGTACTAAGTATAGTTCTCCAACTAGAGTCAAAATAATCAATACCAAAAATCGAATCAACTTAGATGGTCAAAGGAAACTCTCTTTATCACACTAGACATGTATCACCCCTGCAAACCTGTCGGAAGAAAAACACAGCATGAGCCAATTGCCCAGTACTTAGTGGCGGAACCAGAACAAAATTTGAGGGGGGGCAAAATTTGAGGGCGGTTACCGGAGGTCCGGAGCAACGACGTGTAGGAATTGAAGCGAAAGGAATAGATGGCTAAAACTAAAAAGCGTTAGAGAGGAAGAAAAAAAGTCAAGAAAAAGTGGCCGCTTAAAGTGATTTTTTTTAACTGATGAAACACTCAAACAACTTGAGTTAACTTATAACTCATGTATGTACATCAATTACCAGAGAGAACCCGTTAATTTTCATGTTTTAACCAAATTAATCTCTTTATGGAATTTATACAAACACATGGTATGCAAGCTTTAAAAATTCTAGTTTCATAAAATCCAAACATATAAACACATAACCTCCATACAATATTCCATCCTTATATCATCTAAACCCTTTATGGTTCCATAATCAAAACTCCCACAACCAATTTCACATCAATAATAAATATATTCTATCCAATTTCTATAAGCTTATTTTACATAACCAATTTTACATATTTTTTTCTTTGTTTTTGTGTGTGTGAATTGGAAAGTAAGTTTTCCTCTGTTTTGGCAGAAGCACTGAAGAAGAAGGAAAAAGCAGCAGTTCAATGGTAGAAGAAGAAGATGATGATGGCAGAAGCCAGAAGAAGAAAGAAGAAGATGATGATGGCAGAAGCCAGAAGAAGAAGGAAGAAGCAGGAGTTGACTGGCCGCCCCCGCCCCCGCCCCCGCCCCCGCCCCTCCTCTCGTTATGCCTAGACCGTCCGGCTACCGGGGGCAGATGCCCCCTCGTGCCCCCTAGTTCCGCCACTGCCAGTACTAATATAGATATACAAATATGCACAACTGAAATACGAAATCAACCGAGTAAAAATACTGAACAAAGCTTCAAGTTTAAATACTGATGAAAATATAATCTCCAAGGTCTAAATATAATATATCTGAATCAACAGAATTAATGAAATAAACAGAAGAGTAAAGAGTGAGCTGAAGTAACTAACTCAATTAATTGAACTGAACATAAACAAACAAAACTAATACAATTAAATAATAGGCTGAATCAAATGGCTGGGTGTTATTTCATACCGTTTGAGCTTAGAAATATACATTGCCACACAGGCAAGTCAATATAATACCACACAAGCAAATCACACATTGAACCGCGAATCCAAATATATGCAAATCGAATAGGTGTATTTGGCACAACATCAAAAATCCATATGATTTTGCTTGAAGTCTTTCTTATTGTTGAATGTCTTGTTTTGGAACTTTGACTTGTTCTTCTTTCTAATCAGCTCTCTCAATCTCAATTTTCGAGTTATCATTGCTATTTCTTCATCAGAGTCTTCATCATCACCTTCCATGTAGCTTTCAGCTTGTAGAGATAATGTCTTCCTTTTTGGTCCCTCATCTTCTTCATCATGTCTCTTTAGTTACTTTTCTAATTCTTCAAGCTCTCCAAATAAGGTGAGAGTCTCCATAGTACTGATTGTAATTGAGTCTTGAAGAGTTATAACCTTTGGTGTGAACTGTTTAGGCATGACTCTAAGTATCTTTCTATTTATCTCCCTTTGATCAATTTTTCGGCCGAGCATACTTAGAGAGTTAATAAGAGTGAGGAATCTAGCTTGAGCTTCTTTGATAGATTCATTCTTCTCTAACCTGAAAAACTTATATTCTTGCATTAACATACTTAGTTTGACTTCTTTTACCTCAGTAGTTCCCTCGTGGCTCATGATGATTGTATCCCAAATTTCTTTTGCGGTAGTGCATGCATAAATCTTGTCAATTTCAGCTTGAATCATTTCATTCAGCAACGTGTTCATGGCTTTGGAGTCATAGGATACCATGTACGATTCATTTGAATCCATTTCCATGAGAGTCTTGAGTCTCCACTACTAAAAAATGGTCATTTATGATGGCCAAAATCCATCACAAAAAGCATGAAAACCATCACGAAAGGTTTACGTGATGGCTTTAAACATCACAATGGTTGTCTTGTATACGCCCATCATTAAAAGTTTTACGTGATGGTTTTGGCCACGCAAACG
The DNA here is from genome assembly GCA_020205605.1 of Panax ginseng. Taxonomy (NCBI): domain Eukaryota; kingdom Viridiplantae; phylum Streptophyta; class Magnoliopsida; order Apiales; family Araliaceae; genus Panax; species Panax ginseng. Next base: position 18,042,191 of record CM035127.1, on the reverse strand, counting down.
CTTAGTGCTTTTGTGATGATTAATATAATCACATTAACACGTAATCTATTGTGATTGTCTAAGTCATCATAAAAAAATAAGACTTTAAGGATCAAATGTAAGAACGTGAATCTGTCGGAATGACAAGTCCATTTTCAACAACCCACCACTCCCATAGGTCTCGTTTAAGAAAGATCATCATTCTGAACTTTTAAAAGTTGAAGTTCTCACTTTCGAGCAATAGAGGAGACCTGCTTGTGGATTGACCTTCTTGAAAGTTAAGATGTGTCATAAGATCTTTCCCTACGACCTGCTAAGATCAATATTAGTAGAGAAAAGCTCTGATACCAAATATAATTTTGTGTATATGCACACCTAGAGGGGGGTGAATAAGTGTATAAACTAAAACGTGTTTATCAATGACCAATTTTTTATTTCCTATACAGTACCAAAACAGACAGATGAGGCTAGTGATTTAATGTGTCTGCTTTAGAGTAAATTTTACTTTTTTTATAATGCTGACAAAATAAAGCAACGACAAATAGTGTCTGTATTAGACAAAAATATATTTTATTATAATGCAGACAGATGAAACGTATGAAAGATGTGTCTGGATTAGTATACTTTTTCTATCAGGAGATAACTTTTACGTAAGTGTGTTGAGATGCAAAGTGAGACTCAAACACATGAAATAGCAAACCACAAACACAAGGATTTTTACGTGGTTCAGTCCATATCCTTTATCTAGTGGCGTAATCCACGTCTAATACCAAATGGTATTGGAGACCCTTTTTATTAATTTAACAGCTCAATTAAATACAATAAAAAGAACTCCATGTTTAAATAATAATTTTTTCATTGTGATGGACACCTCTACCCCTTTTGTACCTCTGCACCCTTTGCACATCTGCAACCTTGAAAGCTTCTCTTGAACGAACCTATCCACTACTGGACCGTACAAGCTTAACAATGCTTAAACTATAAACTTGTTACAAATTATTTTGAATACAATATGTTGTGTTTTTTCAGCAAATAAAAGACAAACAATATTATTGACTTGCTGGGAAAAAATTAAACGATTAAAGCTCTCAATATGGAAGTGTATATCATATATGACTAATATAGGCTTCAAGCTCTTCTTTACTGATATAAACTTCCTGTGTTCGTATATCCCTGTGTTAGTCGAATAGAAGGTATATATATATATATATATATATATATATATATATATATATATATATATATATATATATACAGAGCAGATCCTGTCCGGGAGTTTGGACAGTGTTAAAATACAGAATTTTATTTATTTATTTATTTTTACTTTTTATTTTTAAAACAACTAAAAAAAAGTTTAATATTTTATGGAACTGTAATTTTTTCATAATACAATGTTTTGGGTGTGATTTGGATACATATAACAAAATATGTCTGTATATGGAAGTCCGTATTTTAACAATGCGAGAGTCCTGACCGATCCGGATATATATATATATATACAGTGAGAAGAAGATTCTTCTAATAGCATTTTTTATCAAAGCGACGTCGTTTTGAGGGACGATGATGGCATTTTGTAAATACAATGCCACCGCCAGTATTTTAAAAAATGTCACCGCGTCCTCCAAAACTACGCCATTTTGATAAAAGAATGCTATTTAAGGAGAATGCTATTTAAAGAGAACGCTCTTGATCCTTATATATATATATATATATATATATATATATATATATATATATGAGGAGACTAACGGCTATCTTTGAGATATTCTGGCCTCTGATATTATTCAACGGGTCCAAGAAAGAGGTTAGCATGAATATCTCTATCACAATTATAAAAAATAAAAATTTAACGAATATAAAATTAGTTAGCATGAAAATTTCATATTTTAGATAGAATATCTCATGTTTAAAATAAAGAGACCAATAATTATTAGATATCACAGGTGGGAGGACACATGCATGCACATTGTGTCAACTGAAACAATTATGGAGTTGGGACCGAACATGCATGCACATTGTCTCAACTGCAACAATTATGGAACAAAATAGTTTGTGCTACCATTAAATAATTGCAATGATTGCATGTTTTCCTATTTTCTAAAGTGTCGTTCGGGATCAGATATTTCAAATGATGTCTCATCGATTTTGTCATGTGACAATTTTTAAAGTTATTTATTTTAAAAAGACTAGGAAACTCCTAGTCATTATTTAAGCCAATTAATCTTCTTTCCGATTTACGATTGCCTCTCTCCTCTTTGGGTTCAGTTGGATCACGGCAGACGGAAAACAAAATGTTATTTCCTCTCCTCACTTGATTGCAAAGGAATATACAGGAATATAGTTTACTAGATTCTATAAACAACCCGAAAGAAAGGCAATTGCTTGATACAATCTTCATCTTCAATAATAATTTTCCATTCATAATTTTTTTATTTCTTAATCAGTGAAATATTAGACAGAATAAGTTGAATTTTTTGGATTGGTTTAAAGAGAGAGATGTAAAAAATACTCCATCCGTTCCTAAAAGATTGTCGTTTTAGAAGAAAAAATTTGTTCCAAAATGTTTATCGTTTACAACTTTCGAGGAGAATAAATTATTTACTTTCCTATATTACTCTTACATTCTCTCATTGTCCCAAGAAATTTTCTTTCTTGTATTAATAGTTTTCAACTTCTTATAAAGGGGTAGTGATGGAATTTTAAACATATTTTATTTGATAAATGATACGGAGTACTTTCTTAATTTATGTGTCAAAATCTTAAACGACATTTTTTTAGGAACGGAGGTAGTAATACTGAGCGTAATCAACGGAGTTTTCAAGTTTTAAGTTTTCCACCTTCATCAATCATATAGATGTTCTCCCAAAATAAATAACTCAGTAGTCTTGAGTTATCTTCTATCTTAGGAGATGGTCTCCCCCGTTCCCCCAATTGGCCGATATTTCAAAAAAAATAAATAAATTATCTGAGACCTGATTTTATTTTATTTTTATTGTTATTGTTAAAAAAGGCACACGGCTAAATCCTAATATTGAGACAGGAGATGGTACACATTGTTGAGACAAATGATATCGATCTAGCCCAAGGTAGTTAGGTAATTGGTGCCAAATATTTTAGTGTGATTGTCATATTAATTATTAAGAAATATATATTCCAAAGATAATATATCAAAAGATATTTTGTCGGGTTGTAATCATTTTACTTAATAATGTGTTTATACGAACATGAATTTCAATAAAATTCAAAAAGAGTAGAAAATTCATAAAATACTTGTAGTTATGATGGTAAAAATAAGAATATCTCTTAATGAGAATCCACATCAAAATTAACATACTAAGATAGTGTTTGATAAAATTGTGTTAAGACCTGAACAGTTTAAACGTCTGAATAATATAGAGCATCTGGATAGAATTGTATCTGAATGAAAAAATGTTGTTTGATATTTTTTTTTCAAAATGTTTTACCATTTTAACTCTCTGAACAAAAGAAAAAAATATATAAAAATAAAACAAAAAAAGAACAACTCTTTTTCTCTCTCTTCATTATCACCATCCTTATATTTCGTTCAAAGAGATCCATCATATTGTTTTGAATATCAAAAGGCAAAATTACTTGGCCCCTTCATGTTTAAGATCTATTACAGGTGACGAGCCAAATATCAAATTGATTGTGATCATTAGGACCATTGTTGCAGCGGTAACAGCTAGATCTTGAGGCAGAGTTTGTAGTGGAGGTTATGGTGTTTGCAGACAGCGGATTTCACAACAAATAGAGGAGAAAGGAGAAATGTTTTAGAGAAATTTCCAGACATGGGTTTCTTTCTGATTTGGGTTTTGATCCTTTGTTGAGTCAATTGATTTCTTATTAATTATTTAGGAATCTAATTTTGGGTTTTAATCAAATCATATTCGTGCGGCGTCGACTGAAAACCTTATTAATTGGGAAGGTTGTGAATCCATTTTCAGGATCTATGGAGCATGAATTTCTTGAATGACGAACTGATTATTGTGATGGGTATGATCAACGAGTAGCTTATGATGAATCTTAATGAAGAGAGAGAGAAAGAGGGTTAAAATGGATACAAAAAGAAATTAATAATATTGAAGAGGATATTTTTATCCAAAAAAATATAAACTCATTCAGATGTGTCTCTAAATGGTTAAGATTTAATTTTGTGTCTAACCGATTAAGAGGCATTAAGATGCAATTTTTTTTTTTACCAAACATGTTTTGCCTCTGACCGAATCAGAGGCACTCCAATTAAGAGGCGTTAAAAGCTAATCAAACACACCCTAAGATTCAAAATGAAAGTCGCATTAATAAGAAGATTCTAAACGAATATACTTCTTCTGTTCCTTAATATAGGTCGTTTTAGAGTTGTGCACAAGCATTAAGGAAATGATTGTATATCATTAACTATAATATTAATTGTCTATATTGCCCTTGTATTGAAATAAGAGATTATTATTTATTGGACAAAAAATAGTGAGATAAGCAAAGTTATATTTAATACTTAGGGTAATATTGAAAACTAAGCAATCAATGCTTATTTGAAATTGTCAAACGATTTATATTAAGGAACAAAAATATTTCTCTAAAACGATTTATATTAAGAAACGGACGTAGTAATATCTTTACATATATTAATTTATTTATTTATAGACTATGTGATAAAACAAATTATGTTGATGAATTCTACTTTTATTAACAGATTGTTTTGGAAATTGTGTCTTGCCAAGAGTAGGACACCCTAACCACACTTTAGAATATAGGGCAATCAGCCATCATTGAAGTTATTTAATGGCAGCCCAAAATATTTTGTTCCAGTGCGTTGTGCATGTTTTGTCGTAAGCCGTTGGCGGAGGAATATGTAAACATGCCGGTCCATATATTTCATAATTTCCATCTGTCATAAGCCATTGGCGAAGGAATATGTAAAGCTGGAGTAAGGAGATGCCAGTTATTATAGAGTATGGTAAGGTATCTTGGAAATTGGAATAATTTAAAGTTGATAAGCTGTCATTTTATACTACTACCTAATACTATCCGTTTTTTAGTTATATATATACTACTCCCTCCTCCCCATAATTATAGGCTAATTTTTTATTTTGAGATGTCCCAATATATAGACTACTTATTATTTATAAAATTTAGTTGGTCCATTGTTTTACTTTTATGTCCTTATAATAAATATTCAACCATTACTCTTTTTTTGAAAAAACAACATTCAATGTCATTATTTTTATCACCACATTTAATGTTGTTGTATTCTCTTTTGTTAAAATTATATGGTTATGGACTTTAATGGTCAGTACACGTCAATCAATGAAATTGTATAAGTAAGGAGTAATTAACTTATTCATTAATTCTATATTAAGGGGTGTATGTGGAAAATTATATTAAAAATTGCCACTTAAACTGATTTTCTTAAACTATGTGCCAAAAGAAATCAGCCTATAACTATGGGATGGAGGGAGTAAGATTCTGATGGGACACCAATTAGCTTTGCTCGTGGAAGTGTAATCGGTAGAAAGAAAGTAGTAATAACTCATTTTCCATAGTGGAAAATATTTTGTTATCGAATTAAAGTCTAGGGGACTGCTTTTTCGGGGGGTAAAGGAATGATCGGGAATTTTTTTTATTTTTTTTGCTTTTGACTACAAAATAATTAATGTAATTTATTAAAACTGAAATTTTTACAAAATGCAGTGATTTATGTGTCTTTTGGATACACACAACAAAAATGTGGTTATCTGATGCATAACCCTATTTTTTATGTGTATCCAAATGACACATAAATCATCCGTATTTTATAAAAATTTCGGCCCAATAAATCACATTAATTATTTTGTAGTCAAAAAAAAAAAAAAAATCCTACGATCACTACCCTTTATTGAAAAGCCCGGTCCCCCTAGAAGTACTCTTTTGTTATTTTTGACTAAAAAATTCATATATCTTTCTCCTGGTGCAAATTGTCTAATTTAACTACACAAAAAAAATTGTACCGTATAATCGGTCAATAAGTTATACTCCCTCCATTCCTATATGTAGGTCGTTTTAGATTTTTTTTTTTATATTCCTAATTATTTGTCGTTTGTGGTTATCTAGGAGAATTGATTACTATTTTTTCCAAATTACCCCTTATTACTCCACCTAATCTTTTGATCCATATTTATGGGATAAGTGAGGTGAAGAGTATTATAGACAATTGATACTATAGTTAATATTTTTCAATCATTTCCTTAATTCTTGTGCACATGTCTAAAATGACCTATATTAAAGAACGGAGTGAGTACTATTGTACAGTCAAATTAATTTTGGACTCATTAAATTAGACAACATGCGTCTAGTTTAGGGTTTGGGGTACAATCCGTCAATGATTTATACGGTACTCTCTCCGTTTCTTAATATAAGTCGTTTGAGAATTTCAAGTAAGCATTAATTGTTTAGTTTTCAATATTACCCCAAGTAATAAATATAATTTTGGTTCTCTCACTATTTTTTGCCCAATAAATAGCATTCTCTTTTTCTAATACAAGGGCAATATAGACAATTGATAGTATATTTAATGTTTTACAATCATTTCCTTAATACTTGTGCACAACTCTAAAACGACATATATTAAGAAACGGATGGAGTATAAGCAGTCGGTGTTTTAGTGTTTTGACTCATTAAATTAGACTTATTACATTAGACAACTTGTGTCTAGTTTAGGGTTTGTGTGATGATCTACTTACCTAACAGTCGTTGTGGCTGATCACTTTTGGAATTGTAGTGTAAGACAGGTAAGCCGCCTAATCTTTAATTTGTATTTTGTAGTTACTGCAATGGTGATGCAGGAGGATTTGCCTATGATGCTGAGTTGTCCGATAATGCTTAACTATCGGATTGGTGTAAATAATGGTGGATATTGATGTCTTTAGTGTCGGGAGTCGGTTCAGTTTAGGTGACTTCAGAAGTTCGGCTTCGGGTTTAACTACGGTTCCTTCGGGTCGGCGTTCGAGATCGAGGAGCTATTATATTTTGACTAGGATACTATATATTTGTAATATTATATATTATATCCGTTAAAGTTGCTGTGTCCACCCACCTGTGATATCTAATAATTGCTGGTCTCTTTATTTTAAACATGAGATATTCCATCTGAGATCTGAGATTTTCATGCTAACCAATTTTATATTCGTTAAATCTTTATTCTTTATAATTGTGATAGAGATATTCATGCTAACCTCTTTCTTGGACCCGTTGGATAATATCAGAGGCCAAGATATCTCAAAGATAGCCGTTAGTCTCTCCACACACATACACACACACATATATATATATATATATATATATATATATATATATATATATATATATATATATATATATATTCTATTCTTCGCTAACACAAGGACATACGAACACAAAAAGTTTATATCAGTAAAGAAGAGCTTGAAGCTTATATTAGTCATATACGATATACACTTCCATATTGAGAGCTTTAATTAATCGTTTAATTTTTTCCAGCAAGTCAGTCATATTGTTAGTCTTTTATTTGCTGGAAAAATACAACATATTTTATTCAAAATACTTTGTAACAGTTCATAGTTCAAGCACTGTTAAGCTTGTACGGTCCAGTAGTGGATAGGTTCGTTCAAGAGAAACTTTTAAGGTTGCAGAGGTGCAAAAGGAACAGATGTATCCATCACAGTGGAAAGTTTATTTGAACAGGGAGTTCTTTTTTTTATATTTAATTGAGTTGTTAAATTAATAAAAAGAGTCTCCAATACCATTTGGTATTAGACGTGGATTAGGCCAATAGATAGCGGATATGGGCTGAACCACGTAAAAATCCTTGTGTTTGCTGTTTGTTATTTCGTGTGTTTGAGCCTCACTTTTCTCTACAAAAAAATCGGTCATTGCCAATGGGCTATGCCGTCGCCAATGACCCTCTTGCCGTCGGCAATGAGGTCATTAGCGACGGCATGGTCCGTGGCCCTTCCCGTCGCCGTATTGGTCGTCGCCCCTAGTTCCTGTCGCTCACCGTCGGCAAGTGTGTCATTATCGACGGGGTCAGTAGCGACGGTTGTCCGTCGACAATGATTTATTGGTGACAAACAAACCATCAGTAATAACCACTTCAGAAAATTAAAAATTAGTCATTGCCGACGGCATAGCCGTCGCCAATGACCCACTTCTCCCGTCGCCAATAAGTTTTTTTTAAAAAATTGCAAAATACCCCTGTTCATTTACATATACATAATTATACATGTTATAAACTAAAGAATTCTTCATGAACGCATATCAATAACAATAATAGCTTTTGCTATATCAACCATCAAATAAGTAAACAACGTAGTGACTTATAAATAAAAGTCGTACGATGTAAATACAAAATGTAATCATAAACAATTAATATAGTTAGATGCATATATCATCAACCTAACTAGATACTAAACTCTAGTCTGTACAACTCAAAAGCTGTATAAATATACATATATGAAAGTCAAAATATAAACATAATAGGTAATATAACCCAAGATCAGGAATGTCAGTATCATCATCGCCGCCGGTCCCATCGCCGATCCCACCTACTGTCCCATCGCCGGTCCCACCTCCGATCTGACTGTCGGTCCCACCCTCCATAGTCTCATCAGCATCAGCCCGACGGTCATCACCATCTCCACCACGGAAATCTCCTGTGCCGCAGCCTCCACCCGCCGAAGTCTCATCAACAAGACCCTACAAAATTAAAATATTAATAACGAATTCGAAAATAGAGCATATTTAAATTAGTTTTGTTTGTGTTTTTCAAGTGTTGGCGAGTTTTGCCTACAGGCTGATAACTCGGCCTTTGTATGTCAGAATCGAGTCCTGTAAGTTGTAACGTGTATCTAATAGATACTCGGTACTATGTGCGTGTTTACGTGGCGTTTGGACAGCCGAGGCGGGTTTTGGGTTCTTTTTCGGCTTTTTGCCTAAGTGTAGGTGAGTTTTGCAAACTTGGCGATAACTCGGTCTCCGTATATCAGAATCGAGTCACGTAAGTTGTAATGCGTGTATAATACCTGCGCGGTCCTATGTGCTATGTGCGTCTTTGCGTGGCGTTTGGACGACCGAGGCGGGTTTTGGACTTTTTTTGGGTTTTTGCCTAAGTGTTGACGAGTTTTGCAAATTGGGCGATAACTCGGTCTTCATATATCGGAATTGAGTCACGTAAGTTGTTACGTGTGTCTAATACCTACGCGGTGCTATGTGCTTGTTTGCGTGGCGTTTGGATGGTCGAGGCGGGTTTTGAGCTCTTTTTTGGCTTTTTGCCTAAATGTGAGCGAGTTTTGCAAACTGGGCAATAACTCGGTCTCCGTATATCGTAATCGAGTCCCGTAAGTTGTAAAGCGTGTCTAATACCTACACGGTGCTATGTGCGTGTTTGCATGATATTTGAACGGCCGAGGTGGGTTTTGGGCTCTTTTTTGGCTTTTTTTCCTAAATTTGGGCGCGTTTTGCAAACTGAGTGATAACTCAGTCTCCGTATATCGGAATTGAACCATGTAAGTTGTAATACGTGTCTAATATCTACACGGTTCTATGTGCCTATTTGCGTGGCTTTTGGACGGCTGAGGCGGGTTTTGAACACTTTTTTGGCTTTTTGCCTAAGTGTGGGCGAGTTTTATAAATTGGGCGATAACTCGGTCTCCGTATATCGGAATTGAGTCACGTAAGTTGTAACGCGTGTCTAATACCTACGCGGTGCTATGTGCGTGTTTGCGTGACATTTGGACGGCCGAGGCGGGTTTTGGGCTCTATTTCAGCTTTTTACCTAAGTGTGGGCGAGTTTTGCAAACTAGGCGATAACTCGGTCTCCGTATATCAAAATCGAGTCCCGTAAGTTGTAACGTATGTATAATACATACACGGTGCTATGTGCGTGTTTACGTGGCGTTTAGACGACCGAGACATGTTTTGGGTTCTTTTTTGGCTTTTTGCCTAAGTTTAGGCAAGTTTTGCAAACTAGGCGATAACTCGGTCTCTGTATATCAATATCGAGTCACGTAAGTTATAACGCGTGTCTAATTAATACCTATGCGGTGCTATGTGCGTGTTTGTGTGGTGTTTGGACGGTCGATGAGGGTTTTTTGGCTCTTTTTCGGCTTTTTGCCTAAGTGTGGACGAGTTTTGTAATCTGGGAGATAAATTGGTCTCCGTATATCGGAATCGAGTCCCATAAGTTGTAACGTGTGTCTAATACCTATGCGGTGCTATGTGCGTGTTTGCGTGGCGTGTGTGCGTGTTTTAGGGGGGTTAAATATTTTTTCAGTCACTGTACTATATGCCAACTTACAGATAGATAACTGGACTTTTTTTTCTTACAGTTAACTCATTGAACTCGATTTTTCTAACACAAAGTTAAAAAAACCGTTACAATAGTTTAGCTGTTAACGGAAAGATGAGTTGGCGTATGATTAAGAAAGAGAAACTCCACCTTGATCATGACTTGGCAATCCAACTGATGATGTGCTTTATTAACTCATTTATCAAAAAAAATTATTAATAAAAAAAATGAAATTCAGTTTTAAAATTTATTAATAATTATTTTTAATAAAAAAAATGCATTTTATAATTATTTTTAACTCGCTTATTTTTTTATTAAAAAAACTTCGTTTTATATTTTTTTATTAAAAAAACTACATTTTATTTTTATTTAAAAAAAACTGCATTTTTGTAATTATTAAAATTAATTATTTTTATTAAAAAAAACTGCGTTTAAAAAAAAAATCAAATTGCGTTGTTGTGACGGAGAAGGAGAGATAGAGCGTTGTTTGGTTTTTTTTTTTAATAAAAAATTATAATAATTATTATTTTTTAAAAAATATATTTTTTATTTAAAAATGTATTTTTTATTTAAAAAAATTGCGCTTTATTTTTATTAAAAAAAGGAAAAAATTACGGTTTTTTATTGAAAATAATTAGTTTTATTTTTTTGTATTTAAAAAATTACATTTTTTTATTAATTTTTTTTATTAAAAATTATTATTTTTATTAAAAAAAACTGCGCTTTATTTTTGAAAAACCAAACTACGTTGTTGTGACGGAGAAGGAGAGAGAGTGGTGGTTTTTTTTAATAAAAATAATTATTTATTTTTTTATTAAATTTTTTTTTATTATTATTAAAAAAACTGTATTTTTTTTTATTTTTATTAAAAAAAACTGCGTTTTATTTTTTTTTAAATAAAAAAACTGTATTAACAGTCAACCCATTGTAACGGTCAACTGTGTTTTCTCTTTCCTAATCATACGCCAACTCATCTTTCCGTTAACAATCAAACTATTCATGTAACGGTTTTTTTAACTTTGTGTTAGAAAAATCGAGTTCAATGAGTTGACTGTAAGAAAAAAAAATCAGTTATCCATCTGTAAGTTGGCATATAGTATAATGACTGAAAAAACATTTAACCCTGTTTTAAGGTTTTATCTTAAGTTTATCTAAGCAATACAATTACAAATTACATAAATTAAATAAGGAAGTACATAATTTAATTATTTTTACCTGTCGAATATGTGGTGGGAAGATGTTGGCCATGACAACTACACATACGCGGATGGCCTCCTCCCGTACTACACCTATGAGGTCGTCGACGACAGCTGTAGGATCGATAGAGCCGTGGACAATCTCCTGAGTCAGCTGGTAGATCTGTTCGCGTGATGGTGCACCTGACTGCACAACACTGCTCGCCATGCACCCCTCTATGATCCACTGGAAGAAGTCATCGGATAATGAAGGGTCGTCGCCAGATCCACTCGCACCACTACCTCCAGTGGGTGGGCATCGCCGAGATCTTGCAGCAGGGAATAAGGTGTAAGCTGGGACATGGGGAATTCCCATAACTCTACCCTTCTTCGGTCCCCCTATAGCTTGCAGCCAATCCTTTATCTCCTCATCCACAAGCGTAGACTCGTCTGCTGGAGTGTCACCTCTCTGGATGCTCCGGGCCACTGCAAGATCCTCGAACCGTCGTTGAAAAAAAATACATTAATAGATGATACGCAAAGTATAAAATGAAATAATACAAAAGAATATCCAAATTTTAAATACACACTAAATAAGAGAATTAAATAACTTACAGTAATGCGTTCTGCCTCAGGTGAGATATAACCACAGTCACCTTTCTTTTGGTGGGCGTGCCACCAAAATTCCAAGCGGGATGGGTGCATGCTTTAAACTCACCTCAAGTCTCTCCCAGACAAAGTCGACGATCGAGACCCAAAGGCAAAGGTGGAGACGACTCATTGTCGAAGCAAATTTAACGTGTGCCGACATCTTCTTGAAGGCCTCGCCGTCCCAAATGCTGAACATCTGGTCCAACACCACAGCAGATATGAAATCTGCCTGGACATCCTTAAGTGTCTGTCCATCAGCCATCTTCGTATGGGCCTTCTTCTTCCAGTCGTAGACCCACTTGTGCCAATTCATCTCTAGGTATCTGTGCAGAACAGTCATGCCATGAGCTTCCTGCCCGTCCTCAAAATGATAATATCTTTGCACATTACACATTAAGAAGCTTAGTAGACAACATAAATAAAAAAGGTAACAGTATATTCAAATGGAATATAAAACAAGCATATGAATGATTGACATCCCACCCTAAACTCTCATAATAATCACCGACGTAGACGGCCATCCACATCCGCCCACCTCATCCATGGGCTTCGAGAATCGGTTCCATGACGATCCTAAGCAATGCGTTCCTTGGCGTGGCGCCAAGGATACTACAATTGAAATTAATACATTGCAAATTACAAAGAATATATAAGAACTAAATACTTATGTTATAGTAATACTATATAGGATTATGAAATTACCTATGAGTCCCAACACGACATATAAGCGGCGCCTGGGGGGGATTCCCTAGCAAGCCACGTGCTAGTCCTCGCGGAGGTCTACGTCGATCACCTATGTAGTGAAATACATCAATATTTATATAAACGAATATAATGTCAATACAATATAAAATAAAAAATAATAAGATGTATCCCAACAAAATATGAATACTATTATTTTATTCTAAATTTTTATGAAGTTTGACTTTTAAAAGTCAATTTGAAATATTTCCAAACTTAAAATTGAGACGACTCATTAGAATTTATAAAATAATAGAATTTGCACCGAATAATACTTTAGTTACTATATTTATCATTATATTAATTAAAATTAAAAGAATTTTTGTTAATTTAATTTTAAATTTAAAAATCTAATAAATTAATTTTCAAATTTCAATATTACGGAATAGGAGAGTATTTTACTTTATCATGAATACTACTCCCCATGCATCTTATTCTCTCACACAACACTTGACATTAATATATAGTTCTTGCTGTCACCAAAAAGCACAGCCGGTACAAGCTGTATCGGCTGGTGTTTTTTAATAATAAAAATTCATTTTGTTTAAATATACTGACAATATGTTGACCATGTGGGGCCCTTATATTAAAATAAAAGCCGGTACAACTTTTTTTTTAGGCACAAGAAGCTGTGTCGGCTGGACATATTTTATGTTTCAATTTAAGCCTTTCAATAAGTTGATCAATGGTCTGAAAAGGGGTTGTTAGAACAGTGTCTATGGCAACTGGTTGTCATGGATGGAATCCATATATATATATATATATATATATATATATATATACATATTATCTGTTAGATTTTGTAGAAGGTTGAGATTTTATTGCTAACATATATCTCGTATTTCATTTGACAAGAACTAGTCGTTGCTTGAATCACATAAAAATCTTGGCGTGATTTATTGTTCTTTTGTTTCTGTTATACGCTTTAATAATCTGCAGATTTTGGTTTAAGTCGTGGTCAAAAATTACACTAAAACAAATATGTATTATCTGTCCGATTATAACATACGAAGGATATATACTAAAACATACATGTATTATCTCGTCTGCTTATAATGCATTTAAGAACATATTCAATAATTTTATAGCCTTAGACAAATTCGATTATAACCTGCAATTAATAGTAAACTTTAAAAATTGACCATTGTAAATAATTTTTGGATATTTATACTTATTCAACCTCCTCTATGTGTGCTTAATTACAGAATTACATGTCCTAAATTATTTTAATATATAATACATATGTATTATATATATGGAGTATATTTTTTATGAGTACTTGATTGTATATTTTTAGGGTTTTTCTAATTGTACTTGATTGTATATTTTATGTGTATTGATGTTTTTTTAAAATAGGATGCAAAGAATAATATTTGTAACTATTTTACGAATTTTGGGACTAGTTAGTAACCGTCCTCGATTCAACTCTACTCGAGAATCGATAAATGGTGGTTTACATTAAAAATATTTATTAAATATCAGTAGAAATGAGGTGATTTTAAATTATATTTTTAAGAAATTGGGCATCCATAAATAATTTTGTAATGATTTTAATACATTTTTAATAAACTCTATATTTGTTGAATTATATTAATTATTATTTTTATTTATCATTTTTTTAATTATTTTTTGTTATAAAGATGACCACCCTTGATAAAAATCCTGAATAGGTCACTGCTAACAAGCTCACAACATGCCATACAAACAATCCACTAGCTAAGATATGATTATGAAATACTCCTTTCCTTTCATAAAAAGAGTCATTAAATTTAAACGGTTGATCTGATAAGTAATTTCACAATCGAATAGCACATTAGGATATGAATTTTGAAAGAAATTCTTGGCCGTACGTATCAAAGTACAAGAATTTGAATGTGCAATGCACTACTCAAAATTATTATACACTTAACAGCGAAAATTAGTAAGAGGAGGAAATAATATATTTCAATACTTTTGAAATAATAAAAACACAAATTTTCACATTCAAGTTAGAGCTTGAAATGTGACAGCGTAGATTTTCCGCCAAGTCCTTTATCGCGAAAGCACTGTACATAGTCTTTCACTGTTGTTGGCCTATACTTTGGGGGATTGTCCCCGGCTAACAACTCTTCGATGGGTTGATAGATCTTTGAGGTTGGGCACAGACCTGAGCCAAAAAAGCAGGCCACCGATACTCTTGGGCCAACATGGTTTGCAAGTACTCTATGCTCAACGCTTATAAACTTGTCATTTGTTATAAGCTAAAATTTCCAATAATAAAAAGAAAATATTAAATTCTAATATTGTATAATAAAAGAAACTTGTCATTTGATATATATATCAGCTGAAAAATTCAAATAATAATACAATATAGTTAAATATGTACCATAAAGAACCAAAATATATTATTGTGTGTTGAAAATTTCTTGAAAAGGCAGAAACATAATTAATATATATATAAAAATAAAGTAAAAGACTTGCCTGTAAAATGTCTCCAATATTAACCACTAGTGATCCAGGAGAAGGGGGGACATCTACCCACTGATTCTGATGTAGAACTTGAAGGCCTCCAATATAGTCTTGCAGCAGCACCGTGATGAAGTCATAATCGGAATGCCGGGTAGTCCCCAAGGTTAGTTCTGGCTCAGGACACGCCGGATAGTAATGGCAAAGGGTTGCAAGCCCCTCGCCACAATCAAGGTCATTGAGGTGGCCTCTATCTAGCCCAAGACCCTCAGATAACAACTCAAACAAATAATATCCCAATTTCGTTACTTGCTTTGAGAACTCCGTTAAATTATCTCTGCAGGAAAATTAATGTTGTCTTAGATTATAATTTTTTTTTAATAATTACGATTGAAGATTTAATTAGTTATGGAAAAATTTTGTCTCAAGTTTTTCTCCTAACTAGGCAATACTTCATACTAACAACTCAAATAAGACACTTATTGTTAGACTGCAGGAATTAAGATATGAATATGTATATCCCTTGTGGAAATACAGGTTAAGATACTTTTCATTATAGTTTTTATCAAATTTCCCCCAATACACTTGTACTACTCAAATAGTTTTTAACCATAGTAGTGCGACACACTTGGGGCAATTGTTATTATGTCGTTAAATGTAAATTTTTTGTTACTAAATGAAAGGGAAATTTAGTAAACGATGTAATGGAGGAGATTTTGATCCGTACAAATATTTACACTTTCTAAAATGCAAATAATACCTGCATATTTCAGGCAACTCCTCAGAATTTGGATGTTGAGGAGCCATACTGCAATATAATGAATCCCTCCAGTTTGCTGTTGGTGCACTATAGAGATCAAAGTTGCTGTTATGCACAACCCTTTTCGTGCCAATGCTTTCGCGTGTATACCACCTTTTCTTCACCTCTACATCTTGTTCAAAAAAACGACGTACCCCTTCCATGGTCTCCTCCAAAACATTAAGTGGGATACCATGATTCACCACTAAAAAGAAACCCCATTTCTCGGATGCATCTCGGATGTTGTCAACTGTCTCCTTATGGCGGATCGGATCATTATCAAGGCCATTAAGGTCTATAACTGGAAAAGTGAAATTTTTGTTACTAAAATTGGGTTTTAAGTCGGAGTTACTAGATTGTGATTGTGGTTGAATGAATATACGAGGGACCTTGGTGATTCCGGCATCAACCAGTCCTTTAACTCCGGCTTTGGTGTCATCAAAGGCTTTTAGTTCACTTTTCCGGTCATAGTTGGCTTCAGATGCAGCCTGAACATCAGCAGTGCTTTTGGATACCATTTTCTTTTTTTCTTTGGTGTGGGAAAAGAGTTTAAAGGTCCAAAGAAAGTATCAAGTAAAAGGTTGAGTTAAAGAGGAGAGGCTATAGCACAAGCGAGCATATTTTATACAAGCTCAGAAAGGATACTGCTGCAAACTCATGAAGTAGCGGGTATAATATTTAAAAATGGAGAAATTTAATTAGTAGATTTGGATTCCAGGCACGCAGTTTGTTTTTGGCGATGAGTTGCATTTTGTTACCCTTTGTTATATAAGTATTAGTATACAATTACTAAGACTGTCCAATAAATTGTCCAACCAACTACTTGGAATCGGGATCCAACTTTAATACATCATATGCAAATGAGATGAAGTTACCCTACCACAAATTTGATTGAGCACTAATTTATGTAATTTTGCCTCCCCATGAGGTAACACTTCTTATTGACAATTCTCAGCTGCTCATAATTTGCAAGAAAAACAAATGTAAACAAATTAAATTTGCTTAATTACCTTACTAATACTATGCATACATAATATTTTATTGTTATCGGTCACTGATGCACTTCAAGGAGATGCCGAAAAGAAATTAACCAAGTACCAACATTTAGAACTTGAGTTTAAAAGACAACATTAAATTTTGTTCCAGAAATCCTTTTAACGTCTACATTTCGAGGCAAAATTGTTCATCTACCGCACAAATTTGGCTAGATGCATGTCGAGGCGAAATATTGAAGCTCTACAATTTTTAAAATTCATTTGTTGTATATGTTGTATATAGCGTATAAGATTGTTATTTATTATTAATGTATCATGTTAAATTTTGAATCTTTATATATATATATATATATATATATATATATAAAAGATAGGAAAGTTGTAAGACTTTTTAAGAAGATAGGAAACACGAAAGTTGTAACACTCCCTTCTCGAATAGGAAAGAGAGATCATGTGTAAAACACAACAAATTTCAAAATAAGTAAATAGAACACTAATAATTTTAAAATATTTAATAGTTGATAATCCATCAATGTCAAATTAAATACAATTCTATAAAAATTGACAAAATAATCAAAATTAATTATTAATTAAAATCTAAATCAACCTAGATGGTCAAATTAATATGTAGCTCTCTTCACACGAAACCTTAAACCGCCCCTGTAAACCTGCTGGAAGAAAAATACAGCATGAACCAAATACCCGGTACGAATAAAGATACACAAAAGATGAACAACTGAAATATGAAATCAATTGACAAATATTGAACAAAACCTCAAGCATAAATATCAAATTCAAATGCATGCAAATCAGAAGGTATGTCTAGCACACAAACATCTCTAATCCGCAAAACAGAACAGAAACTAAGGCTGACCCATACGCATCCTGAACAAACATATCAAATGGTCAAACCTCACATGTTGGCGCAATAATAGAATACCAATGCAGAAAATTAAATCAAGCAAGCAAAAAAAACTCCGTTACAACAGAAACAAAGCAAGAACAATGGAAAGAACAAAAACTTTTATTGAGAAGAAGGAAACTAAATATCAAACCCACTTAATTACTAATAACAACGAATCAACAACTACTTAAATAAGACACTAGCATAGCAAAGTAAAGTGCTCAGTTACGTGAGCCTAAAGAAGTGGAGACTGTTCCCACTGTATACTTGTTCCTAAAGAATAACTAGTTTGGTAAATGAACTCTAGTAACAACTACTTGACTTATTCAAATAATGAACAAACTCTACATGTGCATCATATTTTAATACTCCCCCTTGATGCAAAAACTGGATACACCAAGAAGAGATCTGAACTTCACGAACTTAGAGTAAGGAAGAGCTTTAGTAAAACCATCACCCACTTGCTCAGTTGTAGAACAATACTTCAATTCCATTGCTCCTCCTACAATTACATCTCTGATAAAATGATGACGAAGTTCGATGTGTTTGGTTCTTCCATGGAAGACAGGATTCTTTATCATTGAAATCGTGGCCTTATTATCACAATAAATTTATGTGGAACCAAACTGAACTTGCTGCAAATCTGTAAGAATTCTCCTCATCCAAATGCCTTGACAAACAGTTGAAGTTGCTGCAATGTACTCCGCTTCAGAGGAAGATAATGCAGTGGTAGCTTGCTTCTTTGAACTCTGTTAAATAGTCCCTGAACTAAGGTTGAATACATAGCCACTTGTGCTTTTTCTATCCATCTACAAAATCTGCCCAATCACTGCAGTAAAACCAATTAATTGCATCATGGAGACTGGACTATACCAGATTCCATAGTTGCTAGTTGCTCGGATGTAGTGAAGAATTTGTTTGGCTGGTCCAAGATGATGCATCGAAGGACAATTAATGCATGAACCTTGAGACTAAGCTGACAGGAAACATATATAATAGATGGGCGAGTGTGAGTCAAGTACATCATCCCACCGACAATATTTTTAAACCATCTTTCATTAGCCTTTGGTGTTCCATCATTCATAGTCAATTTTTCACAGGTGTTCATGGGAGTAGACACAACTTTTTAATTTACAATTCAGCATATTAAACTTCTTAAGTAATTTTAGAGCATACTTCTCTTGTGAAACAAAAATACCCCCATTAGTTTGCTGAATTTGAACACCAAAAAAATAATGTAACAACCCCATATTTGTCGTATCAAATTCACTCATCATGCTTTCTTTAAATTCTCTAACAAGAGCATTAGAGTATCCCATATATATATATATATATATATATATATATATATATATATATATCACAACATCTATATAAATACAGATAATAAGCACATCATTACCTTTTACGTTCACATATAAGGCGTTGGGTTCACTTTCACTTCGACATAAATCATTTTGAAGGAAATAGGAGTCAAGTCTGTTGTACCAAACTCTCGGTGCTTGTTTGAGACCGTAAAGGACCTTTTTCAACTTGTAAACTTTCTCCTCTTGGCCATTGATGACAAATCCTTGTGATTGTTCAACATACACATCCTCGTCCAAAAACCAATTTAGAAATGCAGACTTTACATCAAATTGAAAAACATTCCAATTTTTTTGAGCCGCTAAAGTCAAAATTAGTCTAACAGTCTCAAATCTAGCTGCGAGTGAAAAAGTTTCAAAATAATCAACTTCATACTTTTGTACATACCCTTTAGCGACCAGCCTCACCTTATGCTTTTGTACACTTCCATCGGGTTGGTACTTTATTTTGTAGACCCATTTCATGCCAATAGCTTTCTTCTTCGGCGAAAAATGCACAAGTTCCTACATGTTGTTTCTTTCAATGGCATGCATTTTGTAATGCCCCCAAATTCGGGTCTCTTGAACCTCGGGCCTTGTACGTACATCACGGTACTACCTTCATCTCAATACATACAACCTTTATTTATAAATAACTGAACACAACCTAGCTTATATACCAATTAATACATTATTTCCTTCTGTTCAAAAATCTATAACCTTTACAATCGGTTATTACATCTGTTGATCATTCCTGATCTACTGATACATCTTAAACTATAAACAATATGTTTTATATTGTTACATGGATTCACAATCCAAAATTTTTAATATTCTTCTGTATTGTGTTCTTCAACTACACAACTACAATGTATAATATTAACATTCATCTAGCTTAGCTGAAAACTTCATCATAAAGTGTTTTGGCATAAAATCTTACCAAATATAAATACTATAAAGAAATTACACCAACCATCTTCAATCACTAATTCTTCTCGTGATCCTTTGTCTATATATATCCTGAATCCTCTGACGCTATGGTCATCTGTTTATATCGACTTTTATCTGCAAAATTTGTTTGCAAGAGCACGACGGCTCAGCAAGTCCAATAGTCTACACATTTCATTCTTCACCTAGCATACGAATTTCATATATTCATGCATCAAAAAATTTAGTCAATGCATCTACACATGCTTCATACATCTCTATATGCATCATACATTTCATGATATACATCTTTATATGAATCATACTTATCATACAATACAATATAATCTTCATATTGTATATTTAACCCATACTTCACAAATTCCATGTTTTGCATTTAGTCACATAACATTCATGTAATCAACGATTTCACATAAAGCAACATATATCATTAACTACCGTAAATATGGTTTAATACACTATCACATAAGAGCAAGTTACTAAAGAACTTGCCTCGAAGTGTTCCTTGCGCTGTTAGGAGAATTCGTCCTTCTATTGTCCTACAGGATTAAGGGTATATATAACTACAATTAGCCACATAATGATGCTTACAGTCATTTATGTTAATTCCACTTTACTTTTCATCATTCTTCCTTTTTAAATCTTGATACACAATGCTTTAATCATGTGTTTAAGACTTACTAGAACACTTTATTGTCCATTTGATTTATTTACATAAAATTTACTTCGAATGATAACTTACATCCTCCATGAGAATTTAATTGACTTGGTTAATTATCACCTCGTAAATAAATCTGATAATTATTCTTAAACTCTCGTCTAATATTATTAATCACTCTACAAATATTATTAATCATTTAATAATATTTCAATCAGTTACTAATATTATTAATCATTTAATAATATTTTATTCACTTTCTAATATTATTAACCATTTAATAATATTTTATTACTTACTAATATTATTAATCCTTTAATAATATTTTAACCACTTACTAATATTATTAATTCTTTAATAATACTTTAATCACTTACTAATATTATTAATCTTTTAATAATATTTTAATCATTTATAAACAATTTAATTTAATTGTTTATCTCTCATATTTAATTTATTTAACACACACATCGTGCCATTCTTATATCATTTTATGACTTAATATAACTTAATTTTATTATTTATTCTTAACACATTCATAGGTATTAAAAATACCTAATCAAATTATTATTTTCCTATCTCCTGGAAAACTTCAATATAATATTTTAGTCACAAAATAATTTTCCTGAAATTTTCCAACTTCGTTTCCTATTTTTAAATAGGCCATTTCTATTCATAACTACCGAATTTATTAAAAATTATCTTTTTGACTTATACCAACGTACACATCCCCTCACATTATTTTTATAACATTCGCATAAAATTATGTGATTAACCTTTTCATAGTCTATAGCGACCTAAAATTTTTGGATAAATAAAGTAAGAATTTAATAAAATAAATTTATTATTTTATTATGTGTTCTGTTATACTGCATTTATTAATTACGTGCAGCGTAATATGTGTGTATGTATTATATTATAATGTAGTAGTATAATATTATATATGTATTACCTATATATGGGAATATATATGTACATATACGTTACATATATAATGTGTGTGAAGTTGAGATTAGGAGTTGAGTTATTTTGGGTTAAGCTGGAGCTGTCAATATATTAGAAATAATAACACTAAGCTAAGCATGAGGTGTTTATTTGTGAAGCAGTAAAAAGGAACACTAAGCAACAAACGAAGCATGAGCTGTAAAACTCTTGTATGATGAAAGAAGAAAGTTACTATTACTCCTCTGTTCCTTCTCCATCCCCTATCCCTTCTATCCGCGCCAAAAAAAAAAGAGAAAAAAAAACTACTCTCTCATCTCATTAAAAAAAAACTACTCCCTCTGTCCCATAATTATAGGCTGATTTTTCATATTTATAAAATTTAGATGGTTCATTGTTTTACTTTTATGCCCTTATAATAAATATTCAACTATTAATTCTTTTTTTTTGAAGAAACAACATTTAATGTTGTTGTATTCTCAATAAAAGAATTCAACTTTTTAGGCTTTACTAGTTTAACATATTTTGTGTATAAAAGCATTGGTTGAAAGTTTATGTAGATTAAAAACTCCATCTTTGGTTAAAGTTCTATGGTTAAAAGACTTTAATTGTTAGTACACATTAATCAATTAAGTTGAGTTCCAGTGTGATAAGTAAGGAGTAATTAACTTATTCATTAATTCCATATTAAAGGGTATATGTGGAAAATTTCTGTTAAAAATTGCCACTAACTGATTTTCTTAAACTATGTGACAAAATAAATCAGCCTATAACTATGGGACGGATGGAGTAATTCCCAACTTCTTCAATTTCTATCGAAATCACCAAGCATTCAAGAAGAGATGGGAACTAACAAGTAAATCGGTGGGAAGTAGAAAGCAATTGCAGCAGGAAGCTAGGATTACACTTGTTCATCACCAAGTTAGAAATAGTGTTTGTTAGGTTTTATTGAAAAGGTATGTAAGCTTCCTTAGTAAATTCATGGAAATTTAGTAATTGTTAACTGTTATTGCCATGTTTGGTTGTGGGAGGTTATTTGAATGGTGGAATCAAATGGAGTCAGAAGATATAAGAAGAATTTTGAAAGGAGATGGCATGATTACATGTTTAAAATCCATGAAAAATCTGACTTTACATGCTATGCATATTTTCGATAAAATGGTTCAAAGAGACTATTATGCTAAATCATGAGAATTGGCTAATGTTCGGGCCAAGATAGTATATTTTCATGAGTTATAAGATAACTAAAGTTGTTTAAGTGTATTAAATCATGTTTAAAATGAGTTTTATAGATTTTCTATCAAATTGGGTGAAACCAAAATCTGTGATGTTTGAGCACTTTTGGCCATCTGTTTTATACCATAAAGATGTTGGTAAGAATGATACTCTAATGTAATTTGTACCTTGTAATAAAGTCTAGAGTTAGGAACAAGTTTCGTGTTAATTGGAATAAATCAAAAAGAAGTTAAAACGAATTTATAGTGAATGGTTTAGTAAAACATGTTAGAAATCGAAAACTGGTTTGGCTGCTGACCTTAAAAGAAAAATTCAGGGCTACCTAGACTTTCCAGAAAATTCTGGGCTTTTGGGGATATGTAGTACACTGAATAATATTTCCATAGACTCCGGAACGGATTAATTACGACTTCGGAGTAAGGAGTTATGACAGTTCAAAGTAGTCGCGTCGAATCTGTCAAAAATCTGGAAAACAAATGTGAAGCAGCCTCTTACACGAATTTTCTGGAATTCTGTGTTTAGAATTTGAAAATGGTCAAAAATTGAAAGTTATAGTTCCGGAAGTTAGCTTCGCGTGGGCCCAAGAATCGCTCAAAAATATTTTAAAACGAATTAGTTATGACTGTTTTGGCGAGAGAGGGTAAAGCTGAAAATGAATTGGAAACTGTTATGAACGTCCACTTTTAGCGCAATGTTTGGGCTGTTTAAAATAGTTGAAATAAATGGTTTATAATTTTTAAAAATATCCTCTTATGGTGTTTATAGCATATTCAAAATTGGGAGCAAAATAACTTACGAATTAAAAACTACAAAATCGCAAAGAGGCCTCGTCATGAAGAGGGAAATTTTTACAAGAAGAAGAATGCAAAGCAAAGAACGCATTGCGATGGCGATGGTTGGAGGCTTCTTTGAGCTCTCAGTTGACGCATTTAAATTACTCAAAATGTTTGGTTTGTATTTTTCCAAAATAGGTGGGTATACAACCTATATTTTATTCAAAACTCATTGGAATCGGATTAATGAATTATGAAATAAGAGTTCGCAAATATAGTGTCAAGGCTTGGGGGGAGGTCGTTTGCAAGGCGAGGCAAAAGCCTAGCCGAGACTGTACTGAGGCCAAGCTGTGGGAAGATGCCCATCCATGGCCCTGTTTGATTTTCTTTTTGGTAATTTTATCAAGTTTAACTCATGGTAATGAATTACTATGAAAGTATAACACAATATAATAGTTATGTAATGTATAAACTCTTTCCAATTAAAAGATGTTATAAATACGCAAAATAAATCACAAATATACCATTTAACATTGAGTTTACAAATTAAGGAATGGAATGTTCATGGAATGGGTTATAAATGGTTTGTAACCACATATATAATGTATTAATGTGCTAAAAGTTATGTTAAAATCTTTTGAGCAAATAATGGCTAAAGAAAACCAAAGTCTAAAAGGTTCTAAATGAGTATAAAAGTTTTTCAAAAACGAAAAAACAAAGGATGTTGAAATAACCTATGGGATTATATAGATACACACGTACATGTTATATAATCTTGAGTTTGCGTATAGAATACAAATTGTTTATGTAATGAATTATAGAAGGAATACGTTGGCACCGTTAAAAGATACCTTAAATGTAAAAGTACTATACCAAATAAAAATTGACAAAAGATATACATCGAAAACAAATGGTTTTTGATATATAAAACAAAGACTATGAAAAAGAAATCAAAAGTTGATTAAATGGCATATGTAGGTACATGAATAAATGATTATAATCATAAGTTATGTACATACATAAGATGAATAGATATCGTATGTATATCTATGAGCTAAGCGAATGAGAGATGACTTTACTTTGTAATTGAAGTATATACGCGAAGAATATATATTTCATTAATATGTTTACGTTAAGCGTGTAAAGCAAATATACACGCAAAATGGGAATACAGTTCATGTAGGATACTCGCGAATGTAAAGGTGGCTTGTAGAGTTGTTTGATATAAAGCTATGCATGTTACGTAACCTCAAATTTGCAAATTGTCTATCAAACAGGTTATGAATTGTAACACCCCGAATCCGATATAGGCCCGAAGTGCTACATGTCGCAAGCCCATAGGCCCGCAAGGCAACAATATCAATAACGCGCAGCCCAAAAAAATAACTTAACAAGAATCTTAACTTAAAACCCAACAATAAAAATATTTTAAATCAATCCAAATGAAATACTAATAAATACCACATACAAATAATGGAGACGCAACTCCTCGAAACTAAGAGTTTTATCAAAATTCATCAACAAAAGAAAAAAAAAACATTTAAAACTAAACTCCAGCTATTCCAAGCGTATCAAATAAAGGCTCAGCTTTTAACGATGGGACATGTAAAAATCTGTAAGGGGGTGAGCGATGAAGCCCATCAAGTAGCAATCCTCTCTATCTAGCCGAATCAAGTACAATTTGCAAAATACTTTTTCGAAATAACTTTTTGTTCAATAACGATAGTACAAAAGCTTTCAAAAACTAAACAATTCAAAAATAATTTCAATGTATATTATATCTCTTTTAATCCACAAACCTTTAGCGACTAAGGTTACAATAGCTCGTAACACTACCAAAAGTTCGATAACGTTATGATCGCACCCTACTAAGGTATCTATAAAATGCACGCTCCCAGAAGGGCATCTAAAAGGTAATGCGCCTTAGTAGGTCCTATATTAGCTCTCTAACTAAACGTAATCAATAACGGGTTCTATACATAGTCAGACTGAGGATTTCAAAAAATTTTCTCAATATTATCGATAATATAAACGATACTTTTTCACAGTTCAAAATCATATAATATCATTCACAGTTCGAAAATAAATACTTGATCCGAATTTTGAAATAAAAGAACATAACAATTTAATTTAAATGGAAGCCTTAAATAAAAAAAAAATAACAAATTTTGAAATTGTACATTTAGGCATCCGAATAATGAATAAGACATACTTAAAAGTAACGATAATCTTAAAAACACTAAATAGTTCGAAAAGCCACTTACTTGATATTGCGAAACACGAAATTAAAAGTGAACTAATTCTTTGAGTTTTCTTCTTTTCTTCTCTGTTCTGCAGTACTCCAAGCCAAATAGTTTTTACGTTTTTTTCTTTCTTTTTAGTTGTTTAAATATATGTAATTCCTTTGAAAAATAGGTTATTAAGTAAAAGAGTCATTTTAAAATTAAAAGTTTGTTACAGTCTAACTGACTTATCCTAATAGATTTTAGATATGTATAAATAATTATTAGTTACACTTCTATTATCTAATTATATTATTTTATTATCTTTTATCTTTTTTTAAACCTAGGATATTACATTCTACCCAATTTTAAAAGAATTTGGTCCTCCAAATTTCAAAATAACATCTAAAGAAAAATACAAATTTGACATAATCAAGAGATTCATTATCTAATTACTAAATGCAATTAATAAAAAAGTTTCATACCTTATTCTCTATTTAATTTTAAAATCATTAAATTTAGTCAATACTCTTACCCATAGCTAACTCCCAAAATCACTCCCCAAGAAATATGTAGATTTTTTAACCTAACACATTGCGAGGGGCCACCGCTTTGATACCACCTCTGTAACACCCCGAACCCATAATAGGCCCGAAGTGCTACATGTCGCAAGCCATTAGGCCCGCAAGGCAACAATATCAATAACGCGCAGCCCAAAAAAATAACTTAACAAGAATCTTAACTTAAAACTCAACAATAAAAATATTTTAAATCAATCCAAATAAAATACTAATAAATACCACATACAAATAATGGAGACGCAGCTCCTCGAAACTAAGAGTTTTATCAAAATTCATCAACAAAAGAAAAAAAAACATTTAAAACTAAACTCCAGCTATTCCAAGCGTATCAAATAAAGGCTCAGCTTTTAACGATGGGACCTGTAAAAATCTGTAAGGGGGTGAGCGATGAAGCCCAGCAAGTAGCAATCCTCTCTATCTAGCCGAATCAAGTACAATTTGCAAAATACTTTTTTGAAATAACTTTTTGTTCAATAACGATAGTACAAAAGCTTTCAAAAACTAAACAATTCAAAAATAATTTCAATGTATATTATATCTCTTTTAATCCACAGCCTTAGCGACTAAGGTTACAATAGCCCTGTAACACGGCCTAAAAGTTTGATAACGTTATGATACGCACCCTACTAAGGTATCTATAAAAATGCACGCTCCCCGAAGGGCATCTAAAAGGTGTGCGCCTTAGTAGGTCCTATATTAGCTCCGGAACTAAACGTAATCAATAACGGGTTCTATACATAGTCAGACTGAGGATTTCAAAAAATTTTCTCAATATTATCGATAATATAAATGATACTTTTTCACAGTTCAAAATCATATAATATCATTCACAGTTCAAAAATAAATACTTGATCCGAATTTTGAAATAAAAGAACATAACAATTTAATTTAAATGGAAGCCTTAAATAAAAAAATAACGAATTTTGAAATTGTACATTTAGGCATCCGAATAATTACTAAGACATACTTAAAAGTAACGATAATCTTAAAAACACTAAATAGTTCGGAAAGCCACTTACTTGATATTGCGAAACACGCAATTAAAAGTGAACTAATTCTTTGAGTTTTCTTCTTTTCTTCTCTGTTCTGCAGTACTCCAAGCCAAATAGTTTTTACGTTCTTTTCTTTCTTTCTAGTTGTTTAAATATATGTAATTCCTTTGAAAAATAGGTTATTAAGTAAAAGAGTCATTTTAAAATTAAAAGTTTGTTCTGATCTAACCGACTTATCCTAATAGGTTTTAGATATGTATAAATAATTATTAGTTACACTTCTATTATCTAATTATATTATTTTATTATCTTTTATCTTTTTTTTAAACCGGATATTACATGAATAAAGGACATAATAGTTTTATATTTCAAAAGCTATTTTGAAATATTTGGAATCTAAAACTATTATGTCAAATAAAAGCTTCAAAAAGATTCAAACCGAAAGATAAGCTATGAATACGCAAGAGAAAGAGAAAGAGCAAGTACGTTATATAACCTCGAGTTGTCCGTGAATTTGGTTATAAATAATTTAGAAACCAAAAGTATACAGTATTTATATGCTATAGTTATGCCAAAGTTTTTTTGGCATAAAGTAGTTACGACAAGCAAAATATTTTAAAGGAACGTGAAAGGATTTCAAGATGAGAATGAAAATATTAGTTAAAAAAAACATTGTGTGGTCTATGTGGTGATTTAATATACATACATAATGTATGTATATATGTGATCTTAATTATATAGGTTTTTGCAAAGAGAAGTTGAGAAAATTTATAGCGATATCATCGAATAGGCAAATTTTTCAGTTCTATTATGTTTGTGGATTAAATATGATTATGTGGTGAGTTACATACCATGCTTTATGAATTGTTAAAATCAAAATATGACTAAGTTAATTGGGTTATGGAACTCAATTTATATGTGATAGCACATTTTGTATGATGTAACTCGATAAATTAGAAATGTATAATGCATGAATGTATGCTTTGTAAGAAATTATTGATGCATGCAGGATATGCATAATAAAGAATATATGTTGCATGCAGATATGCATAGTAAATGAAATATAGTGCATATAGAATTGTGTGTTATGTGAAACATGATAGACTGTTAAATTTATTGGGCTGTCAAGCTCAATCTTGCAAACATAAACTTTTTGCAGGTTAATGATGTTAAGCAATATTACTTGTTATAAGGATGATGAAGATTGAACGATGTGAAAAATGAATACATTTCTTTGAATTAGAAATGGTGTAAATCTATGATTGATAGTTTTGTTAAATGCAATTGGCAGATATGTATAGTTTGAAATGTTGAATGGATAAAAAATGTTTATTCTAAAATGAGAATAAATATGATTATGAAATAAGTGAATCATTGATAGAAAAGATATTAAGTATTTAGACTTAAGTTTTTAATACGTTTACTCAGATTATACAAATCATATAATAAATATGATTTTTTTATAAAGAAGAATCGTAAAGGTTGCGATTCAGGGAACGAAAGAAAGAAAGAAAGACAGAAACAAAAATTTTAAGTTATCCATATTTCAGTTGTTATTACATTTAATTACGATGTAAAACTAGATCATGATTGTGACGCCCCCAAAATTAGGTATACATCACCCATCTTGAGTCGCCAGATACATGGTATGTAATTCAAATACAACTTAATAATACAACTGTGAGGGTACAATACGACAAAACATAAACTGTGAGTTTGAATACAAATATTGTCTACTAGAGAGTATACAAACTCAAAAGGAGTCTTCATTACAATTATTATCACACTATTTCACAGAATAGTGAGGACTACTAATGCACCATCTAGGACCATCACTCTGTTCCCCGACTAGTCCCAGCTACGTTCTCATTTCCTAAAGAGAACAGTGAAAGAAAGGGTGAGCTCAACTAGCCCAGTAAGAAATATTATGACTAATGTGAGACCCCAGATTTTATGAATAAACATTTAATTTTCTCAAAATAATTTTTTTAAATATTATGGTGTGGATTTGATATAATGTTATAGTTGTGGGTTATATTTATAAATTTTGCAAAGTACGCAAGTTGTTATATAATATTCGATTGGTCGGGGAATATTCTTTTATCGGGAATATCCGCATATTGACAAGACAATCATTAGTGGACCCCGCAATGTAATTATTGTTGGATTGAGAAAAGCGACAAAAAATACTTTATGAAAATAACTACGGAAGTTTTACCGTTAATCGTTGAAACACCCGGTGTTAAAAGTACAAAGAATCTGGCGTGGTTGCATAGTAGCACACAAAGATTGACTATTGATGCTTAAGTGAGAAGTCACTCGCTTATACTCAATTATTGCTACGATGAAGTCTTTGATCATATCTTTCATATTATTGATTCAATTATTGTTATAAAGATCATCTCGCATAATATGATATATTATTAAATCAATGATTGAGATGACAAAGTTATTCATATTATTATTTGCAATATTGACAATGTCTAGAAGTTCTGTCAAGGAGAGGTTTGGTCACCTAATTACGTGCCAATAAAGAAAATCCTTATCGGAAAGCCCCCTCTTTCCTGGGAACGACCTGGTTGTTAAATATTGTGAGTTATAATATTAATGATGAATGTTATTAAAATTGAAGTTGTGTTCGGAGTTGAATTTGGAGACGCGGACGTGATATTTGAGTCTGGAACGATGAAATTAGTAAAAATAGTCTATAAACACAAAATTTTTTGAGATTCACTATTTGGTCAAAAGTCAACAGTTGACTTTGTTGACTTTTTTGGGAAAAGTCAAACATCGAAATTTCAAAATTTATATTATTGATAAAAATAGTTTCATTATGGTGGAATTGTTTGTGTTAGTGAAAATCGACATCTATTCCGATGATAATTGATGTCTAGGGGTTATATTGATAAATCGGGTAATTTATCGGATAAATGAGCAATTAATTGCTACTAATTCACATGTTTATATAACTATTTGTTCACATGTGTGTACTATTGAATCACATTCTTGTACTATTAGGGGAGTTGGTGCAAAATTGATAATACTTGCATGACTAAGTTAAAAATGAAGGTATAGATAGATGTACTATACTGTAATTATTTTTATCACATGATTAGAACTATTGAGTCACATGATTTACTATTGATTCACATTATTTACTTATTAGGGGAGTCGGTGCAAGTTTGATAATACTTGCAGGACTAAATTAAAAATGAAGAAAAAGAGGAAGGTATTATACTGTAATAATTCGAGCCCCAAAATGTGCAATTATCGAAACTATATTTTCCTATAAATAGAAGCTCATTCTTCCTTCATTTCTCACCAATTCACTAAAGCTATAGAGAATTTATTATAGAGAGAAATTATAGAGAAAAACTATAGAGAGAAAATCTATAGAGAAAAAGAAGAAGAGAAGTCTACTACCTCACTACTCCTATATCCAGTTTCTTTCAAAGGTAAGGGATATTATTTATTGTACCCATATAAGGGTATTATTTCTTTTGTATTCATGAAGAGAACTTCATTATTCCATTCTTTATTATTCATTGGAATAACTCAGATACGCTGTGAATGACTACCCTATACTTGGTGAAATTCTTACATTATTCCATTCTTTATTATTATGTTGGAATAACCTGTTTATGCTAATACCGCATACATGGTGAAATTCTTCTATTATTCCATTCTTTATTATTCTATTGGAATATCCTCGTACATTTGTTTTACAGGACACCGGGTTCGCGTCTTTATTATTACATTTTATTATTACATTGGAATATCCTCGTCATGCATGCGTTTTTACAACCGGACCGGTTCCGTTATTATTATTCTGTTGGAATAACCTGTCTATGCGAAGTATCGCATACATGGTGATTTCTTTTGTTATTCCATTCTTTATTATACTCAGTTGGTTAAAGTTTTTACTTTATATAAATCATGAAATATCATTTTATTTGGTATTTTCTGTTACGAGTTACTATTCACAAAATACTATTTACCCGGTTACTATTCATTCTAGTATTATTCACTCGGGTATTCGGGGCTCTTTTCATGCCGAAATAATATTCACGAGTTACTATTCACGGGTTACTATTCACCAAAATTACTATTCACCCGAATATTAGTCACTCGGGTATTTGGAGTACTTTTCATGTTGGGGTACTATTCACGAGGTACTATTCTCAAAGTACTATTCACGGGGTACTATTCGCGATAAAAAATTGATTCTTTTCTGTCCAAATTATTTTCGGTGCATTAATATTATTCTTGAATTTTACTCTACAAAGAAATATCATGTTGACAATTTGGACGTTATTAGTTCTTGGTTAAATTAATTCTTGAACTTGTTTTATTGAATTCTTATATCATTGTCTTCATCCTCATGTTTATATTATGTTGAAAGTCATATGTAGCCTGTAGTGCATAGATGGACTTGGTATGATTATGACCAAGGATTATTCGGTGTAATCATGACCGTAATGTTACAAATGATGTGGTAAAAGTCATCTTTGGCTTACGTGCATAAATGGACTTGGTATGATTATGACCAGGGATTATTCGGTATAATCATTACCGTAATGTTACAAATGATGTGGTAAAAGTCCTCATTGGCCCGTAGTGCATTGATGAACAGTTTTTGGTATGATTATGGCTATGGATTCTCTTCGGCCAAGGGTGTAAAGATTAATTATTTTATGGCATGATCAGGACCGTTGATAAAAACACGATTATTTTTGGCCTGTAGTGCATAAATAATTTGTGGTCGTGATACTAAAAATATCCTTGGCCTGTAGTGCAGGGATGAGTTAATGATGTGGATTATTTATTAAGCTGAGTCTCAGCGATAAAGTTGGTAAAAAAAACTTTTTAAATCATAGAAGATAGTAGATTTTATATTTTACTTGACTCTTCTAATGGATTGTTTATTCCGTTGCAGTTTTTGATCTAAAACTTGTTGTCTATTATATTCTAACAGTTGTTATCTTTGTTGAAGGCTAATGATAATTTATTCGCGCATTATCTTAGTCATAATATTTCTTCTTGGGCTAGTTGAGCTCACCCTTTTTTCTTTGTTCTCTTCGTGAAATGAGAACGAAATGGGACTAGTCGGGAACAGCAGTGATGGTTCTAGATGGTGCATTAGTAGTCCTCACTATTCTATGAAATAGTGTGATAATAATTGTAATGAGGACTCCTTTTGAGTTTGTATACTCTCTAGTAGACAATATTTGTATTCAAACTCACAGTTTATGTTTTGTCGTATTGTACACGACAGTTCTATTATTAAATTATATTTGTATTCTGTACCATGTATCTGGTGACTCAAGATGGGTGATGTATACCTGTTTTGGGGGCTTCACAGTTGGTATCAAAGCTTAGGGATATGATCCCTGGCTGAGATTTGAGATAAGAACTAGGAGGGGAGAGACGGGGAATTCCTTCGCTAGTATGACCTACCTAAGTTTAATTAGTATTTAATTGGTCGGTCAGAGTATATGGATAATATGTGATATGTTAATTAATCCTTGTTTTGTGACAGCGTTTGCAAACGACATCTGAAAATATTGAGATAAGCAATGAAGCACATGAGACCATTAGGTCAGCTCAACCAAAAGGTAACAAGCAACAACACGATAATAATCGTACCGGTGGCAACGGCCATCGGAACAATGATAACCATCGTGGGGGAAATTATCACGCCAAGAATGGTAACCACTTCGATGGTAATCATGACCAAGATAATAGAAGTGGAAATTTCAAGAAGAGAAGGTCATTTAGCTCAATTTTTTCATGCACCAAAGTCAAGTCCAGCTAGGACGGTGGCACTAAAGGCGGATACGGACAAAATAAAGTCGGTGGTTTCAGGAAGAGTGCTTTTCGTGACTTTTCAAAAAGCGAGTGACCCGAACGATGTTAGCACGGGTTAGTTAATTATAAATTATTACGAAGTCTATACCTTATTAGATACCGGTTCTACCCATTCTTTTATCTTTCTTGCTTGCGCTCAACGTTTAAATTTAACTCAGGAGAAATTAGACTTTGACTTATTGGTTGAAACTTCGTTAGTAGAAGTTTGTTACCTCCACTGTTTATAAATCTTGTTTGATTCAAATCGACACTTTCACGTTACCTGTCGATCTTATCTCTTTGAAAATACTTGCCCTTGATGTGATTTTAGAAATCGATTGGTTAACTACTCATCAAGCTTTTTGTAAGGTTGTTAGCTTTCATATTCCTAACCAACCTATTATGCGAATTCAAGCAACCAAACCACTAAAGTCAATCATTGTTATATCAAGCCATTAGTAAAGAGCCCCAGTCCTTTCGTTGTTGATTTTCTTGTATGGAATACACCGAAGACAGACTTTCTGTAGGCAACATTGTGAATGACGATGGCAAGTTGATAGGTATCAATGTGACATGTTATCCAAGTCTTGGATGAGAGTCACAGTTTTGAATGATATTTCTATTGTTAATAAATTTCCTGACGTATTCTTGAAGTCTTCTTAGCCTACCCCTAGAGCGTGAAATCGAATTTTGTATTGAATTCAAAGATCTGAAACCCATTTCTAAAACCCTCAAATATTTCTTTACTTAAAATGAAAGTATAACACGCCAAAGACGTTGGCTCGAGCTGTTGAAGATTACGATCGTACCATTCAATATCATCGTGGAAGAGCGAACGTGGTAGCTGACGTGTTGAGTAAAAGATCGTATGCGTTTACGAGTGCGATGTTGTTAACACAAAGACTCATTTCGTATAACTTACAAATGATGAAGCTAGAGTTAAAGACTTTAGGGACCCACATCAAGATAACGAATATACGATTAGCATTGACTTTAATCGATAAAGTTAAAGCCGCTCAAGCTATACACCCGGAGCTGATAAATTTGAAGAAGAAGGTTCAAGAGGGCATTATTCTAGAAGCAAGAATCGACGAAGAGAGGAAATCTCAACCCTCGATTTAATTGGTCCATTTGAAATACTCGATGAAGTAGGAACTATGGCCTATAGACTCGTTTTACCGCCAAGTATGTTGCGTGTTCATAACATTTTTAACGTATCAATGTTACATAAATATATGGACGACCCGAACCATATTATTAATTTAGAACCGGACGAGATAGCGACTGATTTAACGTTTGAGGAGATACGTGTTAAAATCTTGGATAAGAAGAATCGTATTCAACACTCAAAGGTTATACCTCAAGAGTTAGAATTTGAAATGAAGTCGAGGTATCCTCACCATTGCTCAAAGATACCAAGCACGTATACGTAAATTTTGAGGGTGAAATTCCATAAGGAGGGGAGATTGTGAGACCCCAGATTTTATGAATAAATATTTAATTTTCTCAAAATAATTTTTTTAAATATTATGGCGTGGATTTGATATAATTTTATAGTTGTGGGTTATATTTATAAATTTTGAAAAGTATGCAAGTTGTTATATAATATTCGATTGGTTTGGGAATATTCTTTTTGTCGGGGGAATATCCAGACGACGCAAGACAATCATTCTTTGGACCCCAAGAACGAAATTATTATCTGATCGAGAAAGCGACAAAAATACTTTATGAAAATAACGGTGAAAGTTTTACCGTTAAGCTGTTGAAACACCCGGTGTTAAAAGTAAAGAGATGTCTGGCGTGGTTGCATAGTTGCACACGGTATTGACTATTGATGTTTACATGAGAAGTCACTCAGTTATACTCAATTATTGCTATAGTAAGTGCTGCATCATATCTTTCATATTATTGATTCAATTATTGTTACAGTATCATCTGCATAATATGATATATTATTAAATCAATGATTGAGACGACAAAGTTATTCATATTATTATTTGCAATATTGACAATGTCTAGAAGTTCTGTCAAGGAGAGGTTTGGTCACTTAATTACGTGCCAATAAAGAAAATCCTTATCGGAAAGCCCCCTCTTTCTTGGGAATGACCTGGTTGTTAAATATTGTGAGTTATAATATTAATGATGAATGTTATTAAAATTGAAGTTGTGTTCGTTGTTGAATTTGGAGACGCGGACGTGATATTTGAGTCCGGAACGATGAAATTAGTAACAATAATCTATAAACACAAAATTTTCTGGGATTCACTAATTGGTCAAAAAGTCAATAGATGACTTTGTTGGGAAAAGTCAAACATCGAAATTTCAAAATTTATATTATTGATAAAAATAGTTTCATTATGGTGGAATTGTTTGTGTTAGTGAAAATCGACATCTATTCCGATGATAATTGATGTCTAGGGGTTATATTGATAAATCGGGTAATTTATCGGATAAATGAGCAATTAATTGCTACTAATTCACATGTTTATATAACTATTTGTTCACATGTGTGTACTATTGAATCACATTCTTGTACTATTAGGGGAGTTGGTGCAAAATTGATAATACTTGCATGACTAAGTTAAAAATGAAGGTATAGATAGATGTACTATACTGTAATTATTTTTATCACATGATTAGAACTATTGAGTCACATGATTTACTATTGATTCACATTATTTACTTATTAGGGGAGTCGGTGCAAGTTTGATAATACTTGCAGGACTAAATTAAAAATGAAGAAAAAGAGGAAGGTATTATACTGTAATAATTTGAGCCCCAAAATGTGCAATTATCGAAACTATATTTTCCTATAAATAGAAGCTCATTCTTCCTTCATTTCTCACCAATTCACTAAAGCTATAGAGCATTTATTATAGAGAGAAATTATAGAGAAAAACTATAGAGAGAAAATCTATAGAGAAAAAGAAGAAGAGAAGTCTACTACCTCACTACTCCTATATCCAGTTTCTTTCAAAGGTAAGGGATATTATTTATTGTACCCATAAGGGGTATTATTTCTTTTGTATTCATGAAGAGAACTTCTGTTATTCCATTCTTTATTATTTCATTGGAATAACTCAGATACTGTGAATGACTACCCTATACTTGGTGAAATTCTTCTGTTATTCCATTCTTTATTATTATGTTGGAATAACCTGTTTATGCGAAGTACCGCATACATGGTGAAATTCTTCTATTATTCCATTCTTTATTATTCTATTGGAATATCCTGTCCGTGTGTTTTACACCGGACCTGGTTCCATCTTTATTATTCTGTTTTTATTATTATTCTGTTGGAATATCCTGTCTGTGTGTTTCACTTTAGGACTGGTTAAAATCTTTATTATTCTGTCTTTATTATTCTGTTGGAATATCCTGTCTGTGCGTTTTTACGCCGGACCTGGTTCCGTTATTATTATTCTGTTGGAATAACCTGTCTATGAGAAGTATCGTATACATGGTGATTTCTTTTGTTATTCCATTCTTTATTATACTCAGTTGGTTAAAGTTTTAACTTCTATACTCGTCATGAAATATCATTTTATTTGGTATTTTCTGTTACGAGTTACTATTTACAAAATACTATTTACCCGGTTACTATTCACTCTAGTATTATTCACTCGGGTATTCGAGGCTCTTTTCATGCCGGAATAATATTCACGAGTTACTATTCACGGGTTACTATTCACCAAAATTACTATTCACCCGAATATTAGTCACTCGGGTATTTGGAGTACTTTTCATGTTGGAGTACTATTCACGAGGTACTATTCTCAAAGTACTATTCACGGGGTACTATTCACGATGAAAAATTGATTCTTTTCTGTCCAAATTATTTTCGGTGCATTAATATTATTCTTGAATTTTACTCTACAAAGAAATATCATGTTGACAATTTGGACGTTATTAGTTCTTGGTTAAATTAATTCTTGAACTTGTTTTATTGAATTCTTATATCATTGTCTTCATCCTCATGTTTATATTATGTTGAAAGTCATATGTAGCCTGTAGTGCATAGATGGACTTGGTATGATTATGACCAAGGATTATTCGGTGTAATCATGACCATAATGTTACAAATGATGTGGTAAAAGTCATCTTTGGCTTACGTGCATAAATGGACTTGGTATGATTATGACCAGGGATTATTCGGTATAATCATTACCGTAATGTTACAAATGATGTGGTAAAAGTCCTCATTGGCCCGTAGTGCATTGATGGACAGTTTTTGGTATGATTATGGCTATGGATTCTCTTCGGCCAAGGGTGCAAAGATGAATTATTTTATGGCATGATCAGGACCGTTGATGAAAACACTATTATCTTTGGCCTATAGTGCATGGATAATTTGTGGTCGTGATACTAAAAATATCCTTGGCCTGTAGTGCAGGGATGAGTTAATGATGTGGATTATTTATTAAGCTGAGTCTCAGCGATAAAGTTGGTAAAAAAAACTTTTTAAATCATAGAAGATAGTAGATTTTATATTTTACTTGACTCTTCTAATGGATTGTTTATTCATTGCTAGCTTTTTTGATCTAAAACTTGTTGTCTATTATATTCTAACGGTTGTTATATTGTTGAAGGCTAATGATAATTTATTCGCATTATCTTAGTCATAATATTTCATTGGGCTAGTTGAGCTCACCCTTTCTTTCACCGTTTCTCTTGAGAAAATGAGAACGAAGCTGGGACTAGTCGGGGAACAGAGTGATGGTCCTAGATGGTGCATTAGTAGTCCTCACTATTCTATGAAATAGTGTGATAATAATTGTAATGAGGACTCCTTTTGAGTTTGTATACTCTCTAGTAGACAATATTTGTATTGAAACTCACAGTTTATGTTTTTTGTCGTATTGTATACCACACAGTTTGTATTATTAAGTTGTATTTGTATTACGTACCATGTATCCGGCAACTCAAGATGGGTGATGTATACATTTTTGGGGGCGTCCACGGTTGGTATCAAAGCTTAGGATATGATCCTGGTGAGATTTGAGATAAGAACTAGGAGGAGAGGCGGGGAATTCCTTCGCTAGTATGACCTACCTAAGTTTAATTAGTATTTAATTGGTCGGTCAGAGTATACGGATAATATGTGATATGTTAATTAACCCTTGTTTTGTGACAGCGTTTGCAAACGACATCTGAAAATATTGAGATAAGCAATGAAGCACATGAGACCGTTAGGTCAGCTCAACCAAAAGGTAACAAGCAACAACACGATAATAATCGTACCGGTGGCAACGGCCATCGGAACAATGATAACCATCGTGGGGGAAATTATCACGCCAAGAATGGTAACCACTTCGATGGTAATCATGGCCAAGATAATAGAAGTGGAAATTTCAAGAAGAAAAGGTCATTTAGCTCAATTTTTTCATGCACCAAAGTCAAGTCCAGCTAGGACGGTGGCACCAAAGGCGGATACGAACAAAACAAAATCGGTGGTTTCAGGAAGAGTGTTTTTCGTGACTTCTCAAAAAGCGAGTGACCCGAATGATGTTAGCACGGGTTAGTTAATTATAAATTATTGCGAAGTCTATACCTTATTAGATACCGATTCTACCCATTCTTTTATCTCTCTTGCTTGCGCTCAACGTTTAAATTTAACTCAGGAGAAATTAGACTTTGACTTATTGGTTGAAACTTCGTTAGTAGAAGTTTGTTACCTCCACTGTTAATAAATCTTGTTTGATTCAAATCGACACTTTTACGTTACCTGTCGATCTTATCTCTTTGAAAATACTTGCCCTTGATGTGATTTTAGAAATCGATTGGTTAACTACTCATCAAGCTTTTTATAAGGTTGTTAGCTTTCATATTCCTAACCAACCTATTATGCGAATTCAAGCAACCAAACCACTAAAGTCAATCATTGTTATATCAAGCCATTAGTAAAGAGCCCCAGTCCTTTCGTTGTTGACTTTCTTGTGTGGAATGCACCGAAGCCAGACTTTCTGTAGGCAACGTTGTGAATGACGATGGCAAGTTGATAGGTATCAATGTGACGTGTTATCCAAGTCTTGGATGAGAGTCACAGTTTTGAATGATATTTCTATTGTTAATAAATTTCCTGACGTATTCTTGAAGTCTTCTTAGCCTACCCCTAGAGCGTGAAATCGAATTTTGTATTGACCCCAGTACGAAACCCATTTCTAAAACCCTCAAATATTTCTTTACTTAAAACGAAAGTATAACACGCCAAAGACGTTGGCTCGAGCTGTTGAAGATTACGATCGTACCATTCAATATCATCGTGGAAGAGCGAACGTGGTAGCTGACGTGTTGAGTAAAAGATCGTATGCGTTTACGAGTGCGATGTTGTTAACACAAAGACTCATTTCGTATAACTTACAAATGATGAAGTTAGAGTTAAAGACTCTAGGGACCCACATCAAGATAACGAATATACGATTAGCATTGACTTTAATCGATAAAGTTAAAGCCGCTCAAGCTATACACCCGGATGTGATAAATGTGAAAAAGAAGGTTCAAGAGGGTGTTATTCTAGAAGCAAGAATCGACGAAGAGAGGAAATCTCAACCCTCGATTTAATTGGTCCATTTGAAATACTCGATGAAGTAGGAACTGTGGCCTATAGACTCGTTTTACCGCCAAGTATGTTGCGTGTTCATAACGTTTTTAACGTATCGATGTTACGTAAATATATGGACGACCCGAACCATATTATTAATTTAGAACCAGACGAGATAACGACTGATTTAACGTTTGAGGAGATACGTGTTAAAATCTTGAATAAGAAGAATCGTATTCAACACTCAAAGGTTATACCTCAAGAGTTAGAATTTGAAATAAAGTCGAGGTATCCTCAATTTTTTAAGATACCAAAGACGAGACGTAAATTTTGAGGTGAAATTTCATAAGGAGGGAGATTGTGAGACCCAGATTTTATGAATAAATATTTAATTTTCTCAAAATAATTTTTTAAATATTATGGTGTGGATTTGATATAATTTTATAGTTGTGGGTTATATTTATAAATTTTGTAAAGTACATGAGTTGTTATATAATATTCGATTGGTGGGGGAATATCCGTGCGACGGTACAATCATTAGTGGACCCTAGCGAAATTATTGTCGGATTGAGAAAGCGAAAAAAATACTTTATGAAAATAACGGCGGAAGTTTTACCGTTAACTGTTGAAACACCCGGTGTTAAAAGTACAGTAATACGCGTGGTTGCATAGTAGCACACGGTATTGACTATTGATGCTTTCTTGAGAAGTCACTCAGTTATACTCAATTATTGCTACAGTAAGTGCTGCATCATATCTTTCATATTATTGATTCAATTATTGTTACAGTATCATATGCATAATATGATATATTA
Source organism: Panax ginseng (assembly GCA_020205605.1). Taxonomy (NCBI): domain Eukaryota; kingdom Viridiplantae; phylum Streptophyta; class Magnoliopsida; order Apiales; family Araliaceae; genus Panax; species Panax ginseng. Next base: position 18,001,286 of record CM035127.1, on the reverse strand, counting down.
TTAAATCAATGATTGAGACGGCAAAGTTATTCATATTATTATTTACAATATTGGCAATGTCTAGAAGTTCTGTCAAGGAGAGGTTTGGTCACTTAATTACGTGCCAATAAAGAAAATCCTTATCAGAAAGCCCCCTCTTTCCTGGGAACGACCTGATTGTTAAATATTGTGAGTTATAATATTAATGATGAATGTTATTAAAATTGAAGTTGTGTTCGGAGTTGATTTGGAGACACAGACGTGATATTTGAGTCCGAAACGATGAAATTGGTAAAAATAGTCTATAAACACAAAATTTTCCGGGATTCACTATTTGGTCAAAAAGTCAATAGTTGACTTTTTTTGGGAAAAGTCAAACTTCAAAATTTCAAAATTTATATTGTTGATAAAAATAGTTTCATTATGTTGGAATTGTTTGTGTTAGTGAAAATCGACATCTATTCCGATGATAATTGATGTCTAGGGGTTATATTGATAAATCAGGTAATTTATCGGATAAATGAGTAATTAATTGCTACTAATTCACATATTTATATAACTATTTGTTCACATGTGTGTACTATTGAATCACATTCTTGTATTATTAGGGGAGTTGGTGCAAAATTGATAATACTTACATGACTAAGTTAAAAATGAAGGTATAGATAGAGGTACTATACTGTAATTATTTTTATCACATGATTAGAACTATTGAGTCACATGATTTACTATTGATTCACATTATTTACTATTAGGGGAGTTGGTGCAAGTTTGATAATACTTGCGGGACTAAATTAAAAATGAAGAAAAAAAGAAGAAGGTATTATCTTTGTAATAATTCGAGCCCCAAAACGTGTAATTATCGAAACTATATTTTCCTATAAATAGAAGCTCATTCTTCCTTCATTTCTCACCAATTCACTAAAGCTATAGAGCATTTATTATAGAGAGAAATTATAGAGAAAAACTATAGAGAGAAAATCTATAGAGAAAAAAAGAAGAAGAGAAGTCTACTACCTCACTACTCCTATATCCAGATTTCTTTTCAAAGGTAAGGGATATTATTTATTGTACCCATAAGGGGTATTATTTCTTTTGTATTCATGAAGAGAACTTCGTTATTCCATTCTTTATTATTCATTGGAATAACTCAGATATGCTGTGAATGACTACCTATACTTGGTGAAATTCTTACATTATTCCATTCTTTATTATTATGTTGGAATAACTTTGTTTATCAAGTACCGCATACATGGTGAAATTCTTCTATTATTCCATTCTTTATTATTCTATTGGAATATCCTCGCTTGGTTTGTTTTACACGGACACTGGTTAAAATCTTTATTATTCTCTTTTTTATTATTTGGAATATCTCGTCATCATGCGTTTTACGCCGGACCTGGTTCCGTTATTATTATTCTGTTGGAATAACCTGTCTATGCGAAGTATCGCATACATGGTGATTTCTTTTGTTATTCCATTCTTTATTATACTCAGTTGGTTAAAGTTTTGACTTCTATACTCGTCATGAAATATCATTTTATTTGGTATTTTCTGTTACGAGTTACTATTCATAAAATACTATTTACCCGGTTATTATTCACTCTAGTATTATTCACTCGGGTATTCGAGGCTCTTTTCATGCCGGAATACTATTCACGAGTTACTATTCACGGGTTACTATTCACCAAAATTACTATTCACCCGAATATTAGTCACTCGGGTATTTGGAGTACTTTTCATGTTGGGGTACTATTCACGAGGTACTATTCTCAAAGTACTATTCACGGGGTACTATTCACGATGAAAAATTGATTCTTTTCTATCCAAATTATTTTCGGTGCATTAATATTATTCTTGAATTTTACTCTACAAAGAAATATCATGTTGACAATTTGGACGTTATTAGTTCTTTGTTAAATTAATTCTTGAACTTGTTTTATTGAATTCTTATATCATTGTCATCATCCTCATGTTTATATTATGTTGAAAGTCATCTGTGGCCTGTAGTGCATAGATGGACTTGGTATGATTATGACCAAGGATTATTCGGTGTAATCATGACCGTAATGCATTGATGGAAAGTTTTTGGTATGATTATGGCTATGGATTCTCTTCGGCCAAGGGTGCAAAGATGAATTGTTTTATGGCATGATCAGGACCGTTGATGAAAACACGATTATCTTTGGCCTGTAGTGCATGGATAATTTGTGGTCGTGATACTAAAAATATCCTTGGCCTGTAGTGCAGGGATGAGTTAATGATGTGGATTATTTTATTTCGAGTCTGGCTTATAAAGTTGGTAAAAAAAAAACTTTTTAAATCATAGAAGATAATAGATTTTATATTTTACTTGACTCTTCTAATGGATTGTTTATTCCGCTGCAGTTTTTGATCTAAAACTTGTTGTCTATTATATTCTAATAGTTGTTATACTGTTTAAGGCTAATGATAATTTATTCTGCATTATCTTAGTCATAATATTTCTTACTGGGCTAGTTGAGCTCACCCTTTCTTTCACCGTTCTCTCGAAAATGAGAACGAAATGGGACTAATCGGGGAACAGAGTGATGGTCCTAGATGGTGCATTAGTAGTCCTCACTATTCTATGAAATAGTGTGATAATAATTGTAATGAGGACTCCTTTTGAGTTTGTATACTCTCTAGTAGACAATATTTGTATTCAAACTCACAGTTTATGTTTTGTTGTATTGTACACGACAATTGTATTATTAAGTTGTATTTGAATTCTGTACCATGTATCTGGCGACTCAAGATGGGTGATGTATACCTGTTTTGGGGGCGTCACAAATAAGATAATGCAGAATCATTTATCGTTAGCCTTCAACGGTGTTAAACTGATAAAATATAATAACTATCAAGTTTAACTACAGCGGAACAAACAATCCATTAGAAGAGTCAAGTAAGGAATAAAATCTACTATCTTCTATGATTTAAAAGGTTTTTCATCACTTTTATCGCTGGGACTCAGCTTAATAAATAATCCACATCATCGAATCCCCCCTGTACTACGGCCAAGGATATTCTTTAGTATCACGACCACAAATTATCCATGCACTACGGGCCAAGGACATTCGTGTATTCATTAATGGTCATGATCATGCCAACAATCATCCATCAATGCACTACGGGCCAATGAGGACTTTTACCACATCATTGGTAACGTTACGGCCATGATTACAACCGAATAATCCTCGGTCATAATCATACCAAGTCCATCTATGCACTATGTGTGCCGAGATGACTTTCAACAAAATATAAACATGAGGATGATGACAATGATATAAGAATTCAATAAAACAAGTTAAGAATTAATTTATCTAGGAACCGATAACGCCCAAATTTTCAACATGATACTTCTTTCAGAGAGTAAAATTCAAGAATGCTCGAAGAATATTTCCATGAAAAGATTTGGATGAAGCTTAAAATATCAAGGCTATTCCACTAATTTCATGGAGTATAGAAGTCAAAGTTTTAGCGAACTGAGTATAATAAAGAATAGAACAACAAAAGAAATTACCATGCATGCGATAACCGCACAAAAAAAGTTATTCTAACAAAATAATAAATAACGGAACTAAAGTTCGGCGTAAAACGCATGCATGTGATATTCCAAATGTAATAATAAAGAATGGAACCAGTCCGGCGTAAAACGCATGCATGTGATATTCCGATAGAATAATAAATAATGGAACCGTGTCGGCGTAAACACACGCATGTGATATTCCGACGAATAATAAAGAATGAAATAATGTAAGAATTTCACCAAGTATAGGTAGCCCACGATACAAAAGTTATTCCAATGTAATAATAAATAATGGAATAATAGAAGTTCTCTTCATGAATACAAAAGAAATAATACCCCTTACCGTAAAAGAAACTGAATATAAAAGTAGGGAAGTAGCAGAATACTTTTCTATAGTTTCTCTATAACTTTTCTCTCTAGAGTTTCAGTGAATTCGTAAGAAATAATGAAGGAATGAGTTTCTATTTATAGAAGAATAGATTGCATAATAACTAACTTATGAACGGTCCAGATTGATTTACTTTAAACGGACGATCCAGATTGGTTTACTATTAAAACTTAAAGCAACGGTCCATACTGATTTACTATTAAAACTTTAAACCAGCGATCCATATTGATTTACTATTATATCTTCAACCAACAGTCTGAAAAATTAGCACATCTCCTCATGGAATAATATTGTACCCAAAAATAATTTGGACCGAACAAAAATATATTTTACGGGTGAATAGTAACTCATGAATAGTAACTCATGAATAGTAACTCGTGAATAGTACTCTGACACGAAAAGTGTCCCGAATACCCGATTGAACAATATATCCTCCAGACATCAATTATTATCGAAACAAATGTCGATTCCCACTAACACAAATAATTCCAACACTATAAAATTTATCTTTAATCAACACGAACTTATTCATCATTAATATTATAATTCACAATATTTAACAACTAGTTCGTTCCCAGGAAAGAGGGGGCTTTCCGATAAGGATTTCTCCTTATTGGCGCGCAATTAAGTGACCAAACCTCTCCTTGACAGAACTTCTAGACATTGTCAATATTGCAAATAATAATATGAATAACTTTGCCATCTCAATCATTGATTTAATAATATATCATATTATGCAGATGATACTGTAACAATAATTGAATCAATAATATGAGATATATGATGCAGCAATTACTGTAGAAATAATTGAGTATAACTGAGTGACTTCTCACGTAAGCATCAATAATCAATATTGTGTGCTACTATACAACTACGCGTATTATTATTCTTTTAACACCGGGTGTTTCAACAGTTAACGGTAAAACTTCCGCCGTTATTTTCATAAAGTATTTTTGTCGTTTTCTAACTACGACAATACTTCCGTTGTGGGGTCCACCAATGATTGTGCCGTCCTACGAATATTCCCTGTTAAAACGAATATTCCCCGACCAATCGAATATTATATAACCACTTTCTTAATTGCAAAATTTATAAATATTACTCACAACTATAACACTATATCAAATCAATACCATAATATTCAAAAATATAATTCGAGAAAATTATTCTTTATTCATAAAAGTTGGGGTCTTATAACCTCCCCTTCTTATAAAATTTTGTCCTCGAAATTAGGGTACATACTTGGTATGTCGATGAGATGAGGATACCTTGACTTCATCTCAGATTCTAACCCCCAAGTCATTTCCTCCACATCGTGGTTTCTCCACAAAACTTTGACTTGAGGTATAACCTTGGAGCGTAGAACATGATCCTTTTTATCCAAGATTTTAACAGGTAACTCTTCATACGTTAAATCTTCCTCTATCTAGTCTGGTTCTAACTCAATAATGTGGTTCGGGTCTTTCACATATTTACGTAACATAGATATGTGAAAAACATTATGCACACGAGACATACTTGGGGGTAAGGCGAGTCTATAGGCCACAGTTCCCACTCGCTCAAGAATTAAAAATGGGCCAATGAATTGAGGATTGAGCTGTCCTCTCTTTCCAAATCTCGTAACTCCTTTCCATTGAGCAACACGTAACAACACATGATCTCCAATGTGACGCCCCCAAAAAAGGTATACATCACCTATTCTGAGTCGCCAAATACATGGTACAGAATATAAATACAACTTAATTATACAACTGTCGTGCATAGTATGACAAAACATAAGTCGTGAGTTTTAATACAAATATTGTCGTCTAGACAATATACAAACTCAAATTCAATATTATTACATTTATTTTCCCACTATTTCACTGAATAGTGAGGACTACTAATGCTATCATCTGGTCCGTCACTCCGCTCACCGACTAGTCCTCGCCACGCTCTCTCATTTCTCAAGAGAACAATGAAAGTAAAAGGGTGAGCTCAACTAGCCAAAGAGGAAATATTATGACTAAGATAATGCGTAATATATTATCGTTAGCCTTCAACAAGTGTTAAACCGATATAATATAACAACCATCAAGTTTAATCAGCAATGAACAAGCAATCCATTAAAAGAGTCAAGTAGAGAATAAAATCTACTATCTTTTATGATTTAAAAGGTTTTTCAACACTTTTATCATTGGGACTCAAATTTTAATAAATAATCCACATCACCGAATCACCCCTATAATACGGCCAAGGATATTCTTTAGTATCAATGCACCACAATTATCCATGCACCACGGGCCAAGAATATTTGTGTATTAATTAATGGTCATGATCATGCCAACAATCATCCATCAATGCACTACGGGCCACCGAGGACTTTTACCACATCATTTGTAACATTACGGTTATGATTACATCGAATAATCTCGGTCATAATCATACCAAGTCCATCTATGCACTACATGTGCCATGAGATGACATTCAACAAAATATAAACATGAGGATGATGACAATGATATAAGAATTCAATAAAACAAGTTCAAGAATTATTTTATCCAGAATCAATAACGCCCAAATTGTCAACATGATATCGCTGCAGGAGTAAAATTCAAGAATGCTCGTAAGAATATTTCAATGAAAAGATATCGGATGAAGCGCAAATATCAAGGATATTCCACTAATTTCATGGAGTATAGAAGTCAAAACTTTAACCAACCGAGTATAACAAGGAATGGAATAATAAAAGAAATCACTGTGCATGCGATAGATCGCATGACAGCAAAAGTTATTCCAAATGTAATAATAAAATAAACAGAAACGAAACGCATGCATGTGATATTCCAATGTAATAATAAAGATTAATCAGTCCCCAGAAAACGCATGCATGTGATATTCCAACAGTAATAATAAAGACGGAACCAGTCCCCATAAAACGCATGCACAGGATGTTCCAAATGAACGATAAATAATGGAACCAGTCCCAAAGCGTAAACGCATGCATGTGATGTTCCAACAAAATGATAAAGAATGGAATAATAGAAGAATATCACCAAGTATATAGGTAGCTGCACAGATACAAAGTTATTCCAATAGAATAATAAAGAATAGAATAATGTAAGTTCTCTTCATGGATAAGAAAGAAATAATACTCCCTACCTTGGAAAAACGGGATACCTGGAATAGTGAGGTAGCATAGACTTCTTCTTCTTCTCTCTATAATTTCTCTCTATAATAATCGCTTCTAAAGCTTTTGTGAATTGGTGAGAAATGAAGGAAGAATGAGCTTCTATTTATAGGAAAATATAGTTTCGATAATTGCACGCTTTGGGGGCTAAAAAATTACAAAGACAATACCTCCAACTTTTTTTTCATTTTTAATTTAGTCCCGCAAGTATTATCAAACTTGCACCACCTCCCTAATAGTAAATAATGTGAATCAATAGTTCAATCATGTGAATCAATAGTATAATCATGTGAAAAATACGAATTACAGTATAGTACCTCCATCTATACCTCCATTTTTAACTTAGTCATGCAAGTATTATCAATCTTGCACCAACTCCCCTAATAGTAAATAATGTGATTCAATAGTACACACATGTGAACAAATAGTTATATAAGCATGTGAATTAGTAGCAATTAATTGCTCATTTATCCGATAAATTACCCGATTTATCAATATAACCCCTAGACATCAATTATCATCGGAATAGATGTCGATTTCCACTAACAATAATAATCCCAACACAATGGAACTATCAAAATTCATTTTTAATCAACACAACTTATTCATCATTAATATTATAACTCACAATATTTAACAACCGTGTCGCTCCTGTGAAAGAGGGGCTTTCCGATAAGGATTTTCCTTATCGCAGCCGCAATTAGGTGACCAAACTCTCCTCGATGTAACTTCTAGACATTGTCAATATGGCAATTAATAATATGAATAACTTTGTCATCTCAATTATTGATTTAATAATATAAAATATTATGCAAATGATACTGTGACAATAATTGAATCAATAATATGGGAGATATGATGCAAAGAATTATCAGAGCAATAATTGAGTATAATCGAGTGACTTCTCACGTAAGCATCAATAATCAATACCGTGTGCTACTATGCAACCACGCCAGACATCGCATTTCTTTAACACCGTGTGTTTCAACAGCTTAACGGTAAAACTTCCGCCGTTATTTTCATAAAGTATTTTTGTCGTTTTCTCAATCCGACAATAATTTCGTTGCTGGGGTCCACTAATGATTGTGTTGTTATACTTAATATTCCCCGTTAAAACGAATATTCCCCAACCAATCGAATATTATATAACAACTTCACAGATTTTGCAAAATTTGTAAATATTACCCACAACTATAACATTATATCAAATCCACACCATAATATTCAAAAATATATTTCGAGAAAATTTAATCTTTATTCAAAAGTTGGGGTCTTACAACCTCCCTTCTTATGAAATTTCATCCTCGAAATTAGGGTGCGCACCGGTATGTCAAGAGGTAAGGATATCTTGATTTCATCTCGATTCTAACTCCTGTGTCATTTCTTCCACATCGTGGTTTCTCCACAAAACTTTGACTTGAGGTATAACCTTGGAGCATAGAATATGATCCTTTTATCCAAGATTTTAACAAGTAACTCTTTCACGTTAAATCTTCCTCTATCTCGCCCTCGTTCTAATTCAATAATGTGGTTCGGTCTTTCACATATTTACGTAACATAGATATGTAAAAAACGTTATGAACACGAGACATACATGGCGGTAAAAGCGAGTCTATACGCCTACGTTCCTACCGACTCGATCGATTAAAATGGGCCAATGAATCGAGGGTTGAGCTTTCCTCTCTTTCCAAATCTCGTAACTCCCTTCCATGGAGCAACACGTAATAACACATGATCTCCAATATCGAATTCCACGTTCTTTCGATGAAGATCATCATAACTCTTTTGTCGATCTTGTGAGGTTTTTATACGTTGTCGGATCGTTTGAATCTTTTCCGTAGTCATACGTACCAAATCCGGTCCCAACAACATTGCTTCACCCACCTCATCCCAAAGATACCGAGAACGACACTTTCTTCCATACAACGCCTCAAATGGAGCCATGCCAATACTTGCTTGATAACTATTGTTGTAGGAAAACTCCACCAATGGTAGGATCTTATCCCAACTTCCCTTAAAGTCAAGGATACAGAGTCTTAATAGATCTTCAAGAGTTTGAATGGTCCTCTCCGATCGCTTCGTCCGTCTCGAGGATGATATGCCGAAAGCTAAATCATAAACTGTGCCCATAGCTTTTTGCAAACCAACCCAAAATCTTGAAGTGAATCTTAGGTCTCGATCGTAAACTATGGATACGGCATACCATGCGCCTTACAATCTCGTTTATGTACATACGAGCAAGACGCTCAAGTGTATAAGTTTCTCAGATAGGTAGGAAATGAGCGAGACTTGGTCAATCTATCAACAATGACCCAAATTGCATCTATGCCTTGATAAACCTTGGGAAGACCAAGAATTAAATCCATGGTAATGTGTTCCCACTTCCATTTCGGAATTTCAAGTGGTTGTAATGGACCTTTTGGTACGTGATGCTCCACTTGACTCGTTGACAAGTTAAACACCTTGAGATAAATTTCGCTATCCCTCTCTTCATATTGCTCCACCAAAATGTATATCGAAGATCACGATACATTTAGGTACTCCTGTGATGGATTGCAAATAGTGTGTGTGCGCTTCCATCATGATTTTATACTTTAAATCGTGGTTGTTAGGAACACAAAGTCCGGAGTTGACTCAAGTATTCCTTCTTCATCGATTCTTGCTTCCTAAGATAGCACCTTCTTGTACTTTCTTCCTCATACGCACGCCTCTAGGTCCAGTAGCTTAAGCAAATTTTAACTTTATCGATTAAAGTCGGTTCTACTCAGATATATTCGCCATCATCACATGGGTCCTCGAGTCTTTATCTCTAACTCCATCCTTTACAAGTCATACAAAATGGGCCTTGCGTTAATAATATTACACTGCATTCGTGATATGATCTTCTACTCAACAGCATCGCCTACTACGCTCGCTTTTCCAGATGGTATTGAATAGTATGATCATAATCTTTCAATAGTTCGAGCCAACATCATTGCCGCATGTTGAGTTTCTTTTGAGTGAAGAAATATTTGAGGCTTTTATGATCCAGATAGATCTCCACTTTCTCTCCCATACGTGTAATGCCTCCAAATTTTAAGCGTTAAAAACGACAAACCGCTAACTCTAGATCATGAGTAGGATAATTCCTCTCATATTCTTTGAGTTGTCTTAGTGAGGATATAGGCTATGACTTTCCCATGTTGCATGAGAACACATCCTAACCCTTTGTCCAAGCATCATCAGAGATGACAAATCCCTCCGAGCCGATGGTATTGTCGTAACAAAATAAATGAGTCTCCTCTCGAGTTCTTGAAAACTCTTCTCATATTCCACGCTCCAACCGAATTTTGTATCTTTTCGAGTCACCGAAGTTAATGGAGAAGCGATTCGAGAAAACCTTTCATTTAATCTCCGATAATAACCAATTTAAGCCGAGAAAGCTACGTAATTTTGGCCATCGATTTAGGTTGCTTCCCACTTTGAATTGCTTCAATCTTTTGTCGGGTCAACAGATATCCCATGATTTGATATCACGTGCCCAAGGAATGCAACTTCCTCAAGCCGTAACTCGCATTTCTTCAACTTGGCATATAACTTGTTTTCACGAAGCTTTTGGAGTATCGCCTCAAGTGTTGTTTTCATGATCTTCACGGCTTTTGAATATATGAGGATGTCATCAATAAAGACGACCACAAAATGATCCAAATATTCCTTAAATACTCGGTTCATCATATCCATGAAGGCAAAGAGGAGCATTAGTCAATCCAAAGGACATGACTAGGAATTCATAATGCCCGCATCGAAGTTCAAAGCCGCCTTTGGAATGTCATCGGTTCTAATCTTCAATTGATGATATCCCGAACGAAGATCAATCTTTGAAAAGAATTTGGCGCCTTGCAACCGGGTCAAACAGTCATCAATACGCGGGCAATGGGTACCTATTTTTGATGGTGACATGATTCAACTCCCGATAATCAATACAAAGTCGATACTCCCATCTTTCTTCTTCACGAATAGAGACAGAGTACCCCAAGGAGACGATTAGGATTTAATGAAACCAATGTCTAACAATTCCTCAGAATCGGGTCTTTAACTCCTCAAGTTCAATAGAGCCATTTGATATGGGGCTTTGAAATGGGTTTTGTACCGGGTTCAAGGTCGATACAAAATTCAATTTCACGCTCGGGGTAGGCCAGAAGTTCTTCGGGAATACGTCAGAAATTTATTAACAATAGAAATATCATTCAAAACTGACGTATTTTTGTTTAGATCCGTGACATGAGCTAAGAAAGCTTGACATCCATTTTTCAATAAATGAATAGCTTTATGGCTTGAAATGACATTGATTGATTTTAATGGTTTAGTTGTTTGAATTCAAGATAATAGGTTGGTTAGGAATATGAAAGCTAACAACCTTATTTAAAACAATCAATTTTTGCATGATGAGTAGTTAACCAATCAATCCCTAGAATCACGTCAAATGCAAGTATTTTTAATGAAATAAGATCGACAGTAATGTGAGGGTACCAATTTGAACCAAACAAGACTTATAAACAAGTGGATGTAATGAAGGTTTCTCCCAACGGAGTTTCAACAGATAAGTCAAAGTCTAATTTCTCCTGAGTCAAATTTAATCGTTGAGCGCAAGTAGGAGAAATAAAAGAATGGGTAGAACCCAGATCAAATAAGGTATAGACTTTGCTAGAGTTTATGATAAGTTACCCGTGATGACCTCGCTCGGGTTCCTTGCTTTTCGGGAGGTCACAACAAATGCTCTCCTTGCACCACCGGCTTTTGACTTTTTCGGGACACCTTTGGTGCCTCCATCCTAGCTTAACTTGTCTTTGGTGAACGATAAAATCGGGCTAGGTGACCTTCTTCTTCCATAATTATAACACGCTTTTGATGGCATCGCGCAGTTTTGACGATATGTCCCTCCCTCCGCATTTAAAGCATATGATAGGTGGTCATTCTCCTTCCTTAACCACGGTTGCTGGTGCTGACGTCTTTCCATCATTGTTGAATCTCCTTTTCTTGAAATATCCATTTTTACTGTCTTGGCCATGATTACCACCAAGTGGTTACCATTTCGCATGTTGATTCCTCCACGCTTGTTGTCACCGCTTCGATGATCGATACCATTGGTATTTTCATGTCACGGCCGCTTTCTCTTGGTTGCGTTGACTCGTTATCGCGCTCCAATAATCGAGCCCTATTTACAACATCCGAGTACAAACACAATTTATGAGAAATAAGATATCGACGATCTCCGATTTCAAACCTCTTAAAACATTCGTGTCATTCGCTTCCTCATTATCGATTCAAATGGGATGCAAACCGGATAACTCCGCAAATTTAGCCTCAGACGCGACATACTGGCCATATTTTTTTTGCTCCAACTTGATAAACTCCACCTCTTTCATGTGACGAATACTTTCGGAAAGTACTTGTCGTTGAATAGCTCTTGGAACTTCTCCCAAGACATCTTGAAAAGGCCAGTCGGGTACGCTTTTACATATTCCCACCAAGAATCCGCTTCTTCACGCAATATGAAGGTGGCGAAGGAACCTTTTGCTTCTCTGAGCATCCCAAGACATCAAATATCTTGGTGATCTCGCTTTATCCACGCTTCCGCTTTAAGTGGTTTTGGCTCTCCAATAAACTCCGGTGGTCCCAGCTCCTTGAACTATTTAGCGGTGACCGCTCGAGAGTTTCAAGAGTTTCCACCACCATTTTGAACAGAGCCGCTTCGCACCGATGTTGCATGAATTGCATAAAGCCTCCGAACATTCCATCGCTCATCATTTGGTCGTTGTTGTTGTTTGCATGAGGATTGTCGCCTTCCCGATGCACATTATTCTCGATTGTTGATCCGTGGAGACTCAACTGGCCTCTTGTGCCCCATTGCTATTCTCAATATTCTGATGCCATTTTCAAATATCGCCACAAAAACAAGGGTTAATTGACATGCAAATATATTATCTCTATACTCCGACCAACCAATTAAATACCAAAAAAATAGGTAGGTCATACTAGCTAAAGAATTCCCTGCCTTTCCCTCCTAGTTCTAGTCTCACATCTTAGCCTGTGGATCATATCCCTAAGCTTTGATACCAACCGTGATGCCCCTAAAAAATGTATACATCACCTATTTCGAGTCGCCAAATACATGGGTATGTAATACAAATACAACTTAATTATACAATCGTCGTGCAAAAGTACGACAAAACATAAGTCGTGAGTTTTAATACAAATATTGTCGCTCAGACAATATACAAACTCAAATTCAATATTATTACATTTATTTTCCCACTATTTCACCGAATAGTGAGGACTACTAATGCTATCATCTCGTCCGCTACTCCGCTCCCCGACTAGTCCTCGCTACGCGTTCTCATTTCTCAAGAGAACAATGAAAGTAAAAGGGTGAGCTCAACTAGCCCAAAGAGGAAATATTATGACTAAGATAATGCGTAATATATTATCGTTAGCCTTCTTCAACAATGTTAAACCGATATAATATAACAACCATCAAGTTTAATGCAATGAACAAGCAATCCATTAAAAGAGTCAAGTAGAGAATAAAATCTACTATCTTTTATGATTTAAAAGGTTTTTCATCACTTTTATCATTGGGACTCAAATTTTAATAAATAATCCACATCATCGAATCACCCCCCATAATACGCCAAGGATATTCTTTTTAGTATCACGCACCACAATTATCCATGCACTACTGCCAAGAATATTTGTGTATTCATTAATGGTCATGATCATGCCAACAATCATCCATCAATGCACTACGGGCCAATGAGGACTTTTACCACATCATTTGTAACATTATTACGGTTATGATTACATCAATAATCTCTCGTCATAATCATACCAAGTCCATCTATGCACCACAGTGCCATGTGATGACTTTCAAAAAATATAAACATGAGGATGATGACAATGATATAAGAATTCAATAAAACAAGTTCAAGAATTATTTTATCCAGAATCAATAACGCCCAAATTGTCAACATGATATCGCTTTGTGGAGTAAAATTCAAGAATGCTCGTAAGAATATTTCAATGAAAAGATATCGGATGAAGCGCAAATATCAAGGATATTCCACTAATTTCATGGAGTATAGAAGTCAAAACTTTAACCAACCGAGTATAACAAGGAATGGAATAACAAAAGAAATCACCAGCATGCGATAGATCGCATAACAGCAAAAGTTATTCCAATGTAATAATAAATAAATGTAATCAGTCCCACAGAAACGCATGCATGTGATATTCCAATGTAATAATAAAGATTTAATCAGTCCCATGTAAAAACGCATGCATGTGATATTCCAAATGTAATAATAAAGACGGAAACCAGTCCCGCAGAGAACGCATGCATGTGATGTTCCAATGTAATGATAAATAATGGAATCAGTCCCATGTAAACGCACGCATATATGTGATGTTCCAATGTAATGATAAAGAATGGAATAATGTAAGAATTTCACCAAGTATAGGTAGCTCATGATACAAAAGTTATTCCAATAGAATAATAAAGAATGGAATAATGTAAGTTCTCTTCATGGATAAGAAAGAAATAATACTCCCTACCTTGGAAAAATCGGATATCGGAATAAGGAGGTAGCAGAGATTTCTTCTTCTTTTCTCTATAATTTCTCTCTATAATAATCGCCTAAAGCTTTTGTGAATTGGTGAGAAATGAAGGAAGAATGAGCTTCTATTTATAGGAAAATATAGTTTCGATAATCAGAGACGCTTTTGGGGCTCAAAAATTACAAAGACAATACCTCCAACTTTTCTTTCATTTTTAATTTAGTCCCGCAAGTATTATCAAACTTGCACCACCTCCCCTAATAGTAAATAATGTGAATCAATAGTTCAATCATGTGAATCAATAGTATAATCATGTGAAAAATAATGAATTACAAAGATAAGACTCTCCATCTATACCTCCATTTTTAACTTAGTCATGCAAGTATTATCAATCTTGCACCAACTCCCCTAATAGTAAATAATGTGATTCAATAGTACACACATGTGAACAAATAGTTATATAAGCATGTGAATTAGTAGCAATTAATTGCTCATTTATCCGATAAATTACCCGATTTATCAATATAACCCCTAGACATCAATTATCATCTAATAGATGTCGATTTCCACTAACACTAATAATCCCAACACAATGGAACTATCAAAATTCATTTTTAATCAACACAACTTATTCATCATTAATATTATAACTCACAATATTTAACAAACTGTGTCGCTCCTGTGAAAGAGGGGCTTTCCGATAAGGATTTTCTTATTATCATGCCGCAAGGTGACCAAACCTCTCCTCGATGTAACTTCTAGACATTGTCAATATTGCAAATAATAATATGAATAACTTTGTCATCTCAATTATTGATTTAATAATATAAAATATTATGCAAATGATATCGTGACAATAATTGAATCAATAATATGAGAGATATGATGCAAAGCAATTATCGTAGCAATAATCGAGTATAACCGAGTGACTTCTCACGTAAAGATCAATAATCAATACCGCAGTGCTACTACGCAACCACGCCAGACATTATTTACTTTTAACACCGAAAGTGTTTCAACAGCTAATCAGTAAAACTTCCGCCGTTATTTTCATAAAGTATTTTTGTCATTTTTCAATCCGACAATAATTCCGTTGGGGTCCACCAATGATTGTGCTTTTGTATTTAATATTCCCTCGTTAAAACGAATATTCCCCACCAATCGAATATTATATAACAACTCATGATTTTGCAAAATTTGTAAATATTACCCACAACTATAACATTATATCAAATCCACAAAAATTTACCATAATATTCATCCAAAAATATATTTTTTAGAAAATTTAATCTTTATTCAAAGTCATGCAAAATGTATGTCCAAGATCATGATACATTTTGGTACTCCTAGATGGATTAACAAGCGGTGTGTTGTGTGTCTCCATCATGATTTTATACTTTAAATCGTGGTCGTTAGAACACAAAGTCCGGAGTTGACTCAAGTATTCCTTCTTCATCGATTCTCGCTTCCTAAGATAGCACCTTCTTGCACTTTCTTCCTCATACGCATCAACTCCGTGTCTTTAGCTTGAAAGCGACTTTAACTTTATCAATTAAAATTCATTCTACTTGTATATTCGCCATCATCACATGGGTCCCTAGAGTCTTTAACTCTATCTCCATCCTTTGTAAGTCACACAAAAATGGGCCTTTGCGTTGACAATATCGCACTCGTACTTGCATATGATCTTCTAGTCAATGCGTCAACTACCACGTTCGCTTTTCCAGGATGGTATTGGATGGTATGGTCATAATCTTTCAACAGTTCAAGCCAACGTCGTTGTCGCATGTTGAGTTCCTTTTGAGTGAAGAAATATTTGAGGCTTTAATGATCCGTAAAGATCTCCACTTTCTCCCCATACAAGTAATGCCTCCAAATTTTAAGTGCGAAGACAACAGCTGTTAACTCTAGATCATGAGTAGGATAATTCCTCTCATATTCTTTCAGTTATCTTGAGGCATAGGCTATGACTTTCCCATGTTGCATGAGAACACATCCCAACCCTTTGCCTGAAGAATCACTGTAGATGACAAATCCTCCGAGCGGATGGTATTGTCGTAACAGTCTTTGAAATGAGTCTCCTCTTGAGTTCTTAAAAACTCTTCTCACATTCTTCGCTCCAACCGAACTTTGTATCTTTTCGAGTCAGCTAAGTTAATGGAGTAGCGATTCGAGAAAATCCTTCCACGAATCTCCGATAATAACCAAATTTAAACCGAGAAAGCTACGCATTTCATCCACCGATTTAGGTTCCTCCCAGCTTTGAATAGCTTTAATCTTTGCCGGGTCAACAGATATTCCATGACTTGATACTACGTGCCCAAGGAATGCTACTTCCTCCAGCCAGAACTCGCATTTCTTCAACTTGGCATAAAGCTTGTATTCACGAAGCTTTTGGAGTGTCAGCCTCAAGTGTTGCTCATGATCTTCACGGCTTTTGGAATAAATAAGGATGTCATCAATAAAGACGACCACAAAGTGATCCAAATATTCCTTGAATACTCGGTTCATCATATCCATGAAGGCAGCAGGAGCATTAGTCGATCCAAAGGACATGACTAGGAATTCATAATGCCCGTACCGAGTTCTGAAAGCCGTCTTTGGAATGTCATCGGTTCTAATCTTCAATTGGTGATATCCTAACCAAGATCAATCTTTGAAAAGAATTTGGCTCCTTGCAACCGGGTCAAACAGTCATCAATGCGTGGCAATGGGTACCTATTTTTGATGGTGACATGATTCAACTCCCGATAATCAATACAAAGTCGCATACTCCCATCTTTCTTCTTCACGAATATAAAACAGAGCACCCAAGGAGGCGTCTTAGGATGAATGAAACCAATGTCTAACAATTCTCGCAATTTGGTTTTAACTCCTCAAGTTCAATAGAGCCATTCGATATGGGGCTTTGGAAATGGGTTATGTACCGTGGTCAAGGTCGATACAAAATTCAATTTCACACTCACGGGGTAGGCAAAGTTCTTCGTGGAATACGCCGTAAAATTTATTAACAATAGAAATATCATTCAAAACTAACGTATTTTTGTTTAAATCTGTGACATGAGCTAAGAAAGCTTGACATCCGTTTTTCAATAAACGAATAGCTTTATGGCTTGAAATGACCGTGATTGATTTTAATTGTTTGGTCGCTCTAATTTGCATAATAGGTTGATTAGGAATATGAAAACTAACAACCTTACAAAAATAATCAATTTTTTCCTTGATGAGTAGTTAACCAATCAATCCCTAGAATTACGCCAAACGCAAGTATTTTTAAAGAAATAAGATCGACAGGTAATGTGCGGTTACCGATTTGAACCAAACAAAACTTATAAACAGTGGATGTAATGAAGGTTTCTCCCAACAGAGTTTCCACAGATAAGTCAAAGTCTAATTTCTCCGGAGTCAAATTTAATCGTTGAGCGCAAGTAGGAGAAATAAAAGAATGGGTAGAACCGGTATCAAATAAAGTATAGACTTCGCTAGAGTTTATGATAAGCTTACCCGTGATGACCTCATTCGGGTTCCTTTCTTTCTGGGAGGTCACAACAAACGCTCTTCCTTGCACTACCGACTTTGACTTTTGTGGGACGGCCTTTGGTGCCTCCATCCTAGCTGAACTTGTCTTCGATGAACGACAAAATCGAGCTAAGTGACCTTCTCTTCCATAATTATAACATGCTTTGGACGGCATCACGCAGTTTAGACTGATGTGTCCCTCTCCTCAAACATTTGAAAGCATATGATAGGTGGTCGTTCTCCTTCCTTAACAACTTGGTCTTTGGTGCCGACATCTTTCCATCATTGTTGAATCTCCTCTTTCTTGAAATGTCCATTCTTCTTGTTTTGGCCTCGATTACCACAAGTGGTTACCATTTCGGCTGTTGATTCCTCCACGCTTGTTGTAACCGCTCGATGATCGCTTTCCTTTGGTGTTATCATTTTGTTTTACCGCTCTCTTTTGATTGCGTTGACTCGTTATCGCGCTCCACTAACTAAGCCCTATTTACAACATCTGAATACAAACACAGTTTATGAGAAATAAGATGTTGACGTATCTCCGGCTTCAAACCTCTTAAAAATATCCGCGTCATTCTCTCTTCATTATCCACCAAGTGGGACGCAAATCGGGACAACTCGGCAAACTTGGCTTCGTACTGCGACATGGTCATATTATTTTGCTCCAACTTGATGAATTCTACCTCTTTTATATAACGAATACTTTCGGGAAAGTACTTGTCGTTGAATAGTTCTTGGAACTTTTCCCAAGACATCTTCAGTGCAGCAAGTTGAGTACACTTTACCGATTCCCACCAGTAATCTGCCTCTCCTCGCAATATAAAGGCGGCAAAGGAAACCTTTTTCTCCTCGGAGCATCCCAAGACATCAAATATCTTGGTGATCTGCTTTATCCATGCTTTCGCCTTAAGTGGTTTTGGCTCTCCAATAAACTCTGGTGGTCCCAGCTCCTTGAAACTGCTTTTAATACCGACCGTCCGAGATTTTCCGGTGTTTCCACCTACATTTTGGACAGAGCCCTCTCTCATTCTTTGTTACATGAATTGCATAAAGCCTCTGAACATTCCATCATTCATCATTTGGTCAGTGTTGTTGTTTGCATGAGGATTGTCGCCTTCCTGATGCACATTATCTTGATTATTGATATGTGGTGAATCAACGGTCGCCTGTGCTCCATTGCTATTCTCAACATTCTCGGATGTCATTTTCAGATACTGCCACAAAAAAAAGGTTAATTGACATGTAACATATTATCCCTATATTCTGACCGACCAATTAAATACAAAAAAACTTAGGTAGGTCATACTAGCGAAGAAATTCCCCGTCTCTCCCCTCCTAGTTCTATTCTCACATCTTAGCCAGGGCTCATATCCCTAAGCTTTGATACCAACTGTGACGCCCCCAAAATTAGGTATACATCACCCATCTTGAGTCGCCAGATACATGGTACAAAATTCAAATAGAACTTAATAATACAACTGTCATGTACAATACGATAAAACATAAACTGTGAGTTTGAATACAAATATTGTCTACTAGAGAGTATACAAACTCAAAAGGAGTCCTCATTACAATTATTATCACACTATTTCACAGAATAGTGATGACTATTAATTCACCATCTAGGACCATCACTCTGCTCCCCGACTAGTCCCATTTACGTTCTCATTTCAAGAGAAAAAGTGAAAGAAATGGTGAGCTCAACTAGCCCAAGAAAAATATTATGAC
This sequence comes from Panax ginseng, assembly GCA_020205605.1. Classification (NCBI taxonomy): domain Eukaryota; kingdom Viridiplantae; phylum Streptophyta; class Magnoliopsida; order Apiales; family Araliaceae; genus Panax; species Panax ginseng. The sequence goes on along the minus strand of CM035127.1, from coordinate 17,981,363 downwards.
TAAGATAATGCGTAATAATTTATCGTTAGCCTTCAACAGTGTTAAACTGATAAAATATAATAACTATCAAGTTTAACTGCAGCGGAACAAGCAATCCATTAGAAGAGTCAAGTAGGTAATAAAATCTACTATCTTCTATGATTTAAAAGATTTTTCATCACTTTTATCGCTGGGACTCAGCTTAATAAATAATTCACACCATCGAATCATCCCTGCACTACGGCCAAGGATATTCTTTAGTATCATGACCACAAATTATCCATGCACTACGGGCCAAGGACATTCGTGTATTCATTAATGGTCATGATCATGCCAACAACTGTCCATCAATGCACTACGGGCCAATGATGACTTTTAGCACATCATTTGTAACGTTACGGGCCATGATTACACCGAATAATTCCTCGGTCATAATCATACCAAGTCCATCTATGCACTCTACATGTGCCACGAGATGACTTTCAACAAAATATAAACATGAGGATGATGACAATGATATAAGAATTCAATAAAACAAGTTCAAGAATTAATTTATCTAAGAACCGATAACGCCCAAATTGTCAACATGATCGCTTTTGTAGAGTAAAATTCAAGAATGCTCAAAAGAATATTTCCATGAAAAGATCTTTGGATGAAGCGCAAATATCAAGGCTATTCCACTAATTTCATGGAGTATAGAAGTCAAAGTTTTAACGAACTGAGTATAATAAAGAATGGAACAACAAAAGAAATCACCGTGTATACGATAATCGCAGACAAGCAAAAGTTATTCTAACAAAATAATAAATAACGGAACCAGTCCGAACGTAAAACACATGCATGTGATATTCCAATGTAATAATAAAGAATGGAACCCAGTCCCCAGAAACGCGCATGCATGATGGATATTCGATGTAATAATAAATAATGGAACTGTGTCCCACAGATACGCACGCATGTGATATTCCGGATGTAATAATAAAGAATGAAATAACAAAAGAATTTTACCAAGTATAGGGGTGGCAGCGTATCTGAGTTATTCCAATGTAATAATAAATAATGGAATAATGAAGTTCTCTTCATGAATACAAAAGAAATAATACCCCTTACCGTAAAAGAAACTGAATATAAGAGTAGGAAAGTAGCAGAATACTTTTCTATAGTTTTTCTATAACTTTTCTCTCTAGAGTTTCAGTGAATTCGTAAGAAATAATGAAGGAATGAGCTTCTATTTATAGAAGAATAGATCGCATAGTAACTAACTTATGAACTATCAGATTGATTTACTTTAAACGGACGATCCAGATTGGTTTACTAATAAAACTTAAAGCAACGGCCCATACTGATTTACTATTAAAACTTTAAACCAGCGATCCATATTGATTTACTATTATATCTTCAATCAACGGTCTGAAAAATTAGCACATCTCCTCATAGAATAATATTGTACCCAAAAATAATTTGGACCGAACAGAAATATATTTTACGGGTGAATAGTAACTCGTGAATAGTACTCCGACTTGAAAAGTGGTCCGAATACCCGATTGAACAATATATCCTCCAGACATCAATTATTATCGAAACAAATGTCGATTCCCACTAACACAAATAATTCCAACACTATAAAATTCATCTTTAATCAATACAAACTTATTCATCATTAATATTATAATTCACAATATTTAACAACCAGGTCGTTCCCATGAAAGAGGGGGCTTTCCGATAAGGATTTCTCCTTATTGGCGCGCAATTAGGTGACCAAACCTCTCCTTGACAGAACTTTTAGACATTGTCAATATTGCAAATAATAATATGAATAACTTTGCCGTCTCAATCATTGATTTAATAATATATCATATTATGCAGATGATACTGTAACAATAATTGAATCAATAATATGAGAGATATGATGCAAAGAATTATCGTAGTAATAATTCAAGATAACCGAGTGACTTCTCACATAAGCATCAATAATCAATAATCGTGCTCATCGCGTGCAACCACGCCAGACATCGTACTTTTAACACCGTGTTTCAACAGTTAATGGTAAAACTTCCCGCCGTTATTTTTATAAAGTATTTTTGTCGTTTTTAACTACGATAATACTTCCGTTAATAGGGTCCACCAATTATTGTGCCTTCGCATTTAATATTCCCCGTTAAAAAGAATATTCCCTACCAATCGAATATTATATAATCACTTGCTTACTTTTGCAAATTTTTTAAATATTACCCACAACTATAACATTATATCAAATCAATACCATAATATTCAAAAATATAATTCGAGAAAATTATTTTTTATTCATAAAAGTTGGGGTCTTACAAAGATAGTAATTAACGCACAAGATCGGAAAGAGAAATGGTCCCGATCTTGGGGGTGACACATAGTCTCATATGTCACATGTCGACATACTCTAGTCGATAGAAATTATCTCGACGATTCCCGACTCGCCGGTAATTATTAGTTTTTAATCCGTTGGATGCCTAATTCCCCCATTAAGCCTCCTTAATCATTTTTTTTAATTTTCTGTCAATACATATATACATATATTCCATACACAAAAATAATTGTTCTTAAATTTTTCCTTTTTATTAAATATTTTTCAAAAGCCAATTTTAGTTCGTAACTTAGCAAAATTAGCTATATCATGCTCAACTCCGAAAATTCCCAAATTTTTACAGAATCTTACATATATTAACGCAAATTTCTAGTTTAAATTTCGTGGTCATCAGAATTATAGAACTCTAGTTATAGCTATTTCCATCGAAAAAAATCCTAAAATTGAAATAACCATAACTCACTCGATTTAAGTCGGAATAAGCTCAACTTTGGACAGGAGCTTATTTATATCATATATTTTCATGTCCCAAAAGTCCTGAATTTATTTCAAAAATTAAATGGCCGAAAATGCCCCTGGAAATTTTTGGACATATTATTTTTTTGGTATTTCCAAATTTGTCTACTTTACTAAAAATTGTCCATATGGAAATCTACAAGGAATTTTTCAATGATTCTACTTGGAGATGTTATATATCTCATGGATCTAATACATGTCTTTGATGGATCTCAAAAATAAGTTATAGATTTCAAATGGTGAAGGTCCAAAGTGGACTGAAATTTAGCGCTTTTTGTACCAAAAACTATTTTTGATCTTCTTCTTTGTTCAAGCTCATCAACCCTTAAATTAACAACATCCAAGCATAAAACATCATAATACTTCTTATACTCATGGATCTATCATTATCCATGATTAATTTCATCAAACTCAAGAACATAAACTAGGAAATCAATTAAGATTTGAAGTTTATACATTTAGTATTTTTCTCCTCTTGATTTCTTCTTCATCTTCTTCTCTTCTCTTCTTGCTATCCTTTCATGGCAGCCTTTTTCTCTCTCTTCCTTTCTATTATGGTCGGACAAGGGAGTGTAGGAATGAGAGAGTAAATTTTTTTTCTTCCTTTCTTTTATTTAGCTAAAAGATATTTAGGAGAGAGAGAGATAGTAGTTTAGGATTAGGTAGCGTTGGTGAGGAGTAGGTGGAACTAGTTTACCTAACCCATGTTCTGAAAATTACAACTGTTTTAATCATGTGGGTCCCGCTTTTTCCCCCTCGTTTTGCGTGTTTAATCTTGTCTTTGACTGACCTGAAAAATCAATTGTTTGAGTTTATAATTGATTCCTACTTAATTTGACGCTCCCAACATCATGGGCACATCCGTTTCTTCAAATTCATCTCCGAATTTTAAGTTTGACTTTTCTCCATAAAAGTCAACTATTGACTTTGACCAAAAAGTCAACCCCGACACATTTTGCTTTTACAGCCTATTCTTACTAATTTTGACTTTCCGGATTCAAATATCCAATCCGTGTTTCCAAATTCCACTCCTAACTTTGATTTTGACTTTTCTCCATAAAAATCAACTGTTGACTTTGACCAAAAAGTCAACCCTGACACATTTCGTGTTTACAGTCTTTTCTGATTAAACTTAACGTTCCGGATTCAACAGAGTAGCCCGTACTTCAAAATTCTATCCCTAACTCATATTTTGAGTTTTAACTTACTTCTTTTTTATTGATTAATCATATTAGCTAATCATTTATTGATTATTATTTATTTCACTTGCCATTCAAAGCCATCATTCAAGCTATGTTAATTTATAATATAGTTTTATCTTGTTTCTCACATACTTAACTTAATTAACCATATAGGTTTATCTGTTTATCCTTTAGTTATTACTTTCTTCCCATTTACAAGGATTTCATACTAGAATCACTATTACTGCAATTTTCTAGTTTAGTTTACTACTAAACTCTTATACAATTGCTCTTAATCAACTTATCTCATCAACTTACCTCATCATAAGTATTATTTCCCTCTATTTCCTTTATCCCTTTTTATCCTATTCATGGATAGAATTTCATTCTTAACCTTAGTGTTATATGACTTATTTCAATCCTTGATTACCTGCTAATCTTCGGTATCAATTCCTTAAATATTTCTATCATCCATGCACCATCAATTTTCTTTACATTCTTTCAGATATTAAGCTATATAGGTTTTTCTTAAAAATCTTAATCATCCCTTTACTTCCAATTTAAGTTTTATTCTTTAAACCTTTATTTATTTATTCGAGACCATTCTCATAAATTTTTGTGTTATCACACATTTCCTCTGTCATTGAATTCTCCCACTCTTCTTTTCCGCAAGCTTCATCATAACTTAAAGGTTCTGCAACCAAAAGAGCATAAGTAGAAGCATATATATCACTCAAAGACCGCATCTTTGTTGGCGGAGTTTCACTGTTTTGCGATGAATCATTGCTGCTAGATGGGTTACTAGTTGAGCTTCTAGTTGGACTGTGCATAGGAGAAATATGGGATGAACTCACATCCACTTGCAGATTGCTACTAGATGGGCTACTAGTTGAGCTTCTAATTGGACTGTATATATGAAAAATATGGGGTGAACTCACATCTTCTTGCAGCTAAGCTGATTCTATTCCTTCTTCTTCTAGAAAGGATATATTTTTATCTTTATCATCATTTTGCTGCCAAACAATGTTCTCATCAAAAATCACATCTCGTCAAATTATTAGCTTCTTAATTAGTAAGAGGATTATACAAATGATAACCTTTAGTTTTAGCACTATACCCAACAAAAATGCACTTTTCGATTTTCTTATCCAACTTAGAACGATCAGTAAAATCAATTAAGGCATATGCAATGGAACCAAAAACTTTTAAATTACTTACATTGGCCTTAACTCCCCCACCATGCTTTATAAGGTGTTTGATTTCTTATTGCTTTTGTTGGAGATATGTTGAGAAGATGGATTGCGGAAGCTAATGCCTCGACCCAAAAACTATTCGGAAGTTCCTTCTCATTTAGCATACTCCGTGCCATTTCTACAATCGTCCGATTTTTCCGCTCAGCAACTCTATTCTGTTCTAGAGTCTTTCTTACTATTAGTTGCCTCCGAATACCATTTTCTTTGCAAAAGAGAGTAAATTCATCGGATAAGAACTTTCCCCCTCTATCAGTTATAAGAGTTTTGATTGCATAGCCACTTTGTTTCTCTGTAAAGGCTTTGAACTGCTTAAACTTTTCAAACGCCACGAATGTCTGAGTAAGAAAAATATACCCAACTCATACGGGAAAAATCATCAGTAAATAATAGAAAATATATACTATTATTTAAAGATAAAGTTTTTATAAGTCCACAAATATCTGCGTGAACCAATTCTAAAGGCGTCTTCGCTCTCCAAGCTTTACCAACCGAAAAGGGCAGCTTGTGTTGCTTTCCGTAAACACAGCATTCACAAACACTGTCAACTGAACCAATAGATGGCAATCCCATCACCATGTTTTTTTGACCCAACAATTTCATCCCATTAAAATGCAAATGCACATACCTTAAATGCCAAAGCCTAGACTCGTCACGAACATTAGCAACCATTGCACAATCATCCAAACATGATAATTCAAGAGGAAGCATTTTATTTTCAGTCATGTGGACTTTAAAAATAGAATTTTTCGATTTTCTATTTTTAATTTCACACACTCCATCATGAAAATGAACTAAATATCCTTTTTGAATTAATTGGCCCATACTTAGCAGGTTAGGTGCCAAACCAGGAATATAGTAAACATCATGAATTAGTTTTTTAATACCTGACTTGTTTTTAATTGCAATTGTCCCTTTTCCTTCAATCTATACTTGTTTTCCATCATCAAGCCCGACCTTTAATTGAAATGATTCATCCATCGTTTGGAACAGTCCTCTTTCTCCAGTCATATGGTTGTTACAGCCACTGTCAATAAACCAAACATCATTCTTACTTATGTTAGGATTTAAATAAGTAAGAAAAATGCTACCTTCCTCTTCCTTTTCCTCGACAAAATTGACTTATTGTTTGGCTTTCTCAATCTTCTCCGGGCAATTTCATGCTACATGACCATAGTTGTTGCAATTATAGCATTGCCTTCCTTTGTTATCTTGTCTGTCAAAATGTTCCATATCAGACCTTCCTCGACCTCTTCCACGAACACGGTAGCCACCTCTACCCTGACCTCTGCCAAATTGCTTTTGTCCAAAAGAGCCTTCACCAAATTTTCCTTTATTTGAGATCTCCACTTTGGTTTGAAAGGCATATGCTAAAGATTCTTCTCCTTTGGCCTGTTAATTCTCTCTTCATGTGCTAAAAGGGAACCCATTAGTTCATTAAGAGAAAATGTAGACAAGTCCTTAGACTCCTCAATAGCTGTAACAATATGATCAAATTTATTCGGTAGACTCCATAATATTTTCTCCACAATTTTCTAATCTAAGATAGTCTCACCAAAAGCTCTCATTTGATTAACTATACAAGAAACTCTAGAGAAGAAATCTTGAACAGACTCATTACCTTTCATAAAGAGTGTCTCAAACTCTCTTCTAAAAGTCTGCAGTTTAACCGTTGTTATCTTCTTGTGTCCATGAAACTCTTGCTTCAAAATAGTCTATGCTTTTTTAGACTTCGCGGCACCAACAATTCGAGGAAATATAGGGTTTGCTACAGCCTGTTGTAAAACAAGCAGAGCCTCCGCATCCTTCTTGCGAAGTTCTCTAACATACGTTCCAGTCTCTGCAAAACCATTCTCAACCAACTCCCAAAGTTCTTGTGCAATAAAAAAGGTTTTCATTTTGATTCTCCAAAACTCATAACTTTCTCCAGTAAATGAAGGAATCAAGGATTGAGAAAGATTTAGAACATTACTATTTGCCATAGTTGCGAAAAGCTTACTTAAACCTTTTGTCGAACACCTTGTGTGCACAACAATAAGACCCACTGATGATGTTACAACAACAATCCAAAAAACTCCAACGCTTAACGTCAATCGAACGAGGCTTTGATACTAAAAATGTTGGCGTAATAATAGAATACCACTGTAGAAAATTAAATCAAGCAAGCAAAAAAAACTCTATTATAGCAGAAATAGAGCAAGAACAATGGAAAGAACAAAGACTTTTATTGAGAAGAAGGAAAGCTAAATATCAAACCCACTTAATTACTAATAACAATGAATCAACAACTACTTAAATAAGACACTAGCATAGCAAAGTAAAGTGCTCAGTTACGTGAGCCTATAGAATTAGAGACTGTTCCCACTTTATACTTGTTCCTAAAGAATAGCTAGTTTGGTAAATAAACTCTAGTAACAGTTACTTGACTTATTCAAATAATGAACAGACTCTATACATGTGCATCATATTTTAATAACCAGAGCATACAAAATAAAAAGATATGTCGTGGACTGATCACATCATGACAGAAAGTGTCATTCCTTCGTGCTAAGATGACATTTATGTTGTACCCCCACAGGTGGTTATAGCTCAGGTATACCGCATCATTTATTTTACAAAGATATGATGTCACAACACTTGCAACATAATACCAACAAAAGGGTTCTAAACGTATATGTTAAACCAAATCAAATCATAAACATAATGTCTCCAAAAGAAGCTAACAACATGTACCGCTCTACAAATATCAATAAAGTTCTATGCATACAGAATAAATTCAAAAGATTAAAAAATATGAAGTTTGGAACGTTATACCAGATCGAAGCAAAATAAGGATTTGATTAGAAATGAAATAATTAAGCGAGTACCCCAAATTCTAAACGATTAGCAAAACAAACAAATCAACATGATGATAGTATCGCTGAAAAACTATGGAATCTGTACAAATTGTAATAGAAAGAAAAGAGTTCAAATCACTGAATAAAGTCAAGGTATCAAAGATCAAACTTCTATTAAAAAATGCTAACAGAAGTATAAGAAAATGTTAACGAATGACGAGATATATAGAATACAATAATAATCAAATGAGTGGAGTGTAAAATTTTTACCTGATACACAAAATTACTTATTGCACACTCCACAAAATCTTACCCTCAAATGTCAACAATATCAAATACGAAATTTTATTCACCACCTAAAAATATTCACCTCGAATTAAATATAATACAAACTAATAATTCCATAATTCGTAATTCATTCAAGGTGCTTTTAATTATTGCCTTAGATCACTATAAATACTCTAAAGCTTAAAAGTCAATAAGACAACTTAAGAATCTAAAAAACCTTAAAAGGACAAATTATTCTTAAGACGTCAATCCACTATTTTGGTCTTATCACTTCTTTGTCAAATTAATTAATTTGAACAAAAACTAGACTTTAAATACTCCAATTTAGCCTTAAGAATCACTCAAATCGGATTTAAAATCATTAAGTTATACATTTGTAAAAATTAAAATTCATAAAAAATTCATACATTCATTTATACATTTCTAGACCAGCCACTTCTTAAAATTCATAAAAAAATCATATATTAATTTTGAATAGTTCAAAATTTGTGAACATATATATTCTCAGCTTATATATGTATATTATATATGTATAATATATCAAAATATGAAATAATATTTATCTTCCTTATTTGCATTTATTCAATACGCAATAGTAAAGAATCTGACTTTCTAGTCTTCTGGAGTCTTTAAAATCACTTCATATCTTCACGAAAAATGTAGTTCTCGAAAAGAAACACGAAATTGGCTCAAGAATCACTTGATTCGAAATTAATATGACTGAGTTACGAATTTTCAAAATTAAGGCTAAAAATAGAATTGGGACAGATTGCGGTTTCCATCAATTTAAGGCATGAAGATGACGTCAAATAATTTTAATTTCTTCCTTCTTCACAATTATAAAGAATGAAAAGATGAAGAAAGTAGATTTTGAATTCACTCAATTTCGACATCGAATTAATTTATTATAATTTTTCAAATGGGATGCAGTGCGTATAAGTATTCTACTCGGGAATTTAACAAACCAAAACAGAATAAGATTAGGATTTCATCTCCACTCTTTAAATATAAATCTAAGTAATATAAGAGTTACCAAAACCCTAATGAACTCCTTAATTTTAAAAAAAATCAATTATTAAATTATCTACTAAAAGAATTTAACTTTTAATAAGAAACAAGAAAAAATGAAGAAAAAAAAATAGTAACGTATCTTTTTTAATTCAATTACACTATTATAAAATAAAATCAATTAATATTTCTTTATTAACAAAAATTTGAATTATTACATATGTGCTATATATGCGCCCTTCCACCGCCTAAGTTTGATTGACATTTTTTAGAACACCGATCAAAAATGACACAACTCTTTTTTACAAAAATCTAAATTAATTTAATTTAGAATTTGAAACTGAATATGAGACCTCAATCAAGAAGAGCTAAAAAATTGATTTTGACCAATCAATTATCGTGATAATCAAGCAAAAAAGTAGAACAAAGTGTGCAAAATGTATACGTAAACACTATAAGCAGAGATTTATGTGATTTGATAAAGAATTGAGAGAAATCTAGAGAAAAATGTGGATCAAAAGCCTAGATTCATTTTTGGCACTGATACTATGTACTTAGGGCATGAAGAACATAGTTAATCTGTGTTAGAATTTGAGCTTAAATTAAAGTGGGTTTCATTAATCATTTAAGATGAATCCACATATCAATATGTTCTAATCCATGCGAGTAGATTAAAATCAAGTATTTGAAAGATTAAATACATGGGGTAATGAATGAGAACTTTACTCCCAAAGATCAACCTTAAAAATATTAATAAATACGTGTGGGAAGCTGAAGTCCCACATCTAGTAAGAACTAATTAAACATTAAGTGAGTATATATACAATTAAATTGCTCTTGGGTTTGGACCCCAAGGGGCACCCCACTTTTATGGATGGGAGAGTGTAACGACCCCAAAATTCATACAATTTAATTATCGACTTCGGTTGTTAATAATCCGTCTAACTTCTGATTTTACATCATTAATCGACGTTAAAATTAATAAAATGCGAAATAATTTAAACTTTTCTATCTTCTTACTTTAATTCCCTGAATCACAACCTTTATCATCTACATGTCTTTGAATCATATATAATCCATGATTCACTTTATCAGAGTTAACATATATATACTTACATATCAAATTGAGATCCTTTATACATCGGACAACTCAAACTTTAACTTTACAACTCAACATAACATATACATCATAAAACATTAAATATATCTCATGAACCTTAATCATGGTTTAAAGAAATAACAATCTTTATCTAAAATATTAATCTTCGTGTATTATTTTTGATCCACGTCATTCAAGTAGCACATAGTGTTACCTTCAATCCTTAACCTGCAAAAATGGTTATTTGCAAGGTTGAGCTCGACAGCCCAAGAAATCTAACAGTTTTCATGCATCACGTAGCACATAATAACATGCTCAATATATATCTCGTAAACACTGGACTAACATAACATACATGCTACAGTTCATATAATAAGTATAAAGATTATGTTCCTTACTCAATCAGCATGCTTTACTCAATCAATGTAGTCATAAATTGACTTTAACATTTCATACATTCAACATATATATAACACATCATGCTCTTTGTAATAAAGATTTAAAACAGCTAATCACCAAGTTCACATAGCAAATAGGAACTGAAAGACTTGCCTTGATCTTTGTTTACCAATAACAGCTTTTAACGACTTAAATATCTGCACGCACTTCACGTGCCCTACACAATTATATAATCATGCACATCAATTATTAGTCACATAGCAATGCATAGTAGTTGTAATATAAACCTTACTCTATATCTCATAACCCTTCCTATTATCAATACACAATGTTCAATTTGATTGTGTTAACTTTCGACTTACATCGTCTCACTATATTTCATACGCGAAGCTCATTCAAGTGCTTAAGTCTTGCTAGGTATCATTATTGGTTTTATATTAACTCCATTTCATATCTTATAATATTCATTTCTTTTGACTTAAAACACTTTTTACGTTCATTAACATTTGTTACGACGTTTCGACGTTCATTCGCCACATGCCCGATTTATCTCTCTTATAGATGCTTAGTATGCTTATACAACTTATCTAATACATCATTTATTAATATTAAGCATCCTTATATTTACTAACATTCATATTTTACAACTTAGAATAACATCTTTTATCGTCAGAAGCACTATACTAGCATATGTGCATGCCCGACGCCTTCCGATTTCCCCCGAAAACACAAAAGTCCTAAAGATGACCATTTTGACTACTGTTACAGACCTCAAATTGAAAAACTTATAGAATAAAAGTTGTAGGTCTATTCGTCCTCGTTTTCAAATCATCTTGAATCGCCTCAATCGAAGTTTGTATGAAAATGTTATGTCTATTTTACTAAAACAGGTCAAAACGGTCACACCTGACATACTTTGGGCACGGCCGAGCCCAATTCCTTCATTAAACCCAGTGCTGCTGGCATACTTTAGCACCATCGCTTCAAGGCTTGCAAGGCGCTCGGCTTCGCCCAGATTACAGATTTTGTAATATTTTTACTTCAAACCTTCATAACTTCTTCATTTTAAGTTAGAATTAGTTGGTTTTCGATTCGTTGGACTCGTTAAACTTTTAGCTACTCATCTAGAGAATAATTATAACACTTCAAACATATTAACAAATCATTTTAAGGGTTCCAATTCAGTGTTCATGCTTTATTTTCATGTTTTAAATACATTTAGCGAATTCAATCATACGACTTCGCTTTCTTAACCAATCGACATGATTCAAACTACGCTGCTTTTCGTTTCTTCACATACTAACATAATCCAATACCAATTTTCTGATTATAACACATATTAGACATAAAATTTTGTACTTTCTTAAGCCATTTTTCATAAACATACACTGTTATTTACTTTTCCCCCTACAAACCCAAATTTCATGAATTTAATACTCAAACAACACTCATATGTGATGATTAATAGAGTATAAACCTTACATACATGTATATGTATCAATCCAACACAATTATCAATAGAAATTCCAAACATAAGAGTTAAAATTGAAGTAAGTTATACCTTATTCCTTGATTGTTGACTAGCAAAAGATGATGACTAGGTTTAGAATTCCTCTCCTTGACGATCACAGAGAATTCAATTCACCATGTTTCCTCTCTTGTTCTCTTTCCAAGCTCTCTGTGTTTCCTTCTTCTCACCAAACCCTCTCTGAACTTAGCTTTAAAAATTTAGACGCGTAGAAAAATAAACTGATATGGCCATCCTCCCACGTACTCTTTCAGTTACACAACAATACGTCTTCATCAGTTAAATTAGACCAAAGGCCACAAGGCCTTGTTTGGCCACACACAAATTCCCCCAAACTGGATTATTTTAATAATATTATATTATATAGTTTCATGTGTAACACCTTTAGTTAATTTAAATAACTTATAATAATAATAATTAATAATAATTATAATCTTATTATAATTATACTTTTAATTAATAAATAATTACATATATCTAATTTAATTAATAAATTAGACTTAAACATTACTTTATTTAATATACTCATTTTCTTTCATATTAAACAACTCATTTAATTTAAGTAATTCATTAAATTAAATCTTCAAAGAATAAAATTTACCTTTGCTTTAATTTAATTATCAACCACAATTTCATAAATTATTTATTTTTCTCAATAAATAAATTATTTAAAATATTTATTTAATTCAATAAATATTTAAAATAATTACCAAATTCATTTAATTTCTTCGATAGTTAACTTAACTATAAAATCTCACTTTCCCAATATATGAATATATATATATATATATATCTCTTCACACCAGATCACATATTTCAAAATATATAGCACGTATATATACATACCCAAACTCAAAACATCTCATAATAAGAATTTTAATTATTAAATTCTTATTTTAATAACTTATAAAAATCCGGGTTGTCACATCCTTCCCTCTTTATAAGGATTCTGTGTGATGCCCCCAAAACAGGTATACATCACCCATCTTGGGTCGCCAGATACAAGGTACTGAATACAAATACAACTTAATTATACAACAGTCGTGTAAAATATGACAAAACATAGGCTGTGAGTTTTAATACAAATATTGTCATCTAGACAATATCCACACTCAATGGAGTCCTCATTACATTTATTATCACACTATTTCACAGAATAGTGAGGACTACTAATGCACCATCTAGGACCGTCACTCTGTTCCCCGACTAGTCCCAGCTACGTTCTCATTTCCTGAAGAGAACAGTGAAAGAAAGGGTGAGCTCAACTAGCCCACTAAAAAATATTATGACTAAGATAATGCAGAATAAATTATCATTAGCCTTCAACGGTGTTAAACTGATAAAATATAATAAACATCAAGTTTAACTACAGCGGAATAAGCAATCCATTAGAAGAGTCAAATAGAGAATAAAATCTACTATCTTCTATGATTTAAAAGGTTTTTCATCACTTTTATCGCTGAGACTCAGCTTAATAAATAAAATCGAATCATCCGTGCTCCACGGCCAAGGATATTCATGTAATCATCAATGGTCATGACTATACTGAATAATCCCTAGTCATAATCATACCAACAATTGTCCACCAATGAACTACATGCCAATGAGAACTTTTACCACATCATTCATCACATTACGGTCATAATTATACCGAATAATCCCTGGTCATAATCATACCAAGTCCATCTATGCACGTAAGTCAAAGATGACTTTCAACATAATATAAGCATGAGGATGATGACAATTCAATAAAACAGGTTCAAGAATAAATTTTAAAGATTTATAAGTTAATTTATCCTCGAACTCAATAACGTCCAAATTGTCAACTTGATCATCGCTTTGTGAAGTAAAATTCAAGAATGCTCGGAAGAATATTTCCATGAAAAGATACTGGATGAAGCGCAAATATCAATGATATTCCACTAATTTCATGGAGTATAGAAGCCAAAGCTTTAACCAACCGAGTATAATATAATATATGAAACTACAAATGGATTTTTCACCGCCATGCAGTATTCCACGATATCTGAGATCATTTCCATAATTTAATAAGGAATGAATACACATGATCATTTACCATGCATGTGGTAATCCACATGATGAGTTATTCCAATGTAATAATAAAGAATGGAATAATGAAGGATTCACCATGCGCATGCGTATAAACAGACCGCAAAGCAGTTAATTCCCAATGAGAATAATAAATAATGAAAACTGTGTCAAAGCGTAAACGCTTAGGCGAGGATATTACGCACGAATAATAAATAATGGAACCCTGTGTCGGCGTAAGCGCACAGACAAGATATTAAACAGAATAATAAATAATGGAACTGGTCCCACAGAACAAGATAGACAAGATATTCGGCGGAATAATAAAGAACGGAATATTATAAGAATTTCACCATATATGCGGTGCTTTTGCATAAGCGGTTATTCCAATGAGAATAATAAGAATGGAATAATGAAGAATTTCACCAAGTATAGGGTATCCCGCGTATACAGGTTATTCCAAAAGAATAATAAAGAATGGAATAACAGAAGTTCTCTTCATGAGTAAGAAAGAAAGAATACCTCTTATGAGTACAACAAATAATATTTCCTACCTTAGAAAATTGAATACTGGAGTAGTGAAGTAACATAATACTTTTCTTCTTTCTCTTTATAGTTTCTTTGTGACGCCCCCAAAATTAGGTATACATCACCCATTTTGGGTCGTCAGATACATGGTACAAAATTCAAATACAACTTACTAATACAACTGTCGTGTACAATACGACAAAACATAACTGTGAGTTTGAATACAATTATTGTCTACTAGAGATTATACAAACTCAAAAGGAGTCCTCATTACAATTATTAACACACTATTTCACAGAATAGTGAGGACTACTAATGCTATCCTCTAGGCAAATCACTCCAGTTCCCGACTAGTCCTCGCTATGTTCTCATTTCAAGAGACAAGTGAAAGAAAGGGTGAGCTCAACTAGCCCAAAGAAGAAATATTATGACTAAGATAATGCAGAATAAATTATCGTTAGCCTTCAACAGTGTTAAACTGATAAAATATAACAACATCAAGTTTAACTGCAGCGGAACAAGCAATCCATTAAAAGAGTTAAGTAGAGAATAAAATCTACTATCTTTTATGATTTAAAAGGTTTTTCATGACTTTTATCGCTGGGACTCAGCTTAATAAATAAAATTGAATCATCCCTGCTCCACGGCGAAGGATATTCATGTAATCATC
Source organism: Panax ginseng (assembly GCA_020205605.1). Classification (NCBI taxonomy): domain Eukaryota; kingdom Viridiplantae; phylum Streptophyta; class Magnoliopsida; order Apiales; family Araliaceae; genus Panax; species Panax ginseng. Next base: position 17,965,690 of record CM035127.1, on the reverse strand, counting down.
AATGGTAATGACTATACCGAATAATCCTTGGTCATAATCATACCAACAACTGCCCACCAATGAACTACAGGCTAATGAGGACTTTTACTACATCATTTGTCACATTACGGTCATGATTATACCGAATAATCCCTGGTCATAATCATACCAAGTCCATCTATGCATGTAAGTCAAAGATGACTTTCAACATAATATAAGCATGAGGATGATGATAATTCAATAAAACAGGTTCAAGAATAAATTTTAAAGATTTATAAGTTAATTTATCCTGAACTCAATAACGTCCAAATTGTTAACTTGATACTGCTTTGTGAAGTAAAATTCAAGAATGCTCAGAAGAATATTTCCATGAAAAGATATTGGATGAAACGCAAATATCAAGGATATTTCACTAATTTCATGGAGTATAGAAGTCAAAGCTTTAACCAATCGAGTATAATATAATATATGAAGCGCAAATGGATTTTCACCGCCATGCAGTAATCCACGATATCTGCATCATTTTCACAATTTAATAAGGAATGAATACAGGATCATTCACCATGCATGTGGTAATCCACATAGATAAAAGTTATTCAATGTAATAATAAAGAATGGAATAATGGAAGGATTCACCATGCGTGCGATAGATCGCACCGACAAAGTTATTCCCAACAAAATAATAAATAATGGACCGGTCCCACAGAACGCTTTCGAGATAGGATAGTCGACAAAATAATAAATAATGGAACCGGTCCGGCGAACGCCATGCACAAGATATTACGACGAATAATAAATAATGGAACCAGATCCGGTGTAAACGCACAGACAGGATATTTCGACAGAATAATAAAGAACGGAATAGTAGAAGAATTTCACCATGTATGCGATACTTCGCATAAATAGGTTATTCCAACAGAATAATAAGAATGGAATAACAGAAGAATTTCACCAAGTATAGGGTATCCCGCGTATACAGGTTATTCCAACAGAATAATAAAGAATTGAATAACAGAAGTTCTCTTCATGAATAAGAAAGAAAGAATACCCCTTATGAGTACAACAAATAATATTCCCTACCTTAGAAAACTGAATACTGGAGTAGTAAAGTAGCAAAATACTTTTCTTCTTTCTCTTTATAGTTTCTGTCTCTAGAGTTTTAGTGAATTCGTAAGAAATAATGAAGGAATGAGCTTCTATTTACAGGAGAATGGACTGAATAGTAACTAATTCATGAACGGTCCAGATTGATTTACTTTTAAATAGACGGTCCATATTGATTTACTATTAAAATTTAAAGCAACGGTCCATACTGATTTTCTATTAAAACTTTAAACCAGCGATCCATATTGATTTACTATTATAACTTTCCACCAGCGGTCCATATTGATTTACTATTATATCTTCAACCAACTGTCTGAAAAATTAGCACATCTCCTCATGAAATAATATTGTACCCAAAAATGATTTGGACCGAAAAGAAATATATCTTACGGGTGAATAGTATCCCGTAAATAGTAACTCGTGAATAGTAACTCATGAATAATAACTCGTAAATAGTAACTCGTGAATAGTAACTTATGAATAGTAACTCGTGAATAGTACTCTGACAAAAAAAGTGTCCCTAATACTCGATTGAACAATATAACCTTCAGACATCAATTATTATCGAAACAAATATCGATTTCCACTAACACTAATAATCCCAACACAATGGAACTATAAAATTCATCTCTAATCAACACGAATTTATTCATCATTAATATTATAACTCACAATATTTAACAACCAGGTCGTTCCCAGGAAAGAGGGGGATTTTCGATAAGGATTTCTCCTTATTGGCGTGCAATTAGGTGACCAAACCTCTCCTTGACAGAACTTCTAGACATTGTCAATATTGCAAATAATAATATGAATAACTTTGCCGTCTCAATTATTGATTTAATAATATAACATATTATACAGATGATACTGTAACAATAATTGAATCAATAATATGAAAGATATGATGCGGTAATTCTTTGTAGCAATAATTGAGTATAACTGAGTGACTTCTCACGTAAGCATCAATAATCAATACCGTGTGCTAATATGCAACCACGCGTATTACTATACTTTTACTACCGGGTAGTTCAACAGTTTTAACGGTAACACCTTCACCGTTATTTTTATAGAAAGATAATTTTGTCGTTTTCTAACTACGACAATACTTCCGTTGTGGGTTCCACCAATGATTGTGTCGTTGTACAATATTCCCTGTTAAAGCGAATATTTCCGAATTATTTGAATATTATATAACCACTTGCTTACTTTGCAATGTTTATAAATATTATCCACAACTATAACATTATATCAAATCCACACCATAATATTAAAAAAAACTATTTCAAAAAAATTAAATATTTATTCATAAAAATCTGGGGTCTCACATTCCGTCCTCGGAAATCACCGAAACACTACCTTACTCAGGTTTTCATCAAATCTCTTTAAAAAATTATCGTTGAATAACTTCAACACATTACCTTAATATAGGTTTTATATTTCATAACATTTACTTAGACTCAATTATATTTGAGTATTATATATTCATTAACCCAGTCATTTCCTTTTCTAAGGATGGTTATCATAAACACTCGGGATATTACAGAGATGACCTAGCCAAGCCTTGGTTTGACCACGCGCACTGTCGCTAATTGACAGGTCGGGCTCGAGCTAGGGCTCAGGCTCAGGCTCGTGGGTCTGGGTCATTCTATATATATTCTTTTTGGGTAAAATTATTTTGTTTATTTCCTTCTTTTTTTATTTATTAATATTTGAAGCAAGCAAGCAAACAAGAAGCGAATATCAGAAAGTCAAGTGTCGCGTTGCTTCACACTAGAGAAGCGGCGCTCGGGTCAGAGTCGCGGCACTTAGGTCAAAGTCGTGACACTCCAAAGCACTGCAAGGCATGCACGCTTGACTTGCTTGGTTTCGCTGGCACATATGTTCGGTCATGTCTTTCCATAAGGTTTCTCGTGCCTTTTCATATGCATCCAAACCATTTTAAAGGGATATATATGTCCATCATGAAGGGTCACATAAATCACCCTATAAATATCATGTGAATTCATCCATTTGGAGCATTTAAAAATTCAATTCATTTCTCATCATTTATTCAGTCATATTCATAGTATATAAAAGAGATTTCAAAACATTTCTTTGATTCGTCGTGTGTGTTATTTATTGTGTTGTTATAACACACGTTGTCATTATATCTTGGGAGACAAGTGCCGCTAACTCTAAGCACCAATAAGGAGGGCATAATTGTATTAAGGACATAATACAAAGTATTAGTTTTAACATATTAATTTTCTGCATTTCAACTATGGTGTACAATGAATAAGTTTATATTATATATATATATATATATATATATATATATATATATATTTGTTGTTCATTTTTTGTAACAATCTTAAGACAATTATTATCATTATTATATACACACTACAAGAAAATCGGCTATTTCGGACGGACTTATCCTCGACGAAATGGATTCTGTCGACATTATTCTATTTCTAACGAAATATTTTGTCGATTATAATTCCCTCAAAAATAGTATAATTCTGACAGAATTCCGTCAGAAGTAGTATTCCCTCCGCGGCGCCAACTTTCACGCCAACGCGAAACCTAAAGTCGATAAAATAAGACTTATTTCCAAGGGATTTTCCGTCGAAATTAACTTAATTTCAAGGGATTAAGTCCGATGGAAATAAGTCTTAAAACCTAAATCAGCAACTTCTTCTCCAACGCCTCCCACTTCTTCCCTCACACTCTCTCTCTTCTCACTCACTCACTCTCTCTCCTCCCTCACCCCCTCCCCCCTCCCACCACCCGCCACCGGTCCCTCCAGCCCTTCCCCGCCACCGGCCCCTACCCCCCTCCCCGCCCACCAGAACCCACACCCCCCCCTCCTCCCGCCATCGCCACCCCTCTGCCCGCGCCGCCCCTTTGCCCAAGTCGCCCCCTCAGGTCTGTTCTCACTCATCTACCACCACCTCCTTAGAAACTAGGGTTCATTTGTTCCTAGTTTGCAAGGTATGTTCAATTTAATTTGTTAATTTGGCTAGGGTTCATTCTGTTTTTAAGGTTTAGTTTTGATTTGGGTTTGAAATTCGGATTGGAATATGAAATATGATTATGTTAGAATTTGAAATTGAGATTTTCTATCATTATTGGTCTGAAATTGGGTTTATTTTTGATATATTGATGCTGAAATCGATATATATGCATGCCATGAATTGTTGATATGTATTTGTTTACTTATATATCATTCTGAAATTATAAAATTTTGATGAAATTAGAAATATTAGTTGCAATGGTATCTTGTTGATACTTCATGAATTGCAAAATTTCTTGTTGTATTTGTTATTTACGACGAATTTCTAATTTGAATTTAATCAAATCGTAATTATACAATTAGAAAATCAAAGTGGACCACAAACAAAATAAAAATTAATAAAAAATTAGAATAATATAAATAAATTGAATAAAACTAAATAGAATAACTTAAATCATATCTAATAATTTAATAATATTAATTATATTTAATTAATGTATATAATATAATATAATAAAAAAATAAAAAATAGAAATTAATAAAAAATTAGAATAAAATAATTAAATTGAATAAATTTAATTTAATTTAATAAAATAAATTTAAAAAATTAGATAATATAATATAATACAAAATAAACTAAGTAGCATTTACTTAGTTTTTTAATTAATAAAAATAAGATCAAAATAAAATAAATAATATAATATATAACACAAAAAAATTAATGAAAAGGAAATAAAAATAAATAAAATAACTTAAACAATATCTAATAAATAAATTAAATTAAATTAAATTAATTATATTTAATTAATTAATTAATATAATATAATAAAAAACAAAAATTAATAATAAATTAGAATAAAATAATTCAATTGAATAAATTAAATTAAATAAATTTAAAAATTTAGATAATATAATATAATACAAAATAAACCAAGTAGTATTTACTTAGTTTTTAAATTAATTAAAATAAGATCAAAATAAAGTAAATAATATAGTATAATATAATAAAAATAAATTAATATTTTAGTAAATAAAAACTAAATAAAATAACTTAAATCATATCTAATAAATAAATAAAATTAAATAAAATTAATGATATTTAATTAATATAATATAACAAAAAGTAAAAAATAAAAATTTAATAATAAATTAGAATAAATAATTGAAATGAATAAATTTTATTTAATCAAATAAAATAAATTTAAAAATTAGATAATATAATATAATACAAAATAAACTAAGTAGCATTTACTTAGTTTTTTAAATTAATGAAAATACGATCCAAATAAAATAAAAATATAATACAAAATAAATTAATATTTTAGTAAATAATACTAAATAAAATTACTTAAATCATATCTAATAAATAAATAAAATTAATTATATTTAATTAATTAATATAATATATAATATATAATATAATATAATAAAAATTAATATTAAATTAGAATAAAATTATTAAATTGAATAAATTAAATTAAATTAAAAAATTACATAATATAATATAATACAAAATAAACTATGTAGCAATTAGTTAGTTTTTAAACTAATAAAAATAAGATCAAAATAAAATATATAATATAATATAATACAAAATAAATTAATATTTTAGTAAATAAAACTAAATAAATTAACTTAAATTATATCTAATAAATAAATAAAATAAATTATATTTAATATAATATAATATAATAAATAATAAATAATAATAATAATAAATTAGAAAAAAAAATTAAATTTAAAAAATTAGATAATATAATATAATACAAAATAAACTAAGTAGCATTTACTTAGTTATTAAAATTAATGAAAATTAGATCAAAATAAAATATATAATCTAATACAAAATAAATTAATATTTTAGTAAAAAAACTAAATAAAATAACTTAAATCATATTCAAATAAAAGGTATCATAAACTAAGTAGCATTTACTTAGTTTATTATTGGAAAAGTAAACTAAGTAGTATTTGCTTAGTTTTCCATAATTACAATAAACTGCATATATATTTGTGCATGTAGTATTAATAGGAGCTTAGAAACCCGTTTGACATTAACTCATTAGGAGTGAATGTCGAATAGTCCCAAGTTTGGAACTGTTATTGAATGTTGTCTCTCATTTGAGTCGGTGTCAATTCACAGGATACGTTTTTATAAACTTTTGAGGATTTTTCAGCTGGTGTCTTTACATGTTCTCCAAGTGCATACTTAGACTAAGTTGTCTTGGTCTATTTCATGTACTTGGAGACCGTGAGGACGTGCTGCTGAAATTTTCTTAAAATAGAAGAAACATGTTCAAGATTGACACTAGTGAGGAGACGCATCCAGGATTAACAGGATAGAAGCCTAACCCCTGTAGAGTGGAGATATATACTAGGTAAACTAAATTCATGCATTGGCCACATTCATGATTATTCTTGTTCTAATTGGGTATTTTCTTTAATTAAAGATGTCAGCCAACCGAAGTTGGATGTACCGTAAGATACAGATTGATGAGAGGGGATTAGTTGATGCGTACCGTGATGGGGTGTCCAATTTTATGCACAAAGCAATAGAACATGTTGATGATTTGATCAGAAAGATGAGATGCTCGTGTCTGAAGTGTAAAAACATGATTTGGAAGACTACCGACAAAGTTAAATTTAACTTATATTCACATGGGTTTGTGGATGTGTATTCGGTATGGATTCATCAGGGGGAATCAGCTGAGTTTAGAGAAGATATACAATACTGTAGACCAACCAGTTCACGGGGATTTCTGCAGTGACAAAGATTTTACACTTCCATAATGAGCATGACTGCAGTGAGAGATGATTCAATGATTTGCTTACAATTATCAGCGAGTTCTTACCTAGGAATAATACTCTGCCCGCGAATTACTATGGAGTGAAGAAGATGGTTAAGGGATTGAATCTCGGGTATGAGAAGATCGATGCTTGTGAGTAGGATTGTATGTTATACTATGGGAGGACAAAGATAAGGTGCAGTGTGATATCTGCAACTTGCCTCGGTACAAGATCACAAAACGTGGGGGAAGGAGAAACATGTTCTAAAGAATATTACGCTACTTTCCTCTTGCGTCGAGGTTACAACGGCAATTCATGTCTTCGCACACTGCTGAGCATATGAGTTGGCATAGAAAAAGGGATGTTGTGCCTGGTCAGCTTACTCACCCAGTAGATGGAGATGAATGGATAAATTTTGATGCCAATTATCCATAATTTGTCGATGAAGTTAAGAATGTCAGGCTTGGCATGGATACAAATAGATTTTGTCCATTAATTTAATGATTTTAGTCAGCCATACTCTGCTGGGTCAGTGATTATGGTAGCTTACAATCATCCACCATCAATGTGCATAAAGGATCCGTATCTTTTCTTGACTTTACTCGTACCGGGAGATAAGAGTCCTACAAAGAGATCAACGTGTACCTTAGACCGTTAATCGATGAACTTAAGATGTTGTGGGAAACATGTGTTCAGACTTTTGATAAATCTGTCCGGCAAATTTTTTTTGATGAAGGCAGTCTTGTTGTGGACTATCACTGACTTTTCGGCAGTACTTGGGATGATCAGTGGTTGGTCGACTCGTGGTAAGTTGTATGGGGGATGTGCAAGGCACACAACTACGTCATGGGCGAAAAATAAGTTTCTTTGGAACTGCTCGAAGATTCTTACCTGTTGAGCACAGTTATAGAAAGATGTCTACACAGTTCAACAGAAAGATAAATAAAAAGGGGGTTGTTGGTTGCTTGTCGGGCAGCGATGTATTGGGCTGGCTAAATGATCTAACATTTCCACCGCCTAGGAAGAAGCATGGTAAGTTGAGAGCAATAGGGTACTGGAAAACTCATAACTGGACACACTAGCCCATTTGGTTTGAGTTGTCATATTAGGTCACACTAGCACTTCGTCATTGTATAGATGTCATGAATACAAAAAAGAATGTATTCGAGAACTTGTTTTACACCGTGCTAGATACGAGTGGTAAAACAAAAGACAATGATAAAGCACGTAAAGACTTGGAGGAAATGAACATTAGGCGAAAATTGTGGCTCCGACCTAATAAATCAAAACCAAAAGCTCCATTTTGTCTTACTAAGCAACATGTTGAAAACATTTGCAAGTGGCTTAGTGCATTCGTCAGAGAGCGCCCGTGGGACCATCACATACGGGCGCTGGCTTAGACGATGCTATATTCTAGAGGGTTATGGCTGCAGTATCGGAGATGTTTGATACGGATCTGATGTTCCGTCGTCAAGACCTGTCCAACCGTGCTCGCCTCCATCAGCTTGCTCAGGACGTTGCAGCTGGTGCCACCGCCGAGAGTATAGGTATCCCTCTAGAACAGTTCGCCGCGATACGCGACGAGATTGTTCGGATGGTGGTTACCTTACTCATGGATGCTTTTGGGCCGATGCTGAGTCAGCCCTTAACTGCTCAGGTATATTATTCATTTTAAATTCAAATATTATGCATGTTATTTAATTTTCATTTAGTTATCTTTAACTGTATCATATATATGGACTAATGAGTTACATTATATTGTATCAATAGGGTGACGAACGGTTGGACAACGATGATAATTTTCATACACCAGAGCAGCAGTGTCGATGCCCGCCCGACGATTATCTTGACACCGGGGGTAGTAGTACTGGCATGACTTAGTTTTGTAGATGATTAGTACATATTTACTTTAGTTTAGCTTAATGTAATGTAAATTTTTGAAGTTTAGTTGATGTTTGACATATTTTAGTTTAAACATTATCATTACTTTAGTTGATCGATAGTTATAGTTAAAATTTCTCTAGTTATAGTCATAACGTTATCATTACTTTAGCTGATCGATAGTTTTTGACATCTTAACTTCTCGTTTAGTTGATCTTTACTTTAGTTTAACAAATCACTTTTGTATATCTTAAGGAAAATTAGAGAAATTTTATTATTGTTGGCCTTTGTAATTTATATTCATGTTGTTCGATTGTTATATTTATGTTGTATGTGTTGTTAGGGGAAAAAATAGGTTCACAGGTACAAAAATGTGGGTTATTATATCCTGGATATTGCCAAAATAGAAAAACATTTAAAAATAATAATAATATTCTCGACAGAATCTCTATATCCTCGACGGAATTCCGTCGACTTTTAGGTCTTTCAAATCTTGGTTGGCTAGCCATGTGGCAGGGTTAAATTCGACAGAATAACCTCGACGGATTCTATTCCGTCGATAATAATCTATTCCCGACCAAATGTTTAGTCGGCCTTAGTTCCGTCGAGTTTAGTTAGTTTTGACCGAAAGTTTGACGGACTTAATCCCGACGGTCTTAAGGCCGTCTGAATATTTCGACTGAATATTCCGTCGAAATTAAGGTATTCTCGACGGAACACGATTAAGTCTGTCGGAATATTCCGTCAGAAATAACCCTTTATGTTGTAGTGACATGTATATATTTGCAGTAAATATGACTACCGTATCTATAACTATAGTCAGTTCTTCTTCTACACCAACGATACCTAATGTTCTTGTGAACCATGGTGAAAAACCAAAAAAATTCAATGGAACAGAGTTTAAAAGATGGCAACAAAAGATGTTGTCTTATCTCGGTACACTAAATTTGTCGAGATTTCTTCATAAAGATCCCCTATGTGCTTAGTGAGAATAAAAAAGATAGGCAATTAATTGTTGCAATAGATGCATGAAAACATGTTGATTTCTTGTCCCGAAACTATACGATGTGTATAGTTCTCTCAAAACTGTAAGAGAACTATGAGATTCCTTGGATAAGAAGAATAAAACATAAGATATTGAAACGAAGAAGTTCGTAATTAGTAGGTTTTTAGACTATAAGATGTTGGATTTTAAGGATGTCAACAATTAAGTCCAAGAAATTTAAGTAATCCTGCATGAAATACATGTAGAAGAAATATCCTTGAGTCACTACAAAAAAATGGTCCATCAACGACCAAAAGTTTATGCGACCGCCATACTTGGTCACTAATGATAGAATTAGTGACCGCTATTAGCGAAGGGTATCTAAACTAGTCGCTAGTTTATATTAGCGACCGCCATGCTGTTGCTAAATGTTTAATTTTGGCGCAAGTGTTGGTGGGTAAAACCAATAAAACTATGCGACCGCATGCGGTCACATATAGCGGTCACAGATCGTTTTGACTTCCTCAGCAGCTTGACCATCAAGTCAATTAAAATTAGTGACCACAGGCGGTCGCACAGCGCGTTCGCTGATTTGTAAGACCCCGAATTTATGAAATAAAATTATTCAATTTTTTTTCATTACTATTCATGAGTTACTATTCACGAGTTACTATTCATGAGTTACTATTCATGAGTTACTATTCACGAAGTTACTATTCAAGGATTACTATTCACTAGTTACTATTCATGACAAAATTGGTTTCTTTTTCTAACCAAATTATAGTTGATTTATGAATATTACTCTTGAGATTAAAACTATATGTTGATCATATTATTTTTATTATCATATATAACATTTTTATAACTCTAATGATGATATTTTTCTTTGACTTGAGTGTAAAGATGGGTAGATTTTTGGTATGATCATGACTATGGGTTCTCTTTGGCGATGGTCTGCAAAGTTGAATTGTTGATTAGTATGATCATGACCATTGAATTTATAATTGAATATCTTTAGCTTAAGTGCAAAGGTGAAATGATCAACATGGTTATAATTGTTTATATAAATTTCGAAATGATTATATATTTCTTTGAGATATTAATATATTTGATTTTGTAGTGCAAATATGAACTGTTGATGAATATATTTGGCCTGTAGTGCAAATATGAACTGTTGAGGAATATCTTTGGCCTGTAGTGCAAAGATGGTCTGTTGATGAATATCTTTGGCCCGTAGTGCAAAGATGAAATTTTTATTATGATTATAAACAAGAACTGTACGTGATTTGGTATAACCATGATCTTTGATGTTTCAGGTAAAGACATGTGATGAAAATTATCTTCGTCCTGGGTGCGAAGAGGAATTTAGAATCACAATTATGATTATGAGTTATTCATATAATTATGGAAAGAAACTGTTGAGTGATGTTACAGGGATAAAACACTGTTGGTGGACTTTTAATGTGGAGAAGATAGTAGACTTTATGGTCTATTTGACTCTTCTAATGGATTGTTCGTTCCGCTGCAACTATGGTTGAAAAGTTTTATCATCTACCATATGTTCTAAATCTACGATTTATCGATGAAGGCTATTGATAATTTAATTATCTTTAGTCATGATATTCTTTACTAGGCTAGTTGTGCTCACCCTTTTTCTTCACAATTCCTTTTCAGGTAATAAGAGTGTAGCTGGGTCGAGCGGGGGGTAACAGGGGAATAGAACGGTGGTCATCATTTAGTAGTTATATTTGGTGAATCAAATAGGGTGAGGCGAACCCAACGTTGGAAGGGTGTTTTGCCACTATCATACATGATGTCTAATGACATACAACCTCGTGTCATCATAAGACAGGGTTGTGCACATCCACTTACTGAGTATATCTACGAGCACTACCTATATGATCTTGGAGTTTATTTGAAGTATAATTCTCAATTAGAGACAGTAGAGATATTTATATGTCAAGAGAAGACTCACCATTGGGAAGAATATAATAGTAATCTTCTCATTTTTCTTTAGGGTCTATTGGGTCAACCAAGGATAATTTTGTGGCCATATGATATCTATCATAACCTGACGCATGGCCTCCCATGTATCTGAAGGTTTCTTGAGCACTTCCCAAAGATTCTAATTTCTAAAAATGGTTTTTGACTATACCTTTATGTAAGGTGTCATTGTGACGTGCTATCCAAGGTTGGGATGAGAGTCACAGTTGGTATATATTTGTATCCAAACTCACAGCATATATGTTGTTGTATTTTGCACGACAATTGTTGTAATAAAGTTGTAGTTATTTTCTGTACCATGTATTTGGCGACTCATAATGGGTTGGATGGAATGGACCTATTTTGGGGTTGTCACATGATTATTTTAAAATCAATCAGCTCCTGGACCGTCTGCTAGAAGATGGGAAATAAAGAAAAAGAAAAAGAGACAAAAAGAGAAGAAAAAGAAGGTGTCCGCCGCCGTCGCCGCCCGTCGTCGCCTGCCGCCCCACGTAGGTATCCAATCTATCTCTTTTATCTATATATAGTTTTCAATTTGGGTTTGATTTGGAATTCTATGGATTGCATACTTATGTGTTTATATGAGTTTGATTTGGCTATTTAGTTTGAATTTGGGTTAGATTTATGTAATGGCAACTAGCATGTTGATTATATAATAACATTGTGATATTTATTTTCAATTTGACTTTAATTTATGCAATTTCAAGGCATGCATGTTCATTAATTTGATATTGAGGCTTATGTTAGTGTATTGAATCAGATAATTGCTTCAATTTAAGTTTTTTTTTACCTAGTGTATAAATTTATGGTATAATTTTCAATTTGGAATTATATATATTGCATACTTATGTGTTTATATGAGTTTGATTTGGCTATTTAGTTTGAATTTGGGTTAGATTTATGAAATGGCGGCTAGCATGTTGATTATATAATAACAGTGTGATATTTAGTTTCAATTTGGCTTTAATTTGTGCAATTTAAAGGCATGCATATTCATAATTTGATATTGAGGCTTATGTTAGTATATTGAACCAGAAAATTGCTTCAATTTGAGTTTTTTTTTGCCTAGTGTATAAATTTATGATATAATTTGTAAGTTGTTTATAGTGGTTAGACATAAATTATAATTAAAATAATATAACGCCCATTATTATATAATATTACTAAAATACATAAACTAAATATAATAACATATAAATAAAATAAAATAAATAATATAACAAAATAATACAAAGTAATAAAGTAAAATAAAAAATCTTAGTTTACTTAAATTTTCCCTACTAAAATCAACTAAGTAGCATTTCTTTGTTTCCACTACTAAATTTATATCAAGTAAGAAGTATTTACTTAGTTTCCCAATACTAATTAAAATAAATTAAGTATCATTAATTTACTTAGTTTTACACTACTATATAAAAATAAAACAATATAATAACATAAATTTATATTATTACTTTGTATAATATAAGATAATATAATATAAAATAAAATAATATATCATAATATATCATATGAGAACATGACATAACATAACATAACATAACATAAAATGAAATAAATTAATTTACTTAATTACATTTCTTAAATTTATTAATTTAAATAATATAATATAATATAAGACACAATAAATAAATAAAATAAATAAATTTTTAGAAAATAGAATGACAATGATTTAATTAAAATAAATAAAAGAGAGAACATACTCTATCAATAACTCAACTGCAGCATCCTTAAGACCGACTTTTTTCGAATGCATGTTTTGTAACCAAATATCAGCATTTTCTTGACAAATAGTTTATATCACAATCTCTATCATGAAAGTATATTATGAATCTGCGATCAATCAGCCTCGTCTTGAATTTGAATCCACAATTAAAGTAGTATTCTCGAAAAATATACAACAAATTGAAGAAAAATGAAAGTGTGCACTTACTGAAAGATAACTTGTCACAATTAGATGGAAACTTCATGTTATATAATGTAAAACAAATACCTTCATCATCGCCCATGAGTAATGTCTACTGGGAAAAGAGTCAAGGATTTTCTTGTATGCAAGATTCGACATAGCAGTTACAGCTAATACTCCAACTAGTTCCTCGGCAGTAAAAAAAAGTATGGGTCGTAGTTCCTGTTTGTGTCCCATACTCGAATTGAATAATTGAATTACTGCAGACATTCTCATTGTTCCATCATAACAGATGACAACATCCCAAAGGAGTGCTATTAAACTGTTGAACAAAGTTTAAGGTTCAGCAACCCTCTAGATGAACAAGCAACCACTTCTTTTCTAGGAGTGAATCATCACTTGATATGGGTCCAATCTATGAAATAGACAGCTGCTTACCTCTTCTGTGAGAACTCCTCATCTGAGGAATCGCTTTATTTTTTCAGAAAAAGTACCTCTTCTGTGAAGCGATTCCTCGGATGGGTAGTTCTCACAAAAGAGGTCAGAAGCTAAAAGCTGATTTGACCCACTCCTCCATAAAATCGGGAAACATCCTCAATTTTAAAGTCGTAGACCTTTCAGTTGTTACTCCTGTTTTTGAAAAATCAACTGCCATAGAGTGAAGGGTTGTTAACTAAAGAAATTTTTTACTCAGAGCTTTATTTGACTCAAGGTCTATATGTACTAAATGTGCAATGAAGATTGTACCCTAGATATTATTGATCAGCTAATTAATCAACAAATAAATTATTGTTTTCTTGCAAAATCAGACTTATTGGGAAATATGAGAGACAAATGGAGTTGCAGGAAATTCAACAGTATAGAATGACAATAAGTGTTTTCCCATACATACTGTACTTTCTCTTGAATTCCTGAACAAATTCATTCAATGGTGAACCACTTTGTTCAGGAATTCAAGAAGAAGTACAGTATGGTGAACAACTTATTGGGAACTTCTGAATTTCCTGCAACTCTCCTTTTGTTCTCTTATTTCTCAATAAGTCTGATTTTGTAGGAAATTCAAAAGTTTTTTGTTGATAAGCCTCTGATCAATGATACCTTGGGTACAATCTCTACTGCACATTTACTACATGCAGACCTTGAGTCAAATAAGATTATGAGTAAAAAATATTTTAGTTGGCAACCCTTCACTCTATGGCACTTGATTTTGCAAAAACAGGAGTAACAGCTGAAAGGCCTAGGACTTTAAAACCGAGGATGTTTCCCGATTTCATAGAGAGGTGGGTCACAATTAGCTTACATTTCTCAAGGAGTATTGGGGACAAACGTTTTCGACGACGACCAATTATCAAGATCGTATAATCTTCTTCTTGCACTTGGTGGGCATATTTGCAGTCTCTGAGTTCTGAGGAGTTAGCTTATGCAGTGGCGAGAGCAGCACGACAACAAGATGATGATGCCGAGGTAATCTTGTCATTGTTTAGCTTTATGTTTAGTTTTACATGTTTAGTTTAGCATACTTTAGACGTGACAAATAAATAAGTATGATGAAGAAATCAAGTCAGTTTTAGTTTGTTTATGTTTATACGAGCGTGGATGTTTATATATATTGTGTTGGTTTTTAATTTTATATATATATATATATATATATATGAATGGATTTAGATGGATTTGTAGGGATGCTGGTTTATATATAGATACTGTTGTGTGTTGGGATATAAATCAGCTACAAACAAGTAAAAATTTTTTTAGGAAATCCACCAAACAACCAATTTTTTTAAAAAAATTTAGAAATCAGTGACCGGAGACGATCACTACTTTTTATTAGCAACCGTTTATGAACCCAGGATGTTAACGACTGCGGCGTTCGCTAGTAGTGGTCGCAGACACGTGGACCACGTCACCAATGACAATGATTCAGATTAGCGACGGTGTCAGTCGCGAAAATGTCGGTCGTTAACAATGGTCGTTGATGTGCAGACAGCGACCAGATTACATGCGACCACTATCAGCGACCCAAGTTAATCGCTGATAGAATATATCTGCGACCTTCTGCGGTCCCAGATAATCGGTCCCTGATAAGCCTTTTTCTTGTACTGAGTGAATCTTTTCAAGTTTCATTAATCATTTGAGATGAATCCACGCATCAATGTGTTCTACTGCATGAGTATATTAAAACCAAGTTTTTGGAAGCTCAAATCCATGGGGTAATGAATGAGAAATTTACTCCCAAAGATCATCTTTGGAAATGTTAATAAATACTTGTGGAAAGCTAATTAAAGTCCCACATTGACTAAGAACTAAATATTAAGTGGGTATATATACAATTATATTGCTATTGGGTTTGGGCCCCAAAGGACACCTCACTTTTGTGGAGAGGAGAGGATCTAGTCAAGGCTTGGTTTGACCACGCATGTTGCCGCCGACTGACCGGCTGAGCTCGTAGGTCTGGGTATGAGTTTGGGTCATTGTATATATATTCTTTTTGGGTAAAATTATTTTGTTTAGTTTTCTTCCTTTTTATACACTAGAGCCACGGCGCGCGCGAGCCTGACTTGCTTGGATTCGCTGGCACTTGTTCAGCCATGCCTTTCCATAAGGTGTCTCGTGCCTTTTCGTATGCATCCAAACCATTTCAAAAGGATATGTCCATCATGAATGGTCACATAAATCACCTTATAAATATTATGTGAAGTAAGCCATTTGTAGTATTCAAAAATTCATTCATTCATTATTTCTTCACTCATTTTCATAGTATATAAGAGAGAGTTCATAACATTTTTTTAGTTTGTTGTGTGTGTTATTTATTATGTTGTTATAAAACACGTTGGCATTGTATTTTGAGAGACAAGTGTCGCTAACTCTAGGCACCAATAAAGAGGACATACTTGTTTTAATAACATAGTACCAATTAAATAGTAATTTTGACATAATAACATAGTACTAATTTTCTACGTTTCAACTCTAGTGTACAACAAATAAGTTTATATATAATCCCTTGTTCATTTTTCATAACGATCTGCATTTCATTAATCTTACTAAAATAGTAAATATTATAACTACATTATTTATACAGAAGCAGTATCTAACTAACTCTATTCAATGTATTACAGTATGTCAGTATCGCCACTAGGTATATTTACATATATGCCTCGATATTAACATTATTATGCTTTTATCCCTCCATTTTAGACAAACAAATGAAATGGTTGGTAAATTTCTTTGGAAAAGGGAGTGTTTAGTCAAAATTTTGATTTTAGTAATGGTAAATTCTCAAATTTTTTAAACCAAACTTAAAAGGAAATTCTGACCTTCTGAATGAATGTCATCTGTCCATATCTGAACTATAGATCAAGAACATCTTTAGAATTTGAAGTTTTAAAACGAGTTCCAAATAAGTGGTATCAAGCCCCTTCTTAAATGGAAATGCTCAGAATTATTTAGCAAAAAAAAATTGCTCAGAATTTCAAGTATCAGTGGTGGCAAGTATCTGTAGCCTAATTAATATTGTCTTCTTTCTTCTAAGGTTTGAGATCTATACCCCCTCTGCAGACTTAAAAAGTTAAATTAATTAAAGAAGTCCAAAAATATATGCCATTAATTATTTCCACTATTAACATGAATCAGGCATTTACAATATCTTGAAGTACTAAGTAGACAATGAGCTTCTTTATTAGTGCATCAACATTTATTATATGATCTTCTTCTCAAACCAGTAATTAAAGCTCAGAAATAAGGTACGTAGAGCAACATATCAAGTCGAAAAAGATTACAAAGTAGTACTTTGAACTAAAAAAAAATAGCTCCATTGACTAGTTTTTACCAATTAATATTACTTTCATCACCCAAGTGATATGACCATAGAAATTCTTCCTCAATAATAGGAGAAGGTGAATATAAAAATCCAGGATCCGTTAATGGTGGGCTCATGAAATTTGCCAAAGATTCAAAAGAAGTAAAACTATCTTCTCCAACCCAAGTCATTAGATCACTTAAAGGGGCATCAGAATAGCTCAAGGACAAGTCACTGCAAGATGATGTTGCTTCTGAAGACGTTAGCCCTTCGTCGGAACTAGTACTTTTCTTATGATCCAAGGGAATATTATATGAAAATGATTCTCTTTCTATCTCTTGATTGGTATTCTCTTTTAATATCTGGGAAGACTGATTACAAGAATTCTCCTGATTTCCTTCAAATTGGCAACTGTCACTACTACTAGATTCCCCTATCTCTTTGCTCGATGACAATATTGGATTTTGTACTAGTTTTGTGCGTTTCTTGAGATAGGTGTGCCAGTAATTTTTTACTTCATTGTCTGTTCTTCCAGGTAGCTGTTTGGCAATGACTGACCATCTGATAATTAATGATAGACAACATTATGTTATGACCTAACTAACTAGGAAAAATTAAAAGAATCTACAAGTATCTTATTTATTTGGTCAGATTAGTTCTTGTTAATGATATTGGATCGGATGATATATTGATCTTCATCTTTGTATGAAAAAGAAAGAAAAGGAGATGGTCTTCTTCAATTCATAGGTGAATTTGAGCCCAAATTAAGGCCATCGATCTTCTATTTCAGTGTCCAAGAAAACAATAGAGGCCAACCTGATCAAATAAACTTTAATATATATTGACCTTAATTATATTTGTTGAACTAATTAATTTAATTTGTTTTCAGAAAATAAAAAGAGGAATAATTAAGTAGTACTGAAGAAGTGATCTATACATACTTTTTTCCAAGTTGATCGTGTAATTTCATGATGATGTCTTCTTCTTCTGTAGTATAACTTCCCCTTTTAACATTCGGCTTCAGATAATTCAACCACCGCAATCTGCAACTCTTCCCACATCGGGATAGACCTGAAATCAAAACACAATAGTATTTTTACATAACCTATCCACCCTAGATTAGTCATTTCTTCCTCTTCCTTTTCTCCTTTTTCTTCTTTTAAGAACTTGTATGCATATGTACATACCAGCATACTTGGGAAGTTCCCTCCAGTTCCAGTGGCCATATCTGTTAATGTAAACTTTCAGCTTATTGTCTTCTTCTTTACTCCATGCACCTTTCTTCATCCCCATTTCGTCAATGTAAGTTGATCTCACCATTCTTAATTGGTAGCACTTGAGCTTGAGGAAGTAGATAGGAGTAATAGACTAAGTGAACTTTAGCTAGCCAGGAATAAGACTTGCTGTTGTTGCCAATTGACTTCACTCTATTTATACAATACAACTTGAAAAACTGAACCGTGTTTCTAAATATAATATTGCAACTTTCTAATTATGAGATGGATAGATAGATAGATAGATAGATAGATAGATAGATAAATAAAATCCATATATCATTTAGTATTAGAAGATGCCATGAACATGACCTTGCGCGGCGGAAATAAATGGGGTCAACTTGTACAAAATGAAAAAAAAAAAGGGTGAGGTCCTCATCGTGTAATTTCATCGTCTTGCTGACAATTAACTTTAGGCAACGTTGTGATGAGAATACTAAAACGATGTGCTTGACTTTATTGAAGGTGCTCCACTTGGCTTTAATTACTTCATCTGACGTACGGTAGGTTAGGAAATAATTTTATTACTATTATTATTTAATTAATATTTGGGACTTGGTTTTTTTTTTCTTTCTATCCTCGCATGCCCTCAACAGCTTGTTGCGACAGGGGAGAAATTATAAGACGTATGAGAGGATGAGGGGCATGTTGCTCTTTAGTCGTGACACACAAGTTGTTTTGCTATCTGGACAGGAAGATAAATGAGTTCAATCTCGATCATTCATTATTGAGATCAACGACTAGAATCATAGTAGTTGGAATAGTATATTCATAACAACCGATTGCTATATATATAATCTCTTCACAACTTAGGAATACAATTTCTTTTTCAGTCGATTGCAAAGACAACATATTTATTTATGTTTTTGAATTATAAAATGACAATGTTTTTAATCTGTCATTTTATTTTATTATCAATAGTTTTAGCATTATATATATCATCACTACTACTAAGTGCATGTTTAGTTAAGCATGCGTTTAAAGCATCTGGAAGTTCGAGAATGCATTTGAAATCTTGTTCGTGTAGTAGCAGTTTATTTTAAACATAATTTATTTAATTTACAAACACGGCGTTTGGGCCTCAAACGCAACACGTCAAAATTGATGTGCGTTTAGAGGTTCAAACACTATAAACGCCACCACTACAAATACTAGCTAGTACGTAGCTGAACAAACCTTAAGTAGATATATTCATAATTTTAAAACATGATGAGTATAATAAATCATGTCAGCTGACAACTGGATTAATGATAAAATAGAATCCTAATTCCCAAATAATGATTTGATTAATGATGAAGAAAGAGAATTTTTAGTTCAGTTCTTCACCTTAACGACAAAAAAAAAAGTCATTCTATGCGGATTGGTAAATTGGACAGAATAATTAGATCGGAAGAATAAAAAGAATTTGTTCTCGCGAACAATTTGACAGTACAATCTATTTGTTCGTTGGAACAAATTTCTTTTGTTCTTTTGATTCAATTATTCTACAAAGAGTTATTACAAAAAAATTGAGTCGGGAAACACACGACTGATGGACAAGACTATGTGATCCATAGGTTAAGAGCTAAGACAGGGTGCATATTCTAGTTGAATATCAGGAAAGCAATTTCTAATTACAGTACATTGGAACAAAGAAGATTACGAACTATACATAATTATAGGAATCTGTTATTATAAAGTTAACTTCATCATAAGTTAATCAATTGATCAATACACGCAAATAAAGAGATCACCTCTCGTATGTGTATCAATACTATATTGATCAATTGACCAAAGTTAAGTTCATGTTAACCATTCTTACAAACTATATATATATATATATATATATATATATATATATATATATATATATATATATATATACTGATCTGGATCAAGTCATACCCTGCTATCTTATTCACGTGCTCACCTTTTATGATGGTTTGGTCATACAACCGTCGTCTATACTTTTAACGACGCTTATATGTTATCCGTCGCTAAAAATATATAAACTGACGGTTTGTTTGACCAAAACCGCATAAAAAAAAAGGTAAAAGACGTGAATAAATAATGTATCTTGACGTGATCCTCTCTTCTATATATATATTTAATCTTTTTTTTTTAAAATATAAGATTAATATTCACTTTCTCTAAAAGAAAGTCAATATTATAGTAAACTATCTAACATGTTTATTATGAGGTTAATATTTTGAAATTTTAAATGAACTGTGACTTAGAGAGAAGGAGACTCATCGGAAAGACCGAATTAAGAAGCTTCAACATCGCTCCTGCTCCGTTTTGACTGCAATAATACTGCCTAAGTTTGAACACCTGCACAAGTTATATATATAACTCGATATATTGGACGTGTTTTTCTTTAGTCAAATTATGTACTGTATCTAGTCAATTTTCATATTTACGTGTCATAAGTATTATGTCAAATCAGTTTGTGTATCATTTTTCTTTTGTTTATGAACGTGTTAAATATGTACTATATCAGTTTGTTTCATTGTATAGTTAATTTTATAATATGTCTCAGTATTCCATTAAGCAAGGAGATAACAAGAGGACCACCAGATGGTAAAAAACGGCTTGCTAGATTGAATATATATATACGGTCCGGATCTTAAGCTCTCCTTATTTAATTTACTCGAGTTTATCCCCTTTAGCGACAGATTCGGCGACGGTTCGGTTATATCGTCTATACTTTTAGGGACGGACAACATATAGCGTCGCTAAAATTATAGACGACGGTCGTATGATCAAATCACGCGTCCGGTCCGTCGTTAAAGGATGATGAGTTGGATAAGGAGTGAGCTTAAGATCCAAACTATATATATATATATATATATATATATATATATATATATATAGAGAGAGAAAGAGAGAGAGAGAGTTCGGTTCATGTCCGGACTCCTGCATTTTCTTAAAATGCGGACCTTAATTTTTATTTTATTTTTTCTTTTTTTTTAAAACAACTAAAAATAAATAAATAAATAATTATGGTACTGAAATTTTTATATAATACAGTGTTTTGGATGTGATTTGAATACATTATAACAAAGCAGTTTTATGCGATCTGTGCGGTATGCATGACACATTTAGTATAGGTATCCAAATCACGCAAAAAACATTGTATGATGGAAAATTTTCAGTTCCATAAATTTTTTATTTTTTTTTAGTTGTTTTAAAAATAAAAGAAAATGCAAAAAAAAAAAAATTGATCCGTTTTTTACTTCAGTTCAAACTCCCGGACTGAATCGACTGTATATATATATACTTCCTCTAAAAAGAGCACCCTTAATTTTTGTGAGGTTATGTTTGTTAACATGTTCAAATGCAATGAACATAATCAATTAACATGTATACATGCACTCAGTATCATTCACCAAGAAATATCTGACTATTTGTTTAGCTTTCACCATCTAATTAATTACTCTATCCGTCCTAAGATAAAAGTATTTGTGAATTTTTTACGCATATTAAAAAGATGAATAAAATGACAAAATTGCTCATTATAATGTCATTAAATATGAAGAGAGAATTAGAATAAGAAAAGTATGAGATATTTAATGTTACGGGTATAATAGAAAAATATATGTAAAAGTTTGGTTATTAAAGAAAAATGGACATTTAACATGAGACTATCCAAAACAGTACAGTAAACCCCCTATTTAGGAATAATCTATATAAGAATAACCTCTTCAATATTATAAAAAAATTTGGTCCCAATTTGGGCCAGTTATAAATAGGAATAACCTCTAAATTATAATATGTTATATACTTTTTAAGTCCTGTATTAAGAAACTATACCTCTATATAATAATAATTTCATATATATATATATATATATATATATATATATATGAGAGAGAGAGAGAGAGAGAGAGAAAAAGAGAGAGAGAGAGAGACAATATTAATTTTAAAAGACTACATTTTCTATAAAAAAAATTATATTTCCTATAAAGAACTACATTTTTCTATAAAAGACTACATTTCCTATAAAGGGCTATATTTTCCTATAAAATACTACATTTCTTATAAAAAATCACATTTTCGTATAAAAGACTACTCTGCATAAATATTTTTTGAATAATAATTATTATGGAGTTCTTACTGATATTTTTGTTAAAATGGATATTTTGTGTGTTCAAAAAGTATTTTGTACCAATATCTCTATTTAGTAATAACCTCTCAATTAGAATTCAAATAGTTTGGTCCCAAGTCTATTCTTAAATAGAGGTTTTACTGTAATAATGATTTTTATCATGGGACGGAGGGAGTATTATATATACATGTATCCATTATAATTGATCACCAAAAAATATTCTCATTAACTAATTGAATTTTTTTATGATCACTTATATACTCTAAAAGGAATGTACGTTACATTAGTATGTAAATAATACTAGATGACTAAATTATTACCTTTTCATCAACTAAATAAAAACCCTAAATCGACAATAAACTAGAAAACCCTAAATAAAAAAAGAAACCAATAATTGAATTAATTTGATAGATTATTAAATTAATAAATAATTGTAAAATATAATGAACCTAAATTAAAATGAAATTCAATCGCCAAAAAAAGAGAGAAAGAAAGATAACATGCACGTGTCTCGCACGATTCCAAACAATATACTGTATGTCCTGAGACTCATTCATTTAAGAATATTAATTTCTTTATTATAAACTCCCACCTTTCTTTTTTATTTATCATTTTAAAAAATAAAATTTATTCTTTTTAACTTGTTAGCATTAATGATTTTACATTTGTGTGTCTTTGAATGTAAAGAATTTAGAGCCCGATCTGTTTGTTTCGATTTATAATCTTATTAGATGTGGATATTAATATTAAATTACTTACATATATGGCTCCAATTTTTTTACACTAATTGTTTAAATCTATTGTACTCCACTAATAAGGATGAAACTAACAAGCATGTTCCCCCGTTCCTGGGATAATTATGAAGTTAGTGATCAGTAGCTGTCTGCATATATAGTCAATGAATGGAAGATTATATATGCTGCCCTGCAATAAACTAAACTTAATATATATTCTCCCAAGTTGCAACTTAGATTAGTAGTATATTTATACATTCAATGACTTCAATTTTATAGGTACCCGTACTTCCATTTGTGAAGGGAAGTACCCCCATATATTCTCCCAAGTTGTAACTTAGATTAATACTACCTCCGTCTCACAATAAGTGTTTTTTTAGGTTTAATATTTTTTTTCAAAATAAGTGATGTATTAGAACTCCAATACAATTTTTGCAATATTTTCTCATATATGCCCTTATACATTCAATGGTATTTATTGCATCTTACCATCACTACAATTAAATGACACTCATTAACTTTTCAACTTCAAAAAAAATATATTAAGGGTATTTTTGTCATTTTAGTTTGTGTATTGGTATGTGTGATTTAAGCTAAACAAGCACTTATTATGAAACGGAGGTAGTAATATATTTATATATTCAATGACTTAAATTTTATAGGTACCCGTACTTACATTGTGCAGGGAAGTACCTCCCTCGTTAGAAGCTGAACTTTTCATCAACAAAACTAAGTGATGCTATTTTCAGCGACACTAATATGTACTCTTTTCGTCACTATTTAAATGACGTTAGAAGTCTTTGCACACTTATTAAAAAAATGATTAAAAATATTTTAATTGTTTAATATGCCCCTAAGCCCTAACATGTGATTATTTAAAAAAAATTACTCTCTCAGCAACACATTTATCTATAGTTTTTTTAAAAAAACTCATTTATTTCACCTAAAAGTCTACATTTTCTCTATCTATATATATATATAATAACTTGAATTTTCACCTTTTTAAAAACTCTCTCCTTTTTTTAAGTTTTGAAAGTCATTACAGTACCAAGTTTTGAAAGTCATCAGTGGTGGCATAACAAAAATTCTATGAAGAGATTGAAATTTTACTGTGTACCCATATATATGAAAGCAAATTTTTTTGAGAAAACAAAAAATAAGTCCATAATTAATTTTAGACTAGGAAGAGATGAAAACCATTAAAATTGAAATTGATGAACTAAAGAGATGAAACAGTGACAGAGAGAAAAGAGAAAGGAAAAAAGTAGGGAGTGAAATAGAGAGAAAAAGTAGGGAGTGAAAGGTGAATTAGGTTGGAGTAATTAGGAGGTTGGATAAAGAGAGTGTCTAGAAAATTGGTACAATTAATAAGGATAGTTTAGAAAAAATAATGACTAATTATCTTAAAAATTTTAAGACGTCATATATTTAGAAATATGATAGAAGTTCTAAAACATCATTCATTTAAATAGAAACGGATGGAGTATGCAAGAAAATTGAGTGAAAAGTTTGACAGAATAGTAACACTTCCTTTACTGATTGGAATGATATTATTGAAATGGTGCTGATCGAATTTTTTTTTTTTATTGAAATGATATTCTTTTTATTACTTGCACCTAGCAGATCCATTAGATAAATTTGGACCATCAATCTTTTACATACCAAAGAGGTGATCAGAGATATATGGAAAGTGTTATTTATGGGGGAAACTAATTATTTATTGAAAAGTAAGCTCCTTTTAGCTAGGTAAACATTTTCAAAAGCATTTTTCCAAAAGATTAATTTGGGGTCTATTTTATTTTTCTCTTGCGTTTAAATACAAGATTCATATGAGAAATACTAAATTATACTCTCACTACTGAGTAACACAGGAGTAAATCTATGGTGTTACCAAACATCTTAAAGCAATTTTCCAAAGAGGTTTTAGTCCTTCTATGTAAATGCTGAAATAATTAAACTTTCACAAATATTTTGCCATATTGACTATAATCTAATTATAAGCAATGTGAAAACCAATTTAATGAACAAATAAAGAAAGTCAGAACCCAGAATTCTGTTTAATATCAATTGCAACTAGTCTAGGGCACTTCAATTGAAACATAAAATTCAACTGAGGAGATGACTTAAATACATATATATATATATATATAGGAAAATTTTATTCCACGAATAGGAAAAGACGAACCTAGTATAGCGACAGTACAAATCGTTGCTATACCGTGGCGTCGGTTTTATATATTATAGCGATCGGTTTGTTGACGAACTAATTCACTAGAGAAGGATTCTCTCTCTCTCTCTCTATATATATATATATGACACTAATCTTTTTTACACGAGACCAATAATATTGTCCTTGAACTAGTCTTCAAAAATAGGTCATGCAAATTAAAGCCTGATGATGTCAATGGAACGCACCTCTAGACTGGGCTGATGCCGTAATATATGTAGCATCAGCAGTACCAGAGTGTTAATAAGTTAATGCAAGGGAGGGGGGCGTGGTGCGGGAAGGGGGAAGTACGTGTACGTACCAACTGCCAAGGATATAAAATAAAAACCGTAGATTCTTTCTTAATTAATACTACCAAATACTGTGATAATTTATTATTTTAATTGTTCAATACATTAACACTATTAAATATATTATCACGTTGTACGTATAATAATAGTAGCTAGTGATTATCGTCAATATCTATATTATAATTAAAAGAGACTTTGTCAAGCGGTTAATGTTAGCGGTATAATTATATATAAAGACATTATCAAAAACTCTAATTTAAAATCAATTTACAATGAGAAGACTTAACTTAAATCATTATATACTAAATATATTTGTTCAAAATATTTGATACGAGACAAGATATATCATTAACACTCTCCCACGTATAACACAAGACCAACTCAAAGAAGAACGATAACTATGGCCTTGAAGAGTGTGGGTCCAAGTGTAAAATTAGAGTTCACATGACCTAATTGAATTAAATACGCAATTAGAGTTCCACGGCCTCATTAAATGTGCAAATTAGGGTTCGCATAATTTAATGAAATGAAGACGAAAAAGTCAAAAATAAATGGGCTAGACCCGGGAGAAGCCTCC
This sequence comes from Panax ginseng, assembly GCA_020205605.1. NCBI lineage: Eukaryota > Viridiplantae > Streptophyta > Magnoliopsida > Apiales > Araliaceae > Panax > Panax ginseng. The sequence continues at coordinate 17,939,070 of CM035127.1, read as the reverse complement.
ACGTGTCCCGAGGCAGAAGACTCGTGGAGGCGGCTCGATTTGGGAATTGATTGAGGGATTGGATTGGTGGCTAGAAGGACATGGCAACATGGGCATTATTCTAATTACTAAAGGGCATGTTTGGAATTTTCCTGAAGACATGTGCCTCACACATGACTACTTTCCATAAGACCCTATAAATACCTCTTCCATTCTATTGGGAAGGGGGGGAGACTTCTCTTCAGACTCAAGACTTGGACTCTTGGAAGATCAAAGGGACCCTTTTGGTGACTTAAAGGCTTGGAAATTCCACCTAAAAGCACTAAAGGGGTTTGGACATTGAAGGAAGCACGAGAAGGGCAAGGAATGATGATGACCATGATGCTGGAAATACAGAGGAAGCAAGAGGAGATGGGGAATTTCTGCCAGCAGTTGATGCAGATTCCCACTTTCAAGGCCATGTTCCCAGGAAGTTCGCATGAGGAACAAGCAGGTGTGGAAGACAACAATAATGGTCGCAACAACAAAGAGAACCAAATTGTACCTCCAATTACGGAAAGTCAATTGGTTCCAATAATCAACTTGGAAGCCCAGAACAGCGGTGACGTGCCACAACCTAGGATGGAAGCCAGCCAGCTTCAGGCAAACATCATCTCAGCTACTATTCCATCATTTTCACAGGTGCAAATGCCAATCATTTCAAGCAATGTCCAGCAACTTCCACCAGTGCCAGTTGTGCATGATGCAAGTGTTCATCAACCAATTTCTCTACCATACACACCGCCGATGCAACAGTATATCACAACACCCCAGAGAGTTCACGCTACAAGCCCGTATGTGACAAAGGATGATATGATTGGACGTGATCAATCAACTTCGCAGCATGCACATCTCGACCTCTCGAGTTAGACTTTACTCCTCCTTACCCCGCACACATTCGGAGGCAACCTTACCCAACAGGTATATTGAGCACCCCGCAATTTCCAAAATACAACGGGAGAAAGGAAATGCCGGAGAACACATTGCTAGGTTTCAGAGAGTCGATGTCTCCATGGCTAGATATGATGAAGTAAACAACCACAACTTATTGATGAGGAATTCAACAAGACTTTGACGGAAAGGCCTTCATTGGTACTACAATTTGGAGAAAGGATCACCCATGATTGGGATGATCTAAAATTGCAATTTTTAAGAAATTTTTCTATGTAAGTAAACAGTAACCATTGTGGAGCTTATGCGGTTCAAGCAGTAAACCGAATGAGGAATTGTCGATTATGTTGACAGGTTTAGGGCCCAGGCACAGAAGTGCGCAGAACCGATTGAAGAAAAGAACTTAGTTAGCATTTGCAACAATGGTGCCTTGGATTCTTTCAAGCCCCACCTCATCACCAAGGCTTGTGATTCATTCGCGACCCTCTCATCTTTTGCACAAGACTTGGGAGGAATTGTGACATTGCCCACTAACCATGCGACGGTTACATGGAAGGAAAAGAGGACAGCAACTGTGGCTTTGGCTGACTCTCAATCAAAACCACAAGGGGGCAAGAGGGGGAAGCATGAGAAGAACTTTAACCGAAATAGAGAACGGCCTGAAGACAAATATACAAGAAAACCAGTCCCCGAGGCCATCACATGTAGTGAGAAAGCATTCAGGGATTTGTATGAACAATGGGTTAAACATGGAGTGGTGAAACCCCCAAGGCCTAGATTTGAAGTGACGGAAGAAATAAAGAGAAGACCAGACATCTGTGTATTCCACCAATACGCGGGACACTCAACTATGGACTGTTATAGCCTGCGGAGGATATTCCACGAGAAGTCGGCAAATGGGGAGATTGAACTTGGAAAGGAAAGTAGTAGCGTCATGACAAGCCATTGCTAAAACCACAAGGGAAGGAAGCGGCAACATCTTGTTATTCACAAAGACAAGCCCAAAAGTGGAGATGATGATGGAAGAAAAGGAGGAGTGTGATCCAGGCCTGCAGGTGATGGCATTGATGAATGGAGCCAAGTTTAGAATTTTTTTCGATCAGATAGGATTGGCCAAGGAAGCAAGGATTGAGGCAACCAGGGCAATTATCAAAGCTGCCGAGACGCAGGAGATTTGTATGGCCGAGTAAAGGATTTGTGAAGACGATGGAGGAAGAAGAAAATAAGATATCTTCTCTAAAGTCGATAGAGAGATAAGATACCAAGATAATAAAGTCAGCTCAGATGTGATGATGATAGAATCAATGGCATCGAGGTGCGGAGGGCATTCATTGATAATGGAGCATCTCAGTAAATATCATGCCCTACACCGTGTTCAAAGCAAGTTAGGGCTTACGGAGGAGAAGAAGATTGTGCAAACGAACATTACGGATTCGCCAACCAAAGCACAAGAACCACGGGACACATTAAGGTGGACATGCAAGTTGGGAAGATTCGAGGGCTCAGAATGTTCCATGTTGCCGAGGTGGATGCATCATATCATGTCTTGCTAGGAAGGGCTTGGCAAAATGACTACGGGTAGTACCTCTGGTCTTTCATCAGTGCCTTAAAGCTATTTGGAAAGGGAGAGAAGTAAAGGTACCAGCAACTCGGAATCCTTTTGGACCAGAGGAGGCACACATCACCGAAGCAACTTTCTTTGATGATGTCGCTGAAGAGGGAGAGAACCAGATTGCAAGGCCTAATTCTCTAAGACTAGCAAGCTGGGAGGAAGTGCAAGAAGATAAGTTTGTGCCTGCAGAAAAAGAGAAAAAGAAGACCTCGAAACACGGAGAATGTTCCAAAAATAAGAAGCCCATGGTAGTAGACTTAGAGAAAGAAGGAAGAGAAGAAAAGAAAAGGCCAGCAGACCCCGAAGATGCCAGAAATATAATAAATGCCAAGCGGATGGCAAAATCTGACGAGGGCCAGAAGACAAAATGGGAGAGGGTTGTTAAACCCGACGGAAAGGTGGTGTTTCGATTATGACGATGCAAGGGGGAAGAGCCCTTGGAAGCGTGTGAACCCAACGGCTCAGGAGGTGTCCCCCACTCCAACAATAATGAAGGAGAAGAAGTTGTACAACAGAAGATAGAACCAGCTCCAGAATGTTTTCGAGGATAGGCCAAAACCTCAACAAAATGAATTAGAGGAAGTTAATTTGGCAACAGAGGAAGGAACGCCAAGACCGACTTATGTCAACAAGGAGCTGGATGTTAAACAAAAGGAGGAGCTTGTACAATTATTGCAAGAATTTAGGGATGTCTTTGCTTGGAATTACGACGAGATGCCCGGAATTGACAAGGATCTTGTAAAGCACAATCTAAACATAAGTCCGGGAATGAAGCCAGTAAAGCAAGCACCCCGCAACTATGCACCCGAAGTAGAAACTCAAATAAAGGAAGAGATCAAGAAGTTGCTGGAAGTAGGGTTCATCAAGCCAATTCAACATCCAATATGGCTATCCAGCATTGTACCGGTAAAGAAGTCAAATGGACAGCTACGAATATGTGTGGATTTCAGAGATTTGAACAAGGCATGCCCAAAGGACATGTACCCATTACCCAACATAAACACTTTGGTAGATGCAACGGCTAATCATGAGATGATGTCATTCATGGACGGGTTTGTGGGTTACAATCAGATAAAGATGTAAAGTAGAAGATGCAGAGTCGAATGACCGCACGTACTTCGTTGGGGAATTTCTACTATGTAGTAATGCCATTCGGGTTGAAGAATGCGGGGGCAACTTATCAAAGGGCAATGCATGCCATATTTCATGACATGATTCATGATATAGTGGAAGACTACGTAGATGACATAGTAGTGAAATCCAAGAAGGCGATAACTCATGTGGAGGACCTGAGGAAAGTGTTCGAGCGGTGCCGAAGGTATAAGTTGAGGATGAATCCGAAGAAGTGCGCCTTTGGAATGACGACTGGAAAATTCTTGGGCTTCTTGGTGCACAATAGAGGCTTAGAGGTGGACCCAAGCAAGGCGAAAGCAATCACAGAGATGCCCCCACCAAAAACGCAGAAACAGTTGAAGAGCTTTCTAGGGAAAGTTTCATACATGAGAAGATTCATGCCAGCATTAGCCGAAGTCACAGAACCTTTTGGCAAATTGCTAAAAGGAAAGGCACAATGGGACTGGGGGCAAGACCAACAACAGGCGTTTGAGAAGGTGAAAAGAATTTTGGCTTCAGCACAAACAATGGTAGTGCCACAAAGAGGAATACCGTTGCAGTTGTACATCACATCTACCAAGAAGTCCATAGGTGGATTGATCACGTAGGAGGTGGATGGAGAAGAGAAACTCAGATATTACATTAGCCGGATAATCCGAGGACCTAAACCGTGTATTTACAAGTGGAGAGACATTGCCTAGCATTGGTATTCATCATGCAGAAAATGCGGCATTATTTTTAAAGCACACGAAATAAAGCTTGCAACAAAAATCGATCCAATCAGATACCTATTAATTAAGACATTAGTAGGAAGACCCGCCGGATGGATGATGATTCTTTCAGTCAGTACGACATCAAGTGTGTAACAATCAAGCGCGATCCGATGTCAAGCCTCGCGCACTGGGCCATCTCAATTTCCAAATGGAAAATATGAACCCCCTTCTGAGGATCTTCCGGGTGAAGAAGTAGAATCAATCGAGTTGAGAAATGAGGACCCAGAATGGTGGAGTTTGGCTTTTGATGGATCATCCTCAAAAGGTAAAGGCGGAGCAGGAGTGGTGTTGACCACCAAAGAAGGAAATGAAGTGGCCTTGTCATACAAACTAGATTTCCCTTGCACAAACAATGAAGCAGAATATGAGGCGTTCATACTAGGATTGTTGGCGGCTCAAGAATTGGGAGCCAAATATCTTAAAGTAAAGGGAGATTCAAACCTCATAGTGCAACAGATAAGAGGCCAATTCGGAGTGAAGGAACCTATCTTGGCGCCATATCGAACTGTAGCACAAAAGGTGATGGAGGCTTTCAAGAAGGTGGTGATTGAATATGTGCCAAGAGGACAGAATAAACAACCTGATGCACTAGCAACAGTAGCATCTCGAGTCTATGTCCAAGGTGAGGATTTGGATGTAAAGGTAATGAAGAGAACCCTCCCAACCACAGTGCTAAATTTGTTCCCCAAAGACATGATAGATGATTGGTATACAACATCTCCCATCAAATGCAAAACAAAGGAGGAACAATACCTACCGTGAAGTTCGTAAGGTACAACATCATCAAAGGTGTCTTGTATCACAAAGAAGCGAGACGGTGTATTATGACACGATGCTTTAGGGAGGCGAGAAGGAGCAGATAGAGTCTTGCAATGTGTGTGCATGACGAGAAGCTATGGATTGGCGTATATAAGCTTTGATCATAGTCAGAAGGCGTCAATGGTATTATTGGCCCGAAATGAAGAAGGAAGCGGATGCCCTACAACGCCAATGTGTTTCATGCCAAGAATACCACCGGGAGGATGAATGCGCCTTCATTGAAGATATAGTGGATTGGCGAATCCCTTTACGTGGAGTTCTCTGAAAGCGACTCTTCCTTCCGGACCGGAAAGTTAAGGACTTAATTATGATCAAGAGGAAGTCACAACGTTTTCTTCGCAGAATGGAGAATTGTTTAGAAGTGGATTCAATGGCAAGCCCTACGATTATCCGGAACTAGGTGAAGCCAAAGATTTGGTTTACCAAATGCACAAGAATGAACACTAAGGGGAGCCAAGTTGTACAAACAACTTATCGATCATGGTTACCATCGCCAAAGATGGAGGAGATTGTCTAGAATTTGTTAAAAAGTGCCACATTTGTCAAATACATGGAAACTTGATCCATGCTCCCGCTGTGGATTTGCGAACCTTGGTAACACCATGGCCCTTTCATACATGGGGAATGGATCTTATAGGTCATGTTCATCCTAATTCCAAGGGTAACATATGGATTTTAACTTCCACTGAGATGTACACAAAGTGGGTGGAGGCAATACCTTGAAGAAGGCCACGGATCAAGAATGGCCAATTTTATCAAGGAAGACATCATTTGTCGCTTTGAATCTCAAGATAATTTTGTCGGATAATGGAACTCCCTTCATCAATAGGGATGTCAAAAATCTGATGGAAAGATACAGGGTGAAACATTACAAGTCATCACCATATTACCCGAAAGGCAACGGACAAGCAGAGGCTACAAACAAAACCTTGATAAAAATTTTATCAAAAACCCTAGACGATCATCCGAAGACATGGGCAGAACAATTACCAATAGCGTTATGGGCATATCGAACTTCAAAAAGGAAGCTTCACAAAGTAGACCCCATATGCTTTGGTTTATGGTGTGAAAGTTGTTTTTTGCCATTGAAATAGAAATACCTTCTACTCGAATGAGACTTCAAGCTTGGTCGAGGAAGAAAACCGACCAAGAGCTCCGGAGGCCTTAGTTGACTTAGAGATAAGGCTAAAGAAAAGCTTGAATTGGCATTCATGAAAGATCGCGACGATAATACAATACCGCAAAGAAGATCTGCTGACGAATTCTCGTGGGGGACCTGGTACTCAAAACTAAGAACTCAAGTCATGAGGGGGACCCAACCACCAAATTTTATCCCAAATGGGAAGGTTCAGTATATAGGTACGAGAGATCTCTAAAAGCGGGTATTGCAAGATATCTCGTGTGGGATCAGATGCTATCTCAGGCCCATTGAACTTAAAGTGGGTAAAGAAATATTACACATGAGAAGAGCATCACAAAAATTTATACTTTCAATTTCAAAAGTAACCGAGGCACCTGACTAAGTACAGCCCTTGGAAGTTTCACTTTCAAACTTCAAAAGTGATCGAGGAACCTGATTAACAGCCCTCGACAGTTACACTTTCAACTTTAAGTGACTGAGGCACCTGAGTTTAAGCCCTCAACCCCGAAAGTTACACTTTATCTTTAAAAGTGACAAACGTTATGCTTTATTCGACAAAAGCAAAAAAGTTACACTTTACCTCCAAAAGTGGCAATCGTTATGCTTTCTTCGACAAAAGCAAGATTTACTAATGAAACGTTATGCTTTTCGTTAAAAGAAATTTTATTATCAATAAATTTACAAACTTTCACTTATACTTGAATGTTATTTTTAAATTTCTTAAGAAAAAAAAAGAGTATAAAGTCAAGTTTTGGTTTGTGAAAACTATATATACATGTTCATATTTACTCGTGGTTGTCTGGTAATATTAATTTGAATAACTTGAGATTCAATGATAAATATTGAATTTTAAGGAATCATTCAAATTAAAAGCAATCAACAAGGTTGAAGAAACTACATTTTAATAAATGAAACATGTGTAAATGAGTTTCTGAAACGGGAAATCAAAAAAAAAATAAAAAAAACTACTACAACAAGTTATGATCTAAAGGCCAAGACATATCAAACTGAAGAGGAGGCATAGCTAAAGCTTCCAAGTCAGCAATGGCCGCATCTTGAACCTTAAGATTAGCAGCTTTCAGCTCCCTAACATGTTGGGTAGTTGCTTCTAAGTCCCGTCGCTGGCACTCCACATCCTGAAATTTAGTATTTAGATCCCGAAGCTGGTCCTCTAAACCTTGAGACTGGATCTTTAGTTTGTTTACGGCTTCGTCAAGCTCAGAAAGCTGGACTAAAAAGGGATCATCTTCACACTTACGAACAGCAACCTCCGAACGTAGTGAAACAAGATTAAAACTTGATTTGAGAAGATCCAGCCTAGCACGAAAAGGAGACATGTCAACGCCAACAGTTTCAAGGTCGTCCACGTCATCACTAAACTTCTTCAAGTCCTCGACTCGCAAGGAATATAAAGACAGAGTGTGTAACCTAAGAACAAGGCTTGCAAGCTGATCTAAGAAGAAGGTTTGGGTGGAAGCTGTCTTAATAATTAACCGGTCAAGTATCTGCGGGAACCGAGCTAGAAGACGCTCCAGACTTTCCCGACTAGAAGATGATATCTGGAAACCCCTCCAAGAAATAAGATCCTCATTTAGATTGAAGGAAGCTCTGGTAGCAGCTACTTTAGAAGCCACCATTGAATTTATCGAGTCAAGGGGTGAAGGAGTAGAAAGATGTCAGATGGTCGAGATTCTCAAACCTTGGTCACCTAGAGGATAACCAAGGTCACTATATGGCGAGTGGGAAACATCTAGATGGAGAACATCAAATAAAGCGAGTGCCTTAACAGGCAAAGGCAAGTCTTTCATCTTCTCGCTCTGAAAAAACAAAATGTCAAAACACAATATATTAAAAACAAAGAAAGAAAGGAAATTCAAGACAAATCATATGTTGATTAAAGAAGGATACTCACAATATAGTCAATGGAAAAGGAGCGGGAGATGCCACGAGAGAAAGTGGAATGTTATTCAACCCACCTGAATGTTATCAACACCGCCTCCCGAAAGCAATCACAAACTCGGTAGAATCCTTCCGGGAGGATGAGCATCACCAATAATTTCGTAAGGATTCCCCTGGGAAGTAAGAGCCTCATCAACATCTTCACACTCATCATGAGGAGCAGTCACAGGAGGGTGTGAAGAAATAGCTGTATCACCCACAGTAGGACTCGAGCTCACATCGGATAAGGTATCCTTAGCATCCAGGCTAACACAATCATCACGAGGAGTAGATGACTCAATATTAACAAGTATAGGTTGGGAAGGCTCATGACTAGTGGAAGCCACCGCGACCGCCTCATTGGCAGTACTACACATAAGCCCAAGAGGAACGTCATCATCATCATCATCTTCATCGTCCACGGTAACCTTAAAAAAAAAAAGGGGGAAACAATTACTTAACGATATGTGAAAGTAGTAATACAAGGGATAAAAGAAAAATAAGAATAGTACCAAAAAAAAAAAATTTAAAAAATTATTATTACCAAATTTCTACGGCGTTTCTTGGTTGGATCCTCAGCTGCCGGTATATTAGAATCAGCACTATAAAGAGGGCGTTTTGCCAATGGATTTATGATAAGCCTAATAGGAGGAAAACGGCTGACTGGAACCACAGCAGAAGCAATAGGAGGAGCTACTTCAGAATCAGTAGTAATAGCCGCTCTCGTTTTAGAACGAGTAACTCTCATTGCCTCGGCATCAAAGGATCCCTGGGGAGGAGCTGGAGGAGACACCTGAAACGGAGCCCGTGGTGGAAGACTCGTGGAAGTAGTGGGAGCTCAGACAGAAAAGTATTCGGATCACCTCGAGGAGGAATGTCTGCTAAATGAGGAAGAGAAGACTTAGGCATCAAGACCTCGCGCTCAACCAATCGGCTACTGGCTGGCCAAAGTGTTGGACGGATATAGGTCTTAGGAAAGCATATCAGTCGGCACCATTGGAGACGCTTTGGAATAGAAACTGGCAATGAACAAATCAAGGTATCATCCTCCCATCTTTTAAGATTGATTTGCCAGTAATTACATTCGCCAATAGTATATCGCCCGCTCCGAGAATTATCTGGTATTACAAAAGGAAGGGATCTATGAGGATCACTTTGTAGCCTCTAAAATGCCCATATAAAGAGGGGAGGTACAACGAAATTGACAAAGAAGCGACCTCATAATTTCCTCAGTGTGTGACCAAAAAGTATGCTCTCGGTCATATCCGAATTGTCTCTCATGACCGGTGAGGAGAATCTGATATAGTGCCAAAACTATTATTCTCGAGGAAGTAAGGAAGCTCTAGATCAAGGAAAACGAACCAAGATAGTGCAGAACCACTCAAGCTGGTTCTATTGAGGCTTGAGTAGGTACGAAATTGGCGCTTATAAAAGTGAGGTAGATGGCCGCAACCCTCCAAACAATGGTATAGGGACGCAGGCGTTGAACAAAGTATAATCATCAAGAAAAGGCCTCAAATCCGCAATATCGAGTCTAAGTCGGTGATCAATCCAACGTGTCATGCGAGGAATGACGTTGGGTGATGAAAAAAGAGGAGACTTCTTCTTCTGCTTAGAGGAATAGCCCGAAAAGCGTTCAAAAAGAAAAATCTGAAGAAAGGAGCATGGAATGAAGCAATTGACATCATACCTGAAGGAATAAAAAATAAAAAATCAAATAAGAAAAAGGTTAAAGGAAAATAAGTGCGGTTGGAAAGACAAATAATATATATATATATAGGAAAGTGATTACCTCCCAACAGATTCTTTCATAGCAAGGATTGTTTCGTCTAGGCGACGATATAAGGACCCTAGGAAGAGAGAAGCAAGGGGAATCTCTGAGCCTCGGGATAATAACGTCGCGAAAGTTTGAATACACGCGTAAGGACCGTCATGGAGATCCAGGAAGATGAAGCGGGATGACCACATAGCAGAGATAAATTTGCCAGAGGAAAAGGACAAGTCTCTCCACGAAAGGCAAGCAAGGATGATTTGTCATGAATAGAGTCATCCCATTGGTTGGTCTTGTAGTCACGGAAGAAGTAGCGCACCAGGATAACCAAGAATTTTTCTCGCCGATGGAAGTCTCAAGTCTGGAAGGAGTGTATCGCCTCAAGCGGAAGATGAAGCGGAGACGATTGCTTGAAGGCTTCCATCAAGTAGGCAACACATTCGTTATCTTTAGTGGACATGTTAGAAGGGCCGCAGGAGTTCAAGCAACAACGGAAGGCTACAAGATAAGATTCAAAATAAATATATATGTTTCGAAAAAATGAGAATGAAAGAAAGGAATAAAAGAAGAGAACTTATCGACAGAGGCATAGACATCCTCTGCAGAGTAGGGTGAATTCCCCCAGCAAATGGATTTAATGTGCAAGTAGAGGAACACCATCGTGAGATCAACACACAGAAGAAGCGTTATGGTCATGGTGGATGCGTGAGGTCTCACACGCTTGAACACAACGAAAGATGCTTGCGTTTTTTAGTATTTCCACGCACTCAAAGATTTCCAAGGATTTCGTCATTCAATCTCGCCATCCTTGAAGGCGACTAGATGAATCAGATAGGAAGTGAAGAGGACTGAAAGGATATTCTTTCTTCTCTATGCATAGGCGGGGAATGCAATTAGCACGAGGGAAGTCATCCCAACCTCCAGAAGCTGGGGCATATAGAAATAGGCCTTCTTTCTCTGGTGAAGAAAAAGTTGTACGGTCATAGTCCTTAACTCTATCCCAGAAGGTGTCAGAAGGACCGAAGAAGGGAGCCCTTCCCCAATCAGTGATGAAGGGGGACTCCCGAGTGGTTTTGGGTTCTGCAGAGCATTCAGGTGAAAGGGCCTACAAGCAAGAAAAGTTCATTATAAGAATTCTAAAAAAAAAAGACACAATGTAAGGATGTCAAAGGGGAAAGAAGTGCTCACCATGGCAAAAAGGAACGAACGTCCGAGAGTTAAGCTTCAAAACACCTGAAAAGAAGAAGAAAAAATGTCAGAAAGATTGAGGGAGTATGTTTATGCAAGAAAAAAATTCCTGAAAATTTTCGAAAAAAACTTCGGATGGCCAAAATCCATCCTTCGGAGCCTTTTTTGGACTTATAACGGCATATGTCATGGCGAAGCGATGACTTTTAAATGGCTTGTTGATACGGTCGTTTTGATATATTACAGGCCCAAAAAACTCCAAATGACGCTCCTAATAGTAGAGGCTCGTCGTCCCGAACTTCATTTTTTTGCCCAAAACATGAATTTCTGCCTAGATTTCGCCTTCTCAGAGGTTCTACTTCAGGGTTCGCCTCTAGGGGTTTGGTCATCCGAGTGGTTTTACCGCACGCAGAGAATTTTTTCCATTTCTTTGGGTTATTGTCGAAAAACGCCAATCTTTCTTTATTATCCGAGGGAAAAAACCAAGATATAATCAAGGTAATGGGGCTCGAAAGACAAAAGAAAGAAAAAGCATTTTTTTTTTCTGTGTTATGTAAGAGGAAGACCTTATTTCAGATGAGTCACTTCAAATAACTCGATTCTTGAACTCTAAAAGATTATATGATGAAAGGATTATAATTGAGCATGTCCCTTCGATAAAAAAAAAAAAAAAAAAAAAGAGTCGACAGTAGTGCCTTCGGGTGAACAACGTGAATTGGGAGTCACATGACAAAGCAAAAGGTGGAGCGAGAGTCAAAATCAAATCAGAAGGCACATTTGTCTCATCATCAGCTTGAAAGTTACTGATGTGAGATTGTACGAGAGGATGGTTCTGATTTAGGACCGCATAAACTCCAATGGCCAAACTGAGTGGTGGCTCCAATGGTGGAGCCAATGTCAACAGTTGAGCACTCACTTGCATGTCCAAATGATTCATAAAATTTTCAATATTGTCGAACCCCTCTTTGCATATACAACATAAAAAGAGGGTTAAGACTCGAACCAACTCCTCTCCTTCAATTATATTGGAATTAAAGTCATAAGCCTCTTCTAAATCTGCCATACATACAATGAGAAATGAAGCTATAGCTAGTTGTAGGTGGATATATGGGAGAAAATGGCACTTTGTTGATTTATTTACAGAGAGAGAGCCAAAAGGGAGGAGTAACATTACCTCTTTGTAGAAGAATATTCCATCTAGATTGAGGTGATAGTGTGAAAAAAAAAAACCGGGTTTAAGCGGTGGAAGAATTTTATATGGCATTAATAGGTTCTACAGAAGTCGAGGGTTCTATGCGTGAATGCTAATAACCACTAAAATAAGGCAAAGAAAGACCAAAGATGCAAGAAGTGGAAATGGATATCAAATTCTTACCTCTCAAAAATAAGATAAGTAAATGTTTTATGAATTTTCTAAAGAAAATAAAATAAAATTTTATTTTATTTTTTTGGAAAAAATAATAATAATAAAATAGGATTTTATTTTATTTTCAAAAAAAAAGAAGAAGAAGAAATAATATATATATATATATATATATGATTTTGTTATTTGATTTTCAGAAGGATTTGGCGTGAGTAAAAAGATATTGTTTACATAATCATGTGATTTTATTTCATATGATTTTATGTTTTTGTTTGTTAAAAAAAAAAAAAAAAAACCTCCTCTTTTTCTACCTGTATTTATACTATTAAATTAGTTAAACACAGGCATGTGTTATTGCGATATTGTTACTCATGATATGTTAGTCTAACAAAAACAGCCTAGTATCATGTATATTTGCTTTACATGCTGCACATTGAAGTCTCTTTTCAAATAAAGATTTGATTTGATCTTTTTTCAAATTAAGAAAGATTTGTTTTGATTCTCCAAAATAAAGAAAGATTCCAAAATAAAATTAAGATTTGATTTATAAAATTAAGATTTGATTCTATAAAAATAAAGATTAAGATTTGATTTTATTTTGAAAACAAAATCAAGATAAATTAAATAAAAATCTTATTTTATTTTTTGAAAATAAAATTAATATTTGATCTTTTAAAGAAAGTTTAATTTCTAAAATATTTCTTTTGCAAGGGTTCTCTTTTTTTTCGTATACTTAGCATACTACAGCTTTTATTGGAGCACCCATTTAGGTTTTATGTTTCACAAGGATGTATGGTGTTACTTCGTGGGTGTGTGTGTGTGTATATATATATATATATATATATATATATATATATATATATATATATATATATATAATATTTTAAATAACCATTTTATCATTTAATTAAACTTTATAAAAATTATTACGATTAAGGTCATGTGGTTTTAATCAATTAAACCTCTTAGTGAAATCAAGTTTGATGCTATGAATTTTCAAATTTAATTTTAAATTCACAAAATTTAATAAATCAAACATATCTAAATGATGGAAAGAGGAGGTGATAAATTAACCACCTAGCTAAGATTATTTACACTTTATCAATATCTCATTTTAATTTATCGTTGTTCAAAACTTTGTAATGGCTTGACATATTGTGTAATTAATTTGTCAAAAATATCATAGTACAATTTTATACCAAGTAGCTAGGAGTACTTACTACATTAAAGTCTTGTGACAAGGTTCAAATCACAAGAAAACAAGTATTGGGCAAGACACAGAAAAATTTCAGAAGATTTTTCAATATGTCCAAGGAAGAGCCTCGCTAGGTCTTGCCTTCCTAGAGTTTAACTCTAAGGGTTTGGCTCCCTAGGGGTTCCCTCTTCTAGGACCATTGTCTTCAAGACCTGTAAAGTGAAGTCCCGCAAAATCGTTCAAAGGCTTGCAGGTTTTCTTTGCACGATCGCTCATTTGGAAATACGACTCAGTAGGGGGCAAATGTGGGCCCAAGTGTAAAATTAGGGTTCACATAACCTAATTGAATTAAATGCGCAATTAGGGTTCCACGGCCTCATTAAATGTGCAAATTAGGGTTCGCATAATCTAATGGAATGAAGACGAAAAAGTCAAAAATAAATGGGCTAGACCCGAGAGAAGCCTCCACGTGTCCCGAGGCAAAAGACTCGTGGAGGCGGCTCGATTTGGGAATTGATTGAGGGATTGGATTGGTGGCTAGAAGGACAGGGCAACATGGGCATTATTCTAATGACTAAAGGGCATATTTGGAATTTTCCTGAAGGCATGTGCCTCACACATGACTACTTTCCATAAGACCCTATAAATACCTCTTCCATTCTATTGGGAAGGGGGGGAGACTTCTCTTCAGACTCAAGACTTGGACTCTTGGAAGATCAAAGGGACCCTTTTGGTGACTTAAAGGCTTGGAGATTCCACCTAAAAGCACTAAAGGGGTTTGGACATTCTCTCAACTCGAAGGACTCAAGAAGGCTCTTGGAATCCCTGTTACCCTAACACGGTTCCGGGATTCTAGGAGTTCTGCCACGCGTCGTTGGAGTAATCGCCCACCTGTCGTTCTCCCATCTTCAATCAACCAATCAATTTCGTGCTCTTCGTGGATTTCTCTCCTCCTCAGCCAACACGAAACCCTAACCCTAGCAAGGTACGATTTTCTTGACCACAAAGAGTTAATAAACTACGGAAAACTTTTTGATATAATTGAGAAGTCACTACTAGTTAATAAATGGGTAACTTTTGATTCTTAAAAGATGGACTGTAAATGGGGTAAGAAGGTATTTGATATGAGACAATATATAATACATTAACACTCTCCCTGGCGTGTAACTAGATGTATTACATAAAACAAACTCAAAGATAAAAAAACAAGAAGAGTGTTAAGAGGTATATAAATTATTTAAGTAATTTAGATTTTATAAAATAAATTAGAAAATATCAAGTCTCTACCTGATAGGGTAATTTGGTCATGACTCGTGAGGGAGGAGAAAATTAGAGTAGAAGTCTTCACATGCATTCACATGTGAAATCAAATTTTGCTTTCTTAATTACATCTTTCTAAGTCATGCATTCATAGGGTAAATTAGTAAGGTAGAATTTTTCAAGACCTAATGAGTTGAATACAGAAGAGAGACAGAGAGAGTATATATATATATAATAATTTGGTCATGACTAGTGATGCAGGACAAAATTAGAGTAGAAGTCTTCACATGCATTCACATGTGAAATCAAATTTTGCTTTCTTACATCTTGTTAGGTTTTTATGCTAGATTTTAGGATAGGGTTGAGCAAAGAATCAAATTAGAACTGAAACCACACTAAAAATTGTATAAATCGTACCAATTAAAACAGCATCAACGGTTCCGACGTATGTGACGATTTTAGGTAGGTTTAAAAACAAAATTTCACTACAAGAAAAGCTTATAATCTCGACAGAATTATTTCCAACGCACTATATTCCGTCGACTTTATGTTATTTCCGGTCGAATATTCAGTCGCAATTACTTGTGTTGTAATTAACTAACATATTATCGGCGAAATTCTGTCAAAGATAGTAGCCTCCCATTAGCGCCAAATTTTTCGTCAGCGCCAAACACAATATCAACGAAATGTAGATTAATTAAGTCTGACGGAATGTCCATCGAGAATAACGTATTTACGAAGGAATTAAGGTCGAATAAATTCCATCGAAAATAAAGGTTAAAACCCTATCGCTTTCAGTCTGTTCCGACACAGACATTTGTTCCCAAATTTTATATCTCTATCTCCGAACCAACCTCTCTCTCTATTGTTATCTACATCCTCACCCTTCCTTCGTCGTCCACCCCCTCCGGTCGACGCCTTCCTTCCGTCGGCGCCCTCCACTACTAAATCAATGGTCATTTGTGATGGCCTAAATTCATCATAAAAAGTAGAAAAATCATCATGAAAGGTTTATGTGATGGCTTTAAGCATCATAATGGTTATCTTGTATACGCCCATCATGAAATATTTTAGGTACGTGATAGTTTTGGCAATCATGCAAATGCTTAGTATTTTTTTGGTAATTAATACAATCACATTAACATATAATTTATTGTTATTGTCAGGATCATCACAAAAAAATAAGACTTTAGGGATCAAAGGTAAAAACATGAATCTATATTTACGTATAATTTATTTCATTGTATTAATTATATCAAATGATACTTGTAGGATTCGATCCCTCGTCCCATTTGCAAACTAAATAACGAGTATTACCACTACACCAAAGTCCGGATCATGATTATAATTTTAAAATAAAATATAAAAGGAAACATATGTGAGTTGACTTACTAAACAAAATTGCTTCCACATAATATTTGTTGATTGCAATGGCAGTCACAAATACTTTATAATTATGGTAAAATTAGTCATCACTGAGAGCCATCATATATTTTATTTTTGTGATGGCTTGAAAATTTCATCACAAAATACCTTCTTTTCGTAATTATAAATAAAAGTCGTCACAAAAATATGTCTTTTTTAATGATTGTCATGACCGTCATAAAATATTATTTTGATTATTTCTTACATTAAAATATTAGTGATAGCTTAAATGCAATCACGAAAAGGGTATATCTGTAAGTGATGACTTAGTGCGTCACAAAAAGAAAATTTATTTTGCGTGAAAATTTTGGTGTGATTGACACGACCATCACAATTATAATATATTAATGGCAAGATTAGTCATCACTAAAATCCATCATATATACTATTATTTTGTGATTGCTTAAAAATTCCTTCACAAATTACTATATTTTGTGATTATTTTTAAAAACTGTCACAAAGTTTCGTCATGTATTCTTATTTTTCTAGTAGTGCTCCTACATGTTGTCGTCGTCCTGCCGCCGGCGTCCTCCTCATGTCTTTGGGTACTCCAAAGTAATTAAGGTTAGGTTTTACTATTAATTCCATGTTAGATTGTTGATGTTGTGGGTAATTGTTCAGTATAATGTTAGGTAATTGTTGATGTTGTGGGTAATTTTTGATCAGTGTAGTCAGTATAAGTTTAGGATTTGGTTTGATGTTTTTGATATTGTTTATGCAGTGGGTAATTAATCCATGCTAGATTGTGGGTACTGATCAATTACTAGTTTCCAGGATTTAGCAATTTAATTTTCAAATTTTTTGTTTCTATCAATCTTGAGGTTCACTGTAGTATTTGGCTTTGATTTTGAGTTTCAATTGCAACATAGATGCTATATTAATTACCTACTGCTAATTGTATATGAGTAGTATATTGATTTTGATGATTGGGTACTGATTATGCATGTTTATATAGTATCAATTTGGGTTATATCATGTTCAGTAAATTTGGAATGCATATATATTTGTTATTATTGATAGATTTCTCGACGGAATTCTGTCAGAATTTTTCAATTTCAAAATCTATTGGTCCTACATGTATCTATGTATTATTAATAACTTAGTTTTCCAATATTAAATTAAACTAAGTAGCATTTACTTAGTTTTGTCACTTCTAAATAAAATCAAATAATATAATAACATAAACTAAATTTACATAATATAATATAATTTAAAATAATATATTATAAAATAATAAAATTAATATAATATTAGAATACAATAAATTAAATTCAATATAATAAAATAAATTTAATTTAATTTAATAAACTAAACATATTATTATAAAATAAAATGAATTGAAAAAAAACTACGATATATAATATAATATAATACAAATAAAATAAAATAATAAAATAAAAATAAATTGAATCAATTAAATTAAATTAAATTAAACAAATTTAATTTAATTAAAAATTTTATAAAATATATAATATAATATAATACAAAATAAAATAAAATACTATACTATAAAACATAGTAATAAAATAAATTTAAATTAATAAAATAAATAAATAAATTTAATTTAATTTAATAAATTTAAATTAATTAAATAATTCAATTTAATAAAAAATTATATAATATAATACAAAATAAAATACAATAAAATAAAACATAATAATAAAATAAAATAAAAATTTATTTTAATTTAATAAATTAAATTAAAATTTTATATAATATAATATAATATAATACAAAATGAAATAAAATAAAATAAAATAAAGTATTATAACATAATATAATAAACTAAGTACGTAGCATTTACTTAGTTTCACTGGTACATACAAAAAAGTTGAAATATTATACTATAATCATAGATATAATAGGTATCATAAACTTTGTAGCACTTACTTAGTTTATTATTGAAAAAATAAACTAAGTAGCATTTGCTTAGTTTTCCACAATTACAATAAACTGCATATATACTTGTGCATGTAGTATATATAAGTAGGAGCTTAGAAACCCGTTTGACATTCACTCATTAGAAGTGAATGTCTAATTGTCCCCAATTTGGGACTGTTACTGGATGTTATGTCTCTCACTTAGGTCGGTGTCAATTCACAAGGTAAGTTTTTATAAACTTTTGAGGATTTTTCAGATGGTGTCTCTACATGTTCTCCGAGTGCATACTTAGACTAAGTTGTCTTGGTCTATTTCGTGTACTTGGAGACCATGGGGAGGTACTGCTGAAATTTTCTTAAAATAGAAGAAACGTGCTCAAGATTAGCACTAATGAGAAGACACATCCAGTAACGGGATAGAAGTCTAACCCCTATAGAGTGGAGATATATATTAGGTAAACTAAATTCATGCATAGACCACATTCATAATTATTCTTATTCTAATTGGGTATTTTCTTCAATTAAAGATGTCAGCCGACTGGAGTTAGATGTACCATAGGATACAAATTGATGGGAGGGGATTAGTTGATGCGTACCGTGATGGGGTGTCCAATTTTATGAACAAAGCAATAGAACATGATGATGATCCGAACGGAAAGATGAGATGCCCATTTTTGAAGTGTAAAAATATAATCTGGAAGACTGCCGGCGAAGTTAAATTTGACTTATATTCACGTGGGTTTGTGGATGGGTATTTGCTATGGATTCATCACGGGGAATCAGCTGAGTTTAGAGAACTGACAGACAGTACGGTAAACCAACCAGTTCACAAGGATTCATAATCAGATAACTATGATGTCATGAAGATGTTGGTAGATGCGTATGGCCCTACCAATAATGACTGAGCTGAAAACGAGCATGCGTCAAGCAGTGCTCAGCAAAAGCCAAATGATTCAATAGCTGCTTTCTACAATATGCTATCTGAATCGGGGGTTCTATTGTATCCTGGAAATGACAAGCACACCAGGTTCTGCAGTGACAAAGCTTTTACACTTTAAGAGTGAGCATGATTGCAGTGAGAGAAGATTCAATGATTTGTTTGCTATTATTAGTGAGCTCTTACCTAATAATAATATTATGCCCGCGAATTACTATGAAGTGAAGATTAAGAGGTTGAATCTCATGTGTATGAGAAGATTGATGCTTGTGAGCAGGATTGTATGCTATACTATGGGGAGGACAAAGAGAAGGTGCAGTATGATATCTGCAACTTACCTCGGTACAAGATCACAAAATGTGGGGGGAAGGAGAAACATTGAATTTCCTTTATTCATTATCTTGAAATAATAAGGTGATAATTTGATATAATACTTTGGTTATTGGTGAAATATGCAAATTTTTCAAAATAAGCAAGTGGTTATAAAATATTCATTGTTGTTTGAGAATATTCGTTTTGGTCGTGGAATATTCTTATTATCTGGGAATATTAAATGCGACGGTATGTTAAACCATTTGTGGGCCACATAATTAAAAATGGTCGGATGAAGAAACGACAAGTTTGAGTTTTTATAAATAACGGCGTAATTATTACCAATTAACACCGTTGGAATACCCGGTGGTTAAAATACTGATGAATACGCTGTGGTCGCACAAAGAGCATTACCCAGATTGTGCATAAATATTTTTGAATTATTGATTCTTACGTAAGAAGGCACTACTCAATAATTGTTACAGTATTTACTGTTCAATATTTTATTTTATTAATTCAATAATTGCTACGTTGATATTTCATATTATTATTGTTTCAATAATTGTCACTGCACAGTATTTCCAATTATCAGATCAATAAATCATATTATTTGAATAATATTATTAGATAGCATTATTGGCAATGTCTAAGGAAGTTCTGCCTAGAAAAGGGGTTTAGTCACCTAATTGCGCGCCAATAAGAAAAAATCTTTATCGGAAAGCCCCCTATTTCCTGGGAACGACCTGATTGTCATAATTATGATTCTGTAATATTATTTGTGAATAATTAATTATTGATTTATATGATAAGTAAATATTTATTTTATGTAGATGGATAGGGAAATATTTATTCTGTGTGGATATAAATGAAAGAATTAATGCTGAGGTGTTTTATCAGTATTTTGTAAGAATGGAGGTATTAAAAATCGTCCGTATGTGGATTTCGGTCATTTTTCGTTTGGAATTTGGAAAAACTTAAATCTACAAAGTTGTAGAAAATTTAATTTCCTACGGAATGGACATAAAATTCGTATTTTCATGATAAAAGGACTATATATTATGAATTATTAAAAATAAATTTTTTTATTAAAATTATGGGTGGGACCCACTTTTGTCCTTTGTTGATAAAATGTGCTGAATTAATTTTTCAAATATGGTGGGCTGATAATTGTGTTCAAAGGTGTGCGTAGAAGAGAAAAAAAATAATGTTATTTTATTATTTTAGTCTGCTTTAGTGTTCTAGCATTTTCCTATAAATAAGGTGCTTAGTTAGAATTGAAAATCACACCATAAACAAGTTTTCTCTCTCTATATATTATCGAGCGTATTTTGTGAGTATTTAGATACTTTGAGAATCGTTATTCAGTGCAAGTTTCCTTTAGCATTACATCCGATATTCTAGTCATAAATACTATTCTTTTGAGGTAAGAGATGTTATTTTCTTCGTAAATGATATTATTTTCTTCAATATCATTATGCCGAAATATTGATATGAATTTTATTGTGGAATTTCTACCTTTTTGAATCGGGGTTACTATTCACGTATACGGCACTATTCACGAATATGACACTATTCACAAAAAAAAAAATTCTTTGTCCAAGATGTCTATTATGGTTACTATCTTTGATTGTATCCATGTTTTGATCTTCATTCTTAAATTTTACTCCACTATGGTTTATTATGGAGCGTTTTTGAACTTGGATTATCTAAAGTACGAATCCCTAATCTTTGTCCTTTTATCTCACTGGATTCGTTTCTTTACAATATTTTTCATCATCCTCATTCCTAAATGATGATATAACTGAATATATTTGGCCTGTAGTGCAAAGATGAATGATTACCTGATGATTATCTTTGGCCCGTAGTGCAAAGATGAACAGGTGTTGAGATGAACATGACCAACTGATGATACAAATGAATATCTTTGGCCCGTAGTGCAAAGATGTATATTGATTAATGTTACAGGGATAAAATATTGATGATGGACTTTTAAATTCATAGATGATAGTAGATTTCATTCTCTACTTAACTCTTCTAATGAATTGTTATTCCATCATGAATATTGATCTAAAACCGGGTCATTCCATTATATTTTATCCGATTTGTTGAAGGCTAACGATAATTTGTTGTTCTTTATCTTAGTCATAATATTCTTTACTGGGCTAGTTGAGCTCACCATTTTTCTTTTTGTTTCATTTTTCTTCTCAGGAGGTGAGAATATAGCAAGAACTAGCCGGGGTATGGAGTGATGGTTCTAGAAAGTTATTTTAGCAGTCCTCACTATTTTTGTAAAATAGTGTATCAATAATTGTAATGAGGACTCCTTTTGAGTTTGAATACTGTCTATTAGACAATATTTGTATTTAAACTCACAGTATATGCGTTATCGTATTATCACGACAATTGTATTAATGAAGTTGTATTAGTTTCTGTACCATTTATTTGGTGACTCAAAATGGGTGATGTAACCTATTTTGGGGGTGTCACAAACATGTTCCAAAGAAGATATTACGGTATTTTCCTATTGCGTCGAGGTTACAGTGGCTATTCATATCTTTGCACACAGCTGAGCATATGAGTTGGCATAGAACAAGGGATGTCATGCCTGCTCAGCTTACTCATCAAGCAGATAGAGATGAATGAAAGAATTTTGATGCCAAATTTCCACAATTTGGTGATGAAGTTAGGAATGTCAGGCTTGCAATGGCTACAGATGGATTTTGTCCATTTAATAATTCTAGTCAGTCATACTCTGTTTGGCCAGTGATTATGGTGTCAAATATTTATCGACATGTATATTTAATAATTCAAGTATGTATATATTATATATGTTATTTCATTTTCAATTATTAGTTGTATCTTTAATTGTGTCATATATAGACTAATGAGTTACATTATATTGTATCAAT
Source organism: Panax ginseng (assembly GCA_020205605.1). NCBI lineage: Eukaryota > Viridiplantae > Streptophyta > Magnoliopsida > Apiales > Araliaceae > Panax > Panax ginseng. Next base: position 17,916,525 of record CM035127.1, on the reverse strand, counting down.
AGGGTGACGCTCTCGAGCATGCTGACGATGCCGAGGAGGCTGGTCACTCTGATCACGACGATTTTCATACGCTAGAACAGCAACGTCTACGCCCGCCCGATGATCCTCCTCACACCGGGGGTAGTACTACTGACTTGACTTAGTTTTGTAGATGATTAATACATAATTACTTTAGTTTAGCTTAATGGGATGTTAATATTTTGTAGTTTTGGAAAGACCAGTAACGAAATCCATGGTAATGTGCCCCCACTTCCATTCTGGAATTTCAAGTGGTTGCAATTGTGAGACCCCGAATTTTATGAAATAAAAATATTCAATTTTTCTATTTTGTAAATAGTTAAATTGATAAAAGTTTAAAGTTAAGGGTAATATGTGGAAAAAAAATATTCAAAGTAAGTAAGTTGTTATAGAATATTCTTTTTGTCCGGGAATATCCGTACGACGGTACAATCATTGGTGGACCCCACAACGGAATTATTGTCGGATTGAAAAAATGACAAAAATATTTTTATGAAAATAACGGCGGAAGTTTTACTGTTAACTGTTGAAACACCCAGTGTTAAAAGTACAATAATACACGTGGTTGTATAGTAGCACACAGTATTGATTATTGATGCTTATGTGATAAGTCACTCAGTTTTGTTTTATTGGTATTATTAATGTAATAAAACAGAAAAGTTTTTTATATAAAACAGAATACTTTTATAAAGTTATTCGTTTTATTAGGCTAATAGTAAAATTTTTTATATAAAATGTAATACTTTTATAAAGTTATCATTTTATTAGCCAATAATTAAAATATATTATATTTTATTATGCATAGTGTTTCAGATAGTGTTTGCATAGTAAAATCTTTTATAAAGTTATTCGTTTTATTATATTATAAATAGAATATATTATATTTTATTTAAAAAAATTTCTTTAAATATAGGTAATCACGATTAAAGTAAATCAATCTAAGACTGTTCATGAGTTAGTTCTTATCTAGGTCTATTTTTCTATAAATAAAAGCTCATTCCTTCATTATTTCTTACGAATTCACTGAAACTCTAGAGAGAGAAACTATAGAGAGAGTTCTTCTTCTATAATCTTGAGCGTATTTATTTAGAGTTTAAGAAAGCTTTGAGGGTAATGCAAGTTTTCTTCAAGTATATTCCCGCCCTACCAGTCGGAATACTTTTCTTTTTAAGGTAGGGGATATAATTGTCGTACTCGTAAAGGATATTATTATTATTATTATTATTATTATTATTATTATTATTATTATTATTATTATTATTATTATTATTATTATTATTATTATAGTAAGGGGTATTATTTCGTTCGTATTCATGAAGAGAACTTCTGTTATTCCATTCTTCATTATTCTGTTGGAATAACCTGTATACGCAGACTACCGTATACATGGTGAAATTCTTCTATTATTCCATTCTTTATTATTATATTGGAATAACCCGTCTATGCGAAGTACTGCATACATGGTAAAAAAAATTTATTATTCCATTCTTTATTATTATGTTGGAATAACATGTTTATGCGAAGTACCGCATACATGGTGAAATTCTTCTAATATTCCGTTATTTATTATTCTGTTAGAATATCCTGTCGGTGCGTATCACGTCTGACCTGGTTCCGTTATTTAGTATTCTGTTGGAATAACCTGTCTGTGGGGTCTATCGCATGCCTGGTGAATTCTTTTATTATTCCATTCTTTATTATTCTGTCGGAATATCCTGTCTGTGCTTTTACGCATGACCTGGTTCCATTCTTTATTATTCTGTTGAAATAACATGTCTATGTAGATTACCGCATGCATGGTAAATGATCATTCGTATTCGTACGAATAGTATTTTTATTAAAAAGGAGTTTCTGTCAGGGGCAGTTTTGTAATTTTTCTGACCCTAAAAAATTTTGGAAAAATTTGAAATGATAATTTGATGAGTTTTCTAGATTGTGTCCAAAAATGGCGATTTTTGGATGTATAGATTAAGAGTTATGAATTTTATGGGAAAAGACTATTTTAAAAGTAAACCCTTATAACTCCTTGTGGTTAACTCCAAAATTGGTGAAATTTATATTAGGAGTACATGTATATAACAGGAGTATACCCTATAAATTTCGGAATTTTTGGACAAAAGTACAATTTATGATAAATGTCTAAATATTCGGCAGTTTTAGCCATATGAAAAATAGTAAATGAATTTTAAAAATTCTGAGAAAAATATATGTTCAAGATGAGACTATATTCTGCTAAATCCCAGAAAAGAAATATTTTTGGGACTGATTTGGTATTTTTTATGAAAATGAACTAGTTATGAGTAAATGAATTAAATATGTTATGTGAAGTAATAAAATTAGAAAATAGGATTTTATAGCTTAAGAATCCTATATAGGGTATGTCTTGATTTTTGATGAGGATTTGATCATTGATGATGAAATCTTATGAGTATGGCATTTTGAATGATTAAATGCATTATTTAATAAAGTGTAAACAATTGAAATAAATTGTTTATAAGTTTAAGAAATGATTAAAATATTGTTATAATATTAATGATATTAGATTATGAGATTATTAAGTGATTGATAACATTTGGTTATTATTGAAACCTCGGATAAATTGTATTATAAATGTTTAATATTTATCCTTTATCTCATTTGATTGATTCTTATATCATTGTCATCATCCTCATACTTATCTTTGTGTTGAAAGTCATCTTTGGTCGTAGTGCATAGATGGACTTGGTATGATTATGACCGAGGATTATTCGGTATAATTATGGTAGTAATGTTACAAATGATGTGAAAAAAGTCCTCGTTGGCTAGTAGTGCATTGATGGGCAGTTTTGGTATGATTATGGCTATGGATTCTCTTGACCAAGGGTGCAAAGATGAATTATTTTATGGCATGATCATGATAGTTGATGAAAACACGATTATCTTTAGCCCGTAGTGCATGGATAATTCGTGGTCGTGATATTAACGAATATCCTTAGTAGTAGTGCATGGATAATTGATTGATATGGATTGATTATCGGTGAGTCTCGGCGATGAAATATAAATTTATGGATGTGATATTAATGAATATCCTTGGTCAGTAGTGTGGGGGTGATTCGATGATGTGGATTATTTATTAAGCTGAGTCTCAGCGATAAAATATTTATTATACACTTTTAATTCGTTGAAGATAGTAGATATCATACTCTACTTGACTCTTCTAAAAAATACAAGTTGTATGTCGTTGGCATGTAGTGCAAAGATGAATTGTTAATGAATATCTTTGGTAGTAGTCAAAAGAGCTAATTTATTAGTATGATTATGGCGAGAATTACGATTTGGTATAACCATGATTTTTGATGTTTCGGTGAAGATATGTGATGAAAATTATCTTCATTCACGATTGCGAAGAAGAATTTAGAACCACAATTATGATTATGAGTTATTCATATGATTGTGGACGAGGAACTGTTGATTTATTTTACATGGATAAAACATTATTGGTGGACTTTAAACATAGAGAAGATAATAGACCTTATGATCTATTTGACTCTTCTAATGGATTGCTCGTTCCGCTGCAACTATGGTTGAAAAGTTTTATCATCTACCATATGTTCTAAATCTCTGATTTATTATTGATGAAAGCTATTGATAATTTAATCATATTTAGTCATGATATTCTTTACTGGGCTAGTTGTTCTCACCCTTTCTACTTCACAATTCCTTTCAGGTAATAAGAGTATTTCCGTAAGAGTGTTGCCGGGTTGAGCGGAAATAACAGGGGAATAAAACGGTGGTCTCTAGCTGTGGAGGTTCTCCCTAAACAGTATAGAAAAGTGTGTTGTATTCTATACATCATTTAGTAGTTATATTTGGTGAATCAAATAGGGTGAGGCGAACCCAACTTTGGAAGGGTGTTTTGCCACTATCATACAAGATGTCTAATGGCATACAACCTCGTGTTATCATAAGACAGAGTTGTGCACATCCACTTGCTGAGTATATCTACGGGCACTACCTATATGATCTTGGAGTTTATTTGAAATATAATATGCACTTGGAGACAGTGGAGATAGTTATATGTCAAGAAAAGACTCACCATTGGAAAGAAGATGATAGTAATCTTCTCATTTTTCTTTAGGGTCTATTGGGTCAACCAAGGATAATTCTGTGGACATATGATATCTATTATAACCTAGACGCATGGCCTCCCATGTACGAAGGTTTCCTTGAGCACTTCCCAAAGATTTTAATTTCTAAAACAGTTTTTGACTATACTTTTATGTAAAGTACCATTGTAAGGTTGTGGTCGAGGCACCATGAGAGTTACATACATTTGTATTAAAACTCACAATTAACTGTGGTAGTATTCTATACGACAGTTCAACAGTTGTATAAATGAAGTTATATTTGAATTTTGTACTATGTATCTGGCGACTCATAATGGGTGATGTATACCTAATTTTGGGGGCGTCACAACAATGGACCTTTTGGCATTTGATGCTTCGCCTTGACATGTTGACAAGTTAAACACCTTGAGATAAACTCTGATATCTCTCTCTTCAGATTGCTCCACCAAAATGTATGTCGAAGATCACGATACATTTTGGTACTCCAAGGATGGATTGCAAATGGTGTGTTGTGCGCCTTCATCATGATTTTATACTTTAAATCAGAGTCGTTAGGAACACAAAGTCTGGAGTTGACTCGAAGTTTTCCTTCTTCATCGATTCTTGATTCCGGAATAGCACCTTCTTGCAATTTCTTCTTCATACGCATCAACTCCAGATCTGTAACTTAAGCATCTTTAACTTTATCGATTAAATCCGGTTCTACTCGTATATTTGACATCATTATGTGGGTCCCTGGGGTCTTTAACTCTATCTCCATCCTTTATAAGTCATACAAAATGGGCCTTTATGTTGACAATATCGCATTTGTGCCCGCATATGATCTTCTACTCAATGTGTCAGCTACCACGTTCGCTTTTCCAGGATGGTATTAAATGGTATGATCGTAATCTTTCAACAGCTCGAGCCAACGTCGTTGCCGCATGTTGTGTTCCTTCTGGGTGAAGAAATATTTGAGACTTTTATGATCCGTATAGATCTCCACCTTCTCCCCATACAGGTAATGCCTCCAGATTTTAAGCACAAAAACGACTGCTGCTAACTCTAAATCATGAGTAGGATAATTCCTCTCATATTCTTTGAGTTGTCGTGAGGCATAGGCTATGACTTTCCCATGTTGCATGAGAACACATCCTAACCCTCCGCTGAAGCATCATTTGTAGATGACAAATCCTCGAACCAGATGGTATTGTCGAGCAGAGTTACGAAATGAGTCTCCTTTTGAGTTCTTGAAAACTCTTCTCACATTCCTCGCTCCAACCGAATTTTATATCTTTTTGAGTCAGCTGAGTTAATGGAGTAGAAATTCGAGAAAATCCTTCCACGAATCTACGATAATAACCAGTTAAGCCCAGAAAGCTACGTACTTCGGTCACTGACTTCGGTTGCTCCCAGCTTTGAATTTCTTCAATCTTCGCTGGGTCAACAAATACTCCATGATTTGATATCACATGCCAAAGTAACGCTATTTCCTCAAGCTAGAACTCACATTTCTTCAACTTGGCATAGAACTTATTCTCACGAAGGTTTTGGAGTATCAGCCTCAAGTGTTCCTCATGATCTTCACGACTTTTGGAGTAAATGAGGATGTCATCAATAAAGACAACCACGAAATGATCCAAATATTCCTTGAATACTCGTTTCATCATATCCATGAAGGCAACAGGAGCATTAATCAATCCAAAAGACATGACTAGGAATTTGTAATGCCCGTACCGAGTTCTGAAAGTAGTCTTTGGAATATCATCAGTTTTAATCTTTAACTGATGATATTCGGAATGAAGATCAATCTTTGAAAAGAATTTAGCGCCCTTCAACTGGTCAAACAGGTCATCAATGTGAGGCAACGGGTACCTATTTTTGATGGTGACATGATTCAACTCCCGATAGTCAATGCAAAGTTGCATACTTCCATCTTTCTTCTTTACGAATAGAACATGAGCACCCCAAGGAGACGTACTAGGATGAATGAAACTGATGTCTAACAGCTCCTGTAGTTGGGTTTTTAACTCCTGAAGTTCAATATGAGACATTCGATATGGGACTTTGGAAATAAGTTTTGTACTGGGTTCAAGGTCGATACAAAATTCGATTTCACACTCCGGGGGTAGGCCAGGAAGTTCTTCGGGGAATACGTCATGGAATTTATTAACAATAGAAATATCTTTCAAATCTGACGTATTTTTGTTTAAATCTGTGACATGAGCTAAGAAAGCTTGACATCCGTTTTTCAATAAACGAATAGCTTTATGGCTTGAGATTACCGTGATTGATTTTAATGGTTTGGTCGCTTGAATTCGCATAATAGGTTGATTAGGAATATGGAAGCTAACAACCTTACGAAAACAATCAATTTTAGCATGATGAGTAGCTAACCAATCAATCCCTAGAATCACGTCAAATGCAAGTATTTTTAAAGAAATAAGATCGATAGGTAACGTGCGGTTACCGATTTGAATCAAACAAGACTTATAAACAGTGGATGTAATGAAGGTTTCTCTCAACGGAGTTTCAACCGATAAGTCAAAGTCTAATTTCTCCGGAGTCAAATTTAAACGTTGAGCGCAAGTTGGAGAAATAAAAGAATGGGTAGAACCGGTATCAAATAAGGTATAGACTTCGCTAGAGTTTATGATTAGCTTACCCGTGATAACTTCGTTCGGGTTCTTCACTTTTTGGGAGGTCACGACAAACGTTCTCCCTTGAACTATCAGTTTTGACTTGTCTGGGATGGCCTTTGGTGTCTCCATCCCTGCTGGACTTGACTTCACTGCACGAAAAAATTGGGCTAAGTGACCTTCTCTTCCGCAATTATAACATGCTTTGGACTGCTGCGTACAGTTTAAACTGATGTGTCCCTCCCCTCCGCATGTGTAGTATACGATCGGTGGTCGTTCTCCGTCCTTAACAATGGGTGCTGGTGCTGATGTCTTTCCATCATTATTGAATATCCTCTTCTTGAAATTTCCACTTCTATTATCTTGGTAAGGATTTCCACCGAAGTGGTTACCATTTTTGGCATGTTAATTTTCTCCACGTTTGTTGTCATCGCTTCGATGACTTCTACCACTGGTATTATCGTTTTGCCGGCTGTTATCTCTTGGTTGGGTTAACTCATTATCGCGCTCTAATAACTGAGCCATATTCACAACATCTGAATACAAGCAAAGTTAGTGAGAAATGAGGTATTGACGTATTTCGGGTTTCAAACCTCTTAGAAACATCTGCGTCATACGCTCCTCATTATCATCCAAATGGGATGCACACCGGGACAACTCTGCTATACGGTGATATTGTTTTGCTTCAACTTGATGAATTCTACCTCCTTCATGTGACGAATACTTTTGAAAAAGTACTTGTCGTTGAACAATTTTTGGAACTTCTCCCAAGACATCTTGAGTGCAGCAGGCTGAGTACGCTTTAAAGATTCCCACCAATGAGCTACGTACCTCTCCTCGCAACATGAAGATGGCAAAGGGAACCTTTTGCTCCTCGGAGCATCCCAAGACATCAAATATCTTGGTGATCTGCTTAATTAATCCATGTCTCTACCTTAATTGGTTCTGGCTTTCCCAAAAACTCTAGTGGTCCCAACTCCTTGAATTGTTTAGCGGTGACCATCCGAGAGTTGTCAGTATTTACACTTGCATTTTTAACATAAGTCTCTATCACCTGATGTTGCATAAATTGCAGAAAACCTATGAACATCTCATCGTTCATCATTTGGTTGGTGTTTGTTGTTTACCTGAGGATTATTGCCTTCCTGATACACATTATCCTGGTTATTAATCATCGGTGACTCAACGGTCTCATGTGCTCCATTGCTTATCTCAATATTTTTAAATGTCATTTTTAAACACTGCCATAAAACAAGGGTTAATTGACATGCCACATATTATCCCTATACTCCGACCGACCAATTAAATAACAAATAAACTTAGGTAGGTCATACTAGCAAAGGATTTACCCGTCTCTCCCCTCTTAGTTCTAGTCTCACATCTCAGCCAGGGATCATATCCCTAAGCTTTGATATCAACTGTGACGCCCCCAAAATAGGTATACATAACCCATTCTGATTCGCAAAATACATGGTACAGAATATAAATACAAACTTAATTATACAACTGTCGTGTAACATAAGTTGAGAGTTTTAACACAAATATTATCTTCAAGACAATATCCAAACTTAAATGCAGTCCTCATTACAATTATTATCACTCTATTTTATAAAATAGTGAGGACTACTATAGCCACCATCTCGGATCGTCACTCTAATCCCCGACTAGTCCCGGCTATGTTCTCATTTTCTGAAGAGAACAATGAAAGCAAAAGGGTGAGCTCAACTAGCCTAGTAAGAAATATTATGACTAAGATAATGCATAATAAAATATCGTTAGCCTTCAACAGTGTTAAATTGATAGAATAAAATAAACAACAAGTTTAATTGCAGCGGAACAAGCAATCCATTAGAAGAGTCAAGTAGAACATGATATCTACTATCTTCTATGATTTGAAAAGTTTATCATAAATTTTATCGCTGAGACTCAGCTCAATAAATAATCCACATCACTTAATTATCCATGTACTACGGGCCAATGATATTCATTATTATCACATCCACGAATTATCCATGCACTACGGGCCAAAGATATTCATGTTATCACCAATGGTCATGATCATGTCAACAACTGTCCATCAATGCACTACGGGTCAATGAGGACTTTTACCACATCATTTGTAACATTACAGGTCGTGATTATACCGAATAATCTTTGGTCATAATTATACCAATCAATAGTCCATCTATGCACTACGGGCCAAAGATGACTTACATCACAATATAAGCATGAGGATGATGACAATAATATAAGAATTCAATTAAATGAAAGTAAAAGATAAATTTTAAAGATTTATAATTCAATTTATCCAGAATTCAATAATGTCCAAATTGTAAACATGATACTGCTTTGTGGAGTAAATTAAATTCAAGAATAATATTGTATCAAAAATAATTTGGACAGAAAAGAAATCAATTTTTGTCAAGAATAGTACCCCGGGTGAATAGTACCCAGGTGAATAATACCCCTTGAATAGTACCCTGTGAATAGTACCCCGGAATGAAAAGATCAAAATTTAACAAGAATGTTCAGAAAAATATCCTTGTGAAACGATACTAGATGAAGTGCAAATTTTAAGGATATTGCACTAACTTCAAGGAGTATAGAAGAAAAACTTATCAACATGAGTGTAGAATTCGGAATCTGAAACGAAATAATATTACTTATATACTACAGAGTATGGAAGAAAATATTATTCCTTACGAATATTGAACAAAAATAATATCCCTTACGACTGTTGAACAAAAATAATATTCCTTACGAATATTGAACGAAGATAATATTCCTTACGAATATTGAACGAAAATAATATTCCTTACGAATATTGAATGAAAATAAAATTATTTACGAATACGAAAAATAATATCGTAAGCGAATATGAAATAAATAATACTCCTTACCTTAAAAGGATGGTACTTTTAAATGGTATAGCGGGGATATTCTCGAAGAAAACTTTCACTGTTTTCTATACTCAAAGCTTCCTTAAATTCAAAAGAAATACGCTCAATATTATAGAAGAAGAATTCTCTAATTCTGGTGTGATTTTTATTTCTAAACTAAGCATCCTATTTATAGGAGAATGGAAGGATATTATTTGAAAATAAAAATCACGGGTGAACAGTCATAGCTCACGGGCGAAGAATTCGTTTTATTTTTTAATTTTTATTATTCATCACTGTGCAATAAAATATTCTAATAAAACAAAATCTTTAAATAAAATATAATATATATGTAAGACCCCAACTTTCGTAAATAAAGATTAAATTTTCTCAAAATATATTTTTGAATATTATGGTGTGGATTTGATATAATGTTATAGTTGTGGGTAATATTTATAAATTTTGCAAAGTAAGCAAGTTGTTATATAATATTCGATTGGTCGGAAAATATTCGTTTTAATAGGGAATATTCGTACAACGACACAATTATTGGTGGACCCCACAACGGAATTATTGTCGGAGTTAGAAAATGACAGAAATATCTTTTTATAAAAATAACGACGAAAGTTTTATCGTTAAACTGTTGAAATACCCGGTGGTAAAAGTGCGATGTCTGGCATTGGTTGCATAGTAGCACGGTATTGATTATTGATGCTTACGTGAAAAATCACTCGGTTTTATTCAATTATTGCTCTGATGAATTGTTGCATAGTATCTCACGTTATTTGATTCAATTATTGTTACAATATTTTATATTATTAAATCAATAATTGAGATGACAAGTTATTCATATTATTTGCATAATTAACAATGTCTAGAAAGTTCTGTTGAGGAAAGGGGTTTGGTCACCTAATTGCTCGCCAATAGGGAGAAATCCTTATCGGAAAACCCCTCTTTCTTGAGAACGATCTGGTTGTTAATATTGCGGATTATAATAATGATGAATAAATATTTTTAATAATATTGAGAGGATTTTTATGAATTATTTGTTGTAAATTTTTCTTATTATTTGGACCCCCATTTATCTATTTTTCAAAATAATCGGTAGAAAGTTATTCGGTATATATATATATAATAAAGGTGGGGGCCACAGGTGGGGCCCATGTTTTGAAAAATGAAATGTCAGGTAGGGAGATTTAGAAAAATGTCCGGGTGGTTTACTATTTACTTTATATATATATTATAATAAGTTTTATTTTTTATGAAAATAGAATATATTATATTTTATTGAATATTATATTAATAATTGGAAAAAGGGGCGTCTGAGTTATTTTTCTTCCGCTCGTGAATTTTCATCTGATATTCCAATGTGCGTCCGTGATATTTTTTCTAAATAGTATCCTTCCATTCTCCTATAAATAGGATGTAGGGTTTCGGCACAGAAACGCACAGCGGAATATAAAAATTTATAAAGCAATTTTCGAAACCCAACACAGGATCCATGCGAAAAACAATTAATTCAGTGGTTAGAAATTATACCGATTAAAAAAGCTAGAAACGATGCGGTCAAATCTCCAACGCAAATCAAATGAACTGCGTCTCTACGGTATCCACACGAACGCTCCGCGAATCGTCCTACGATCTGCAGAAGAAGGAACCGCGGTATTAGCCACCAAGGATGAGGATTTTGAAACTGTTTTCTCTCTAGTCTCTCTCTAAGAGCGGCTAGGGTTTTAGTTAATGAATAATCCTAAATGGCTGCTACATATCATATATATAGCGATTAAAAAGAATTAATCAAAACCTAATTTAATAAAATCCGCATTATATATATATATATATATATATATATATATATATATATATATATATATATCTTAATTAAGTCTTACTTAATTAATATACCTATATATATAAATTATCCTATTAATTTAAATTCGTAATTTAAATACCATCAATCATATTGACATATTTAAATCTTTACAATTTAAATTAATTCCCTTTTAATTACGTTCTATGTATGTGACCCTATAGGTTATTATTACGTTGGCAATAATTTTAAAATCATATTATAAAATTATAAACAGTGAGCGACATCTAGTAATGCATCACTGCTACCCAAGTAATAATAAAATCGATGATTCAATGCATACTTTCCGTGACCAATGTTTCAATGTAATTTAATCCTTTTAACCTTAATATCCTAGATTAAACTCGAGTCATGGAATGTGTCATACTCTTCATAATTTAATCTGAGTTTTTATTGATCAATGAGTAGACTATATGAAACAAATCATTATTTGAGCATGGCCATGCATTTCATAGTCCTACTCAATCAATAGGCCTATGGATATCACCCCTAATAAATAAGAGGGTTAAATTCCATCTAGATCACTCATATTTCTCACACGATTCATGATGTACCCAATAATCACCTTTATAGTCCACCCTATTAAAGATGACATTTGATGATATCAAAGTACATAAATTCCCGTGTAGAAATATAGTGATTTCAGGTTGGAGGACCATTACATCATTGTCACTATGAGAATTTCTAATGACACTTCGCATAATGCTCCACATATAGAATTCTCATTGTGGGTCTATCCAATACATCGTTCTCTAACATGTACCTATGCATTGACTTAATATCTCATATATTTATGACCAATGAGATTTGGTCATCAGTCAATCCACATACTAGTCTTAATGCATCATTGTTGTCCCATCAACAATGATACTCGACTAGGGACATTTAAGAACAATGATACTAATTGTAATTATATAATCTCATGTTTAAGTCACATACTTGAAACTATATAATTTGTATCACTATTCTAAGGATTTTTATTATGTTAACATTTATATAACGCAGTAAATAAAACCATAATAAAATCATTCATTTATTCAATCAAATATAATATCAAAATGTTAAGCAATTGTATCAAATAATTGGCCTCTAGGGCATAATCTCTAACATAGGATGCTTAGTTTAGAATTGAAAATCACACCAGAATCAGATAATTCTTCTTTTATAATCTTGAGCGTAATTCTTTAGAGTTTAAGAAAGTTTTGAGCGTAGAAAATAGTGAAAGTTTTCTTCAATAATATATCCGCTATACCAGTTGGAATACTCTTCTTTTTAAGGTAATGGATATTATTTTTGTTCAATACTCGTAAGAATAATATTTTCTTCCATACTCTGTAGTATATAAGTAATATTATTTCATTTCAGATTTTGAATTCTACACTCATTTTGTTAAGTTTGGCTTCTATACTCCATGAAATTAGTAGAATATCCTTGAAATTTACGCTTCATTCAGTATTTTTTTCATGGGAATATTATTCTGAACATTCTTGATAAGTTTTAACTTTTTCATGCCGGAGTACTATTCACGGGGTAATATTCTCAAAGTACTATTCACGGGATACTATTATTCACCATTATTATTATTCACGAAGTCTTATTCATGACAAAAATTGATTTCTTTTTGGTCCAAATCATTTTTGATACAATATTATTCTTGAATTTTACTCCACAAAGCAGTATCATGTTGATAATTTGGACATTATTGAATTCTGAATAAATTAAATTATAAATATTTAGAAATTTATCCTTTGCTTTCTTTTAGTTGAATTCTTATATCATTGTCATCGTTCTCATGCTTATTTTGTGATGAAAGTCCTCATTGGCCCGTAGTGCATTGATGGACTGTTGATTGGTATGATTATGACCAGGGATTATTCGGTATAATCATAACCGTAATGTTACAAATGATGTGGTAAAAGTCATCATTGGCCCGTAGTGCATTGATGGACAGTTGTTGGCATGATCATGATCATTGGTGAAAACACGAATATCATTGGCCCGTAGTGCATGGATAATTCGTGGTCGTGATACTAATGAATATCATTGGCCTGTAGTGCAAAGTTGATTCGATGATGTGGTTTATTTATTAAGGTGAGTCTCAGCAAAAAAATTGATGATAAACTTTTTAAATTATAGAAGATAGTAGATATCATGCTCTACTTGACTCTTCTAATGGATTGCGTGTTCTGCTATAGTTAAACTTTATGTTTATTATATTTTATCACTTTAACACTGTTGAAGGCTAACGATAATTTATTCTGCATTATCTTAATCATAATATTTCTTACTGGGCTAGTTGAGCTCACTCTTTGCTTTCATTGTTCTCTTCAGAAAATGAGAATATAGATGAGACTAGTCGGGGAATGGAATGACGGTCCAGATGTTTTCATTAGTAGTCCTCACTATTCTATGAAATAGTGTGATAATAATTGTAATGAGAACTTATTTTAAGTTTTAATACTGTCTAGAAGACAATATTTGTATTAAAACTCACAGCTTATGTTTTGTCGTATTCTACACGACATTTAACAGTTGTATAATTTATGTTTGTATTTGAATTATGTACCATGTATTTGGCGACTCAGAATGAGTGATGTATACCTATTTTGAGGCATCGTAATATATATATATATATATATATATATATATATATATATATATATATATATATATATATATATACACACCCTCCCCCCTACGGCATCACCAAATCCACCCACCATCATATATTAAGAGACGAAGATAGTAGAATTTTATTTATAGTCAGAGGCGAAACCAGGGGGGTCGAGGGGGGCATATGACCCCCCTAGGATGAAGCTTATTGTCGCATGCCGTCTGCCGCCTGCCGAGTGCCGCCTCTCCTTGCTGGTTTCTGCAGAGGACACAAAGCAGCTGCCTTTGTTCAAAAATAAGAGTTCCATTTCTCTCATTGGCATGAACAAGAAGGAGTATCAGAAATGAAACAGAGGATGCAGGAACAACTAACAAGAGCAGCAGCGGCAGCAAAGGGTAGCACATTCTTTGGATGAGTTTTTCACAAACAAAAGAAGGGTGCCAAATGCCTCAGATCCTTTTCACACCGTTAATTCAAGATATATATCTGTTGAAGTTCTTTCAATTAATTGATTTTTTGTTGAAGAAAGCAAGGGAGGAGAGAGAAATTTGAAAAATAAAGAACGAGTTCTTTGCTTTATTTGGTTCTTACATCATGCATTTTGTCAATGATGGGTGAAAGTTGTGTAGTGGTGAGATATCCTCGAGAATTTCACCCTTTGTCTAATCTCATATTTTATGTGTTTCCTTAGGATTTTGTAATTTAAATAGAGTAACTTTATAGCGAATATATATAAATGTAAATTGAATACTAGTAGTACTAGCTCGCACTTTTGGAAATCTTGGCTTCTTAAAATGCCCTTCAACTTTTATAAAATTTCTATTTCATCTTTATTAACTTTATTTATTTTATTACTCAACTTCCAAATTTAGTATTTTACTATTTAAATCTAATAATATAATATAAATTACACACTTGTATCTTGGAGTAATGGGTAACTGGTTCACATATTTGATATTGACATTCCATTGGTCCATTAGCTACTGATTGTAGGAATTAGCAAATACTGATGGTAGGTGTTTTGAGAATTGAGACCTTACTTCAAAAAAATTGAGGTCATTGTTTCCATATGTGTTGCAATCAACCAGTTGGGTCTGATTATTGGTGTTCGAGCCGGTAGCGTGCTGCCTTGTGCATTGGGCCACGATTCTCTGGTCGATATGCATTGGACCGCTAATATACTTTCTATTTTTTTCAATCTAGGTCAAAATCAAACCCAATGACCTTAACTCCGCTCCCACGCCACTGCAACCTACATGTCACTGCTCCGGACCTCCGGTAACCGCCTTCAAATTTTGACCCCCTCAAATTTTGTTCTGATTCCGCCACTGTTTATAGTCAAGATTTATTGCTAAATTTTAGGGTTGAATGACCATTCCTAAAATTTAAGATTGAGAGACGATTTTGTCTTATTTATTATATATAGATATAAAAAAAATTATAATATATATTCCCTACGACTCCTTTTATATCACAAAAGTTTAATAAAGTGGTATTTTAAGTATTAAAGGAGTGGATTCAGATTGTATAATGTATTCCCAAGTTCAAATGATCGGCTTTAAGAATATACAAACACAGATTTTACAGTTAGGTAACATATATGGGTGGAGGAGGAAAATAATACATAAAAGAGATGATGAAAGACCATCTATTTCCGAGGCAGAAGCATTCTGTTACTCAGCTAATATTACTCATTATCCACTCCACTTGCGGCAAATTGCTATCTAAAGGTGACAAATCGCCATTACTGAACAACGGCCTCGGTCTCTTCTTCAGTGCAGCAGCCTGCGAACCCACGCCTATTGGAGAAACTGGACTTCCATTTGATGTCAAACAGCTGTCAACAGAAAAGTCGCCGATTCTAGCAGGCACATTGATAACATTTTTGCTTTCTAGAGATGCTGCAACTTCGGATAGTGAAGGGACTGCCATCACTTGTTGACAGTCGTTCGCAACCTTGATAGCAAGTTCAGAGAGCTCTTCCCTAGCAGCTTCAAGCCCAACAGAAGCCACAGTCTGGACATTGAGAGCTTTACAAGCTTTCTCAAGAATTGACTGCAGGTATTTCCCTTGAGCTTCAATTCTTAGCTGAAGTCGGCGCTGAACCTGGTTTTGTTACAACCATAAGGAATAAGCTTCTTAAAAATCATAAATTAATAAATAGCTCTGAAATTAATAAAAACTTGGACGCTATAGAAAACCAAGATTACTCGAGAGCTCTTACCTCTCAAAGGGGGTATATTGACCACACTTTTGGTTGGAGATGATAGAACTCTACTGAGGTTTTTGTGGTTAACTAACAATCTCAGGGAACCAACCATTGTTAATTCATCGTCAAATTATATTGTGGTCTAAAAGGGTCGTGTCAAAAGGATATTTCTACCTACTAATAAGTTAAAAATAAGAGCAATATGACAAGTATAAAACCCTTATTACGTAAAATGGCAGTATAGTCGATGTTTCAGTGGAGGATCTTGGTTAGCCATTAGGTGCAGAGGAGGTTTTCTTTTTAAAGTTGGGTTTTCCATAGCATCTTTTTTCTTTTTAAAGTTGGGTTTTCCGTAGCATCTAATTTTATAGTTTACACATTTTAAGTGCAAGATAAAACATGAGAAGCCACTCTGGTAGAATCCTTATCATAACTAAAACTGTAAGCACATAGGTATTGGTATATACTAGAACTTTAAAGTTTCACCATCTTTTCTAAAAGTCAAGCCGCTTACTACTTGGTCAAACAAAAGACCAAAAAGTAAATTTTCCCATACAAACCACATAAATTATGAGGTAAAAACATCTTCTGCAGGAAACTGTAGAACCGATTGAAGTGGCTAACGTAAAAAGTGCAAGGTGCTTAATTCGAATGGACACACAAGAAAACTAACCTCCAGTTGGTCATGCAGCCTTCGCTGAACTTCCATCTAAACTTGCAAAGCCTCAGTAACGTGGTAGCCACTGCTCAAAATATGTAAAGTAACTAAAATTATTATTCAAGAAGCTAGATGACCCTTTCTGATAGAAAGTTTAAAAGATATTTATGATACTCATTCAGATCTTGTGCCATCATTCTTGATGATGCTGATGTAGATGAACCTGTGTCCTGACTCTCTGCAATGCAATATGCTGCAATCCCAACTACACATTTGTAATTAATTGATAAGAATTCCATCCAGTGTTACTCATCATGCAAAACATATGAGAATTCCAACAAGTGTTACTCATCATGCAAAATGTCTCGCTTTGGTCTAGCAGAGATTCATTTGCTTACTTTGTACAACCATTTATATCTTTCATCATTGTGTCCAACTCTCCGTAATGCACACACACTCGCACATTCTTTTGTGTGTGCACATACAAGGACCTAATTCAGTTGAGTAACCAGTACACCCCTCTGAAAGATTCTGTGGCCATAGCGTACCAAGAATTGTATTAAAAAGGCTTCCATACATGAATTAGTTCTTGCATTGGGTCCTTTTATATAATTAGACTCAACCAAGTCAATATAACAGGTGTACAAAGCTAGGAACCATAAACAGTGAGGGGATTACCAAGGATCCAGGTTATACGAGATTGGGGCATACCATCTTTAGAATTGTCAGTTAACTCCTTTCAAGATTGCTTCCCCAACCGATATTTCTACAAGAAAGAATACAGAGGAGTTATGCTCTTAAGATTGGATCTATCATATACAATGCAGAGGGAGTTATGCTCTTAAGAATAGAACTATCATATATAAAGCACTACAAGTGCGTGGAGCAACTTTTGCGCACTAAAAGGAGATTGCAAAAATAAAGTACATAATATTATAGTCATAACAAGTATACAAGAATTTTACATTCATTGTTATCTTATTGGTTCTAAAGTTAATTTGTCTGTTTTTTTTTCTTTATATTAATTTCAAATTTTCAAGAATATGTAAATACATGTCTAAACAACAATATATTCTTTCTTTAAGCTATTTTTTTTTACTTATTGTAGTTGAACAACAATGAAAGAAAAATTAAATTAACGGACATAACAAACCTGAAGATGCGACTTCAAATGATATAGGGTGAGGCCTTTTACCCCCATTGTTCTCATAATTGTCTTTGGGGTTGCTTCTGCAATGCAAATCAGGATATTGCAGAACATATTAGCTAACTGATCCAACAAGAATGCTCAAAAATACTAACCATGAGAAAATGTAAAATATAATGCCACCAACAAAGTTTGTTAACCAAAACAGAGTCAGTTTAAAAAAGATTTAAAATATGCTGTAATATCTAAAAAAAGGCTATCTGGAAAGTGCTTTAATCCTTCCAAATATGATTGCAATCCAAAATATTAAAACAGAAAGTTAATATCTCAGATCGGATGTAGGTGTACCCAAATCCTTGCTTGGCAATTTCTTCCAGCACTTCATGTTGGGCAGCCAGGATTCAATAAGGTTTCAATATTAGATAATAAGCAATTAATGTTATTTTCCTTAATCTGATAAATAGATAAGACATTGATTTGAGCAAGGAATTTGACAAAATAAAGTACCATTGTAATACCAAAGAGAAGGGTGGATTACATGCATTATAGTGCGAACGCGAGATCTTGTACAATCTATTATGGTTTGATCCTAAAGTATCCATGCCAATGGGTCAAACTGACCGAAACAAGGCAAGCTTACCATTGTTAAGACTCAGCTAGTCTAATAGACAATTTCAAAGTATGAGTTTAAACTCAAATCATACACATAACCATTGAGCTCAAGCCAAGCCCTAATTATTAATAAACATTTAAACCAATACAAAACCATTATAGTAGATAAACTTGTTGGTTATGCTTCAAACTTATGGTTTTATCAAAGTCCCATATTGTCTATTTTGAAAACTTTCTATTGGTATATTATCACATGTTGGCTTGGGTTTAGTAAGTTGGTTGAGAAAATAAAGATGGGCTCGCGCACATGAGGACGACTGAGGAATTGGGCTAGGCTAAACTTGGTTCTTCGACTTTCGGTCAAAAAACCTTAGTGCGTGTGTGCGCGCGATACGCTCGCGCAAGGGGGTGCCGATCCAGTGGATTGTGCTTCGCGGGTGTTTTTATTTCTTTTCATACTAAGCCTTAATTTAATACCCTAGTCGTTTTACCCCAAACGTTCATTAGCGTAAACCTTAGTACGTGTGTGCACGCGATACGCCCGCGCAGGGGGGTGCCGATCCGGTGGATTGTGCTTCGCGGGTGTTTTTATTTCTTTTCATACTAAGCCTAAATTTAATACCCTAGTCGTTTTACCCCAAACGGTCATTAGCGTAAACCTTATTCAGTTCCTTTTACGACAGTCTTTACTTCCCAACGTAAACAATCTTTATTTCCCAACGTTCATCAACGTTAATTTGTGCCTAAAGTTCTGATGATCCTTCTTATATAAATACTGATTCTGATTCAACACAGACATATACACATACTGTTTCTTTATCTTGTTCATACAATATGTTATTCCATTCTGTAATTCTGGGCAATCCACATAGACAAGTCCAAAGTCTCTTTCTGTGAGTACACACGATCAGAGGCTTCACCGTTGAATCCTGGAGGGTGATCGCCGGCAGCCCATTTGTACCTGTGATTGCTATCAGTGGGGCGAAATCACTTTTTAGGACAGTAGCTACGCTACGCCTCGGTTTCCAGCTAAGTTGTTCCAATTTACTGTTCTGTTTCTCTTGTTAGTACTGCTATATTTCCAACGATCTAAAAAGTGAATTTGGTCCTTAGTGCGTGTGTGCGCGCGATACGCCCGCGCAGGGGGGGCCGATCCAGTGGATTGTGCTTCGCGGGTGTTTTTATTTCTTTTCATACTAAGCCTAAATTTAATACCCTAGTCGTTTTACCCCATACGTTCATTAGCGTAAACCTTAGTGCGTGTGTGTGCGCGATACGCCCGCACAGGGGGGTGCCGATCCGGTGGATTGTGCTTCGCGGGTGTTTTTATTTCTTTTCATACTAAGCCTAAATTTAATACCCTAGTCGTTTTACCCCAAACGGTCATTAGCGTAAACCTTATTCAGTTCCTTTTACGACAGTCTTTACTTCCCAACGTAAACAATCTTTATTTCCCAACGTTCATCAACGTTAATTTGTGTCTAACGTTCTGATGATCCTTCTTATATAAATACTGATTCTGATTCAACACAGACATATACACATACTGTTTCTTTATCTTGTTAATACAATATGTTATTCCATTCTGTAATTCTGGGCAATCCACATAGACAAGTCCAAAGTCTCTTTCTGTGAGTACACACGATCGGAGGCTTCATAGATTGAATCACGGAGGTGATCGCATGGTGACCCATTTGTACCTGTGATTGCTATCAGTGGGGCGAAATCACTTTTTAGGACAGTAGCTACGCTACGCCTCGGTTTCCAGCTAAGTTGTTCCAATTTACTGTTCTGTTTCTCTTGTTAGTACTGCTATATTTCCAACAATCTAAAAAGTGAATTTGGTTATAAACAAGATGATGAAATCTGCCTTGGACTTATCTAAAATTGAACGTTTTGATGGCTCTAATTTTAAGAGATGGTCTGAAGATATATTGTTTTATTTGGAAAACATGAATTTGGAATATGTGTTATATATGGATGCTCTTGCTGTTACTATTAATGATGTTACTCCTGCTGTTATTGAAATTGTTGAAAAGTCTGATTCTGTTAAGTCTGCAAAAGGAGATTATGTTAAGGATAATCGTACATGTCGTAGATATTTGTTGCACTATTTGTCTAATTCGTTGTTTGAGATATATTATCCGTATGAAAGTGCTAAGAAGATTTGGGAAGCTTTAAAATCTAAGTATGATGTTGAAAACTCTGGACTTAAGAAATATGTTGTGGGAAAATTTTTAGATTTTAAGATGCAAGATGGAAAATCAGTTATAGATCAAGTTCATACATACCAAACAATTGTGGGGGAAGTTATTGGGGAAGGAATGAAAATATGTGAGAATTTTCAAGTTGTTGTACTTATCGAAAAATTACCACCCTCGTGAAAAGATTATAAAATGAACCTCAAACATGAAACTAAAGATTTCACTATGCAGGAATTAGTGGCACACATCCATATTGAAGAACAAAACAGGGCTAAAGAAAGGGGAGACGTAGTTCCAAGTCAAATTGTCAAAGCTAATCTCGTAGAACAAAAGCCACAATGGAAGAGCCAAAATTATCGGTCGAAAAACCACAAAGGGAAAAATCAAAAATCAATGGAAAGAAAGGATAATAGGTTCAACAATTCTAATCAAATCCAGAAACCTTTTACTAAAGGTCCTTGCTTCGTATGTGGCAGCAGACCTGGCCATATTGCTATGAAGTGTCACTTTCGCAAGGGGCAAGATAACAAAAATAATACCTCTTAGCCTAAGCCCCAAGCAAACTTAGTTGAATCCGATGATATTATTGTTGTTGTTGTCTCGGAAGTAAATCTAGTTGACAACTTCACGGAATGGGTAGTAGATACTGGGGCCACTAGACACATTTACGCGAATAGAGACGTAATTCTCAACTACGAAAATGTGACTAATGGAGAAAAGGTTTTTATGGGGGATTCTCGAGCCACCAGCGTTGCAGGAAAAGGGAAAGTCTTACTAAAATTAACTTATGGGAAAACAATTGCCCTAGAAGATGTACTTCATGTGCCCGATATTCGTAGAAATCTTGTGTCCGGGTCTTTGTTGAACAAAGCTGGAATTAAGCTTGTGTTTGAGTTTGATAAACTTGTACTTACTCATAATGAGAAATTTGTTGGGAAAGGTTTTTGTAATGGGGGTTTATTTGTACTTGATGCCTCTGCTGAATTGAATAATAAGAATGCTTCTTTTGCTTATATTGTTGAATCTTTGGATATGTGGCATGCTAGATTAGAACATGTGAATGTAGCTTCTATTAAAAAATTGAAACAACTTGAACTTATTCCTAATCTTGCAAATACCGAGTTTAACAAATGTGAAATTTGTGTAGAAGCAAAGCATGCTAAGAAACCTTTTAAAAGTATTGAAAGACAAACTGAACTACTTGAGTTAATTCACAGTGACCTAGCTGATTTTAAAAATACTATGAGTAGATGTGGTAAGAAATATTATATTTCTTTTGTAGATGATATGTCTAGATATACTCGAATTTATCTTCTTTCCTCTAAAGATGAAGCAGAAGAAATGTTTATTAAATATAAAGCGGAAGTTGAAAATCAGTTAGAAAAAAAAACTAAAAGACTTAGATCTGATCGTGGAGGTGAATATGATTCGGGAAGTCTTAAAAAATTTTGTGAACTAAATGGAATTATACATGAAACCTCTCCTCTTTATTCTCCACAGTCTAATGGAGTCGCAGAAAGGAAAAATAAAACACTTAAAGATATGATGAATGCAATGATAATTAGTTCTGGTTTACCTTCTAATATGTGGGGAGAAGCTTGCCTTTCTGCAAATCATATTTTAAATAGAGTTCCACATAAAAAGATAGACTCTACACCATATCATTTATGGAAGAAACATACACCTAATTTGGGGTATCGTAAAGTGTGGAGGTGTCTAGCTAAAGTAGCTATACCAGAATTTAAAAGGAATAAGATCGGACCTAAAACAATGGATTGCATTTTTATTGGATATGCTTCTAATGATTTTTGGTAATTAAAGATGCAACTAATAATTATCAAAATAATTCAATTTTGGAAACAAAAGATGCAGAATTCTTTGAAAATATATTTCCAATGAAAATAAGGGATGAGGGCAATCCCTCTTCTAGTGAACCTCTTAAAAGGAAAAATAAAGAACCTGTACCTGCATCAACTAGAAGTAAAAGGCAACGTTTTGAGAAAACTTTTGGTCCAGATTTTATAATTGTTTTTATAACTGAAGATGACCCTAAAACTTATGAAGAAGCAATGAAATCTATTGATGCAAATTTTTGGAAAGATGCTATTAATAGTGAATTAGAGTCTATTATGTCTAACCATATATGGGAACTAGTTAATTTGTCTAGAGGATGTAAACCTATTGAATGTAAATGAGTGTTTAAAAAGAAGTTAAAAGCTGATGGGTCTATTGATAAATTTAAGGCAAGACTTGTAGCAAAAGGGTTTACTCAAAAGAAAGGTTTTGATTATTTTGACACTTACTCACCAGTAACTAAATTAGCAACTATAAGAATTTTAATTGCTTTGGCTCCTATTCATAAATTGATAATCCACCAAATGGACGTTAAAACTGCTTTTTTGAATGGAGAGTTAAATGAAGAAATTTATATGTGTCAACCTGAAGGGTTTGTTGTTCCAAGTGAAGAACATAAAGTGTGTAGACTTGTAAAATCTTTGTATGGTTTGAAACAAGCGCCAAAACAATGGAATGACAAATTTAATAAAACTCTCTTGTCTAATAATTTTGTGACAAATGAATCTGATAGTTGTGTTTATAGTAGATTCAATGAAAATTGTGGTGTGATTATTTGTTTATATGTGGATGACTTGCTAATATTTGGTACTAATGAGAAAGTTGTGAAAACTACTAAAGATTTTTTATCTTCTAAATTTGACATGAAAGATTTAGGAGAAGCGGATTTTATTCTTGGCATGAAAATAAATCACAATCTCATTATGTGGAAAATATTCTTAAGAAATTTAATTTCTTTAATGATGAGCCATTAGGAACCCCTTATAACTCTAGCGTGCATTTAAAGAAAAATAAAGGGAATGGTATTGCACAAATTGAATATGCTAGAATCATTGGTAGTGTAATGTATTTAATGAACTGTACTCGGCCTGATATAACATATGTCATTAGTAGACTTAGCAGATATACACATAATCCTTCACAAGATCATTGGAATGCATTGTCACGACTAATGAGGTATTTAAAAGGAACAGTTAATGTAGGTGTACATTTCACTGGTCATCCTAGTGTTTTAGAAGGATATTGTGATGCTAATTGGGTATCTGATAATGATGAAACAAACTCCACTAGTGGTTATGTGTTTACTTTAGGTGGAGGAGTTTGTTTTGGAAATCATTAAACAAACTTGTATTGCTAGATCTACTATGGAATCTGAATTTATTGCTTTAGAATTGGCAGGTACAGAAGCAGAGTGGATAAGGAATTTATTGGTTGATATACCATTGTGGTATAAGCCAATTCCTTCTATTTCTTTGCATTGTGATTCTCAAGCAGCTATTGGCAGGGCAATGAACCATGTTTATAATGAAAAACAGAGACATATTCGCTTGAGGCACAATATTGTACGAGGACTGATCAGTAACGGGGTTATTTCCATGGAATTTGTGAGGTCTGAAAAGAACCTAGCGGATCCGCTTACTAAGGGATTGAGTAAAAAAGTAGTCTAAGAAGCATCCAAAGGGATGGGACTATTGCCAATATTTTGAGTAAATAATATGTGATGGAAACCCAACCCATGTGATTGGAGATCCCATGAATTGGGTTCAATGGGTAACAACAAATCATGTAATTATTTAATTAAAGCACTACAATTATTTATATTTCTCCCTATGTGTATGTGGTGGTTACTGACAAATTGTGATAGGATGAATCATTTAGATTCTTAATGAAACTCATAGCCCTAAAGGGTGGTGTATGTCAATATACACTTGATGGATTCACCTATATAAAGGTGGAGGTGTAGGTCGCTTCCTATGAGAGTCTTTGGCAAACTCTCTAGAGCCTTTATGAAAATCTGGAATATGGCGCATGGCCTAGAACGCGCCCAACTGCGGACTTGTGTGGATTCAAGATTTTTAGATATGTGTGCAAGTTCAATTGATTGTATCAGAGATAATGGGTTCAAGAATATAGTTCACCTATAATCTACAATCATGAGCTTGTTCCACTAAGTGTCGATTCAAACCCACAAGGTATCGACGTTATGTATCTAAAATCCATTGTCCTTCTTACTTCCTTTTAATTTTTCTATCTTTGATAATTTTGAATCATGTGGGGGATTGTTGGTTATGCTTCAAACTTATGGTTTTATCAAAGTCCCTTATTGTCTATTTTGAAAACTTTCTATGGGTATATTATCACATGTTGGCTTGGGTTTAGTAAGTTGGTTGAGGAAATAAGGATGGGCTCGCGCACATGAGGACGACTAAGGAATTGGGCTAGGCTAAGCTTGGTTCTTGGACTTTCGGTCAGAAAACCTTAGTGCGTGTATGCGCGCGATACGCCCGCACAGGGGGGTGCCAATCCGGTGGATTGTTCTTCGCGGGGTGCACCCAGGTAGCCCACTGTTTTGGTTAAATCCCTAATTTTTTATTTCTTTTCATACTAAGCCTAAATTTAATACCCTAGTCGTTTTACCCCAAACGTTCATTAGCGTAAACCTTATTCAGTTCCTTTTACGTTACTGATTCCCCAACGTTAACAGTATTTATTTCCCAACGTAAACAATCTTTACTTCCCAACGTAAACAGTCTTTATTTCCCAACGTTCATTTGTGTCTAACGTTCTGATGATCCTTCTTATATAAATACTGATTCTGCTAATTCTGGTTCAACACAGACATACACGCATACTGTTTCTTTATCTTCTTAATACAATCTGTTATTCCATTATGTAATTCTGGACAATCAACATAGACAAGTCCAAAGTCTCTTTCTGTGAGTACACACGATCAGAGGCTTCACCATTGAATCCTGGAGGGTGATCGTCGGCAGCCCATTTGTACCTGTGATTGCTATCGATTAGAAGTGAAATCACTTTTTTTAGACAAGAGCTACGCTACGCCTCGGTTTCCAGCTAAGTTGTTCCAATTTACTGTTCTGTTTCTCTTGTTAATACTGCTATTTTTCCAACAAAACTCATTTGCAGCAAAGTCCAAGGAGTTGTAGTCTGTAGGCTAGGGCATGTTAGGAACTGAACAAGTATGAAGTATTCTACTTATACCCTACACAGTAATATTGATTGTATAGTATTCTTGGTAAGTCACTAGAATTGGTTAGCTAGTTTATATGAGAAACTGCCTGTCATTCAATGCATACATGACCTACATTTTCTTTGAAAACATAAATTTTTATTCACCTCTGCAAGTATGTTATATAATTTAATCACCTAAAATTGCAACATTTTAACAGCACCCCCACTCCATCCTATATTTTGATACTTCCCCTTGATATAGGAGCTTGGAGGCTATGATATGAAGCGTTCGCTCTTAAGAAAAGATTCATTTCTCAACCACATTTCTATGATGAATGGAATATTGAAATCCAAAAAACCTCATATTAGCTGAGGGACCACTGAGGGGAGGGTTAGGTTTCTGTGAGGCTATGCAAACAACATAGTGACCTCTCCCTCTCTCCCTTCCTCTCTCTTTGACAGGAAAATATCAATAACAAGACTGCAAATGTTATTTTCGAATTAACCGAAAAATTGACAGAATCCACATATTACGCTTCCAGTACAATGACAAAGTGTCACAATTGCTCTAATTTGTCTACAAGCAAAACAGATCATGTATGCCAAAAGAGAAATTAACTTGAGTGATTCTAAAGCATAATATTCCCTCTTAATAATTGAATCTTTCGTTAACTATCTTTTCTCATAGTTGAAGCACTTAGTAAAAAACTTCCCCCCTACTAAATTGATCAATTTTGACTTTATGAAGTTAATTTGAGATATTCGAAAATTTCAAATTGTATGAATTTATTCAACTTTTAACAATACAATTATGAAAATTAAAAATTCTAAACTATCTAAAAAGTAATACTAATTAAAGATTTTTATTTTCAAAAGTTAAATGAATCACATTATTTTTTAATTTGAAAATATCTAAAATTGACTTTAAAATATCAAAATTTATCTTATATTTCAGACCAAATGGAGTATATCTTACAAAATTAAAACCCAAACAATTACTCCCTTCGTTACAAAATTAGAAATGCATTTGTAAAACGGCGACTTTTGAGGGAAATTTTAGTTTTCCAAACTTAGCTTTGGCTATAACTTATCTAAAACTAGAAATGTATATCTAATATTATTAGAATGGACAGAGAAATGGAAAATGTATCATTTGAACGGAAAGATTACATAATACAAAACGTTAAGGTAAAAAAATTAAAAAGGAAAATAGTAAGCCAGGAATAATTTACAATATTGTCAAGTTTCTTCTCTTACAACCTGTTTTCATAATCATCATAGCTCGCAATAATAAAAATAAATAAATAAATAAAAATGGAAAGCTAAAATAAGGAAAAGAAATAGACGATAATGATTCACAATCATTTAATTACTATAACCCAGTTAAAAAAATTCCATATCACTAACATAGACATGCATACATTCATAAAACTTATAATTTCAATAATCTAAAGAACAAATTAAAAGAGGGATAAAGGAAAAACAAGTTATGGAGAGAGAATTGAAATACTGACTATCAGGGCCACCTAGCTGGGCGACAGCATCCACAAATCTCTCATGGAGCTCCGCCGTCCACCGGAGCCGGGGCTTAGGATCCGTGGTCAATACCAGGCATGGATCCCCAGCAAAATTCGACCCGTCTAGTGACCCAGGGAACTCGCCGTGGCCGTCCAGCGGAAGCGTATGAATCTCCGAGTACATTTTCTTTTCCCGGAAAATAAATTTCCCAGAGGAGAAGAAGACTAAATTGCAAATCTGACCCTCCTATTTGTCATATTTTTGCTAAACTGTTCCCTAAACTCTTTTTTTTAGCATAACTGTTCCCCATAGATGCGTTAGTCATGCAAAAGTGTCCCTCCAATGTTCGTCAAACTTTTTTTTAGCATAAGTGTTCCTTAGTCATGCAAATGTGTTTCTTCAATTTTTTTCACTTATTAAAAATTGATTTTTTCTCTCATCTCCTCATTTTTTTTATTTTTTTTTTTTAAAATTTGTGTAAAAAGTATATTCTTATTATTCTTTTTAATTGCTTATTTTTATATTATCATTTTGAATTTAATATCTCTAAATTCAAAATTAGTATAAATTAATTAATTTTATACAATATAATTTTAAAATTATAAACCTTACTATTTTTTATTTTATCTAAATGGTACTAATAATAAAGTATGAAAAAAATATAATTAATAAAAATAAAAATAAATACTAGTTTATATAAACCTTACTATTTTTTATTAGTGTCATTTAGATAAAATAAAAAATAGTAAAGTTTATAATTTTGGTAGTTATATTATTTAAAAATAATTAATTTATACTAATTTTGAATTTAAAGATATTTTATATTGAATTCAAAATGTCAATATAAAAATAAATAAATAAAAAGAAGAAGAAGAGTATACTTTTTACATATATTTTAAAAATAAAAAATAAAAAAAATGAGGAGAAAGGAGAGAGAAAATCAAATTTAATAGGTTAAAAAAATAGAGGAACACATTTGCATGATTAATGCATCTACGAGGAACAGTTATGCAAAAAAAAAAAGTCTATGGAACATAGAAGGAACATCTTTGCATGACTAACGCACATATGAGGAACAGTTATGCTAAAAAAAAAATTTAGGGAACAATTTAACAAAAATATAACAAATAGGAGGGTTAGATTTGCAATTTAGAGACTTTAGTGTTTTTTCCTTATTTGAATTTTCTGATTAGAGAGAAGAGAAGAAACAGGGAAAAGAAAAGAGTAAAAATGTGGTTTGTTTTTTTGTTTGTTGTGAACATGAAAATAATATGTACCTTCTTATTAGAGAGAGAGAGGAAAAACAAGACGACGATGTCTTGTTGTTTACTGTCCCCTCTGTCCTTTCTCTCTTTATTTCTCCTACTCTACTTCTTTCTTTAGACCCCTTTCTTTATAATTTGAGTCCTTCTAGGGGGACCGGCGTTTTCCGGCCAAAGGTAGTGATAAAGTAAAATTTTTTTTTTTTTTTTTTGCTTTTGACTACAAAATAATTAATGTGATTTATTGGAGCTTAAATTTTATAAAATATAATGATTTAGGTGTCTTTTTGGATACATCGTAATAAGCGTGGGTTATACGATGCAGATAACCCTATTTTTTACGTGTATCCAAATGACACCTAAATTACTGCATTTTATAAAAATTTCAATTCCAATAAATCACATTAATTATTTTCTAGTCAAAAGCAAAAAAAAAAAAAAAAATCGGCCGGTCACTACCCCGGTTGGAAAACACCAGTCCCCCTAGACTTATGCATATAATTTTTGAGTTCTTCTACGTGGACTGCTTTCTACCAACCGAATTATTGACCGGTCTGAAATTTTATTTTATTTTTAATTTTTTTTTTGTTTTTGACTATTAAATAATTAATGTGATTTATTAGAATTGAAATTTTTATAAAATACAGTGATTTAGGTATCATTTGGATACATGTAAAAAATAGGGTTGCACAGACTGTACAAATATATTTTTTACATATATCCAAATGACACTTAAATCACTGTATTTTGTAAAAATTTCAGTTCCAATAAATTACATTAATCATTTAGTAGTTAAAAGCAAAAAAAAATTTAAAAAAAATAAAAATTCCGACCGATCACTAACCCGGCGTAGACTTATTGATAATTTTACTATTATAGGTATTCTCTTAATTTAAAAAATTAAATACTAGTAAAATATTAATTATAACTTCATAGGGTAAAATGTAAATGTGTCCCCTGAACTTTAGATATTTTTTGGTATTGAGCTCTCTCTTTTTTGTCAACGCAATTGAGCCCCTTTTTATTAGAAAATTTGGATCTAAGGTGCCACATGTGTGTCGTTGACCACGTGGCACCGCTGATGTCAACTTTAATCAAATTAATTCCTAAAAATAAATATGTTCTTTAAATCTCTATATCTGCTGGGATTTAAATAAATTATCTATGTGAACATACATGACCGTCAATCTTAAGATTTGTTTACCAAGTGATTGTTTTCTTGCCGGATTTTGGGGTTCGTCTTCAGCTCGCTAGCAGTGGATCTGATTCTTTAATCTAGTAATTTTATTTAATTTTGTGCTTATTGCTACATCCAAACCTTAGATTAGATTTTGTTTGGCATTCTGTTTTGGTTGCTCTGACTTTGTTGCGGGGTTGTGCCAGAATCTGGGCTAATTAAACAGGCAGTGGCAAAATCAGAATAAAATTTGAGGGCGGTTACCGGAGGTCTGGAGCAGCGACGTGTAGTGGCGAGGGAGCGGAGTTAAGGTCCTTGAATTTAATTTTGACCCAGATTGAAAAAAATGAAAAGTATATTAAGCGGCTAACGATGCAGGCAAGAGAATCGTGGCCTAATACACACTGCAAAGACGCCTTCTTTGTAAGAACACCAATAATCAGACCCAACTTGTTGAATTAGAAGAATCAACAGTTCTTTGTCGCTTAATCAAGTATTTATCTATAATCTAGTATAAATAAAAACATCAATTGCTAATCAATAATTTCATCAATTTAAATATTTCATAATAATTTCATCATTCGTCAATTCTCTTAGGATTTAAGAAAATAGAAATTAAACAATAATTTAATATTACTCCAACAGTAACAATTTTGAAAACAAAATTACTAAAAGATTAATATAGAATCCCAAATTACTAAATTCCCAAATTGAGAGTCTAATTTTCTTTTCTGATATAATCCCAAACTGGAGGTTATTATATATAGAAAGAGAAGCTAGGAAATGAAACAGGAAATTTGGTCTAAGAAATTATCCACCAAAGTTTAACCAATATAAAGAATAACTGAATAAGTAGCCCATGTTACCACACTCGACCACTGAATTAAAAAATAAATAAAAAGGGGAAAATCACAAACCTGTGTTCTTTAGTAGCAAAGCAGCAAGCAGAGGCAGGCAGCCAAAGCAGCAAGCAAAGCAAAGGCAGCCGGCAGAGAGCACTTTGGAGTGGAGGCGGTGGAGGGAGAGGAAGCGGAAGAGGGAAGAGATGAAGAATGAAGAGTTACTGAGTTAGTGAATGAAGTCTGTGAAGAGAGTAAATTTGTGAAGCCCTAATAAAAAAATTATTTTATTTTATTTTTTAATGAAACGACGTCGTTTCATGTTATTATAAAAAAAAAATCAAACCTGTGTTGCAGACTGCAGAGTTGGAGAAGAAGAAGTGAGCTCCTCGCCAGACTGTTTGTGAGCCTCGTGGTGGCACGCCCTCTATTTCCTTTGGACCGCCTCCTCCCAGGGGTCAAATGCCCCCTAGCTAGTTCCGCCTCTATAAGCAGGTCTTCAATGTCTTATATGTAATTTTTGCAAATTAATATACCAACAAATTTAGCAAAAATAACAACAGCAACAGTAACAGTAATAGTAATAAAAATAATAAAACTAATAATAATAACAAATAATTATAATTATAATAATAATCTTCTGCTGGGTGAAATGAATTGATTTGGTATAAATCTTAATCCTTTTGCAAAAGTAAAAGTTAGTCTTTTGTAGCTAAGGTGGTCTCGTGACCAAGATCTCAAATTTGAGATTGAAAATGTTGATGTCAGCGGCCATCAGTGTCATGTGTGTCACGTCATCAGTCAACGCATATGTGGCACCTAGGGGTTTAATTTGCGTTGACCAAAAAAAAAGAACTCAATACTCAAAAATACCTAAAGTCCAAAGGTCACATTTATATTTTACCAAATTAATATATGTACCTATGACACAAACATCTATTAAAAGCATATGTAATTTTTGGTATGTTCCTAAGACATTTTTAAATAAAAATTGATATAATTTATTTTAATTATAAAATAATAAAATATTACTATTTATCACATTTTTAGATAATTTACAAATATTATCATTGTACTAACCAATACAAAGAACTTAAGCCTAAATATGGATTAATAAACTCAACTTTTAATGTTTTTTCACTTTGAGTATTGTCTTCTTAATTTTTTTAATAAGGGGATTAAACTTTTAATTTTTTCCACTTTGAGAATTGTATTCTCAATTTTTTCAATCAGGGGATTAAATTTTTTAATTTTTTTTTCCACTTTGGGGATTGTCTTCTAATTTTTTTTCTAGGATTAAACTTTTAAATTTTTCTGATTAAGTCTAAATTGATAGCAGCGATATGTGACTAAAAAAATACTTATGCGTAATATTGATATTCTAATTTTAAAATTTATTCAGTTATTTTTTTTGTATCAAAAATGATAAATATAAGACCATTATTAATTTTACTTTAAAAATTTGTCATTAATTTACTTGAAAACAAATTAAATTACCACAAGGGTAAAATTATCATTAAATTTACTTTACAAAATTAATAATGGTTTTATATTGACCCTTTTTGGTATAAAAAATTAATTGAATAAATGTTAAAATGAGACTCAATATTACACATAAGTTTTTTTAGTCACGTGTTATTGTCATGTCATCAATTTTCTAACGTAGCACTATCAATTAGATGTAATCATAAAAAATTAAAATTTTAATCCCATAATGAAAAAAATTGAGAAGACAATCCCCAAAGTGGAAAAAATGAAAAGTTTAATCCCTTAATTGAAAAAATTGAGAAGACAATCCCAAAAGTGAAAAAAAATTAAAATTTAATTCCCTAATTAAAAACATTGAGAAGAAAATTCCCGAAATAGAAAAATATTAAAAATTCAATGTATTAATCCATATTAAGAACTTATATCAAAAGGAATCTTACTTGTCATTTTTTTTTATTTCACAAAATTAGTCCATCTTTTAACAATACAAGTATAAAAAGATACTATGTAGTCAAAATTGTTATCATAATTTTATTATCTTATTGTATTTTTAAAATAACATCTTATAATTTTAAAAGTGTACATGAAATTAAAAAAAAAATATTATCAATAACCACAAATTTTGTAAATATGAATGGAAGTATTAGTATCAAGTTGATTCCTAAATTTTCCATGATACTTGCCTCGTATTCTTTTGAATTTTACTTTTATATATCTATCAAGTTGCTTTCTATATTACAAGTGTTCCAGACTTCCAGAATAGTTTTTATATCTCAACTAAGGTTTTTCATCCGATCTGTCATTGAATCGAAAAGAGTGTCAGGATAAATATATCAATGATTTAACTAGTGGTTAAATCATTATTGATCTAGTGACGTTATTAATATAAAATATATATATATTATTAATAATTAATAAAATTTAAAAAATCTCATTTTTTATTAACTAAAACATAATAAAGTTGAGTTACAATATTACTAAAAGTGATTAATTTTAATATTAAAACTTTTTTGGTACAAGAAAAATAAATTTAAAACCGGATCAATATAATTAACAGGTTTTATCGGTTGGACCGATGGTCAATCGAGTCAACTGATTTTTGACCAAATCAATAAAATTGGGTTGAACCGAACTGAAAATCTGATCGATTTCGATTTTTACCGGTTGAACCAGCGGGTCGATCCGGGTTTAATAACATTGTTCTCAAGTTGCAATCAACTATATATCACGCCAGGTAGCATGCATCGATCGTACTTTTGATTTGTTTAGTTAGTTTATGTCATAGGTTGGAGCGGATCCGGCCTGTTACAGTGGAGTTGACATCAACTTTAATGTAGTAAGTGTATATAGTTTTTTATCGTATAGGTTATAGAAAATGTTATATTAGCCGATACAATAAAAAGTTATAGAAATTGTCAATGCAATATTTTCTATAATACATGCAATAAAAAGGTATAAAACTTACTACGATAGATGAAGTTGGTACCAATTTCACCCTAACCGGATTCGATTGGGGCTCATTTTCAACTAATCATGAATCTAAGCAATTTTGAGTTATATTTATATAGGAAAAAGTTGGCTGACTTTTGTTACTCCCTCTGTTCCAAAATTAGAAATTAATATATTTGTAAAATTAATGATCACTTAAAGGACAATTTTATGTTCTCAAATATAGCATATGTGGGCAAGGAAATCGCGCCTTGCTTGTTTAGGGTTTCGTGTTGGCTGAGGAGAAGAGAAATCCACGAAGAATACGGAATTGATTGATTGATTGTAGAGGGGAGAACGACAGGTGGGCACTTACTCCAACTACGCGTGGCAGAACCCCTAGAATTCGGAAACTGTGTTAGGGTTATTGAGATTCCAAGAGCCTTCTTCAGTTCTTCGAGTTGAGAGAGTGTTTGAATCTTGTTAGTGCTTTTAGGTGGAATATCCAAGCCTTAAGCTACCAAAAGAGTCCTCCTCCTTCCTAGAATGGAAGGGGTATTTATAGAGTTCCACGGACTTAAGTTATCACATCTTTGAGCACATGTTCTCAATGAAATTCCAGAAATACCCTTCAGTCATTAAAGTAATGCCCATATTGCCCTGTCCTTCTAGCCAGCAATCCAATCCCTCAATCAATTCCCGAAATGAGCCGCCTCCACGAGTCTTCCGCCTCGGGACCCGTGGAGGCTTCTCCCGGTCTAGCACATTTATTTCTGACTTCTTTGTCTTCATTCAATTAGGTTATGCGAACCCTAATTGTGCATTTAATTTAATTAGGTCATGTGAACCCTAATTTTGCACCTGGGCCCACATTTGCCCCCTGCGCGAGAGTCGCATTTCCAAATAGACGATCGTGCAAGAATACTTCAAGCTTCTGAACGATTTTGCGGGACCTCACTTTACGGATCTTGAAGACAATAGTCCTAATAGAGGGAACCCTTAGGGAACTAAACCCTTGGATTTGTTCCTTTATTTTTCCTGGAAATTGAAAACAAGAAAAATCCTCAAATATCACCAAATAAAATAAATCTTTTTGGTACACAGAATCTTTCCTTTTCATCAAATCAAATAAAATCATAATTTAATCGAGTCATAATTTTATTTTGAAAATAAAATCAAATCTTAATTTTATTTTGTAAATAAAATCAAATATTTCTTTATTTTGAAAATAAAACCAAATATTTCTTTATTTTGGAAACAAATTCTAATCTTTCCTTATTTTGGAAATAAAATCCAATCTTTCTTTATTTTGATATATATATATATATATATATATAAGCTATTTTCGAAAAACTACCCTTTATTGGGAATAACATCAACTTAAATTTTATTATTTTCGAAAAAATAAACTTTTTTACTTATCTTTATTTTGGAGAAGTAAGAAGTCCACATTCGTAATCCATTGTCGCATGCCTTCTGACTGAGTGGGTGCTACTTGCGTGCATATTTCTTAGGATTGTCTCATAATCGCTAGGAGCCAACGAACACACGTGTGTCCATCACTATTGCAGCCACATTAGCAAGTCTCACCATCAAGGACATCCTTGCGCTATCCAGCACCAGGTAATTGTAAACCATTAGGGGTGCAACCTTTATTGGAGTCTTCGTTAGCCAATTTCTCATAATTGTTTCCTCTCTATATTTTTTTTTCCAGGAAATTGTAGACTTTCTTCTGTTTTTCGAGCCCCATCACCAAATCTTGGTTTTTTTTTTCCCTCGGAATTCCTCAAAAAAAAGCTATAATTTTCGCGGTGAAGGAGCATTCGTCCCAAACAGTGGATTAGGAGAGCAACAGGACCTCAAAGGTATGCGTGAGAACAAACCCCTAAGTGGTGGCCGAACCCTATAGGGCGTCAAACCTAAGCACTTTTTTTTTTGAAGGAGACATCCCTTAGGTGGTGGCCGAACCCTATAGGGCGCCGAACCTTAGATTTTTTTTTTATATTAATTTCTTTTTTGAAGGAGACATCCCCTAGGTGGTGGCCGAACCTTATAGGAGCTGAACCCTATAGGGCGCCGAACCCTAGGGGCCGAACCTTAGATTTTTTTTATTTTTTTTTTTGGAAGGAGACAGCCCGCCCCTAGGTGGTGGCCAAACCCTATAGGAGCCGAACCTTATCATTCTTTTTTTTTTTTGAATTTCTCCAAACTTTCTTTTGTCTTCCTAGCCCCAATACCTTGAGTACATCTTGGTTTTTTTTTCTCGGATAATAAAGAAAGATTAATCATTTTTTCTTGACGAAAACGCGAAAGGAGAAAAAAAACTGATATGCTGCATGCGACGAAACCACTCCAGATGACCAAACCCCTAGGGGGCGAACCCTAGGAGGCCGAATCCTAGGGGGCGAACTCTAGGCAGAAATTCATGTTTTGGGCAAAAAAAATTAAGTTCGGGACGACGAGCCTCTACTATTAGGAGCGTCATTTGGAGTTTTGGGGCCTATAATATATCAAACCGACCGTATCGACGAGCCCTTCAAAAGTCATCGCTTTGCCATAACATATGCCATTATAAGTCCAAAAAGGCTCCGAAGGATGGATTTTGGCCTTCCGAAGTTTTTTTCGAAAATTTTTGGGAATTTTTCTTGCATAAATGTACTCCCTCAATCTTTCTGACATTGTTTCTTCTTCTTTTCAAGTGTTTTGAAGCTTAACTCTCGGACGTTCGTTCTTTTTTGCCATGGTGAGTACTTCATGCTCATATACTTTACTTGACATTCTTGATATGCTTTCTCTAGAATTGTTATGATGATCTCCCCCTTGTCTATAGGCCCTTTCTCCTGAATGCTCTGCAGAACTATGGACTACCAAGGAGTCCCCATTCATCACTGATTTGGGAAGAGCTCCCTTCTTTGGTCCTTCTGACCTCTTTTGGGATAGAGTTAGAGACTATGACCGTACAACTTTTCCTCCACCAGAGAAGAAGGCTTGTTTCTGTATGCCCCAGCTTCTGGAGGTTGGGATGACTTCCCTCATGCCGATTGCATTCCCCGCCTATGCATAGAGAAGCAAGAGTACCCCTTCAGTCCCCTTCGCTTCCTATCAGATTCATCTGGTCGCATTCAAGGATGACAGGATTGGACCGACGAGATCCTTGACAACGCTGAATACGTGGAAATACTCAAGAATGCGAGTATCTTTCGTTGTGTTCAACTGTGTAAAGACCTACGAATTCACTAAGACCATAACGCACTTACTGTGTTGATCTCACGATGGTGTTCCTCTACTTGCACATTCGTCACTGCCTGGGGGGAATTCACCCCTACTCTAGAGGATGTTTATGCCCTCTATCAGTAAGTTTTCTTCTTTTATTCCTTTCATTCATTCTCATGTTTCCGAAATATGTATATTTATCCTGAATTACATCTTTTAGCCTTCCTATTGTTGCTTCAAACTCCTGTGGTCCTTCTAGCATGTCCACTAGGGATGACGACTGTGTTGCCTACTTGACGGAGGCCTTCAAGTAATCTTCCCACTTCATCTCCCACTTCAAGGGCGATACGCTTCTTTCGGACTTCGAGAGCTCAAGTCGGCAAAAGAATTCTTGGTTATCCTGGGTGCGTTATTTCTTCCATGATTACAAAACTAACCAGTGGAACAGCTCTGTTCACGACAAGTCTGTTCTTGCCTTCCGTGAAGAAACTTGTCCCTTTCCTCTAGCGGCTTATCTAGTTATGTGGCTGTCCCGTTTCATCTTCCCAGGTCTCCCATGTAGCGGTCCTTCCTTGCGTATGTTCGGATTTGATGACGTTGTTATCTCGAGGCTCGGAGATTCCCTTGCTTCTCTTCCTAGGGACCTTATATCGTCGCTTGAACAAAAACAACCCTTGCCATGAAAAGAATCATTGGGAGGTAATCACTTTCATATTTTATATTTAATTGTCTTTCAAACTGCGCTTTTTTTTTCTTTAACCTTTTCTATAAAATATTTTTTTTTATTTACTCAGGTATGATGTCAATTGCTTCATTCTATGCTCCTTCCTTCAAATCTTTCTTTTCGAGCGCTTTTCGGGCTATTCCGATCTTGAGCATCTTTCTATGAAGAAGAAGAAGTCTCATTCTCCCACCACGCAACATCATTCCTCACATATTACGTTGGATTGATCACCGCTCTAGTCACCGATGATGACGGATTTGCGACATTTCCTTGATGATTATTCATGCTTCACTGCTCGTCCCTATACCATTGTTTCAGGGGGTTGCGGTCATCTACCTCACTTCTACAAGCACAAATTTCGTACCTTCTCCAATCTCAACAGAAATAGCTTGAGTGGCTCCGCAC
This sequence comes from Panax ginseng, assembly GCA_020205605.1. Taxonomy (NCBI): domain Eukaryota; kingdom Viridiplantae; phylum Streptophyta; class Magnoliopsida; order Apiales; family Araliaceae; genus Panax; species Panax ginseng. The sequence goes on along the minus strand of CM035127.1, from coordinate 17,878,490 downwards.
TGTCTTGGTTCGTTTTCCTTCGGTCTACAGAGCTTCCCTATTTTCTTGAGAATAATAGTTTTGGCACTGTACTGTATTCTCCTCACAGGGTCATGAGACAATTCGGATATGACCAGGAACGCCCTTTCGGTCACACCTGTCGGGGGAATTATGAGGATGCTCTTCTCAATTTAGTCTCTACCTCCTCTTTTTTTACATGGGCATTTTTGAGGCTATCAAGTGATCCCTATAGATCCCTTCCTTTTATCATACCAGATGACTCACGGAGCGGGCGATATACTACTAGAGAACGTAATTACTGGCAAGTCAATCTTAAAAGATGGGAGGATGATACCTTGATTTGTTCATTGCTAGTCTCTATTCCCCAACGTCTTCAATGGGGCCTGCTGCTATGCTCTCCTAAGCCCAATGTTCGCTCAGCACTTTGGCTAGTCAGTAGCCGGTTGGCTGAGCGTGACATTTTGATGCCTAAGTCGTCTCCCCCTCAGCAGATCATTCCATCACAGGTTCCCACTACTTCCAGGAGTCTTCCACCACGGGCTCTGTTTCGAGTGTCCTCTCTAGCTCCTCCCCAAGGATCCTCTGATGTCGAGGAGATGAGAGTTACTCGTTCTAAAACGAGAGCAGCTACTACTACTGATTCTGAGATAGCTCCTCTTATTGCTTCTGCCGTGGTTCCAATCAGTCGTCTTCCTATCAGGCTTATCATAAAGCCATTAACAAAACGCCCCCTTGATAATGTTGATCCTAGTATCCCGGCAGTCGAGGATCCGATCAAGAAGCGCCGTAGAAATTTGGTAATTTGTCGTAATATTCCAAGACAACAATAGGTATTATAAGAAAACATTAATTTTGTCAAAAATATATATATATTTTTCGCAAACCAACACTTGAATTTATACTTTTTTTTAAGAAAGATAAAACATTCAAGTATAAGTGAAAGTTTGTCAATTTACTGATAAAAAATTGCTTTTAACGAAAAGCATAACGTTTCACATAGTAAATCTTGCTTTTATCGAAGAAAGCATAACGTTTGCCACTTTTGGAGATAAAGTGTAACTTTCTTGCTTTTGTCGAATAAAGCATAACGTTCTCCACTTTTAAAGTTAAAGTGTAACTTTCAGGTTTGAGGGCTTATACTCAGGTGCCTCAGTCACTTTTGAAGTTGAAAGTGTAACCGAGGGTCATTAGTCGCAGTACTTGATCACTTTTGAAGTTTAAAGTGTAACTTCAGAGGGCTGTGATTTAGGTGCCTCGATTACTTTTGAAGTTGAAAGTATAACTTTTGTGATGCTCTTCTCATGTGTAATATTTCTTTACCCATTTCAAGTTTAATGGGCACGAGACAAAGATCGATCCCACACGAGATATCTTGCAATACCCGCTTTCGGAGATCTCTCGTACCTATCTGAGGCCTTCCCATTTGGGGTAAATTTGGTGGTCGGGGTCCCCTCATAACTTGAGTTCTTGTTTTGAGCACGTGTCTCCTACGAGAATTTGTCGTGGTGGTACCACCATGGTATTGTATTGTCGTTCTGGGTCTTTCGTGGTGCAGATTCAAGCTTTTCTTTAGCCTTGTCTCGGAAGTCGACTAAGGCCTCTAGGGCGGCTGGTCGGCTTTCTTCCTCGACTAAGCTTCGAAGTCTCATTCGAGCCGAAGGTATTTCTATTTCGGCGGGCAAGATAACTTCTTCACCATAAACAAAGGCGTATGGGGTTTCGCCTGTAGGCTTTCTTTTTAAAGTTCGATATACCCATAACGCTATTGGTAGTTGTTCTGCCCATTTCTTCGGATGATCGTCTAGGGTTTTTGATAAGATTTTTATCAAAGTTTTGTTTGTAGCCTCTCTTTTATCATTTTTTTCGGGTAGTAGGGTGATGATTTATAATGTTTCACCCTGTATCTTTCCATCAGATTTTTGATGTCTTTATTGATGAAAGGAGTTCCATTATCCGATAAAATGACCTTCGGAATCCCGAAATGGCAAATGATGTGTTCCTTGATAAAATTTGCCATTGCTGGTCCCGTGGCCTTCTTCAAGGGTACGGCTTCCACCCACTTTGTGTACATCTCAATGGCAGTTAAAATCCATATGTTTCCCTTAGAATTAGGGTGAACAGGACCTATAAGATCCATTCCCCATGTATGAAAGGGCCATGGTGTTGCTAAGGTCATAAATGAACCACATGGGAGCATGTATCAAGTTTCCGTGTATTTGACAAATGTGGCCCTTTTTGACAAATTCTAGACAATCTCCTTCCATCTTTGGCCAATAGTAACCATGATCGATAAGTTGTTTGTACAAATTGGCTCCCCCTTGATGTTCATCCTTGTGCATTTGATAAACCAAATCTTTGGCTTCGCCTAGTTTTAGACACCGTAGGGGCTTGCCATTGTAACCTCTTCTGAACAATTCTCCATTTTGTAAGAAGAATCGTTGTGACTTCCTCTTTATTATAATTGCATCCTTCTTTTCGGTCGGAAGAGTCCCGCTTTGTAAGAAGTCCACATAAGGAATTCGCCAATCCGCTATGTCATCAATGAAAATGCATTCATCCTCCCCAGGGTATTCTTGGCATGAAACACAGTGGCGTTGTAGGGCATCTGCTTCCTTCTTTATTTCAGGCCAATAATACCCTTGGCGTTGTAGCCTACGATACAGGCCTATATCTGCAAATCAGCAGTTCTCTTCATGCACCTGATGCAAGACTTTACTTGCTTCTTGCCTCCCCAAGCATCGTGTCAATACACCATCTGCTTTTTTGTGATACAAGACACCTTTGATGATGTTGTACTTCTGTAGCTCCACAATTGGCATTGCTCGTTCCTTTGTTTGCAATTGATGGGAGATGTCATATCGCCAATCGTCTATCATGTCTTTGGGGAACAAGTCTAGCACCGTGGTTGGGTGGGTTCTCTTCATTACCTTCACATCCAAATCTTCCCCTTGGACATAGACTCGAGATATTCTTCATTCTTTAGTGCATCAGGTTGTTTATTTTGTCCTCTTAGCACATATTCAATCACCACCTTCTTGTAAGCTTCCATCACCTTTTGTGCTACAGTTCAATACGGCGCCAAGATAGGTTCTTTCACTCCGAATTGGCCTCTTATCTGCTGCACTATAAGGTTTGAATCTCCCTTTACTTTAAGATATTTGGCTCCCAATTCTTGAGCATCCAACAATCCTAGTATGAACGCCTCGTATTCTGCTTCATTATTTGTGCAAGGGAAGTCCAATTTGTATGACAAGGATATTTCATTTCCTTCTTTGGTGGTCAACACCACTCCTGCTCCGCCTTTACCTTCTACAGATGATCCATCAAAAGCCAAACTCCACCATTTTGGGTCCTCATCCATCAAGTCGATTGATTCTACTTCTCCACCCGGAAGATCCTCAGAAGGGGGCTCATATTCTCCATTTGGAAATTGAGCTAGCAGGTCTGCCAAGGCTTGACATCGGATTGCCTTTGGTGTTACACACTTGATGTCGTATTCTGAAAGAATCATCATCCATCTGGCAGGTCTTCCTACTAATGGTGGCCTAGTCAATAGGTATCTGATCGGATCAGTTTTTGTTGCAATTTTTTACTTCGATATATTTAGAAAATAATGCCGCATTTTTCAGCAAGAATGAACACCAACGCTAGGCAATGCCTCTCCACTTGTGAATACGGTTTTCGGTCCTCCGATTATCCGGCTAATGTAATACATGGTTTCTCTTCTCCATCCACCTCTTGCGTGATCAATCCTCCTATAGACTTCTTGGTAGATGTGATATACAAGTATGTGACATTCTCTCTCGTGGCACTACCATCGTTTCATATTTGAAGACAAAATTCTTTTACCTTCTCAGGGCTGTTGTTGGTCTTGCCCCAGATCCCATTGTGCCTTTCCTTTTAGCAATTTGCCAAAAGGTTTTGTGACTTCGACTAATGCTGGCATGAATCTTCTCATGTACGAGACCTTCCCTAGAAAGCTCTTCAACTGCTTTTGCGTCTTTGATGGGGGCATCTCTGTAACTGCTTTCGCCTTGCTTGGGTCCACTTCTAAACCTCTGTTGTGTACCAAGAAGCCCAAGAATTTTCCAGCCGTCATTCCAAAGGCGCACTTCTTCGGATTCATCCTCAACTTGTACCTTCGGCATCGCTCAAACACTTTCCTTAAGTCCTCCACATGAGTTGTCGCCTTCTTGGATTTCACTACTACGTCGTCCACATAGTCTTCCACTATATCATGAATCATGTCATGAAATATAGCATGCATTACCCTCTGATAAGTTGCCCCCGCATTCTTCAATCCGAATGGCATTAAGTAGAAATTCCCAAACGGGGTACGAAAGGCTGTCAACTCTGCATCTTCTATAGACATCTTTATCTGATTGTAACCAACAAACCCGTCCATGAATGACATCATCTCATGATTAGCCGTTGCATCTACCAAAGTGTCTATGTTGGGTAATGGGTACATGTTCTTCGGGCATGCCTTGTTCAAGTCTCTGAAATCGACACATATTCGTAGCTGTTCATTTGATTTCTTTACCGGTACGATGCTGGAAAGCCATGTTGGATGTTGAATCAGCTTGATGAACCCTACTTCCAGTAACTTTTTGATTTCTTCCTTTATTTGTGTTTCAACTTCGGGTGCATAGTTGTGAGGTGCTTGCTTCACTGGCTTCATTCCCGGGCTTATATATAGATTGTGCTCCACAAGATCTTTGTCAATTCCGGGCATCTCGTCGTAATTCCAAGCAAAGATGTCCCTATACTCTCGCAATAGTTGTATGAGCTCCTCTTTACGGTTAGCCTCAAGCTCCTTGTTGACATAAGTCGGGTCTTGGCGTTCCTCCATACATTGCCAAATCAACTTCTTCTAATTCATTTTGTTGAGGTTTTGGCCTATCCTCAAAGCATTACGAGGTGGTTCTACCTTACATTGTACAACTTCTTCTTCTTCATTATTCTTTGGAGTGGGGACACCTCCCCGAGCCGTTGGGTTTGCACGCTTCTTTGGGCTCTTCCCCCTTACACTGTCACAATTGAAACACCACATTTTCGTCGGGTTTAACAACCCTCTCCCATTTTTCCTTTTGGCCATCCTCAGACTGTGCTATCCGCTTAACATTTATTATATTTCTGGCATCTTCAGGATCTGCTGGCCTTTTCTTCTCTTCTCTTCTTTCCTTCTCCAAGTCTACCACTACTGGCTTTATATTTTTGGAACATTCTCCATGTTCCGAGGTCTTCTTCTTCACTTTTTCTTTTGGTACAAACTTATCTTCCTGCACTTCCTTCCAGCTTGCTAGTCTTAGGGAATCAGGCCTCGCGATTTGGTTCTCTCCCTCTTCAGTGACATCATCGAAGAAAGTTGCTTCGGTGATGTGTGCCTCCTCTGGTCCAAAGGGATTCCGAGTTGCTGGTACCTTCACTTCTCTCCCTTTCCAGATAGCTTTTAGGCATTGATGAAAAACTGAGGTTACCACCCCATAGTCATTTTGCCAAGCCCTTCCCAGCAAGACATGGTATGCTGCATCCACCTCTGCAACATGGAACATTACAGGCCCTCGAATTTTTCCAACTTGCATGTCTACCTTGATGTGTCTCAGGGTTCTTGTGCTCTGGTTGGCGAATCCTGTAATGTTTGTTTGTTCCTTCACAATCTTCTTCTCTGGCAGAGCCTAACTGGTTTGAACATGGTGTAGGGCATAATATTTCTGATGCTCCATTGTCAATGAATGCTCTCCGCACTTCGATGCCATTGATTCATCTCACATCACATACTGGCGATGCATTGTGCGGGTATCTTATCTCTCTATCGACTTTAGAAAGATATCTTATTTGCTTCTTCCTCCATCGTCTTCACAAATCCTTTGCTTATGGCCATGCAAGTCTCCACGTGTCTCGGCGACCTTAATGATTGCCCTGGTTGCCTCAATCCTTGCTTCATCAGCCAACCCTATCGATCGAAAAATTTACGAATTTGGCCCCATTCATCAACGCCACACTGCAGGCACTGGGTCACACTCCTCCTTTTCTTCCACTATCATCTCCACTTACGGGATTGTGTTATGGATAACGGTGTTACATGTTTCTTTCCCTTGTGATTTGGCGGTGGCTTGTCATGAACAACGCTTTCCTTTCGATTCAATCTCCCCATTTGCCAGCTTCTCGTGGAATATCCTACGAAGGCTATAGCAATCCATAGTTGAGTGTCCCGCGTATTGGTGGAATACACAGAAGTCTGGCCTTCTCTTCATCTCTTTCGTCTTTGCAAATCTAGGCCTTGGGGTTTCACCACCCCATGTTCAATCCATTGCTCGTATAGACCCTGAATGTTTTTTCACGCATGTGATAGCCCGGGAATGACTTTCTTGCATATTTATCTCCGGGCCTTCTTTTGCTTGATCAAAATTTTTTCATGCTTCTCCCTCTTGCCCCCTTGTGGTTTTGGTGAGAGTCGACTAAAGCCACGATTCTTTCATCCTCTTGCCCTCCGTATGCAAGTCAGCCGTCGCATGGCTAGGGGTACGTGTCATGATTCTTCCCAAGTCTTGTGCGAAAAGTCGAGAGAGGTCATGAAGGAATCACAAGCCTTGGTAATGAGGTGGGGCTTGAAGGAATCTAAGGCACCATTGTTGCAAATCTTGACGAGTTCTTTTCTTCAATCGGCTCGCACACTTCTATGCGGGCCCTGAACTTGTCAGCGTAATCGATAGCTCCTCATTCTAAACCTGTTTGAACCGCATGAGTTCTCAATGGTTACTGTTTACGCACATAGAAAAATTTCTTAAAAATTGTAATTTTAGGTCATCCCAATCATGGGTGACCCAATTCTTCTCCAAATTGTAGTACCAATGAAGGCCTTATCCAGTCAAAGTTTTGTTGAATTCCCGCATCAACAAGTTGTGGTTGTTCACTTCATCATATCCCAACCACGGAGACATCGACTCTACAAACCTGGCAATATGTTCCCTGACATTTCCTTTCTCCTCGTTGTATTTTGGAAATTGCGGGGGATGCTCAATAAACCCTATCGGGTAAGGTTGCGTCCGAATGTGTGCCGGGTAAGGCAGAGTAAAGTCCAACTTCGAGAGTCGAGATGTCTGCCTACGAAGTTGATTGATCACATCGATCAAATCATCCTTCGTCACATACTGGCTCGTGGCGTGAACTCTCTGGGGTGTTGTGATATACTGCTGTATCGGCGGTATGTATGGTAGAGAGATTGGTTGATGCACACTTGCATCATGCAAAGTTAACCTTGAGTGGCGATTCTTTGGCTCACTTTCATTTGGACATTTCACGGAATGGTTAGCATTTGCACTGTGAAATTGATGGGAGAAGCGGTTGGGATGATGTTTGTGCGAGGTTGGCTTGCTTCCGACCTAAGTTGTGTACGTCGCCTTTGTCTTTGAGCCTCAAGTTGATTATTGGAACCGATTGACTTTTCCGTCGAGGCGGTACAATAATCTGGTTCTCTTTGTTATTCTTTGCCATTGTTGTTGTCTTCCACTCCTACTATTCCCCTGCGAACTTCGGGGAACATGGCCTTAAAAGTGGGAATCTGCATCAAGCTCTTTGGCGGAAATTCCCATCTCCTCTTGTTTCCTTTGCATTTTCGGCATCATGGCCATCATCATCCTTGCCCTTCTCGTGCTTCCTTCAATGCCTTGAGCATCTCGGTTACAGACAACATTCGTCGGTCTCCACTGCATCCTCGCCTTGCCTTCCCTACGTTGGTTTGTTGTTGATTCGCCATATGTGGTGATGTCGAACTCCCTTCCGAAGCGTCTTCAATAAGTGGTTGGTCAAAATCCAGGTTTGCGCCTTGGAAAACTTGAGTTACTTGTCTTGGAACTGGATCCGGTGACGTAATGCTATTTGTTGGTGAAACAGCTCCTCATGTAATTCCCCCACTTCGAGTTGTGGGCATACCCTTCACGAATTCTACACCTCCCCAGTAGAGTCGCCAAATAAATGTGGGCAAGAAAATCGCGCCTTGCTTGTTTAGGGTTTCGTGTTGGCTGAGGAGGAGAGAAATCCACGAAGAATACGGAATTGATTGATTGATTGTAGAGGGGAGAACGACAGGTGGGCACTTACTCCAACGACGCGTGGCAGAACCCCTAGAATCCGAAAATCGTGTTAGGGTTATTGAGATTCCAAGAGCCTTCTTCAGTTCTTCGAGTTGAGAGAGTGTTCGAATCTTGTTAGTGCTTTTAGGTGGAATATCCAAGCCTTAAGCTACCAAAAGAGTCCTCCTCCTTCCTAGAATGGAAGGGGTATTTATAGAGTTCCCTGGACTTAAGTTATCACATGCTAGGCACATGTTCTCAATAAAATTCCAGAAATACCCTTCAGTCATTAAAGTAATGCCCATATTGCCCTGTCCTTCTAGCCACCAATCCAATCCCTCAATCAATTCCCGAAATGAGCCGCCTCCACGAGTCTTCCGCCTCGGGACCCGTGGAGGCTTCTCCCGATCTAGCACATTTATTTCTGACTTCTCTGTCTTTATTCAATTAGGTTATGCGAACCCTAATTTGCGCATTTAATGAGGTCGTGGAACCCTAATTGTGCATTTAATTTAATTAGGTCATGTGAACCCTAATTTTGCACCTGGGCCCACATCATCAATATTAATTAGTTAGGAGTTCGGTTGTGGTGGTGTGATATTAAAAATAATAGTAAAAAAGTAATGGCAAATTAAGAATATCATATTACTTTATAGTCTTAAAATAAAAATGTATCTCTAATTTTAGAACGGACTAAAAGTATATCTTACTTTTGGAACAAATAGGAGTATATAATTGCAATTCATTATGTTATGTTATGTAGCATGACTTATTTCGATAAGATTGTTCAAATAAATGGTCTCGATTCTTGAATATAGTGTTGGGTATAGATCCCCACCCATTAAAAGAATCTAAGTTTGAATTAAATTCAGGGGAGCTTACTAATTAGTAAAAGTGTTATTGGAATCCAAGTTGAAAAATGATTTACTTGTTAAATTGGTTGGTAACTAAGACAAGGAGATATTGTGATCCCTAATTTGATTAAGAGAATAAATTGTTTCTAATCCATAATAGGAATGGATTAGAAATAGTACTACTATAAATATGGTTATGATGGTCTTAATTTACGCATGAGAGAAGCTTGGTAGCAAGAAGGTATCAAAAGAGTAAATTGAGAGGATTACAGTTTCTTGTTCGTAGGTATCCGCCGTCATCTCCGTTCAATTGAAAGGTTGAAGACTTTATTGCTTGAGGTGTTTTTAGGTGGTGGAGTTAATTAGGTTTCTCAGCCTAATTAAAGGCAAATTTGTATTCTCTAAATTTATTGTGCAACCTTAAGTTTTAGGGCATAAACTTAGGAGGATTATTTGTAAGCCCATTATTAGTAATATAGTGGAGATTCGGAGTTTGACTCGTGGTTTTTACCTTATAATTTTAGAGGATTTTCCACATAAATTTGGTGTCTTGCTTGTGGATGGTTATTTGTTATTTTTTCATTTTCATAATTGGTTTTATTGATTTCATATTTAATTGCACAAAGACGGGAAAGTAATTCCTGGGATTCAAATTATTTTTAGGCGTACTTTTCCCAACAGTTGTATCAAAGCTTGGTTATTTTTGTGGTTTTCTTGTGCGAATTAAATATAGGTAACCTTTTAGGTAAGGAGGTGATCCAACATTCTTAATGAGCTAGTCTACACATGATTGATTGGGGATGGATCGTATAATTCTGCTACAAATGGGTCACATAAAACGAGAGTGCAGATTTTTAAAGAATGAGCAGTGTAAGGAAAAATATGAGGATAAAGATTTGATTCATGTGTATTTATCTGACATTGATCATGTAGCTATTATTTGTGATGATAAATCCAAGTGTCATGTTAATGATTGGATTATTGATTCGGGTTCTTTGTTTCATGCTACTTCGCGTGGAGAGATATTCATATCCTACACTAGTGGTGATTTTAGCTATGTACGGATGAAAAACGGAAGTGCATGAAAGCTTATAGGCATTGGAGATATTTGTTTGGAGACTAACAGTGGTTGCAGGATGATGTTGAAAGAAGTCAGACAAGTTCTGGATATTCGTCTTAATTTGATCTCTTCTGGTAAGCTTGATAATTAAGAATGGTTATAAAAGTTATTTTGGTGAAGGTCAGTGGAAGCTCATCAAAGGGTCTCTAGTGGTGACTAGAGATAAGAAGGTATACACTCTTTACACGATGCGGGCGCATGTGAGAGGTGTTGAAGATGGGAGAGTTAGGCGGAAAAATGTTTGGTACAAAGTCGTGCGAGATGGGAGAAAAGCCATGAGAGCCACAAGAGGAAAGCTCTTCGCTTTAAATGGGTACCAAAAATGAAGAAGAAAAGTGATAGCTCGCAGCTAGGGTACACAGCGGTTGTTAATGAATTTGGCAAGCAAAAAACTGTAAAGTTTGAGTTAGATCCTTCCATTGAGAAAAACCATACAGATGAGAAAGCCAGACATGAAGACAGTTGACAATTCCAAGAAGTTTGAGTTGAGCCAAGATTTCGTTGGAATTAACTCCGAGTAAGGAGTTGTGGTTGGTGATCCCTCCTCTCATGGGTTCGGAGGGAGAGATTGTTAGGTATAGGTCATCACCCATGAAAGGAATACAAGTTGGAATTAAATTAAGGGGAGCTTACTAATTAGTAAAAGTGCTTTTGGAATCTAAGTTGAAAAAGGATTTACTTGTTAGATTGGTTGGTGATCAAGACAAGGAGATGTGATCTCTAATTTGATTAGGAGAATAAATTGAGAGGATTACAGTTTGTTGTTCATAGGTATCCGTCGTCATCTCCGTTCAATTGAAAGCTTGAAAACTTTATTGCTTGTGGTGTTTTTGGGTGGTTGAGTTAATTAGGTTTCTCAGTCTAATTAAAGCTAAGTAAATTTTTATTCTCTAAATTTATTGTGCAATCTCAAGTTTTAGGGCATAAACTTGAGAGGATTATTGTAAGTCCATTATTAGTGATATAGTGGAGATTCGGAGTTTGGCCCGATGTTTTTACCTCTTAATTTTAGAGGATTTTCCATATATATTTGATGTCTTGTTTGTGGATTGTTATTTGTTATTTTCGTTCTCGTAATTGATTTTGTTGATTTCATATTTAATTGCACAAAGACGAAAAAGTAATTCCTAGGATTGAGATTATATTTAGGTATACTTTTCTCAACAGTGGTATCAAAAGCTTGATTATTTTTGTGGTTTTCTTATGTGAATTAAATAGAGGTAAGTTATAAGGAGGTGATCTAACATGTTTATTGGACCAGTCTATACAAGATTGATGTTGGATGGATCGTACAATCTCACTACATATATATCTATTTTATGTAGTATATCTTTATCGTTTTGAGAATTCAAAAGAGTTACAAGTCTTAACACTTAGACTAGATTTATATATATGCAAAACCATTGCAATGAAACAATGTTCACCACCACCTCTCGGACTGCCGCGGTTAGCGCTGGCATGGGTGTCTCTGATTCCATTTCTCCGGCTCGCCAACAAGTTATCTTCCCAAAACTGCAGAGTCACACTTATCGCTGTCAAACCCAAAGTTTCAGCCTAGTCCAACCTCATCAATTCCTTCTTTACCACCCACCCACGGTTTAGGGTTTAGGGTCTAAGGGTTTAGTCTAGATTTCCAAATCCTTACATATACAAGCTACAATTCCACCTCAAATGATCCTTTCTTCAACCAATTTAAAGCCGCAAATAGCTCCATCCATCTCCTTTACCCTCTCTTATCCTCTTCCTCTCCATCTCTTTCTGCCATTTTCTCAGACTAAACCATTACCACTAATATTAGTCACATAGCTGATGATCTCGGCATCCCCAATTATATTTCTCATGTTAAAATTCTCATTGAAGACAGCTGCTGCTTTCAAAATTAAGTGGATATATTTATCCGGGACTGGTAAGAGTGTATAAATAGCTGCAGAACTTCTAAACTTAATTTTCTTCCAATTTACATTTGGTTTGTAGCCTCTAATTAAGTAATTAACTTAAATTTCATAAACAAACTTTCCGTTTGAATTTGTTAGCGAAAAATGCACGAGTAAAAACATATATGTTTGATACATGCATGCGTGTATCTCACAAAACAAGTTTCCTAAAAAACACCAAGCCTTTTAAATAGTTATGCTCTTTAAGGGAATTATGCTATTTAAGACTTATACTCTTGATCTTTTGTGTATATATATGCATGTATATATATTAACTAAACTTGGTAGAAGTAGAAAATAAATTTACCAGTAACCAGAATAGTAGCTATACAATTACAAGAGACCGAATACATTTATTGTATACTTAATCGTCACTATTCTTTAAAAACTTGGAGCCAGATTGAAAATTGAAAATGACTAAAATGCAAAAATATTTCTTTTATTTGTATATTTGTGATATTTTAGAAAACTTATCCCACAATGTATGTACAATTTTTAACCCAAAATTATTTCTTTCAAAGTATAATTACTGTGCAAAATTGATCCAAATGAGATAGTTTTGTCTACTAATTAATTGTACCTTGAGGAATGGTTCGACTAATACTTAGATTAATGGATGAAAAATCAAATTTCAACTTACAACAAATGACAAATTCATTAGCGCGGAGCATAGAGTTCTGGCAAACCATGTTGGTCCAAGAGTATCGGTAGCATGCCTATTTTACACAAGTGTCAAACCAACCTCAAAGAGTATATTTCAACCCATAAATCAATCAATGTCACAATAAATTAATAAAACTCACAAACAAATCTCATGTAAAGGAGAAAACACACTACGTACACATAAAGGAAGAAAGATCGAACCTACACATAAAGAAAGAAATAAATTTACTTAAATGAAAATCGAACCTGAAACTTAAAAATCATATAGTACCTCAGTTTCAATTGTTAGGTTAACATCTCATCGCCTAATTAACTTATGTAGATGTGAGAGTTCTTGTGTTTGTTTTGTGATTCATAGTTTGTTACTATGGAATGTAAAAAAAATTATTTGAATGGTGCATTGAAATTATCATACCTTTTGGGTCACTCATAAGATCGAATGCTTGTAATGTTACAACCAATTTCAGTTCAATCCTATTACGATTCCATTTGAGTCGCTGATCAGATCGAACACACATTATATTTGTATATACTGTAATCAAATCCATCTTTGAAGCCAACTTCGTCTTCTTCATCTTACAAGAGTGACTCATCAGTTCATAACTAAGAAAAAATAGCGATGAAAATGATCCAGAGTTCAGTTGAACAGTATTTTACTTGGATTCTACTTGATTTTTTTTTTTGAGACTCAGATTTGAATAAAATTTTGTAATTTTTACGCAGCTTTGAATTCGTGTCGTTTTATTATACTCGAATTCGACTCGCGAATATTTGAGACATACGCGAATTAGAACCGAGTCATTTTATATTATGCTGATATATATAAAATTAACTCAGTCAATAATTGAAATTTGAACACTTCAAATTAGATCTCTAGCCTTGTAAAATAAAATAATGAAATGATATTATAAATAATTAATGAACTACTTCTAATTCTAAAAGTATATGGTAAATTTAATTATTAAATAATATATATTAAATAAATCGAGTATTGTATACGAATAAATATCAACGAACTTGTATCGAGTATGTATCATTAAACTAAGAAAAAATCAATACTCTAAATAAGCAAACAGTAATTCGACTCGTATAAGTGTGATTCAGGTATCAAAATGGATTTAAATTTAACTCATTTAAGTATCGAATTTGAATTTTACTTTAATTTTTTTCTCGAATTGGATTGCAAATCACAAAAATTCATTTTCAACCCAAGAAAAGAGAAAGATGATGATTCTTCATTTTGGGATAGAGATATGCAGATTTGAAATTTGGGGGTGGGGGTGGTTTAATTTTTATTTTTTATCTAATTATTGTATTACGCTCATGTTACACATGTGATATGTCCATGGTAGATTGATGTCCAAAATTCGGAAGTGGTTAGCATGAAGTTTATTTTTGAGTAAGGAGTGTTTGTTTAGAAATTTGAATAAATTTGAATCTGAATAATTTGAATCGGTCGGTCGTTTGTTTTAGTGCGAATAATTTGAATCGGTAAGATGGACGAAATTTGAATGACTATATCGGATATATTTTTAATTTGAATGGCTGGATGAAGTAAAAAAAAATAAAAATTAAAAAAAAATATTAACTATTATATTAAGTAATATTAAATAAATTTACAACAATTTTGAATTCTTTCAGATGGATAAAATAATAAAATTTTATTATTCAGATATGTCAATTATCAAACAGCTTTTTTCATTCAGATTCAGATTCAGATTCAGCTCATTCAGATTCAGATTCAGTTTTTATCAAACACCATGGTCAATTGGCCAATAGAGTGCTGACACGCATGCGAGGCTCTATATGTATAGAATTCTATTGGTCAATTGACCAACTTACCCAAAAATAAATTTTATGCTAACCGGATCCCCAAAATCCTAACGTTCCGTCACTTTTTCTTAACATAAACGTTAATAGTGTCCTCTTATTTTTATTTGTACAAATTGGAGGGTGAGTTATGCCAAAAATATAATTTACGTAAGAGGTTTGTAAAAAAGGTAAACTGGAGGATTATTTTTACATTTTAATCCTCTGTTTTTTGTAATTCATGAGTTATTTGTTAAAACATGAGGTACACTACTATCTAATTTTTTATTTTCATTTTTTTTAAAAGTCACCAATTTAGGTTTATTTATTCTTCTATTTTTAAAATTTTAAAAACCATTTTACAAGAAAGCCTTTGAAATACATTTGAACTTTCTTACTTATGAACACATATTCTTCATTTTCTTTTATTATTTATTCATTATATACTCTTTCTTTTCTAATTCTCTTCTTGAAGGGCCAATGACATACCCAATTCTAATTTCTACTCCAATCTTTTTAAATACGGACTATAAGTTGGATTCTTTTTGTTTTCAAAAATAATTAATTGATGTGCCCATTTGTAACAAAGTTTCACATATATTGTGGATTAAATTTTAAATAGGACCCTAAACTTTAACCCTAGAATCGATTCACACCCTAAATTTTATTTTGAATTAAATACAGTTTAGTTTCAATACAATTTGCACTTTTTGCACTAAAGTTTAGGGTGCAAATTATTTTGAAGTGGAAAGTACAGAGGGTGCAAATTATTTTAAAACTCAAAATTTAAGGTGCATTAATTTAATTCAAAATAAAAATTAAGATCCAAATAAATTTTAGGATTAAAGTTTAAGATACAAATTGGAGTTTAGTCTATTTTATTGGGAAAACTAATTATTTGACCACTGTAGTTGACAAGTTTTATTTATTATATCACTGTATTTTTATTTTTTTAAATTACCCCATTAAACTAATTATAAATTTACAATTTGGAGTTAAATTGAATTTTTTTCCTTTGTGCCTTTTTAAACATAAAAGGAGAAGTTATTATTAATAAATAAAATTTTTCTCTATTTATTATTTTGAAATAGTAAGGGTTGTTTTGATTAATGTGGTTAGTTATGGGTAAAATGTAAATATTTCAAATAAGCAAGTGGTTATAAAATATTCATTGTTTGTCGTGGAATATTCGTTTGGTCGTGGAATATTCTTCTTTGTCGGGGAATATTAAATGCGACAGCCTTGATCTTTGTGGGCCCATATGTGAAAGCGATTGGATGAAGAAAGCGACAAAAATAAGTTGTTTATAAATAATGGCGTTGTTATTACAGATTATCTTTGTTGAAATACTCGGTGGTTAAAAAACACAATGTAGCGCGGTATTGCACCAATTATTGATTCTTACGTGAAGGCTTTACTCGATAATTATTACGATAATTCTTATTCGATATTTTATTTTATTGATTGATAATTTCTTTGCGTTGATATTTTATATTATTGTTGTTTTGATAATTGTCTTCTACGGTATTTTCCATTATCGAGACAATAATTCATATTATCTGAATAATATTATTAGATAACATTATTGGCAATGTCTAGAAAGTTACATCTAAGGAGAGGTTTGGTCACCTAATTGCTTGGCGCCGATGAGGAGAAATCCTTATTGGAAAGCCCCCTCTTTCTAGGAGAGCGGTTGGTTGTCGATATTGTGATTACGTAATATTATTTGTGAATAATTAATTATTGATTTATATGATGAGGAAAATATTGATTTTATGTGGATATAGATGGAGAAATTTTTTAATGTGACAATTGTTGAAAATTAATATTTTATCTTTTACGATAAAATAATTCATTTAAATATATTATTATATTTTAATAATATAATAATGGTGATATTTTTACAATGAATGTGGGATATATGAGTATATGAGGAGGAAGAGTATTTTTGTTGCATTAAATGATTAACACATGTTTTGTGTGTCGGTGGACCCCATTTCTTATTTGAAATTTGATTATAGCTTGTAAAATGCTTAGTTTGTGGATTTGGTCAATTTACATTTGGAATTTGGAAAAACTTTCTTTGCAAAGTTGTAGATAATGAAATTTTCTATGGAAAGGACATGAGGTTTTGAATTTTTACGATAAAGGGCTATTTATTATGAATTATTGAAGTTCGAAGTTCGAAATAATTGATTTTTGGAAGTTTTAATTATTTTTAAAAAAAAAGCGTTTTTTCATATTTTGGTGGGCTACTTTGTTGTTAGTATGCATTTGAATTGAATTCTTGGGTGGTGGGCGTAGGAATTTTTATATATATATATTAATATTTTATTAAATTTTACGCTTTGGTGTTAAGCATTTTTTCTATAAATAGGGTCTTGGGTTAGAATTGAAAATCACACGAAGCTGAAATCTTCTCTCTCTTTCTCTCTCGATATATTGAGCGTATTCTTGTGAGTATTTTGATACTTTGAGTGTTGTTATCTGGTGCAAGTTTCCTTCACCACTATATTCGATATTCGACCCGGAAATCTTATTCTTTTCGAGGTAAGGGATGTTATTTTCTTCTTAAATGATATTATTTTCTTTCAATATCATTATCTTAGAAATATTGGTTTTGAACTTTTTATCAAATTTTGAACTTTTTTGTCGGGGTTCTTATTCACGTATCGACCTTTATTCACGTATCTGACACTTATTCACGAATCGACGACTTTATTCACAAAAAAAATAAATTTTTTTGTTTTTTGTCCAAAATATCTATTATGGATACTAGCTTTGATTGTATCCATGTTTTGATCATTCTTGAATTTTACTCCTTATGATTATTTATGAGGTATTTTTGGACATGGAATATTTGAAATCTGAATCCTTAATATTTATTCTTTTGTTTTCTTTGGATTCGTTTTCTTTAAAATATTTTTCATCATCCTCGGGTCTAAATGATGATATTCTTGAATATCTTTGGCATGTAGTGCAAAGATGAATGATTTTCGATGAATATCTTTGGCGTAGTGCAAAGATGAGCAGCAGTGTTTAGATGAACATGACCCGGTGATGAATATCTTTGGCTGTAGTGCAAAGATGAATATTTGATTCGGATATATATTGATTGATGTTACTGAGGGATAAAAAATATCGACGATGAACTTTTAAATTCATATATAGAAGATAGTAGATTTCATTCTCTACTTAACTCTTAATGAATTATTATTTTCATTGCGAATATTGATTTAAACTTGGTTGTCTATTGTATTTTATTAGATTTTTCCTGTTGAAGACTAACGATAATTTGTTACTATGTTATCTTAGTCATAATATTCTTCTTGGGCTAGTTGAGCTCACCACTTTTCTTTTTGTTCCATTTTTTCTTCTCGGGAGGCGAGAATGTAGCGAGTCTTAGTAGGGGTATGGAATGAAGGTTCTAGGAAGTTGTTTTAGTAGTCCTCACCATTTTTGTAAAATAATGTATCAATAATTGTAATGAGGACTTATTTGGGTATGGATATTGTCTAGATGGCAATATTTGTATTTAAACTCACATTTTTTATGTTGTATTAATAAAGTTGTAGTTGTTTACGTACCATATTATTGGCGACTCAAAATGGGTGTTGTATACCTATTTTGGGGGCGTCGCGGTTAATATCGAGCTTAGGGATATGATCTCTGGCGGAGATCGGGGAATAGAACTAGGAGGGAGGCGAGTAAATCCTTAGCTAGTGTGTCTACTAAGCTTATTTGTTGGTCGGTCGTAATATAGGGATATTATGTGATATGTTAATTTGTTAAATTAACCCTTGTTTTATAAGCGATGTATTTGAGAATGTCATTTGAGAATGTTATGATGGAGTAAATGAGGCCAGTGGAGACACCTTTGCTCACTGATGAGGAGAAGCGTGCAGCAGTGGCAATGTTCCTCTGTAAACAACACCTTGAAGCGAGCGATGAGCGATGAGATGTTTAGAAGCTTTTTTGCGGTTCATGCAAAAACCAGACGAAGGAGATTCTGTTCAAAAAATATAGGAAGAAACAATAGCGCGCACAATTTAGTCACTGACCAAAGCGATTCAAAAGTTGGGACCACGAAGTGCAGGGAAGCGGATCCGATTAAAGCGGAGGCGTGGGTCAAACAAATTACCAAGATATTCGATGTCTTGGGATGCGGAGAACGAAAGTTCCATTCGCCACTTTTATGTTAAAGTAATGAGGCGATTCTTGGTGGGAATACGTGAAGCGTACCCATCCGGTAGCGCTTTCGGCATGTCTTGGGAGACATTTGAAGCTATTCAATGACAAATACTTTCACGAAAGTGTTCGTCATATGAAGGAGGTAGAGTTTATTAGATTGGAACAAAACAACATGGCGGTGTGTCGGATCTGAGGCGAAGTTAGCGGAGTTATCGAGGTTTGCACCTCATTTGGTGGAGAATGAGGAGCAGCGTATGGCGGATGTTTACGAGAGGTTTGAAACCGGCATCGTCGATATCTCATTTCTCATAAATTTTCTCTCTATTGAGATGTTGTCAATAGGGCTCAATTATTAAGCGAGATACTTGAGTACGGTCGTAGAGGGACCACACCGAGGGATCATCCGGTGGTGGCGGTCATCGAACAACGATAACCGGTGGAGAAAGAAGAATACGGACAAGAAGCGGCAACCACTCTGGTGGTAATCATAGCCATGAGAATAGAAGAAGCGAGTCGGGGAGATTTTAAAAAAGGAGATTCAACAATGACAATGTGAAGGCGTCGGCACTGGCAATGACAAGCTGGTTCAAGGAGGAGAGCGACCACGGGTCGTATCTTTATAAATCACGGAAAGAAGGACATATCGATCAAGCGCCTAGCAGTTCAAGGTATGTTATAATTGTGGAAAGGAAGGACATATCGCTCGAGATTATGCGGTAGCGAAACCAAGTCAATGGGGATGGTGACTCGAAAAACATCCCGAGAAAAGTCAAAGTCAGCGGTTCTGGAAGGCGTTTTGTCGTGGTATTTGGTCAAAATCGAGAGAACCCAAGCGAGGTGATCACGGGTAAGCTAATCATAAATTCTTGTGAAGTTTATACCTTACTGAATACGGGGTGCTACCCATTCATTTATCTCTCTACTTGTGCTCAGCGTTTAAATTTGACTCAGGAGAAATTAGACTTTGATTTATCTGTGGAAACTCAGTTAGGAGAAACTTTCATCACATCCTTTGTTTATAAATCTTGTTTGATCAAGTTGGCACCATCACATTACATTGACCTTATCTCTTTAAAGATACTTGCTTTTGATGTGATTTTAGGGATTGATTGGTTAACTACTCATCATACCAAAATTGATTGTTTTTCGTAAGGTTGTTAGTTTTCATATTCCTAAACAACTTTGTTGTTGAATTCAAACAACTAAACCATTAAAATCAATCCTTTGTTATATCAAGCCATAAAGCCATTCGTTTATTAAAAAGCGGATGTCAAGCTTTCTTAGCCCATGTTATGGATTTGAATAAAGACACGTCGATTTGAATAATATTCTGTTGTTAGTAACTTTCACGGCGTATTTCTGAAGAACTTCGGTCTACCCCGGAGCGTGAAGTTGAATTCTTTATTGATCTTGAACTGGTACAAAGCCCATTTCTAAAACCCCATATCGAATGGCTCTATTGAACTTGAGGAGTTAAAGGTCCAACTACGAGGAGTTATTGGACATCGGTTTTATTAGATCTAGTACATCTCCTTGGGGTGCTCTGTTTTTATTTGTAAAGAAGAAAAGGCGGGAGTATGCGACTTTGTATTGACTATCGGGGAATTGAACCATGTCACCATCGAGAATAGGTATCCATTACCTCGTATTGATGACTTGTTTGACCGATTCTGAGAAGCACAATTCTTTTCAAAAATCGATCTTAGATTCTGGATATCATCAATTTGAAGATTAGGCGAGGATATTCAAAAAAAGGCGCCTTGAGAACTTCGATGCGGGCATTATGAATTCTTAGTCATGTCTTTTGGATTGACTAATGCTCCTATGACTTTCATGGATATGATGAGCCAAGTATTGAGGATTATTTGGATCGATTCGTTGTTGTCTTTATTGATGACATCCTCATATATTCCAAAAGTCGTGAAGATCATGAGCACCATTTGAAATTTGGTACTCAAAAGGCCCGTGAAAACAAGCTTTATGCTAAGTTGAAGAAATGTGAGTTACGGCTTGAGGAAGTAGCATTCCTTGGGCGCGTGGTGTCAAAACATGGAGTATCTCATTGACGGTGAAGATTGAAGCAATACAAAGTTGGGAACAGCAAGAAGGCGGTGGCCAGAAATACGTAGCTTTACGGGCTTATTTGGTTATTATCGGAGATTCGTGGAAGGATTTTCTCGAATCGCTACCCGATTAACTTTCGGTGACTCGGAAGGATACAAAATTAAGTATGGGCGAAGAATGCGAGAAGAGTTTCAAGAGCTTAAGAGGAGACTCATTTATTTTTTGTTTTGACAATACCATCTGGTTCGGATGGATTTGTTATCTCTGATGATGCTTGGGCAAAGGGTTAGGATGTGTTCTCATGCAGCGTGGGAAAGTCATAGCCTATGCCTCGCGACAACTTAAAGAATATGAGAGGAATTATCCTACTCATGTGATCTAGAGTTAGCGGCGTGATCGTTTTATTGTTAAAGATCTGGAGGCACTTATCTATATGGGGAGAAAGTGGAGATATATTAGGACCATAAAAGCCTCAAATATTTCTTCACCAAAAAGAACTCAACATCGACGGCAGCGGCGTTGGCTCGATTTATTGAAAGACTACGACCATACCATTGATACCCATCGGAAAAGCGAGCGTGGCCAGAAGCGCATTGAGTAGAAGATCATATCTGCGAGGAGCGAGTGCGATGTTGTCAACACAAAGGCCCATTTGTGTGATTTACAAAAGATGAAGATAGAATTCAAGACTCGGGGACCCATGCAATGATGTCAAGTATCGTATAGAACCAACTTTAATCGAAAAAGTTAAAGTTGCTCAAGTCATGAGACCGGGTGATCGTATGAAGAAGAAAGTACAAGAAGGTGTTATTCGAGGCGAGAATCGATGAAGAAGGAATACTTGAGTCCACTCCGGACTTTGTGTTCTAACGATTACGATTTGAAAGTACAAGATCATGATGGAGGCACACAATACACCATTTGCAATCCATCTGGAAGTACCAAAATGTATCGTGATCTTGACATATTTTGGTGGAATAATATGAAGAGAGAGATTGCAAAGTTTATCTCGATGTGTTTAACTTGTCAGCGTGTAAAGGCGGAGCATCAAGTGCCCTAAGGGTCCATTGCAACCACTTGAGATTAGAAATGGAAGTGGGAACATATTACCATGGATTTCGATTACGGGTCTTCCACGGTTTCTCAAGGCATAAATGTTATTTGGGTTATTGTTGATAGATTAACCAAGTCTGCTCATTTCTTGCCGTCTGACGGAGACTTATTCCTTGAGCGTCTTGCTCGTATGTATGTAAATGAGATTGTGAGATTGCATGGCATGCGGTATCCATAGTTTGGATCGTGACCCAAGATTCACTTCAAGATTTTGGGTTAGCTTGCAAAAAGCTATGAGCGCAGTTCTGATTTAGTTGGCATACCATCCTCAAGCAGACGGACAATCGGAGAGGACTATTCAAACTCTTGAAGATCTATTAAGACTCTGTGTCCTAGACTTCAAAGGGAGTTGGGATAAGTATTTACCATTGGTGGAATTCTCCTACAACAACGAGTTATCGAGGCAAGTATAGGTGTGGCTCCATTGAAGCATTGTATGGGCGAAAGTGTAAGCTCTCCGATATGTTGGGATGAGGTGGGTGAAGCAACATTGTTGGGACGAGTTGATGCGTATGACTACGGAAAAGATCAAATGATTGACAAGCGTATACAAAGCGGCACAGGATCGACAAAAGAGTTATGCGGATCTTCATCGAAAGGGCGTGGAATTTAGTATTGGGGATCATGTATTGTTTGTGTGTTGCTCCATGGAAGGAGTTACAAGATTTGGGGAAAAGAGAAAGCTCGATCCACGATTTATTGGTCCATTTGATTCTTGATCGAAGTAGGAAATGTAGCCTATAGACTCGCGTTACCTCAAGTATGTCTCGTGTTCATATAATTTTTTCATATATCGTGCTAGCCGTAAATATGTGAAAGACCCGAACCACGTTATTGAGTTAGAAGCCGGACGAGATAGTAGAAGACTTAACGTCTGAGAGGTACTGTCAAGATCTTGGATAGGAAGGAGCATATCCTACGCGCAAAAGGTCATACCACAAGTTAAAGTTTTGTGGAGGAACCATCTTTATTGAGGAAATGACTTGGGAGTTGGAAAGCGGAAATGAAAGCGAGGTATCCTCACCTTTTGAAAAACACCAGTACGTCGTCAATTTCGAGGATGAAATTTCATAAGGAGAGGGAGGTTGTAAGACCCCAACTTATTATAAATAAAATTGAATTTCCTCTATTTATTATTTTGAAATAGTAAGGGTTGATTTGATTAATGTGGTTAGTTATGGGTAAAATCATAAATATTTTAAATAAGCAAGTGGTTATAAAATATTCATTGTTGTCGTGGAATATTCGTTTGGTCGTGGAATATTCTTCTTTGTCGGGGAATATTAAATGCAATGGTAGCGATCTTATGTGGGCCCCATGCGGAAAGCGATTGGATGAAGAAAGCGACAAAAATAAGTTGTTTATAAATAATGGCGTTGTTATTCAGATTATCTTGTTGAAATACTAAATTGGTTAAAACACGATGTCTAGCACGGTATTGCGGTATTGCACGATTATTGATTCTTACGTGAAAGGCTTTACTCGATAATTATTACGATAATTCTTATTCGATATTTTATTTTATTGATTGATAATTCTTTGCGTTGATATTTTATATTCTTTGTTGTTTTAATAATTGTCTACTACGATATTTTCCATTATCAGACAATAATTCATATTATCTGAATAATATTATTAGATAACATTATTGGCGATGTCTAGAAAGTTACATCTAAGGAGAGGTTTGGTCACCTAATTGCTTGGCGCCCGATGAGGAGAAATCCTTATTGGAAAGCCCCCCTCTTTCACAGGGAGCACTGGTTGTCGATATTGTGATTACGTAATATTATTTGTGAATAATTAATTATTGATTTATATGATGAGGAAAATATTGATTTTATGTGGATATAGATGGAGAAAATTTTTAATGTGACAATTGTTGAAAATTAATATTTTATCTTTTACGATAAAATAATTCATTTAAATATATTATTATATTTTAATAATATAATAATGGTGATATTTTACAATGAATGTGGGATATATGAGTATATGAGGAGGAAGAGTATTTTTGTTGCATTAAATGATTAAAACATGTTTTTTGTGTCGGTGGACCCCATTTCTTGGTTGAAATTTGATTATAGCTTGTAAAATCGCTTGGTTTGTGGATTTTGGTCAATTTACATTTGGAATTTGGAAAAACTTTCTTACGCAAAGTTGTAGATAATGAAATTTCTATGAAAAAGACATGAGGTTTGAATTTTTACGATAAAAGGGCTATTTATTATGAATTATTGAAGTTACGAAGTTAAAATAATTGATTTTGGAAGTTTTAAATATTTTTTATTAAAGAAAAGCGTTTTTTGTCATTTTTGGTGGGCTCATTTGTTGTTGTAAAAATTTGAATTCAGATCTTAGAAAAGTGGCTTAGTGAATTTATATATAATATATTAATATTTTATTAAATTTTACGCTTTGGTGTTCTAAGCATTTTTCTATAAATAGGGTCTTGGGTTAGAATTGAAAATCACACGAAGCTGAAATCTTCTCTCTCTTTCTCTCTCGATATATTGAGGCGTATTCTTGTGAGTATTTTGATACTTTGAGTGTTGTTATCTGGTGCAAGTTCCTTGACCACTATATTGATATTCATTCGGAAATCTTATTCTTTCGAGGTAAGGGATGTTATTTTCTTCTTAAATGATATTATTTTCTTCAATATCATTATCTTTAGAAATATTGGTTTGAACTTTTTATCAAATTTGAACTTTTTTTTGTGTGGGGTTCTTATTCACGTATCGACCTTTATTCACGTATCTGACCTTATTCACGAATCGACACTTATTCACAGAAAAAATTAAATTTTTGTTTTTTAAGTCCAAAATATCTATTATGGATACTAGCTTTGATTGTATCCATGTTTTGATCATTCTTGAATTTTACTCCACTATGATTATTTATGAGGTATTTTTGGACATGGAATAATTTGAAATCTGAATCCTTAATATTTATTCTTTTGTTTTCTTTGGATTCGTTTTCTTTAAAATATATTTTCATCATCCTCGGTCCTAAATGATGATATTCTTTGAATATCTTTGGCATGTAGTGCAAAGATGAATGATTTTCGATGAATATCTTTGGCCGTAGTGCAAAGATGAGCAGTGTTTAGATGAACATGACCCGGTGATGAATATCTTTGCTTTTGTATGCAAAGATGAATATTTAATTCGAGATATATATTGATTGATGTTACGGGGATAAAATATCGACGATGAACTTTTAAATTCATATATAGAAGATAGTAGATTCATTCTCTACTTAACTCTTCTAATGAATTATTATTTTCATTGCGAATATTGATTTAAAAGCTGGTTGTCTATTGTATTCTATTAGATTTTTCCTGTTGAAGACTAACGATAATTTGTTCTATGTTATCTTAGTCATAATATTCTTTCTCTTGGGCTAGTTGAGCTCACCCTTTTCCTTTTTGTTCCATTTTTTTTCTTCTCGGGAGGCGAGAATGTAGCGAGTCTTAGTCGGGGTATGGAATGAAGGTTCTAGGAAGTTGTTTTAGTAGTCCTCACCATTTTGTAAAATATTGTATCAATAATTGTAATGAGGACTTATTTGGGTATGAATATTGTCTAGATGACAATATTTGTATTTAAACTCACGATTTTTTTTTATGTTGTATTAATAAAGTTGTAGTTGTTTTACGTACCATGTTATTTGTGACTCAAAATGGGTGTTGTATACCTATTTTGATTTTTTAATTTTTACTTTTAAGTTTTATATTTTTTTTTTTTGCCACGTGTAATATTTTAAATTTTTGTATCTTTTTTTCCAGAGCCACGTAGATAAAATTTTAACGTATGTCTAATTTTTTTAACGGGGTGACCCAAATTGAAAATAATAATTAGTTTACTGAGATAATTTAAAAAATTAAAATTTTGATAGTGTAATCAATAAAACTTGCTAACTACAATGGCTAATTCATTAGTTTTGCCCTATTTTATTATAACATAAATCTTTCACGTGTTTATATTCAACTCATCGCATGCATATGCGATTGAATAAGTACAACTATTAGCTAGAAACATAGTAAAAATAGAGAATTGATATTTTCACAAGTCTACGTACACCTCCATGCTTTAGCCCAACTGCTTCTGGAACACGTAGTTCATTGTCCTTTGGTATATTGCACCAGCGTTCAGCAGCCTGAAGGTCATCTTCCTGTAAGTATATATCGCTCGATGTGTAATAAAAGTCGTCTTCGGGATATCCTCCTTATGCATCAAAATCGGGTTGTATCGCGAAAAGGCGTCCATAAAATTCAACAATGCATACCTTGCATCAATCAACTAGTTAATATGTGGAAGTGGGTAAAAGTCTTTTGGGCACGCCTTGTTCAAATCAGTATAATCGATACATATCCTCTACTTACTATTTTGCTTCCGAACCAACACTACATTTTCCAGCCACTTTGGATAGTAAATATCAAATATGAAATCGGCCGCTAACAACTTGGCCACCTCATCATCAATAATCTTCTGCCTCTTCGAGGTAAAGATTTTCTTCTTTTGCAGGATTGGTTTCCTGGCAAGGTCTACATTTAATCCATGCACATCAACGGACTCATCAATACCCGACATATTACTAGGCACCTATGCGAAGATGTCTGCATACACCCGAAGCAAATCGATCAATCTTGTCTGAAAGGGCTCCTGCAACCCTGATCCAATCTGAATAGTCTTATCCTTCTTCCCTAGGACCAGCTCGATATCTTCTGTCTCTTCAGCTAGCAAAGCAAGGGATTATGTACTTCCTACGGTAAATGGTTCCACCTTAATTGTCATGGATTGCCTTTTCTTACTGACTCCGACCCCAAATGAAATCACCGAATTCATGTAGCACCTCCGAGCCATATCCAAATCTCATTTGACCTCGCCAACCACGTTTGGAGTAGGGAATTTTAACTTAAAATAGGGAATGGATGTCATTGTCTGTAATGTTATCAATGTCGGTCAACCCAAACTGACATTATACGATGAATCCACATACACCACAAGAAAGTTGACAATGACTTCCACCTGCTGAGGAATCGTCCCGAAGATGACTGACAACTCAATATTTTATGCTACCCGAACCGGATCATTACTAAACCCATATAATGGAGGTTCCTGCTCGACCTCCATCTTTTTACCTTCCAAATCTAACCTCTGATATGCATGTGCATACAATATATCGACAGAAGAGCCATTATCGATCATGATATGCTTCATGTCCATCGATCTGACCTGTGTAGTGATAGCCAAAGCCCCTTTATGTGCCTCAATGAGTTCTGATGGGTAATCCTCATCGGTGAAAGAAATTACTGTGATAGGGTACAATCGATCCCTCCAGGTAAGTTGTTCAGATACTGTTAGAACCGAATCCAACACCCCACGCCACTTTTTTCCAATTATCTTTCCAATCGATCCACCTGTTATCACGTCCACCACTTGGCGGGCAGCCTGGGTTTGATCAAGTTGTTATTATGGCTGAGGGGCTGGGTCCTGGTTGCTGTTGTTCTGCCTTGTTCCCGTACCCACTCGCCCCGCAACATATTGAACCTGCAGCTCCCCATTATGAACATTCTTCTCAATCAGATTCTTTAAATTTTTACACACTTTGGTGGAATGTCCTGCTGCCTAGTGATAATCACAATATTTATTTTGGTTCCCCCTCTCCGGACGAGTGTTAGTCGGACACGATTCAAAGTATGGCTTATTCCTTATCTGTTCTAGTATAGTTGCCCGATCTGTGTTTAGTAGGGTGAACACCTTGTTGACTCCTTGGTTTGGGAAGGGCGACCGACCTCCTCTCGAACCCCCATTATTATAATTCTTCTTCTGATTGTCTGACCTATTATTACAACTTGGGATGATTACTCCTTTCTTGATCCTTTGGCTTTTCCATCGTGTTCGGCTTCAGACTCCCCATGACTTTTTTGATTGTGATTAAGCCCCCTGCTCTGTCATATGCTTCCACCAAGTCCTTCGGGGCATTGAACATGATATCCTTGACTAGATTCCTTGATTTCACCACATCCAATCCCGTGGTGAAGAACCCGAAGGCCCTAGGACCATTTAAGTCCGTCACATGTCATACTGCCTCCCATAATCTCTTCATATACTGAATGAGGGTCTCATTAGAGTATTGTCGTATCTGAACCAATGATAATGTCGGCTTACTCTCCTCTAATTGCTTTTAAAGCGACCATGGAACCTATCACATAGCTCCTTCCGCGACGAAATTGAATTCGGAACCAATGATGTCATCCATTGTCTTGCCTCTTTCCTTAGGGCCGTGATGAACATCTGGCACTTAGCCATATCAGAGTAATCATAATACTTTAGCAGTCGGCCATATGCCCGACTGTGGTCATACAGGTCCCCAATACCATCATAACTCTCCATATATGGGGCCTTCTTATTCGGGTCGACCCGAACCCGGTCGATCTCAGGAGAAAACGGCAACGTCGGATCAATCAAAGCCTCTTTCTCCTGATTGGCGACTACAAGCCTTAGCTCCAATTCTGCAAGCCTTAGCTCCAACTCTGCTAGCCTTCGGGCTAGCGCTCAGTCTCATTCCTCCGGGGGGAAGACTCTTGCCTATCCCGATCTCTGGGCTCTAGAGAGGCTACCCAACTTTTCTGTTCGGACCTTCCTTTGCCTAATTCGTTGCTTCCTTCACGTGAGCGGTTTCTGTGCCTGCTCCTTTCTTGAGAGCGACTTCTGTGTCTGCTCCTCTCCCGAAAGCGGCTCCTTCGCCTGCTCCTTTCCCCATTCAACAATGCCAACTGCACATCCCATTCCTTTCGTTGAAAATGAAGGGCTTCAGCAGCATCTTGATTCTTATGTACCTTATATGCAAAGAACAACTGCCTGATGTCTTGACTACCTCGCCTGGAGTCCTGATCCTCCTAGGTACGTGTTCAGGATGGGATATCCTAGACACAATCGTTGGGACCCGACTCCTTCTTTGCTGTTGAGAACAATCGATGTTTGACATCGACCGTCTGAGTATTCTTTGGGCCTACCGAATGACTGCAAGGCTGAGCCTGTCCAAGATATTTTTGGATAACCCTTATCTGTCCTTGACCGAACCCTTAGGTTGAGATGATGGGTTTGCAGTTGACTTTCCATGTGCAGAAACTATCTTGCTTGTCGCCATTACTTCTAATCAAATTTTTGAGTGATTGAAAAATACCTAGCACTAAACAACCCCTCATTCTAGCGCCAATATTGACGCTAAGATTCATCCACGCACTTCAATCACCAATAGCGCGTCCAATCCTGCACAGAAACAAAGTCACACAAGGAAATTAACTTGATAGCCTAAGCCGCTAGGAGATAGCTACGGTGTGAGAATAAGTATTGCAGAATAAGGTTTACCAATGAGGTATTAAGTTTTAGTGCTGAAAAATGATGAGATATTATGTGTGTGCCCGAGAACAAGGGTATAGCCTTGTATTTATAGTGATCACACATTCTCTTACATGTCATTCCCCGTATGGAAATAGAATTCCTCATTAGGTCTTATTCTTTAATGAGATTAAACTGAGTTTCCTTAAAGAAAGGAAGTCGGTCGATTCTATCTTGACTATTTTCTTAGTAGTTGAAAATTAAATATAGTTACGAATAATCTTAGATTCTTTAAAATTCTCTCATTTCCAAATATGTAGCTAGGTTCCTCCGTGGGGAGACTTCCTCCACGTGAACTATGAACCATCGAATCCACCGGACCCAAATAATCATGCCCCAACAAGAAGTATATAAATTTGATAGTTCTATAAACTTTTTCTCACTTGAATAGTAAATAGGTTCACCCTCATGTGAGCAAGTATATTGTGGAATTAACACTTTCACTTGTGTAAATATCAATTCTAATTAATATCGCTACATCACCAATACTTTGTATTAGGATTACTGTTTGTCTATATTAAGGTACGTACATGAAATGGGAGATGCTTTATAACACAGATGATTTGATCATACATATATAATGAAGGTGTTGTTTTTTTAATTTCTATTTATTTTTTGGTAATTGATATTTTTATATGAATTTTTGATATTTCTATATGGTTTTCTTTCGAGTGAATATACAGTAGGTCCCGCCTTCATATAAAAAAGAATCATGTAGAAATAGTGCTCTCCTATTTTTTTTGCACTTTAATTTTTTATTTGTTTATTTTAATATTTTAATTATTAATTTTTATTTTTAAATTTTCAGTTTTTTTTATATTTTTAAAATTTCATTGTTCCTATCATGCCCCAAGTTACTTCCGTCATTTTTTAACCAAAAAAATCAAGTCCCTTTTTTAGTACTTATACCAATCAAAGGGTGAGTTATGTCAAAAAATAATAATTTGAGGAAGGGATTTGTAAAAAAGTACAAACTGGAGGAGTGGTTTTGCATTTCAGTTAAAAACAGAGGTCAGGAAAACGAAATATTGCGAAAGGGCTAGAATTCATATTTGTCATCATCTCTTTCCTAAAACCCTCCTTCAACCCAGAGTTTACTACTACCCACTTGTAACAACAAAAATCAAATCAGGATGAGCTTCATAACAAAAATGGCCTCTCGTACTTTTTCTCCTAAAACCCTCTCTCTTGTCATGCGAATCCCAAAATCTAAAGGTACTTTTTCTCACTCTCTGTAAATATACACAAACTCGCTTATTCTCACATACCATGTGCATTTCTAACTATTGAATTATTTTTCTAGTGAGTTCTTGTGAATCCTTCCCTTATTCAGCTCCGGCCTTTTATTCAACACACATTGTTGGCGATACCCCAATTCTTGTAATTTACTCTCTCGGTGTGTATATATTTATATTATATGTGCAGCTTTTGTAATTCAACTAAAGATATTATCTTTCTGATTTTTAGGTTAGAGATTTTATACATTCCGCATTGTATGATCCAAATCATGGTTATTTCTCTCAAAAATCAAGTTCGGTTGGAGTGCTTGGGCAAAGCATCAAGTTCAATAAGCTCCAAGGTATCAAAATTTCTACTCTTTCTATGCAGTTTTGACGAGGAATACAAATTAGGGTTAATTATATGAAAGTTAAGGTACAATTTGGTTAGAGTATCTGAATCCCAAGTGCAACAATCCAAAACATATTATCTTGAAATGGGTACGAGTTAATTGAGCTTGAGCTATCAAAGTCTAGTTTTTATTGGGGTTTTGAAATAATTTCAGCATTCTAAAGTATCTGTTTCCATAATTGTGTGCTTTACGTGTTAATGGAAGTAGAAATAATTCAGTTAGACTGATGGAAATTTCTCCAGTTCCAATAAAAGGTCCGGTCATCCATTTGCAGTTAAAATAATCTATATTCTTGAGAAACAGATGCAGTCTATTGACCTTTATAGTATTGAAGATTTTTTTACACCAATGTGATGTGTTGAATTTGCAAAAAAAAAATATCAGTATTTGCAAGTACTTATCATTATAATTATGCAGATTATGTGTTAGTTAAAGTATAATTAGTTTTGCGAATGTGATACAGATCATGTTTCCATGGGATGGGTTTGGTAATTACAGCTGAAGATGTTCATCTTAAGAAGCTGGATGCATATTGCATTATATGCTGATTCAGATTTTATTGGTGTCGGAGATAAGTACTAAATATGGGATATAAACTTTAGTGATGTAATCACGATTGTAGTACTTACATGAATTTACCATGCCAGAAATTGAATTTGACCCAATTCACTTATGGTCAATATTGTAAATATTGTGAATATTCACTTATGGTCAATTCAGATTTTACACGATTGTAGTACTTGCATACCCCAGCTTGGGAGTATTCTGTCCAATCAAGTTTTTTCGTGCTAGTGATTCATGTAAATAGTGGATACATAAACCAATTTACAAAAATATGCTGATGCTGTAAATAATATTGTAGTACAAATACTTGGTACACTGACAACATTATGATTGCACTTTTCAAAGTAAACTGTCCTTTACAACTGAACCTGTTGGAATATTTCAGGCAGGAAAGCTTATATGAAGCATTTGGATAATATCTACAAGCAGAATGATGTATCATGGTTTACTCCGGTTGAGCTTTTTAAGGTAGTATTGTGTCATTGCTATATCCTTGTGGAGTTATTAGGATGTTGGGTCCTCCAAATCTCAGTTTTATAGTTGTACTTACTATATATATATATATATATATATATATATATATATATATATATATATATATATATATAAAATATCAAGAATTAAACAGATGGAAAATTTTAAACTGAAAACAGCGGATAGATGCATAAGCAGTTTAGTTGTTATGTATCCTGTATGTTACTTGTATAGTTGTCGAGATAATATCTGATTTTTCGCTGTGGGCTTCAGCAATTGTACAAACAACTTGATTTGTGCTTTGCCTGTTTTTTGGTCGAGGAATAGTAGTGCATAAATGCTTAAGCAGTTTATTTGTTCTTTGTTCTGTAAGCTACTGCTATATAGAAATGATGGTAGCTGGTCTTTCGCTGTGTGCTTTAGAAATCATACAAGCAACTCGACTATTGTTTTTTCTTTGTTTCTGGTCTTAAATATTGATTGTTGACAATGATGTTCAACACTTTTTGTTCATCCAGCTTATATGTTCATTTTTACCTTCTTAATAGGGGTGTGTGTGTCTATATATATGTTAATTCTTTTTTCTCTTCCTTTCTTGTAGCCTTGGTATGCCCATGGAATTGCTGAAGCCATTATGCGAACTGCTAACCTTTCAGTTCCTCTAAAAGTAAGTTGTTTCTTATTTCAATATGATTATGTGATAGGAAAGCTTTTATTTCTCCATAAATGCTTTTGGCATTTTCTGTTTTGGTCTAGTTGGCATTGAATTGTCAGATCAGACAATGTTCATATTTTAGAAATTACTAAACTTATTATGTTGTACTCCCACCACTCCAAAATATAGGATCAACTTTTTGAAGTCAATTTGAGATATTATCAAATTCAAAATTGATATGAATTAATCTAGTTTGAGATATTACAAGATTTATTGTTTTTAAAAGTTAAAGGAAGCTCATCAATTTAAAATTTAAAATATCTCATAATGATTTTGAAAAGTCAAACTTGATCTCATATTCTAGAATGGAGGAAGTATATGTATCAACTTGTGTTTTTTCATGTTTGCATGGGTAGTTGTCAAAAAGGGAAAGAACAAAAACTTCTTTACACTTGCATTGTAAGATTTTTGGATTCTCCACTCGATAGGGGATGGGTAGGGGAGAGAAATTTTTAGTGTACATGTTTTACATGTTGAGGCTAGACATAATCCAATTTGTAATTATTTGCATTCAGATATATGAAATTGGAGGTGGATCAGGAACTTGTGCAAAGGGCATAATGGATTACATAATGTTGAATGCACCTACGAGAGTTTACAATAATATGACCTACATGTAGGTACATCATTTTTACTTTTATCAACTTTGAAATCGATCTCTACTGCTGTTAGCAATTTTAAACAGACCATGTAATGCTCAAAATTAGTTGTGCTTTTACATAATTTATTCTGGTCTTCAATGGACCTTAATGAAGGTAAAAAAAAAAAAGAATCAAGTCCTTTTACATTTTCCACGGGTCCCTATATTGATAGCGGACATTATTGCTTGTAATGTAAATACTCCTATTTCATGATTATTTCCTTTTAAACTTTTATTTGAGTTCTTAGCTATTGCAACTACCTTGAGGAGATTATGCTCTATTGTTCTGCATTCTTCCATTCCATTCAAGATAAAAAAGAGATTATCCTTTATTGTTCTCCATAACTGTTAGAACTCTATTTTTTTTTCCTTTGCTCCGCAACTGATTCAAGAAATCGTTTTCTTCATTCGATTGCTTCCCATTTGATTCCACGATGGAATCTCTCAATGAAAGCACCAATGATACAAGAATTTCGAGCTTCTTGCTAACTCAAGAGGAAAGTGAGAGGCAAGAATTTTGTATAGAGAGAAAGAAAGTTGTAATTTCTGTTATTCCATATAGAATTTTATTACATCACTCATTATTTATATCAAGATTACAAGTCAATATCTACCATTGATTTGATAACTAACTCTCTATTACTTGATCTTGGCCATTGGATCTCTAACCAATACCCATTCTAATCTCTTTAGGACTAAGCTCCACATAAGTGATCTTGATTCTACCTATATTTTACTGCTTAGTCACACTTAAACATTCTTTAGACTGAAGCTGTAAATTCAAATCCTAATGTTAAATATATACTGTTCTGTTTTCAAAAAAAGAAGAAGAAAAAAACTCAATTAGTTATCTGAAATTTGTTTATACCTATTTAAAAGACAATATTTTTTGATAAAAACATCTATTGCAGTTCAGTGGAGATCAGTTCTGCATTGGCCAAGAAACAACTGGAAACTGTTGGAGAAGTTCGCAGTCACTTATCAAAGTTTAGAGTGGAGTGTCGTGATGGTGCTGATCGGAATGGATGGGGTATAGTGTCCTTAGCTATTTATAGCTTTCTGTTTTGTTCTCATGTTACTGATCAAATTATTTTCCCATGGGGGTGTGGAACAAGTTTGTATTAATAAAGTTGGATTCTAACCTTGCTCATTAAGTTTTTTGAGCTTTGGTTTTTTATTACAATGTGAAGCCGAATTGTTCTACACAAGTATTGATAATAGTTTGACTATTAATCCTTTTTCTTTTAAAATAGGAAATGAAGAGCAACAACCTTGCTGGGTTATAATGCTAGAGGTGGGTTACTATCTTGAATATTTAATGTCTTTGCTTCATAAATCATGAGGACTTAGTTATTGGCCAATTGTGGTGTTCTCTTGTTGTTCCATGGATATAAATGGTTGTTAAAGGGAGGCATGTCAAAGTCTTTACTTTCTTTATTACTACTAGCATACAACATCCCCATATAATATTTACTACTCCCCATGTTCCACAAAAAGAGTCCCATCAACCAATTGTTCCACTAAAGGAGTACATTTTTGTTGATAGTAGTATAAAATCACACATCATCCTCAAGTTGGCAATCATAATTTCATTATCATTTCACCACTACTTAACTAACAACTTATTATTTTTAAAGGGTAAATATTGAACAAAAATATATCCTTAATATTTGCAAATGGGACTCTTTTTGTTGAACGGAGGGAGTATAAGAATAATAAGATGGGAATTGAGATTTATATATGGTGAAAAAAATAAAATTTTTAGGACATTATGGGGGGTGTACTAATTGTAGCACTTGGCTGTAAGTTATGCCATTATCTTGTACACCCATGACAAGTGGCGTTTATTTGATAAACACAGTTGTTTATTTGAAGGCTGTGTATACGTAGTGAAATTCTCTTTTCTGATTCTTTTTTATTATGCACCATATTGATATAATATTAGTACTTTTAAATTTAATAGGTGCTTGATAATCTTCCACATGACCTTATCTATTCGGCAAGTCAAGTTTCACCATGGATGGAAGTGTGGGTTCAAAGGCAACACGACAGGTGAGAAACTCCGTGCAACAATTGCCGCTATATTTGCCTGCTACAATATATATTGTTGACACTTTTTGACATTTGTGTATGTTGTATCCTACAATTTTTACCAAGAATGGGTGGACTAACTACACTGGTACTCTCTGATTAACATGTGCCTATGGTTGCCCACGGCCCCATGCGCTAACGATGTAAAGGATGGTTTGTTGTTTTATGTATGTGTTTGCAAAAAGAAATTTCCTTGGTGCATCTATCTCCTGACTTTTCTACTGTAGCAATTTTTTTGCACTAAAACAGTTCTATATCAAATTGCATCCACTAAAACTAGAAGGCAGGCTAAAGACATCGATATGAACGTCGTCCACACAATAGCAAGCATCTGAGACCACTTTCCATGATAGATTAAAATTTGACTTCTGAACCAATTGCTAAAGTCAATAGCTTAAATAGAAAATCTTTTGTTTAATTTCTAGTATAATTTGTAATTATCTTCATCAATCTTCGCTCTCCTTGTGTGGAACCAGATTTTTTGCCTTTCTTTGTTTTATTATCAGAACTCCAATATTAGATCTTTCATTTTCTTTTATGTTTATAAATTCAATCTTCCCCAAACCCCCTCTTGATCTAGTAACATATGCTTCTTTGATTCATCTATATAACTATATGTAACTATCGTCATTTAGATACCCTTTGCTTGTATACATAGTTTACATGGGCGCATCCCCTTCCTAGGAGCTTCTTTTGGTGAAACTTTTCCAGTTATCAGAAATGAAACTTCAATGAAGTTTCTCTCAGTGAAACTTCTTTCAATTTACATGGCTCACATCTCCTTCATTGGTGTCTGTTGTGTTCCTATTTATTATTTGTTACATATCGTTGGATGCCAAAAGTGGTACCCCAATGGGATCTGGATATTAAAGGATTGTTAATTAATTATTTAAATTATTATTTAGGGATAAATTATTGTATATCTTTAACTTATGTAAATTATTCTTAGATCTCTTAATTATAGTAGATATTAATTAGAAGGTTGTATCTTTATTGAATTAGGTTAGTCAAATTATATTAGAATTAGGTTTTCTTATCTCCTATATAAACTGATGTAATCGCCTTGCTTATTCAAAATTTAATTATTTGAGAAGAAGCTTTGTGTTTTTGTATGTGTTTCTACCATTTCTTGAGAAGATAGTTTCTCCTTATCCTTCTCTATTCATCCTTTATACTCCATCGGTTCCATAATAACTATCTTTTTAGAAGAAAAAATTTATTCCAATTTATTTGTCATTTACAAATTTATAGGAGAATAAATTATTTATTTTCCTATATATATTATCCCTAACTTCTCTCATTTTCCCAATAAATTTTCTCTCTTGCATTAATAGTTTCCAACTTTCTATAAAAGGTAGTGATGTAATTTCATACAAATTTTAATTTTAAAATGATAGTATTAAATGACTTTCTTAATTCATGTGCATGAAGCTAAAAAGACAGTTATTATGGAACCAAGGGAGTATATATTCTGAATCCTCATCCTGCATCAATAGGAATTTAAATTTTTAGAAAGGCACGTCTTCAAAATGTACTCTGCTAGTAGATCCACTTAAGTTTATACATAGTGCTTACTGGCCCTTGCATGACTCCTTTAGCAGGTCAGAACTTTCTGAGTTATATAAGCCATTAGAAGATCCACTAATTACGAGTTGCATGGAGATCTTGGATCTTGACAAGGATTGTAAAACACAAGGTAGCAGGGTAACTTCAGCGGCTAAAAATATTTGGGCTAAATTTTTTCCAAAGCCTCAAAGATGTTGGCTACCAACTGGTTGCTTAGTAAGGAATCTTCTATAAAGTTGTTGGAATTGTTGTACTTGTCCAAAAGCTTCTTTTCTTTTTTTTTTTATTTGCTGAAATGGCTACTTTTCCCTTTATATGCTTTTACTCGAGGAAAATGATATCATATTAAACATTCAGAAACTTCTTGAAGTTTTACATGGGGCCCTGCCAAAGATGTCTTTGATTGCTTCTGATTTCAGTTACCTTCCTGATGTGAAAATACTTGGTGATAGAGCTCCATTGGTTTCAACCAAGGTACATTCCGATCCATGTGTTTTGCAGTTTTTCTCAGAACATTCGTAATTCATGCTGTAAATTGTCTTCGTATATTTCATTAGGATTACTACATCAAATGTCAAGTATAACCTTTTGCATTGCATGTGTGAGCATATGGCTAGGTAATACTGTAAAGTGAAGAAAAGGACTTTTCATACTTGCACAAAATTATGCATGTATTGTAATTATTGATATGTTCCTTTCATGTCTTTCCCCCCTTTAATCAACTTATCTATATAAGAAAAATAAAAAAAATCATCGCTTTGTTCCATTGTTCTCCAGACGCACTGACTACTTAACTATGTATGCATTTAATTCAATTGAGGATTGTACTTGGCTTTTGGTATCTTTGAAGGGACCTCTTGTCTTCTCTTCTATAAATATTCTATTAATATAATTAATTTCTATAAGAACAGGAGGAAGAGAGAGAGAGAGTCCGAGGGGTCGGGTTTGATGAAATGCATGAAACTTTTTTTTTTAATCAAATCTTCCAATTTGTTACTTTGCCATATTAAATGTAGACAACTAATTAGGGCAGGAGTACCAGTCTAACAAGATCAGTTGATCCTATCACCTTTCTTTGCAGAAAGATGGCAGCAGTTCAGACCACAGCAGTTATCTGGATGCAAAGGTGATATTTACTTCTCCAATGTTCTGCTTGTTTTTATTATTGTGTAGCAAGTGAGAATAGAGTATATAATGTAAATACGCAATTTGGTACAAGGCAGGATCACAAAAGGTCCTTGCATGAGCATCATGGCACAAATTTAAAATTCCTAAGTGAAGCTGGAGATTCATATAGGTCTTGGTCAAGTGACAAGTGACATGATAGTTCCAGTTGCCAAATGTATATCATAATTTGTTTAACTTGATTTTGATTCAAAGTTGTTCTGTATTATCTTGCTCAATATCTGGAATCTTATTGGATCCTAGAGATACTTTGACTTCTGTCAATTATGAACCATCTGAAGATTGACAAAGAACGAGAAGCTTTTGTTTGTTTGGTTCTCTGTGCAAGTAACTAAAAAAAGATTTACATCAGTATTCAAAATTGAGCACCATGCTACTGACTGCTCAGTGGAATACATAACTGCCGAATTAGCCAGCTGGCATGTTTCATTTTGTTGGCATGACATATCATTATGCTAAACTTTTGTGCTCTTTCTAAGGATTCCTTATCCGTTCAATCACTATTTCTTTCCTTGCAGGGTGATGCTGATATCTTTTTCCCAACGGACTTTGTGCTTTTGGAGCGCATAGACCACTATTGCTCAGGGTGGTTGAAGCCACACTTGGAAAAATCATCCAAGCAAGGGAAGAAAAGGCGAACCATTATGGTTATTTCTACTCACCATTTTAATTGTTTGTGATCGTTCATGTCTGCAATATATAGAAACATATTTAGCAAGAATAATTTTCAAATAATTTTATATGATTACATGTTCCTTTCAAATGAGATGCAAGTATGTGAACTCAGCTTCCCTTGTAAATTCTATCAAGAAAGTATTTCTGGTAATATAACCACTGTTTTACACAAAACAGTGGTCAGACCTATATTAGTCATCTTTATTACTTCATCCCAAAATTTGAGTTCATTTTCTCTTTTTAAGTCGTTCCAAATGAGTCAACTTTAAAAATCCAATGTACCAAATCTCATTATATTTAACTTTAAGTATGTTATGATTTGGCCATTGGTTCTATTAAATTTCAAATGTTGAATTATTTCAAAATCTAGATCGCTGCCTTCTCGGTGACTGTAGAACCTTGTTATTGGTATTTTGTCTGACTTAAATACATGCATACATGATGTAGATTTTTCATGCATGCATTTTGGTTATTGCTCACCCTACTGAAATGTCGTCTGGATATTGAATACAATAATATTATAGGTATATTTCTCAGGTTGAAATTTTCATGTCACGTGCTTCTACTTGGTGCTTATGTTTATACATTTGATGTAGCTTGATACATCTGCATTCATGGAAGAATTTGGTCTGCCCACAAAGACGAGGACCAAAGACGGTTATAACCCTCTTCTGGATGACTTCAAGAATACTAAATTTTATCTGAGCGTACCAACACATAATACCAAATAAACAGCTGGGATGTAAACGCTGGCCATGTATTCTGGGCGGCATGTTGCCGATAATATATGGAAGATGTTAAGCAGCAGGCGCCCAAGGGAAGAGAAACAAGTTCTATGATTAAATTTGATATGGACCATCTACACTGTTATAAATTGTGCGCGATTAGTAGCTTCTTGACGTGAATGGTATAATTCCACAAACAGCGGCATTCTGAAGATTTTCACATTGCTCACCTGTAGTAATGGGTTGCATTCCACAAACATGGATATACAATTTTTACAATACAGAAAGCTCAAGATTTTTAAATTCTTGCTGCTTTTTCCCCCCATCCGTAAACTAAATATACAATTTTTTAATTTGTTTTTGTGATTTATAACTTGTCTCAGACCGGTGGTGGTGGTGCTGCAGTTTTGTTGATAATTGATTTTAATGAATATAAAGTTTGTGTACGAGACACTTTGTCAGTGTATATATATATATATATATATCGGTCCGAAACTTAAGCTTATTTCTTGTCTAACATACTTTTTTAGCGATGGATCAGACAACGATTCGGTCCGTCGTTATATATAAAATCGTTGTCATAATTTTTAACGACGAACAACATATAGCGAAATATTATGTGCCGGTGAATGGGACTGTATCTCAGACTCGGAGACATTTATATTATGAATTGGAATTTAAGTAATCAATTAATAAATTTTTATCTCCCTCAAATATTTCACTCCAATATTATTTAAATATATTTTAGTTATTAGAGCACCAAAACCACAAATGACATAACAAGTGAAAATGTAATATTCCTCCCTCCATCAAAAGATTGAATAAAATATAATTTGCACACGTATTAAAAAAAAATAAAAATAAATAAAAATAAAAAAATATCAAATTTATCTTTAATAACCTTATAAGATTATAAAATAATAAGTACTTTAATGTTTTTATACTAATAAACCTTACTAAATGACATATTTCCTTTGCTTTATGTACCCATCTTTTTTTTCTCCTTTTTGAAGACAAAAAT
This sequence comes from Panax ginseng, assembly GCA_020205605.1. Lineage (NCBI taxonomy): Eukaryota > Viridiplantae > Streptophyta > Magnoliopsida > Apiales > Araliaceae > Panax > Panax ginseng. The sequence continues at coordinate 17,837,975 of CM035127.1, read as the reverse complement.
TTGTATCTTTAGTCAAAAGGAGGGAGTAATAGACAGTTATTAAAGATGCACAAAATCAGTAACAAACCAATAGTCAGTTAACTTAGAAAAGAAGGTGCACCATGTATAGAACAACTTTTTCTGTTCAAAATAACCACACAAGATGATAAATCTCTCAATCTAGAAATAGTGACTAAAAGAATCAAATTGAGCTGAAACATGATACTCCCAACAAAATTTTCTGTTTGAAAAATCTATATTTCTATCTTAGTACTTGACTGGAGCAATTATGTCGAGCTGGGAACCAAGCTTCTCAGCTTTCACCCTCAATTTCGTCAATTGCTTGAGCCCTTTCCTTCCTCTTCTTCTTAAGCTCCTGCAATGAACATCATATTGATAAGGAATTCAGTTATAACTTCTGCCCCCATATTGTTGTACGTTATAATAAAAAGAAACTACAGCGACGAATATATAGACGAGATGAGGGAAATAGAAGAAAATTATAAAATTCGAAAGCAAAATTCTTTAGTTGCAGTAAATATTTGTGGTACCAGCAAATGGTATGGATTCTAACAGAATTTTGATAATTGCTAGTCATTTTTGTTACCACGCAGCAAACACAGTGTAGTTGGCACTTGGCTAGTAGGGAAGTTACCATTACAGCTAGCTTGGTATTACCAAACAATGTGGTGTAAGATTGATCATCATCAATTTATTTACAATCGATTTTTTTCATAACATGAAAACACCAAAATAGAATCAACAACTACCTGTAATATGCTACTATTAGGGCTACTAATTCAAGAACAACATGAGCTGGAATCCAAGCCAAAGTGAATATAGAAAAAAAAAATATGATACTAAATTGTTGGACGTTAGAGGGCTCTATAAAGAGAGAGAGAGAGAGAGAGAGAGAGAGAGTTGTTTCAAACGAATAACACAGTGGAAGTATCATAAGGTGTTAGTGAATCAAATAATTGTTGGAAGTTTAAACCCATTAGTCGAAGAATACTGTCCCAATGAAGAAGTTACAAGTATGCTACTCACAGCCAATAGCGGTAATAAACAAGAGTGCTATTTCTAAAGCTACTACATAAACAATCAATGGTCACCAACATCAGCTGATAGCATTTGCAACCTATATACACAGTACTACTCATTTTGAAGTATAATGGCACAAACTCAGAAAGTTCAAGAATAAAAAGCAAAAGGATCCCCCCACTTTTTATTCAAGAGTTTTTTGAATTCTGATGATGAATAAGTCTGGCGGTGTCCCCCACTCATATCCACATCCTGCTCTGCTTCCCCCATTCACCCACACAAAAGGGTTTACTCCCTTTTCAGCTAAAAACCTTTCATATGCTTCTAATATGAAAAGTTTTTCAGAAAATGATATAACAATTCCATAATAGATTTTTACATATTGAACTAAAAATTTACATCCCTTAATTCTTAAACAAATAAATAACTCTATTAGTTCATAACAACTCGGCAAGCAAGGAATACCACATTACAATCCCAATATTAAAATCAATAATCCAACTGAAATTGGATTCATACCAACACAATTATATAAACACAAACAAAATTAAAATCTTATAGAAACTCACATCAAAATCATACCTTGTCTGTGAACCCCTAACATCGACCTTAAAAACTTTACATCAAAACACAAACCTTTTAATAAAAATGAAAATAAATAAATTAAAAAGAACTCTTACACCTAATTAAACATATATAAAGAACAAAACTCAACACAGTCAAATTAACCGACAGTATAAATATGGGTATATGGAATATGTATATGACTATATGTACATATCATTAGAAACTGATCACATTTCTCCTTGGAGAAGGATTAGCCATGCATATTGATCATCGGTGATTTGAAAAATACATTATGGTAATTAGTTTTCATGTGTTTATGACGATTCCCTATGCATTATAGTTTCATCTTACATTACTTTTTACACACCCTCCATACCGTAAAGATTGGCATTTTCAAGTTTTAGTTTTGCCTCTAAATGATTGAATTTTTTCCAGCAAAATGATTCTTAAATTTTTCCTCAATGATGAACAACATATGCTGAAATTATTAAAGATATCAAAACTGAGAAATCTTTTCAGGATTAATGGAGTGATCCGTATGAAATGGAAATCTCACTTAACATCACATCATTGCAATCACAAAAATGCTTAAATTTTACCACAATTTTTTGAGATGCAACAAAATGAGCCATCAGATATAAAGAACTTTAAGAAACTGAGCCACAACCCAAACAATAATTAACCGGATTCGGAGAAGCCTTGCCCTGCTTCGAAGGAGTTGTAGTTGGCGATGGTACAGAATAGGAGGAGATTAATTAAAGCGACTGATTATAGATGGGATTCATAGAGAAGTAGAAGAGGAGGTCTGAATTAAGGGAGAAAACGACACAGAAGAGGAAGCCGCCGAAGAGAAAGATCGAATGATTCCGTATGTTAAGATTGATACATTATGGCTTATGCAATCGGTGAGATGCGATATATGTACTGAAAACAAATTCATGCATCCTGTAAAATTAGCTAGGATAGTAGGATAGGATAGGATAGGAAGGATAAAACAACGAAAATTTACTTGATACTCGAGTTTTAACTAATAAGCGAATCCTTCTTCATAGCACAAATTAACCACGAATATTAACTGTGACCAACATATATATATATATTATATGCATGGTCACTCACACAGAGATTAAAATTTCTAGATAAACCTTAATTGCCTTGCCATGCAAGTTTTCAGTACATTATATTTTCACCATCAGAATTAGAGTCTTGGTGAGATAGCGCAATATGCTAGTAGATTGTTTCTTTCAGGAAGTCTTAAGTAATCCCATTCTTTATCATCAACTTTGGTGAAATATTTATCCACCAATTCCTCAGTTACAAGCTCAAGTTTCGACGGCAACCACTGTTGAAATTCATGACAAGGAAATTATATATATATATATATATATATATATATATATATATATATGTATATATACATACATACATATAGTATTAAATAAGCTTTTATCAGTACTACTGTTAAAAGTAAGTACATTATTTCATCCAAACTATTAGTATTTCCTTTGATAAAATTGTAAACACAAAAAGTATGTCATCCAGATGAAGATATATATGGAGATTAATATATTTTACCTGGGGTTTTTTGTCTTTGTCAATATGATAGGCTCTGAGCCCCTACATGTACGTACATTTTGCATTATATTGGGTTGTAATTGAAAAATAAAAAATAATTTGCTCCATTTGAAGAAGTTGTGCTGAAAACCAACCTCATAAAAATCAGCACCAATTTTTCTTCTCAATAGGTGGCACACAATATTGAACTCCCGAACCAGGCATTGTTCAAGTTTCTGAGTCCGACCTTCTCTAATCTACTCAAAATTAGTAAACAAGTACTTCAAAAATATTGTCATGAATCCCTTGAATTAATAATAGATCTCATTAATAAAATTCTTAAAACCATAATTTATATTGAATGTGATGAGGTATATATACCGATCTTAATGCAATTTTGAGGCTGGTGGGGGAAGCTCTTTTCATGGAGTTTATCGCCTTAATGATCCACTCATCCCCTTTAGTTGCACCAATATTCTCCTGTGGCAAATTGAAAATCCAGTTGCGTAACATAATTAATTCAAGGAAAATGATATACATGCATGTTGATCGACAAATATTTAATTTGACAAAGTTAATTAATTGGATTGCAACAAACGTGAAAGTGTATGTGATCGATAAGATAGAATAAACATATAATTCGGCTGCAAACTTTTGTAATGTATAGGAGTACTACTCTTAATTCAAAACTCTCTTTTTATTATTGAGCAAATTAGTATGTATATATATTACATAATATCACAAAGCGTAAATATGCATGAAATTACTGTATACTACTTTCATTCCAAAATATTCACTTTGACTTTTCAAAGTCAATATATAAAATTGACTCCAATAATCAAAAATATATCTCTAACTTTTTAAAATTAATAAGAAAAACATACATACGTACCAATGATGATAATATTTCTTCAACCGTTCCTTTTGAAAACGTTTTGTTGATAATTTCCAACCTATCACCAATTCATCAATATGTTACTAAAAGAAAAAATATTCATGAACATAGAAAGAAATAACTTAACTCTTCAAAATGTGATTTGGAAGGTGAAAGTCAAAGGTATATTAACTCAAAATAATATGAAAATAGTGGCATTATATTTTCACCTAGTATACATGCTGTCCTGTTTAACTTGTACTTTGTGGACAAATTTTCCAATGATCTCGGAAATATCGGCTACATCAGATGAAGCCACCCCATTGAGAGCATCTTCTAACTGATCAAGATCCTGCAAGAATAGAAAGAAGTTGATTATATACTAGAAAGTAGATACCTACTAAATTTAATTAAAATTAGGATGTGAAACTAGACATACTCCAAAATTACATATACTTCATCCGTTTAAATTTGAATTTTTAAGTTAACTTAAGATATTTTTAAACTTAAAATTAACATATGAATTACTTTAATTTTAGTTAATACAAAGATGACTAATGTTATATAAAAAGTAGTACATATGAATTACTTTAATTTTAGTTAATACAATGATGACTAAATGTTATATAAAAAATAGTACTACTCATTGTAAGCTTTATTATTTCATAATGTTTAATGAATAATCTCAATTTTGAGTTTGAAAAAGTCACAAACAGAATTTCAAACATCAATAACGATCTTATAATTTGGAACCGATATAGTATATGAAATTTGCAAGTAGTGAAATCTGAAAAGTATTGAACGGAAGGAAGGTACCTTTGAATGAACAAAATGAGTAGCAAGACCACAGTGAAGCAACATAGTTGCATCCAACCGTGCACCAGTCAGTCCAACATATTCACCTGCATGGCTCAGAAAAAAATAAAAATAAAATAACATGAAACAAAAATTCTTCTTCTAATTCTAAATTCGAATAAGTGTTAATTTTGAGTTAACCAAAGAAGCCTAGAAGCCGTGATAGGAAATAAGATGCCCCAACATCCGGGAAAAGTCCGATGGAAGTTTCTGGCATGGCAAATACCTGAGAACAAGTTTGTATTAATTAAAAAAAAAGTAAGTTATATATATATATATATATATATATATATATATATATATATAGAGAGAGAGAGAGAGAGAGAGAGAGAGAGAGAGAGAGAGATCGGATCAGTCCGCGCATGAACCAAAATCCGGACTTTTTTTTTTTAAAACAACTAAAATAAATAAATAAAAATTATGGAATTGAAATTTTTTTCATAATATGTTTTGGGTGTGATTTGGGTAGGTATAATAATAACATGTATGTATACGGTTTATGCAGACTGTACTCATTATTTTTTGGTATAGGTTTTCAAAACACGCCTCAAAAACATTGTATTATAAAAAATTTCGATTCCATAAATATTAAATATTTTTTTTAGTTATTTTAAAAAAAAAGCAAAAATAAATAAAATAAATTTGGGTCCGTTTTTGATCAGTCCGGGGTATATATATATATATATATATATATATATATATATATATATATATATATATATATATATAAGCTAGGCTGTGCCTCAATATTTTTATCCTAATTTGGTGTAAATAACTATTAACAAAGATTTGAAAAAAAAAAGGGTAGAAACGTACAGTATTCTCCGTAACAACCCTAAATCTTGCATTCATGGATAGTCCAGCACCTCCTCCCATTACAATTCCATTTAGCAGTGCAACCTACAATATTCAATATATATATATATATATATATATATATATATATATTAGGCTGAAATGGGCTTAATTTAAAGTTCAATAAATATTTATTTTTTAAAGGAAAAATGGGAAGAAGGAAAGAAGTCTGACAAGCGGCTTTTTGTATGTTCCAAGTATGTAGTCTAAAGTGAACTGTTTGGTATAAAAACTTGCACCAAAGCTCCAATGTCCTGATTCATTCATTCAAGAGAGTAATGTATGTACATGATCTTTCATTTCCCAATTCGATATACCCAGTAATCAAATATTCAGTATTCTGTATTTCAGTGGGTATACATGAGCTGTAACAAACACTCATAAAGTAAAAGTAAAAGGAAACTAATAAATCTATAACAAAAAATGATATTTTTATAATAAAATCGTCGCTATAGATCATATAGCGACGGTGTTCACTGTCGTTATACATCTCTAGCTACACTTTTATTGTGAAAATATCAAAAAGTGTTGTGAAAATATTAGTTTCCGTAAAGTAAATATTGGAAATAAATTTTGCTATGCCAAGAAAATATAGTATTAAAATGTATTTTTTTACCGTTCAACAAATAATTAAATGAGGAAATAAGATCACCACCAGCACAAAACCCTCTTCCATTTCCCTGCACATGAAAATTTCTAACAAATTATTTATTTTGAAGCAAGAAGAAAAGAAAAGAAACCTTAAGGAACCCTTTACTTTTTACATTGTTTTTAGTAGAATAAATAAAATAATTAGGTGTCTGCTCTAGCAAGAAAAATTTCAACTTTATATATATCTTTCTTCATCTATCTCACCACTGATTAAAGGGTTAACTGCATATCAGACCTCAGAATATACACCTTTTTACATTTCGTACCCTGAAGTTTAAACGCTCTCTGTTGGGATTTCACATGAATCCCACATCGGTTAAATTCAAGAGTGTAGATGGCTTAATAAGTATGGTAGAACATCAACCTAATAGGTTAACCTTTTAAGTAAGGAGGTGGTCCAACATACTTATTGGGCTCGTCTACACAGGTGTGCGCTGCTAAGGTGATTAATAGATGTGGGATGGATCGTTCAATTTCGCTACAAATGGTATCAGAGCTAAGGTTATTTGCTTGGTTGTTTTTGATAAATTTTATGGAGGAATCAGTCGGAGCCATGATTAAATTGACCTCTTCAAATTTTTCGATCTGGAAGCCCAGAATGGAGGATATCCTTTATTGCAAGGATTTATATGATCCGTTGGAGCTCAAGGGTGAGTTGTTCAAGTCCTTTGATATGAAGGACTTGGGTCCAGCTAAACAGATTTTGGGTATGAAGATTGTTCGTGACAGGAAAGCCAAGAGGTTGTGGTTGTCACAAGAGAAGTATGTTGAGCGGGTGCTTGCAAGGTTCAACATGAGTGATGCTAAACTAGTTAAGACACCACCTCGGGCTAGTCATATTAAGTTGACAAAGTGCATGTGTCCTTCTACCAAGGAAGGAGAGATGATATGGAAGCAGTTCCCTCACTCTCTCATTGTAGGGAGTCTTATGTATGCAATGGTTTGTACGCTGACCAGATATTGCTTCATGCAATTAAGGCGTTGTGGCGGTATTTGTCAAATCTGGCGGCAGAGAACATTGGGAAGCAGTTAAGTGGATTCTCAGATACTTGAAAGCTACTTCCAGTTTATGTTTGGTTTTTGGTAGTACGAGTCCAGTCTTGGAGGGTTTTACAGATGCAGACATGGCAGGTTCTGAAGAGAAGAAGTCTACTTCGGGGTATTTGTTTACTTTTGCGGGGGGAGCGATGATCATGGCGGTCCAAGTTGCAAAAGTGTGTTGCTTTTGTCTACAATCGAAGTCGAGAATACATCATCGCCATCAAGCGAAAAAGGAGATGTTGTGGTTAAAACGGTTTCTCCAAGAGTTGGGTTTGAAACAAGATGAGTACGTGGTTTATTGTGATAGTCAGAGTGCAATTGACTTAACCAAGAATGCCACGTATCATAATCGGACCAAACATATTGATGTTCGTTATCACTGGCTTCGAGAAGTAATGGAAAAGGAATTGATGAAAGTGAAGAAAGTTCATACTGACGAGAATCCCTCAGACATGTTAACAAAAGTTGTTACCTGATTAATAGATCTCCATCAGCACCGTTGGATTTTCAGATTCCAGAAAAGATTTGGAGTGGTAAGGATTTGTCTTATTCTTATTTGAGGGTATTTGGGTGCAAGGCTTTTGCACATATCCCCAAGGAACAAAGATCGTACAATTCCTCTACAAGTGGTATCAAAGCCCATGGTTCGGTGGGAGTCCAAGTATCAACTTCAAGGTGCGAGGGGGTGCGCGAGAGGTACAATTCTGCAGGCCTCGTGGGTGGAGTAAATAGAGTTGAATCGGGGTGGAGCACGGCCCGTGTCGTGGAGCACAGGGGGCCTCGTGTCAAAGTGGAGCACGGATGATTTGAGTCGGGTGGAGCGGGCTTAGGAAGGCTCTAGGAAATTCTTGAGACACCCGGGGACGTGGTGGAGTAATATTAGAGTCAAGCAAGGCTCTCAAGGACTCAAAAAGTATTTGAATCGGGTGGAGCATGGCTCGGGATGGCTCTAGGAAAAACTGCTTTGGAGTAGTATTAGAGTTCGAGCGCAGAGAGCTCTGAAGGATTCAAAGAAGGTGTGCTTAATGATAAGATACTCTACAAGTATGATACTTGTGTGATGGGTATTCAAGTGAAAGGTGGAGATTGTTGGGATTTCACATGAATCCCACATCGGTTAAATTCAAGAGTGTAGATGGCTTAATAAGTATGGTAGAACATCAACCTAATAGGTTAACCTTTTAGGTAAGGAGGTGGTCCAACATACTTATCGGGCTCAAATCTCACACAGTGTCTTACCGCTAAGGTGATGAATAGATGTGGGATGGATCGTTCAATTTCGCTACACTCTCATCCACGATGGACCCTATTTAAATTTTCGATCAATTTTTTTGCCGAAAAAATGATCAAATGTCATAATTTAATATTTAAATATAGTTGATCGTATAAATATCGTAGTTGACTTAATTAAGTAGTACAAATACGTGTTAAATACCATATTAAGAAAATAAGGGGTAAAAATAGTCCAAATATATGAGTTGACCGTATTTGACTCATATTTGGTGTTTTAAATTTGCATAAAAAGTAATACTACAGATACAAACTATTTTACAAATATTTTACAAAATGCTGATGTGACATACTCCACCTCACCATATTGATTAACAAATTATTTCAATATAGTCTTCGACCCCACACAATATGCTGAGGTGGAGTATGTTACATCAGCAGTTTGTAAAATATTTGTAGAATAATTTGTGTCTCTAGCATTATTCTTGCCATTAACGCAAATATAATTTACTTAACTAATTAACGCAATTATCTCAAACAAACAAGTAATCCATTGATTAAGAAAATATTAGAAGTAAATCCACTAATTAATCAAAATAAAGTAATTAACTTCACTAATTGTGTAAAATAAAATAAGTACCACATAATAATAATAATAATAATAAAAAAAAAAATAGCCAACAAATTACCCAAATGAAATAATATATTATGCAACAAATTATTAACCTCAAAATTGATTTGGAGCAAGAGCTTTATAAATAAATAAAAAAAAATATTTTTCTTATCTTCAACATCTTCAATTGAAATCCATAAACCTTCAAAACCAATATTCATCATCATTTATTCATTAAATCCAAAAATTTCAAAATTCAAAAACTCAAAAACCATTGATCTTCAAATAATAATCTATTCAACTAACAAATTGTCTAACATCACAATCCATACTTAACATCACAAGTTCTAGATCTATAATGGTGATTCAAAGATGAGAGAACGAGATTTAAGTGAAAGAGTAAGAAGAATTGGGAAAGAAGAAGTTAAACAACCCATCTAATCATCATCCACATCCCCATCTAAGAAAACATCCCAACCCATTTATTCTTCTCCATTTCTTTGCTTTTATTTTCATATCTATTTAGTGCTCTAAGGTAGTAGATCTGGTAGGTCTATTGAATGCTAGATTCACTATTGGGTGTAGTTGATTTGGGTTTGAGATTTGTATTTATGAGAGAGAAAAAGTGAAGTGGGTTTGAGATTGGAGCTTGAGATTTATGTTTTAAAGAGAGAAAATGTGTGGGTTTCAGATTTGGGTTAGAGAATTCTTCCCCAATTGTTGCAATCTTCTTCACTTGTCACTTTCTTCCCCAATTTGGGAGTTTTGAGATTTTGGGGCAAACATTAATTTGAAGATGAATGGATTGAGATTTTCGGTTTTCATGAATGGTTGCAAGGGAATATGGTGAATGATTTGAGCATTTTGGATTTGAAGTTTTTGAGTTTAATGGTAGATGGGGAAAATAATGAAGAAGAGAAAAAAGAAATTACATTATTTTTGGGTATTTGAAGATGATAAGTATTTTATTTAAATAAGATTAATATAAATTATTTATAAGTTGATTTATACCGTCAAATATAAAAATGTACGGTCAAATCGTACTTATACCCCCCCCCCCTACCAGAACACGTGGTAGTTCCGGCCACTTTTTTGATCGGAAATAACAAAATGGTCAGTAATAATTACTTAACGATACTTTGGATATCGGGATAAGAACGTTTAAATAATGAGATACGAAGTGTAAAAGGGTATATACTTCGTGGTTTGATACGCAGTTAACCCTTAAGAAAATAAATAAAAAATAGGTATTACACCCAATTTGTAAATACTTTCTTAAATTCTTCAGTGAGTATATTATTTTTCTCTAATAGTCCACCAAAACGTTCCCATTGGCAAAAAGAATTTTCCCCTGTTGGAGTGTAATTATTTGAGTCTAACCAAGGTGTAACCCAATTTATTTAATGGGCTAGATTTGGTGTTTACCCATAATATATATTTATTTTGACAGTGAGAGAGTACTTTTTAAAGAAAGATTGTGTTTCTTTATTTGGTGGTATAAGGAGATTCTGAAAAGGACTCCTACTCTTAATTAGATTCAACAGTTATAAGGTGATTCTGAAAAAGTTTTCTACTCCTATCTATAAATACAGCAATAAGCAAGGGAATAAACAGGATGCAAGACTCAATATCATATGACACAAATAAACACTCTATACTCTCCATATTATTATAGTGGATTTCTTTCTCTTCGTGGTTTTTTCCTAATTGGGTTTTCACGTAAATTCTTGTGTTCATATTTTATATCTCTTTGATTATGTTTATGTGAGTGTATTTCGTGAGTTTGATTTCACAACAATACAATCAACCGTTAGCGCGATTTAGGCCTGCTGTTTTGGTGATTTCGTCAGGCGTACAAAATTTGACGTTAAAATTGGCGCCGTCTGTGAGAACGTTTTAATATTGTTAAAATTACCGATTTATCAAGAAAGAGAGCCAACACATAAAGCTAAGTTACTTTTTTATTTTATTTTACTTCCTCCGTCCTAAATTAACTGCTCAGTTTTGACTTTTTAAAGTCAAATTGACTATTTTTAGAATTAATAATTAAGCATATATAAATATATTTCTAAAATTATAAAAATTAGAATTAGTAATAAATTGTATATACTTTATTTTGGTTATAATTTCTTCACCTATATTTTAGCAAAAATAGTAAAAAGATTAGTTTTAAAAATGGTCAATTTGACTTTAAAAAGTCAAAACTGAGCAATTAATTTAGGACGGAGGGAGTATTAATTTAAAGAATATATGTGAAATGTGTTGAGCCTTCAAGTATTCAAGATAATTAAGATTATAGTATCATCATTATTTGATTTTACTTTACACGTATGCATATTCTGTATAACCATTCATATAGAATATACTTCATGAGTTAGTGAATTGTATTTGGAGCACATGATTGATATTATAAAACTCATTCCCTTTTATGCTCATGAACGTCCACTAATACCTTGTGTTCTTATTAAAGCTAAGGTCGTGCCTAGGTATTCTTTTTCCAAGGAAAGAAGGCAAAAAGGGGTGCTTAGCCGGTTTACCAAACTCGAAGAGCCGAGCCCACCCATCACGGGTCAAAATTACGACCCCTCCTCGCGTGATCAACCAGTACGGGCGTCCTTGAGCTTCATCCACAACATCTAAAGCATAACCCCATTATTCTCTTCTTTACCGTCATGCTACTGTGCTGAAGTGAGAATCGAAGAAGAAAGTCCCGTTATGTTCGGCGCAAATTTGAGCTTCGGGGAAATCCAGATAGTAGGTATCGTGGGCATGCTACGGATTTACTGGACTAGGATCGTCGGGTGCAAAGGAGTGTAGATGGGGAATTTTCAAATTGAGAGAAACATAAAGCTATTGAATTCAAAAATTGTAGTAAGTGTGGTCTTTTGTGAAACGGAGAATATCTAGCCAAGACATGTTTTAAACCCTCGTGACTCGTATCATGTGACTCAAAACACGTAGCTCGTGGCTAAAATCACGTGGCTCGTGGCTCAAAGCACTTGGCTCGTTGCTCGTGGCTTAAAGCACGTGGCTCGTTGCTCAAAGTACGAAGCTCGTTGCTCGTGCATGACTCATAGCTCAAAGCACGTGGCTCGTGGCTCAAAGTACGTGGGTCGTGGGTCGTGGCTTGTGGATCTTTATGTATATCTTATAAATGAATTGAGGAGGGGGGCGGAAATATTGAGAGCCAGAAGTTTCTGTCCAATTTATTTAATGGGCTAGCTAGATTTGGTGTTGACCCATAATATATATTTATTTTGACAGTGAGAGAGTACTACTTATTAAAGAAAGATTGTGTTTCCTTATTTGGTGGTATAAGGAGATTCTGAAAAGGACTCCTAATCCTAATTGGATTCAACAGTTATAAGGTGATTCTGAAAAGGACTTTTACTCATATCTATAAATACAACAATAAGCAAGAGAATAGACAGGAAGCAAGACTCAATATCATATGACACAAATAAACATTTTGTACTCTCCATATTATTATAGTGGATTTCTCTCTCTCCGTGGTTTTTTTTCAATTGAGTTTCTACGTAAATTCTTGTGTTCATATTTTATATCTCTTTGATTATGTTTATGTGAGTATATTTCGTGAGTTTGATTTCATAACAATACAATCAGCCGTTAGCGCGATTTTGGCCTGCTGTTTTGGTGATTTCGTCAGGCGTACAGAATAATTTGACATTAACATCCCCTAAAAGAGTTTTTTTTTATTGTAACATAAAATGACTCAATATTCTCAAATATGTCATCATAAATTTATAATCTTGCCACTACCACGAGTTACTAAGCATTTATTATTTCTAAGAGTGAATGTTGGGCCATAATACTTTAGACATGTTGGGTTGGGTCTTGAAAGTATTGGGCCGGTTCATTGGGCCGAACCAGTGGGTAGAAATATCTTTATTTTGGGCCTATTGAGTAGTGGGCCGAACTTTTGGATGAGGATAGTTCCACTTGGGCTTTGACCGGTAATGATTATGGGGATAAACTTTGACTGTCATCTCTGCATTGTATTTAATGAGGATTGGACAGGGCCTAGTCGGCGGAAGGCTGTGGGTCAAGGGAGGTCGGTTGCGTACAAACCAGGTTTTGAGTGTACAAGGCAAGAAACATACAGAGAACTAAGGTAACTGATATTTTTTATCTCTCTCAATACACTAGATATTATTTTCCTACATTGTTAACCTTGTGATCGCCTGTACTGACTCTCACGCCGGAGCAATCCCTCGACAGTCGAAGCCATCAAGCTTTTGGTGTTGATCGTGTTTATTGTGTAGGATCAGTACGTCTTATGTGATTGAGACGTGACAGAAGATCTTGACATTAACAGTGAATATGAACAAAAATACATCCTTATTATCTCGGTTAAGTTTGCAAATGAGATTTATTTTTAGAATGAAAGGAGTAATTACTTCTTACCTTCAAAATAACAAGCTTGACAGCAGGATCGTTCTCATAAACCTGCACCTTCTTTAAAATCTGATTAATCTGCAAATTAAAATTTTCTTTTATGGCTATAAAGCTTAATTTGTAACTAAGTCGTCAATGGACGTGAAATAGTACCCAGAGAGCGGGAGATTCTATTAATTAACCGTTGTAGTTCTACTAGGTAGGCCCCAACACCAACAGACTGACTTTTTCATAATGTAAACAAGCATGAAAATAAAAGTTTCGGCAGCATGCATACCATTTCATAGTTGAGGCTGTTCAGCTTCATAGGTCTATTTAGTATCACTTTTCTCACACCCCAACTTTTTTCGAAAAGCACCTATATATCGAATGAATGAATATAATTACAAGCAAGAAACAAATTTTCTGAATCATAAAATACTTTTTGGATGATAATAATATTAATTGCATTTCAGCACAAAATGTTAAGAAAGAAAGAAAGATATTTGACATGACTTGCCCTAATTTAACACCTCATATATATTATTTGACATGACTTGAACTTATAATATGATGCAATATTTGTCCATTTTTCTTGCTCATTTGTGTCACTTTGTATTTTTCATCGCCTTCTCAGTCAAATCATACTGTGTGCACAACTTGATGAGAATCACTAGTCTTTTTCGAGAATATATACCTATTTAATTTGACTCAAAAGTCAACTTTTCATTGTAAATTTATACAAATGTATTTGCAAGTAGAATTAGGGTTAAATATGTCATGCTTAGCATCAAATTCTATATCTCATGCATGATGGAGGAATTTATACCAAAGACTCCCAAATGGTGTCTGTGTGACGAGAAAAGAATTGTTAACAATTTTCAGAACCCGACTTTAATGTATATAAAAAATTAAAGTTAAAAATGGAACCCTCATTTTGAAAACTAAGAAGTACTTCTTCCGTTCTTTTTTAATTGACTTTTTAAGAGAAAACACAAATATTAATAAATATAATTAATTATATTCAACATTTGGCTTAAAGTGTTTGAAATCTTTATATGTAACATCGATTTGGGGTTAATTTTAGAATCTTAAAAGAAAAAAAATATAATTAATGCTTTGTGTGATTAATTAAAATGAGTATAAAATTTCAATATTACCCTTCAAAATTCATTGAAATTAAAAGTTGAACATAAACAAATTAAATATTTAGTGTACGGATAATATAATTTTGTAAGAATTGTGGAGTAATGTTATAGACAAATTTCAATCTCTAAAAAGACAAATATATAAAAAGGAACCGAGTGAGTAATAAAATGACCAGATTAAAGTTGAGGTGAGTACAAGACAACAGAGTTTCAAGTCGCAGAAAAGACTTCTGTATGAAGTCCTAAAGCTGTTCTAAACAATTGTGATGATGAAGAAAGAGATAAGAATAAAAGAAAATTATACTTCGTTATGTTCTTTGAGGAGAAAAAGAGCCATGAGGACCTGAAAGATAATGTGTTCTAATGAGGGAGGAGGAGGAGGAGGAGGGATTCAGAATGCCCAACTATAAAAAGTTATCAACTACCCTTTTATAGATGAATGAACAAAAAAAATAATGAAATATAATTAGTAACAATATTTTATACTATTAAAAAATATTGTAGATGTTAATTATATATACAAATCTTAATTTTTGGAAGAATAAGGAATATAATATATATATATATATATATATATATATATATATATATATATATATATATATATATATATATATATATATATATATATATATATGGATCAGTGGGACTCCGGACTCGATCAAATCGGACCTTTTTTTTAAAAAACAACTAAAAAAAGTTTAATATTTTATGGAACTGGAACTGTACATACATATTTTGTTATACGTATCCAAATCACGCCCAAAATACTGCATTATATAAAAATTTCAGTTCCATAAAATATTAAAAAAAAAATTTAGTTGTTTTAAAAAAAAAAGGTCCGTATTTTAAGAAAGTCCGGGAGTCCGGTTAGGAACCGGACTCTATATATATATATATATATATATATATATACTAGCTGGGTCCCGTGCCTCCGAAACTGTATGAATGGTGTGATTTATCTCAAACTTTGAACGACCCAGATGATTTATTAACTGAGCGGAAAATTCAAAATCATTTATATTTTAGTATATGTATATATATATAGTTTTCTATGCGCGACGGACAAAACCGTCGCTAAACCCGTTCGTCATAGAGTCTGAACCGTTGTAATAGTCCAGAACCATCGCTATAGTCCGGTTCAGACCATATGCTACGGATTTATTTGAGACAGTAGTATTTCTACTTGAACCAACAGTTAACGTGTTTCCAAAGATTAAAGACTTTAAACAAATTTCTAAATAATAAATATTCTTTATATCCTTAAAAAAGGGTCATTTTCTGATGAAGTCATACTCATACGTGACCAAACAATCACTAAAATATTAAACTGTTTAATCTAAAATTAACTAATAATAAGTGAAATAGTTTAATGTATCAGCAGCATATTCTTAACGTTTGGTGTAATTTTGAACCTCACTCACATATGGACAATTTATTTACAATCGGATGATTTGAAGCATTTGAGTTGTTCGACTTTCACACATAAATAAATGTTTTGATTTTATGATAAATTATTTAATTTAAAATTAATTGACAATGAATGAAATAATTTATATAACGTTGTATCTTAACATAAAAAACTTGTAGATTTAATTTGTGCATGGTGTCAGTCTGCAAAATAAGAATAATCAAATAACTCAACAAGAACAATTTTGAATTATCCTGATTAGGATGACCACTATAATTAAATTACAACCCATTAGTCCACTTATACCAAGCAACCATTTAAAATTAATTTGATTTTTTTATATAATTTATAAATGAAGTCATGAAGGATACAACATAAAAAACTTATAGACTTAATTTATGCATGTTGTCAGTCTGCAAAATAAGAATAATCAAATAACTCAACAAAAACAATTTTGGAATCATCCTGATTAGGATGGCCACTATAGTTAAACTACAACCCATTAGTCCACTTATACCATGCAACCATTTAAAATTAATTTGGGCTGTTGTTGATTTTTTTATATAATTTATAAATGAAGTAATGAAGGATACAACATAAAAAACTTATAGACTTAATTTATGCATGTTGTCTGTCTGCCAAATAAGGATAATCAAATAACTAAACAAAAACAATTTTGGAATTATTCTGATTTGGACTGAATGGTTTAATCCTCTTTTTTTGGTTAAATGAGCGGCTGAATGATTTTTTTTTTTTACAATATTAACTATTATATTAAGTAATATTAAATAAATTTACAACAATTTTGTGAATTTTTTTAGAAGGGTAAAATAATAAAAATATGTTATTTAGATGTTTCAGACATGTCAATTATCAAACAACTTTTTTCATTCATATTCAGATTCAGATTCATTCGATTTTTATCAAACACCCCTTTAGTCTACTTATGTCAATAATTTAAAATTAACTATAAGCTACAACCCATTAGTTCAGTTCTACCTAAGAGTGTAAACGAGTCGAATCGAAGTGAACAGAGAGCTGCTCGAATTCGACTCGAAATATTAAATTCATACTCGAATTCGAATTATATTTAAAAAATTCTACTCAGATTTGACTCGACTCGAATTCGATCCGACTCGAATTGAATTATATTCAAACTATTAGTGAACTTCAAATTCAAGTTCGAATCCGAATATCCATATAATAATTAGTTTTACAATAAATATAATTATAAATTGAATTTGTTATTTCACTCAGAAATGATAAAATATATTTACTATTACATTTTACAAATATAAAATCACAATTAAAAATAAAACAAAATAATAATAATTAATTTGATTTAATTTTGTATATATTATAAGAGAATGTATCGAATATCTAATCGAATCTGTATCAATCAAGTATGTATCGAATCATAATCAAAAATTCGAGTAGTTTGAATATTAATTAACGAGTCGAGTATAGCATTGCTCAGATTCTACTCATATTTTTATTCGAATTATTTTTTAGACTCAAATT
Source organism: Panax ginseng (assembly GCA_020205605.1). Taxonomy (NCBI): domain Eukaryota; kingdom Viridiplantae; phylum Streptophyta; class Magnoliopsida; order Apiales; family Araliaceae; genus Panax; species Panax ginseng. The sequence goes on along the minus strand of CM035127.1, from coordinate 17,820,240 downwards.
TAGATCATAATATTAACGAATCTGAGTCTCGCTCGTATTATTTCGAGTCAAACCTGAATCGAGCTCAAACTGTTTGGCTCAACCATTTAAAATTGACTATAAGCTACAACCCATTAGTTCACTTATCAACCATTTAAAATTGATATGAGTTGTTGATTTTGTTATTAATTTATAAATGAAGTAATGATGGATACAACGTAAAAAACTTCTAGACTTAATTTGTGAATGTTGTCTGATAAATATATAATTTATACATTTTATTATCTCTAATTTTATTTTTTTAATTATATTAGTTTATTTAATTAAAATGTTTTTATTTTATTTTGTATGATTTAATATTTGTTGTAATAAAATCAATATCTTGGTGATCAAACGATATTTAATACTCTTATTCATATAAGAAAATATCCAAGAAGAATCCTAAACAGAAAGAAAGAGGTGGAACAATCTTGGTGTGCAAGTCAAATCTAACAAGAGAAAAGAAAGTATATCTATGAGATCTCTTTATCTAGAAGATCTCTTTGAGAAGTTGATTGTCACTAAAAAGAGTATTTTGTATTAGTTTAGGTTAGGAGTAAGAGTAGATTAAATTACTTCTTTATTATACGCTCGTTGGATGATCCTAATTAATTAAATGGAATTTTCTTATTTATTTTATTTTTCTTCTTCTTCTTCTTCTTCTTCTTCTTCTTTATTTTAGTTAGTTTATTTGTTTTCATGTCTAGTTAGTTTTTTATATCTAGGATGAAGATGAAATTAAATAATTATTCATGATAATATTTTTCATCTCTTCTATTATTTATGCTTTTATGTTTAATTGATTTCGCCTTCATGTTTCGTTATTGAAATACCTTCGTTTTATAGTTCTTATGTGATTTTAAATCAATTAAGAGGTTTTGATAAATTATTGTTAAGATATGAGATTTTCATAATCCATATTTACTCAAAGAAGTTTTGATGGATTATAGTTAATCCTTAAATTTTCATAGTCTATGCTTGCCAATGGTAAAATTACTAAATTAAAGGGAAGGAAGATCAAAATCATATTTGAGTTAGAAAAATAGAAGAGATTAAATTATATGTTATGTTTATTATTTAATAGATTCGGATTTCTAGATTACTTCCTTATTATTAGTTAATTTAATTATAATTAATCAATTCTCAATCTTTATTTTTAATTCGTCTAAAATAGATATTAAGGATACATTAAAATTAATCTAATTTCTATGAGTTCAACCTATACTTGCCAATTATTCAATTTGACACTGTACATCTACAATTACATCTTTTTATCACATCATTGTCAGTCTGCCAAATAAGAATAATCAAATAACTCAACAAGAACAATTTTGGAATTATCCTGATTATCCAGAACCCATTAGTTCACTTATGCCAGTCATTTAAAATTGACTAAAAGCTACAACCCATTAGTCCACTATTGCCTACCATTTGAAATTGACTATAATGTACAACCCATTAGTCGATCCTAAAATTGATTTGGAATGTTGATTTTCTCCTATAATTTATAAATGAAATAATGATGGATACAACATAAAAAACTTCTAAACTTAATTTATGCATGTTGTTTGTCTACCAAATAAGAATAATCAAATAACTCAACAAAAATAATTTTGGAATTGTCCTGATTACGTACGGTGGCCACTTAGTCCACTTATGCTAATAATTTAAAATTGACTGTAAGCTACGACCCATTAGTCCTTATGCCAACTCACACACAAGACTCATATTAAAATGTCAATTTTATATATTCTCGATATTTAACATGCACCACCATCATTAAATATTTTATTCAACACCTCAAGAAAATAAATTAAATAAATTATATAAACATGTGTCGATCAATTTTTTTTATTATTAACACCGTAAGAAAATGTATCAAAGGGATGAACCCAAAATAAAATAATCATCGATTGACATATAGCAGAGACAGAGAGTGAGATGTATGAATTAGACGATATAATGTTGGAAATATATCTGTTAGTATTGTGAGATTTTTTTTTGTTAATTAAAAGTCTTGAATGAAATTAAAGGAATATTCTAAAAGTAAGATTCTTAAATGATGAATTGTAGTGAAATAATCTGAGTATATGAGGTTTTAACAACAACAAAAAGTACATAAAAGGTGAATTTTTCACAATTCATACATCTTGAAAGTAGAGTTTGCAAAAATAAAAGTTGGAGGATAAGTTTTGCAAAAAAGATACAAACAAGGGGTTTACTTTTATATTTTAGCCAAATTTCTATGGCCAAATGCCAATTGACACGGTCTGAGTAGGAAAAGGAAGAAAATCTAAGTCCAAGAAGAGTTGACACTGTTTTGATCATAACTTTTAGTCCGTTTGAAGTTACGGGACCTACAATATATCAAATCGAAGTTTACGACGAGCCTATCGCCTTTAGCCATGAAGGACGCCGTAAAAAGCCTAAAAATGTTCAGGAAGCATGTGTTTGGGCCTTCCGAATTTTTTTAGTATTGGGTTTATTTGGACTGTTTCGTTTTCTTAATTATTCCTTGCGTAATTAGGATTTTTAACTTATTTTTCAGTATTTAAAAAATATTTCATTTGTTTTAGAGAAAACTCTTTTTATTCTGAATTTATAAATATTGTGCCTGCTTAGTCGACATATAAATTATTTTTCTTGTACAAATTAACTTAAAAACAAATGTTATTTCTAATTTTATATTAAAGATGGTACTCTCAGTTCTATTTTACATGTTTACTAAAGAAAAAGAAAACATTAATTGAATAATGAAACAAAAGTGAAGTCCGCTAAATACACTTTAAAATTTTTGTTTTTTGTTTTTTATACTTTAAACTCTAATGTTTCATCTTTAAGATATTAAATTTTAATATTTTTATAAATAAAATCTTTTGATTACTCGATTAAGCATTTTTTTAGTGGAATAAGTCACGTGACTCAAAATAAAAGGGTATTTAAATCTTTTAATGTTATATATAATTTATATTGGTGCTGATTTTTCCTCATTTTTCTTCTTTATCACACACTAATTATGTGACTAAGTTTTTGTGATTTCAAAAATATTTAACGTCTTCTATCACTATGAAAAATTAAGCTTTTTAAAGGTATATGTCGTTTATATATGTTTCAATTTTTTTTTCTTTTTCTTCATCACACACTAACTGCGTGCCTATATTTTTCTGTGTTTCTAAAAATACTTTGGAGTGAAATTGCTCAAAATTTTCATTCAAATCAATTATTATTATCCGGTGGCCTAAAGATTTAATTGATAGAATTTCAAGACACAATATCTTAAAGTTGAAACATTAGAGTCTAAATTATAAAAAAGTAAAATATTTAAAGGTTTAAAGTTTATATAAACATTCTCAATTCTACTTTTCTCTTTTGCCGCGTAAAAAAATTAATATAGAACAAAATTTGTAATATTTAGTTTATATTCTCATCATTTAGTCTTCTACGAAGAACTCTATTCTTTTAATCCAAAAAATAATTATATTTGCCTTGTTATAATTAGGGGTGTTCAACGGTAAAAGAATCGTATCAGATCGTACCGGTTCTCGATCTTACTCAAAAATAAATACTGACACCAGTACTGAATTACCGATATCCTATATAGGTAAGGCCAGTTCGGTACCAGCACGGTTCTAGTATATACCTAAGTTGTATTGGAAATTTCTCCCTTTTTTCAACTTTTGCAAAATCAATTAATCAACTGTGTAAATTAATTAGTTATGAAATCAAAAGAAAATCAACACAATTTTTAATGGGGATCGATTCATAGCAAACGTTATAAAAAAAAATCTCATCTTACAACAAATCTAGATCGTCCATCCGGATATCTAACAACTTATATTGCTCTCGTCCGTAATTTAATTTTTAGTATTCCGTAGTTTAATAGTGTGGACGAGACAAATATCCAAAATACTCCATCTAATACAAGTCCCCCGTCCGCAGTTTAATACTGCAGAGCCAAAAAACTTATAAAAAAATATATTTAACATCCACATTATTAAACTGTGGAGCCTTCTCTTTGGTATTATCTCATTGATTTCTTCCATTCCTTCTCCTCCTCCTCCTCAGCCTCTACCTTCATCACTATCACGCCTGACTACCTCCATCACCAAAAATTTCTATAATCCCCAATTATCAGATCAGATTTATATTGGGTTTTGTGATTTTAAAAGAAAATTTCATAAGTTTCTTCAGCAAAATTGAAATCAAACTTTGGATGCTAAATTTATGGAGGGATTTTTGAGTAAAGTACATGAATTTCTTCAAATAAGATGAAACACAGATTGAATTACAAATTGGGGATTATCTCTATTAAGTCTAACAATTGGCATATTTGGGCATATGCCCAAATTCGAAGGTAATTTCTCAATTAACAAAAAGTTTGGGGTTTTTTTAGTTTCTGTTAGAATATAGGATCACACACACGCACACAAATGATAAAGAATTAAAAAAAACATAAGAGATTTACATGATTTTCCAATTTGGGTACTCCACAGGCGGCTTGTTATTTATTGATGATTTCTTGGTTACATAGGGATTTACAATAAATAGTATATATACCTACTAATCTTATTCTAACCCACTTTGCATTATGGTCAATTACCCAAAATGACATTTTCAATTAACAACCCAGAAAAACTCTAGACCATACCTCCACCCCCCGCGACCTTCGCTGCAATCTTGATGGGCTAGTGCGTTAATTTGCTTCACTCCGTTACGCTCAAGATTTTCGGTCCGAGCTCCGTTCCGCTAAGTTCCGCACTAACTTTTTTTGGTGATTTCTATTTTATGAGTCACAAGTTTCCAATAGACTTGCGATTGCAAATTATAGATTTCATGTTATAAGAAAGGAAAACATGTAATTTGAAGATGACTTTGGTGGGCGATGGAACAGGCCGCAGCAGCAGATGTCGGAGAATTTGTTGTGGCTGAAGAGGGATGGTGAAGGATGAGGAGGAAAGAAGATGGGATGTTGTTGTAGAGAGAGAAAGTGCATTGGTACCGTTGGGTTTCTAGAGAGAAAAAGGACAAAAAAGTGTGCGTGAAACTAACTTTGTCAGCTTAAAGTTATTATAGTAGCAGTCTTAGGCATTAGTCTTTTCTTTTCAAATTGGGTGTTGCTTTCTAAGGCTACCGACAGAGAACTTTTACAATGAAAGGGACATTTTTATCATTTACAGTATTAAAGTGCGGAATATTGAATATTAAACTGCGGACGTGAGTTACATTGATCGTTAAATATTCAGATAGACGATCAGGATTTATTGCAAGAATAGACTCTTTTTTATAACGTTTACTATGGATCAATCCCCATTCTTAATTCATCAAAACAAACAAATACACGTATATTTTAACAAAAAATATGTCAAATTATAAAAAATTCATCCCAAAATTACATCTCAAAAGCCCAAGTACAAATCCCTACTAAATCTTAAAAAGAAAAAGACTTTAATGAAGAAGATGTTACTGCCGCTCATTCAAGTTTACAATCTTGGAATGATTTGTGAAAAAGACATTTTTGTGTTATTTTGTATGCGTTAATGTACGATTGACAGATAATAGAGAGTAATATGTGTGTGAATGAATTGAGTGAAAGATTAGGAGAATGAGAAATACAAGTTAGATCTGTTGTGAGTGATTAGAGGACAGAAAAAAATGGAGTACTGCGCTTGTGTGAAGAGAAAGGAGAGTGAAAGGATAGAGATAGAAAGTTATTGGGGTCACAATCACAAAGTTAATGGATAGTGAGAGAAAAGAGTATTTACCGGACAAAGTTAATGGGTTAAGTCATACTCACAAACTCATGTGTATAACAATAGGGAAATGATATTTTACGTGTATATTTAATATTTTTATGTGTTCCACTCACATGAATGTAAGATAGTGTTTGTTTACATCTGAATAGTTCTTAATGAATATGTTTCTGATTTGATCAAAATCAAAACTTGTTTGATAAATTTTTTTTGTCTCTTAATACATCTTAATCGATAAGATATGAAATTAAATCTATACTATTCAGAGGTAGGTCTGAATTACATTAACTATTTTTTGGACAAAAATGACCTCTTCAATATTATAAAATTCCTCTTATATCTCACAGCTTCTCCCTCAAATCCTCCGCTTCCACTTCTTTCACCTTCACCTCTCTCTTCAAGTCCTCTCTCTCCTTCGCATCTTGCAACCAGATTTGGGGAATGTTTTGGCTTGAGTCTTACCAATATAGGAGAGGAGTCCAAGGATGCCGTAAAATAGGGAGGGGATGTATAAAATATAGAGAGAACAGAGAGAAGAGATTGGGTCGCCGGTGCTCCGGCAATTGATAGACGAGGGTGATTTGACGGGGGGTGTTTTTCTACCTGTGAAAAATTAATCCAAAATACCCTATTAATATAATTTTTTACTAGTTATTAATGAATGTAAATATGAGTATCACTACTAGTTATATTCAGTGGCTATAACCTTTAAACCAACATAATTTGAATTAATAAAATAATATAATTATCATTAACAAAAATTCGGATATGATTACTAATAATGAGATTTTCAGTATCAGCACCAACTCTATGGAGTAATAATTTATGCTATTTTTTCTTTTTTTTTGTCTAATGTGAATAATTTTTTCTTTTAAAAGCATCTTTATATCTATATTTGAACAATTATTTCCGGTTCTTTTGCGAGAAAATTGGTATGAGAAACATGCAATAATTAATTGATTTTATGAACTGTGCTATAACTGAAAAGTTAGAAAAACCCACATTAAATTTAAACAAGATAAGAGAATAAAGATTAGAAAGAAAAAATAGTTTTTGAAATGGTTCAATCAAATTACAAGAACAGATCAGATAAGAGATAAAAAGATAAGAAAGAAAAAAGAGTTCAGAGGGTAATATGGTAAAATACTATTATTAAGACATTTTAAAAAAATTTATTATCAAACAATATTTTTTCATTCAGATACAATTCTATTCAGATGCTCTACATTATTCAGATGTCTAAACTGTCCAGATCTTAATATTCAATTTTATCAAACACAACTTAAGACTGATTCCACTCTTATATCAGTATATGAGAGGGATAATATATATTTTTTTCACTGTACTAGGGTCCAATTTTTATTGTGATTACTGAAATTTTTTTTGTTACAATCGAATAACTGTACTCTTAAAAATTATAAAATGGTCATTGTTTTTAATTTTCATCCGAAAAAACGAACATAATGCTGACGTGGCCCGTTATTTTTGATGACGTGGAGGTGGGCTTGTCAGGCTTAAAAATTTCCTTAAAGAAAACTCACAAGTGTTGAATTCCAGACCTCTCCAAACTAAAAACTTTATATTTTAACAAAATCCACTAGACCACCTACCTACCATGTTAAAATTTATGTAACACTAATATTTAAACCACCTAGCATCGTTTCTATGCATGTGAAGATGAGATAATACACTTTTTGTAATTAAATTTTTAAATAATAATAATAATAATTATAATAATAAAATAATTATTGTAATAATAAGTATAATAATAATTATTGTAATAATAAAATAATTATTGTAATAATACGATGATCAAAAAGTGGATAATACACTAATTATTTTATTATAATAATAATTAAAATATTATTATTATAATATTTATTATAATAATATTATTTTATAATAGAATAATAATTAAAATAATAATAATTTATTATTATTATTATAATAATAATTAAAATAATAATTATTATAATAATATTATTTAAATTTTTATTATAATAATAAAATAATTAGTGTATTATCTCCTTTTTGGTCACTGTATTATTATAATAATTATTTTATTATTTCAATTACTATTATTTAAAATTTTAATTACAAAAGTGTATTATTTCATCTTCACATGCATAGAAACGATGCTAGGTGGTTTAAATATTAGTGTTATATAAATTCTAGCATGGTTGGTAGTTGGTCTAGCGGCTTTTGTCGGAATATAAGGTTTCTAGTTTGGAGAGTGTTGGAGTTCTAACACTTGTGAGCAACATTTTCTTTAAGGAAATTTTTAAGGGTCCTTTACACTAATATACAACATTTAGAAAGTAATTACAAAAATAAAACATACACAACATAATTACAAAAATAAAACATAAGCAATATAACGCTACTTAAAATCACGTGTCATTATCCGGTCGGTTATCCAATTTCATATTTGAAATTAACCGTCCCTAAAATCATGCAACTTTGAAATCGGAACAACGGATCAACAGCGGAGAAGACAAAAATTGAGTCCTGAAGCCTCCCCGTCATGACTAAACTCGTAATCGGAGAAAGCGAAGCCTGGGTTGTCGCGACGCATCTCTAAGATCGAAAATAGCATACAAAATCAACAACGCCTTTCAAGATCGAGAATCAAATCTGCGGTGATTGTTGAATACAAGATCAACATCAACTTCGATCAAAAATCTTTGAGGTATGTGAGTTTAAAATTTATAATCATATAGTTACCTATTGTTACTACTGAATTACTATATTGGTTACCTTTCTTAAGTTTTTGCACTTAAAATGGTCACACTGCAGTAAGAATAATGAATGTTTTGATTGCAATATGAATGTTTTGATTGCAATTGCATGTAAAAATGCACTTGATTCTTCGCTTAACATTACATTAGTTCCGTCTAACTATGTCTATGTTCTTTGTTTAATCTTTGGATTGGTTAATGCATAATGGTACTAACTAATGTTGCATTGGTTCTTTGATTAATAATGATTTAGTTCTTTGTGTTTATTACATTTAGTTCTTGACTAATAATGAATTGGATATTGTGTACCATTGCTTTAGTTCTTGATTAATAATGACTTTATTCTTGTGTAACATTATAATAATTCTTGACTAATCTTGACTTAGTTCTTTACATTTCTTAACATTACATTAGTTCTTTATGCGCTATATGTCTATATTCTTTGTTTAATCTTTGGATTAGTTAATGCATAATGGTACTAACTAATGTTGCATTAGTTCTTGATTAATAATGATTTGATTCTTGTGTACCATTATATTGATTATTGACTAATAATGAATTGGCTACGTGTGTACCATTGCATTAGTTCTTGTTAATAATGACTTTGTTAATGTGTAACATTATAATGGTTACTAATGAAGACTTGTTTCTTGATTAATCTTGACTTAATTATCGCTTAATATTACATTGGTTCTTTGTCGACTATGTCTATGTTAATCGATTAATATCTTGATTTGGTTCTTCGTGTGTACCCTTTGCATTGTTCTTGACTAATAATGACTTTATTCTATGTGTAACATTATAATGGAATTCTTGATGAAGACTTGGTTCTTGATTAATGATGACTAGTTCTTGTTTAACATTATATTGGTTCTGTATTAACATAGGTTATTGATTAATAATTAATTGGCTCTTGTGTACCATTGCATTAGTTCTTGATTAATAATGACTTTATTCTTTGTGTAACATTATAATGAATTCTTAATGAAGACTTGGTTCTTGATTAATCTTGACTTAATTATCGCTTAACATTACATTGGTTATTATACGACTATGTATATATTCTTGTTAATAATGATTTGGTTCTTGTGTTCCATTGCATTGGTTACTAACTAATAATTACTTTTATTCTTATGTAACATTATAATGGTTCTTGATGAAGACTTGAGTTCTCTTGTTAATGTTGACTTAGTTCTTTGTTTAACATTATATTGGTTCTTAGGATAACATTGATTTTGTTACATACCATTACTTGATACGTTGACGGACAATGAAGATGATTCGGTTGTACTTTATTTCAAGCACATGGGGTGACGATAAACGATATACACCAAATTTGAAGTTCTTGGCATATTAGTTCCATCAACAATTTCGTTCAAAAGAAATGCTAACCAAAATATGCAAAGCGATTGCATTACGGCTAGACACAAACGCAACAACATTGTCAATCAAATTTCAGATTAGAAACGACATTCCACCGATCAATATATCAGATGAAGCAACCTTATAACTCTTTCTAGAAATGAGTACAAAATCTGATGAACAAGGTAAATTCCCACTGATTGTGGATATTGAACACAGAATGGGACGCACAACGATCTTGCATAACTTGACAAATGTAGAAGAATCTATAATTCACGATGTAATGCCAATCAGATCAACACAAGGGAATTCAGCACTAGTTTCACTAGCAAGCCAATCATGCCAATTTGGAATGCAATATGCTGATCAACTTGCAATGGAAATTAGTGAACAACAACGAGACAGACAACATGACAAATCATACGCAGAAGAACGATATGATGATGTAATATCGGATCCGAATGAACGTGAAGTAAAATTACATCAAACCTACTGCGGAAAAAAATCCTCTCACAAGCTATGAGGTTTGCATTCAATCGAGAAAAAAGCAGACAACACAAAGTCCAACGAACAAGTTATAGAGACTTTGTGCTAGTGTGTGTATGTGATGAAAATTGCAAATGGAAGATGAGAGCATCAAGTTTCAGAAAAACCATTATGTTCAAGGTTAGAGAATTCAATGATATCCACACTTGTTTCTAATCGATGTATTGTTGGGAGACCACAGACAGGCAAATAATGAGTTGATCAGTGAATGTATAATGCAAAAAATAACAAATTTGAAGAAAATATACACACCAACCGATATTGTGGAAGACATGATGTCGAATATAATGTGTCTATCTCTTTACCAAAAAGCATGGAGATCGAAGGAGAAAGCGTTGAAAAGGTGAGAGGAAATCCCACGACTATTCTATTCATCCCATCATCATTTACACATCTTGAAGAAAACAAATCCAGTAACACCTTAAAAATATTTATTGGTTTTATAGCATTATCAAAGAACCAATATGATGTTCCCTGATAACCAAGATATCATTACACGATAGATTGTTTACCAATGTAAATTGTTTACTGATTAATATTGTATTGGTTACCTTCATGCAACATGTTGGTTACTGTATAATGCATTGGTTACCAAATATGTGGTTACCAAGCATTAGTCAGTAACTAATTAAGCATTATACAGTAAACAATAAACTATTACACAGTAACCAATACACCTTTAGACAGTATGCATGTTTAGTTATTATTATTATTAGACCATTTGTATGCGGTTATTATACATGTTTGGTTACCTTAATACGCATGTTTAGTTACTAAATGTAATATACAATTTGTATACCATTAACCACATGAAGCAGTTCTGGATTACTAGTGATTTGGATACGATTATACTACTTGTAATTCTAATGATAGTCTTGATGTTTTATATCGAGTTAAAATCCACGACCCTCGAGTTGGAAACAAATGGTCGTTTCAAGTATCTATTCTTTGCCATTGGAGCATCCATTCAAGCATGGCACCATTGTTTTCCAATCATTGTAATCGATGACACATTCATACAATCAACTTACGGGGGACATTATCGATAAGAAGCACACAAGATGCAAACCAAAACATTATTTCGATTGCTTTTTAGGTTGTTGGCGACAAATGAAAATGAATTGTCTTGGAAATGGTTTTTCGTAAATTTGAGAATTGCTTGTGGAATTAGGGAAGGTCGATGTATTATTTCGCATGCATACATGAAGCCATTATACAAGGATGAATTGTGTGTTTTAGGATATCATGCATGGTTCACATACATATCATATCTTGAAAAATATAAAAAGCAGATTCAAAAAGAAAGGAGAAGAAGTTAAGCGAGAAGCTTACAACGGGGTTTGTTGAGCTTACATCGTTGAACAATTCAAAAAAACACATGGTGAACTTGATGCCATTGATCCTCGAATAAGGACATATCTCGGAGGAAGAGGTCAAGTTGGATAGGTGCACCGGGGCTCCATGGGATCGTAAAGTAGGTACTCAACAATGACTTCAAACACCAGTCGAATCTATTAACAATGCAATCAAGTTTATCGGGGATCTTCCGGTTTGCGATAATGATTGAATGCCTACGTTATTCGGTTCAAAGATGGTATTTCACAAACAAACAAGCAACCATATCAACATTCACAACACTTTCCACAACAGCTGAGAGAAAGTTCAATCTAATATCTTTAAATCAAAGATACTTAAGGTAATTAATACTCGATTTAAATTATTGCATCCTAATTTGCATTTGCAATCTACTGACTATTACTAACTTGGTTACTTATTAATGCTAACTTAGTTACTGTGCAACATTAAATTGATTCTTGACTATTCTTTGAGTTAGTTCTTGTATAACCATATAATGGTTGTTGGCTATTGCTGAGTTAGTTACTGTGTAACATTATACTGACTAACAGTAACTTGGTTACTCGATAAAATTATAATCTTTATTGGTTACAGACTAATGCTAACTTACTTAATGTGCAACATTATATTGATTCTTGATTACTCTTGAATTGCTTATTGTGTACTTATATCTTTGGTTACTATATAATGCTTATTTAGTTCTTTGTGTAACATTATATTGATTCTTGATCAATCTCGACTTAGTTACTATATAACATTATAATGTTTGAGATTTATAATTGTTTCTTTTATATTGGTGGTTACTTATTGACTAATATTGTGTACTAGTTAATTGGTTCTCTTTGTATATTTGGGATGCAACTCTTAATTATATAATGGTTACTGACTATTGCTGACTTGGTTACTGTGTAACCATATAATGGTCGCTGGCTATTGCTGAGTTGGTTACTGTGTAACATTATACTGACTACAAAAACTTGGTTACTAGATAAAATTATAATCTTTATTGCATAATATTACTGACTAATACTGACTTGGTTACATACTATTGTTGACTTACTTAATGTGCAACATTATATTGGTTACTAACTACTACTTAATTACTTACTGTGTAATTATATAATGGTTACTGTATAATGCTTATTTAGTTACTGTGTAACATTATATTGATTCTTGATCAATCTCGACTTAGTTACTTATGTAACATTATAATGTTATTGAGATTTATAATTGTTTCTTTTATATTGGTGGTTACTTGTTGACTAACATTGTGTACTAGTTAATTAGTTCTTTGTATATTTGGCATGCAAATTGTTATTAATCGATTGTATACATTGGGTGTTGTAGGTTGAGACATCAAACTTAGTGATTTTCTTTGTTTACGATGTCTCTAAACGAGATATTGTGGACATCGAACAAAAGACATGCACATGCCAGTAAATTTGATTACTATGAGATGCCTTGCTCAAGACTTCTTCAATTACATTATTAAGCAAGAGAAATTTGAGCTATTATGATTTTTGCTCAAGAAATTACACTAAAGCAACTTTGGTCAAGACATATTCAACTTCCATCATGCTATTAGATGACAAAGAAAACTGGGATGTATCAGAAGAAGTAAAAAACATATGTATAAAACCACCCAACACAAGAAGGCCAGCAGAAAGACCAAAAAAAGGGAGGTATAAACACGGATCTGAAATCAAAATTCAAAACAAATGGAGCAGGTGCCAAGAAAAAGGATACAACAGAAAAACATGCAGTAATCCCCCGGTTTTAAGACCGCTAAAAAGGGTCTGATATAGTGCAGTTAAATTAAGAGTGTCAATACATGAATGTATTATTGTTTACTTTGAGTAACCATTAAACGATTGGTTTGTAAATTTTTTGATTGTGTATAGTAAACAAAATTGTTATTCATTTATATATTGATTTATGATTTCAATGAAACATTAACAATAACAGTAATCAAATAAATACATAACAGTAACCATAACAGTTTTTAATGGTAACCATATATTTACATAATAAATAACTATAACTTGATTTTTACCTAATAACATAACAGTAACCATACCAGTTTTTAACCAAATAATTACATAACAGTAACCATAACAATGTTTAATGATACCCAAATAATTACATAACAGTAACCATCACAGTAACCACCTAATTTCATAACAGTAACAATACCATTTTATAATGGTAACCACAACATAAACAACCTGTATATCCAGCAACATATAATTAAAAGGGTATTGAAGTTTATGAAACCCATGTATACTCACACATGTCCACTTAACATATGACATATGTCCTGATACAATATTGTAACTCTCTGGTTACTATCAAATCATTATCTGGTTACCTATTTATACATGATTGGTTACCAACTGTATATTACAAAATTATAATTGGTTACCATTTTATATATGTGATAAGAATATATAATAAAGAACCATGCCGCTTTTTAATGTAAACCAAATAATTACATAACGATAAGAACTATAACAATGTTTAATGGTACCCAAATAATTACATAACAGTAACCATCACAATAACCACCTAATTTCATAACAGTAACCAAACCAGTTTATAATGGTAACCACAACATAAACAACCTGTATATTCAGCAACATGTAATTAAAAGGGTATTGAAGTTTATGAAACCCATGTATACATAACACATGTACACTTAACATATGATATATGTCCTAATACAATCTTGTAATTCTTTGGTTACTATTAAATCATTATCTGGTTACCCCTTTATACATGATTGGTTACCAACTGTATATTTCAAAAAAATTCAACAAACACAACTTAAAAAGAAACAAAATACCAACCAACAAACAATATCTCTTTCATTAATGCTAATATAATTAAATATGTAATCCCATCTGCATAAGATCCAATGAACATCAAAAAATCATAAATCATACACAAATGTTGTGTATAACACCAAAACTTTAAAAAAAATACACAACAAAATTAATAAAGACAAAACAACAAAATCCGAACTAATCAAAATCTGGAACAAATCTTCCTGGAAATTCTCTATCAGTATCATAGCCCTCCAACTGCTTGTTCCTAGCATGCATAAATAGGTTTGTGCATAACTTTTTCCGATACTTCGCAATGGGGAAAGCAATAGGAATCTGATCAAACTTCTGATGAATGACATGCTCAGCAAAATAAATTGTGAACATCCCACAATCACTGTAACAACAAACAACATATAACAAAAATCAAAAATAAAATCAACCTATATGTAATAATTAAAAAAATATACACAATTTAACCCTTACCCCTCTACTTGTTCAGGAATCGTCTTAGCAAATTCCAACTCAATTATATCGTCTTCATCATTGTTGCGATACCGGTCACTGCTGAAGTCAATGTCAGACCTATCCTTCCAAAAACCAGACTTGCGCAGTAGTATGGGAAGAATGAAGATGTACGGCTCACAAACATCAGATATTTTAGTTTGCATGGATTTCCTTTTTGGTTGTAGAAAATTGTAACAGTTAGACACCTACGATGCACATCAAAAGACAACAACAACCAATGGTCCGGTGATGACATATGAATTGGGAACAACACATAGTCAACGTTCCTCCATGGTGTGTTGACATCCATAAACAACCCATGTATGTATTCAGCAACATCACCCTCCCCAGACAGAATAATTTTGTCACAATTTTTTTTGTATACTCCTCGAAAAAAGCGGTGATCTTCTTTGTGAAACCAACAATCAAGTGGTCGTTACCCTTTTAGGAACACTTTCGGAATGTCTTGCCAATTTACGGAAATAATACAAGGCAATATTGATGTGCTGAGCCAAAAAAAAATTAATAGGATATTAACAGTTGTTGGAAAATGCAAGTATGTGATTAATGTAACTAAATAATGTAAACATAACTACAAAAATATAATTTTTAAAAAATACTCACATCGTCGTCTAACCACTGCCCATGCGTCTTTAATTTATAGAACCACATCTTCGATGATATTGCAATGGATCCAAATACAAAAGAAGGCATGATAATATCGTTCTTTCCAGAAAATTTGTCCGTCCTTCAATATAATAACATAATATTAGTATACACACTAACATTAACAATTACTTTATTAATATACACACTACTACAAATCAAACTTGCACGTTCTATAATTAACATACTAATCAACCAAATTAATTTTAAATAAAGACTCGCTAACCAACAAATATTAAAATCATAACCATAATCAAATAGTAACTAATACATAACTAATAGGTAACCAAAACATAAACTAATATTAACCAGAATATAAAGTAATAGTAACCATAACATTAATTTAATAGTAACCACACCATTTATTTAATATTAACATTTATTAAATATTTAATATTATCACGCAAAAGAATCAAAACAAAGATTAGTCAAGAACCAATTAAGTATTATACAAGAACCAATGTAATGTTACACATTAACCAATACAACATTCAACAAAGAACAATACATCATTAGACAAGAATAAAAAACAAAGATACCAAAATCGGTAAACTAATCAACAACTTAATTTTAAACATTAATCGGTAACCAAACCATAATCACATAAGAATCAAACATAACTACTAGGTAACAAAACATAATCTAATAGTAACGAATATAAAATAATAGTAACCATAACATTTATTTAATATTAACCATATGTTACTACAATAATACAAACTTATTTGTTTCATAAAAACTATAGCATTGTTAACAACAAAAAACAAACCTTTTACATTGTTTATTCCAATTTTGAACCATTCTTCAAACAATGCCTCTTCAAATTTTGAGGGCATCTCCCTGCATGATTTGGGGAATGCACTTAAATGTGCAAGTGTTTGACTAGCAGCACCCACTACAGTAGATGATGAACCGGTAGATCCAAACGGCCTTTGTATATGGAGACCATAAAATGGCACTCTTTGCAGGTTCACGTACAGGTCTACCACCGGCTTTGTGGACACTCTTCTCCAACTCATCACACTTAGCTATGTCCTGTGTGGTGAGAATCATAAAATCAAGAGCATACCTGCTTGCTGCCTCACCTTTCTTCCCCTTTTTCAGTTGACATAAAAAGGTAGTATATACGATTAGTAACCTGAATAAAATAAACTAGTAACCAACTGACTGTACAACAGCCAACAAACTAAAATGAACATGTTATATTAGTAATCTGAATAACATAAACTAGTAACCAAATCATAATATAATAGTAGCCAAAACACAATATAATGGTAACCAAAATATAATATCATACTAACCAATTCACTATATAATGGTAACCAAAACATAAATAATATTTAAATAAATGATGGCCCATAATTATAACACTAACCTTATCAGCATCATACACAACAATCTCTTTCCCAGTACATTGGCTTAATATGTCAAAAGACGGTATATCATTATTATTGTCAATCTGCGCAAAATAAAGAACCATTTAATAATTAAAACAAAAGACATATATCACATAACAAAAAAAACAAATATGTCTAACCTTGACATCTTCTTCTTCATCATCATTATTATTTTTTTCATCGGGTTCTTCAACCATAACAGCACGTTCAACTTCATTAGCAATCTCAATTACATTCACATCATTCTTCTCCACGAATATTGACACATCATCACCAACTTCATTAACCAATTCAATTTCATTCCCACCCTTCTTCTCAACTTCATCCAACACATCATCACCATCATTATTCTTATTCACTTTTGAACCATAATCAACATCCTCATCAACATGGACCTCCTCCACCATAACATCGGCATTCTCATCAGCAACGTCATCAGCAGCATCATCATCAGCTTCATCACCTTCACCACCTTTACCGCCTTCATAACCTTCATCACCTTCATCATCATCATCATCATCATCATCATCACCAGCATTGTCAGAATCGTAATCATTAGAATCACCATCAAGCTTTTTGTCCCCCACGTCTTTGATAAAGACGTAACTCATCTCTAATAATGGACCTAAGGTCCCCGTGATAATGGACATGTAAAAGTCGCATTTCATCTTTAATATCGGTTCAAGCAACTTTCCAAATTCTTTCTTCAATTCAGAAACTTCTTTCTTTAATTCAGACACTTTCTTTTCCAACGGCTTAGACCGTACATCAATTGTCTCTTTCACAACAGATACATCAACACCAATGTTGTCGGCCTTCACTTTTTTGTCTACTTTCTTGTCACCATCCTTCCCATTAAAAAAGTGAAAACCGCCCAAATCAAGCCGATCCTTCTCCTCGGCCGTGGGAATCAAACTGTTTATCCTCAGCTGAAAAATAATAAGTATACTTTAGTATATCATCTAACAAACAATGTACAATTACATTGAAATAAACAGTAAATAAGGAATCATAAAACATAATCAGTAACCAAATACATATATACAGGTAACCAAATGTATAATAAGTAATAACCAACTAAATGTATAAATGTAACCAAATGTGTATATTTGGGTAACCAACAACAATGTCATTAGTAACCTGAATGTAATCTAATCAGTAACTGTATTTGAATATTCAAGTAACCAAAAACATCGTTATTATTAACATGCATATAAAATAATCAGTAACCAAACATGTATATAAAGGTAACTAACTACTTTGTTGATAGTAAACTTCACATAATATTTTCATTTATCAAGTATATAACTAAAGGTAAAACAACATACCTGTCCAGAACAAAAAACTAATTCATTCAACTTGTCATTAGAAAGCGGCTTTATTAACTCATTCCATCTGAATAAACGGACATCCGACGGATGCTCGTCATTGTATATACCCCGACTTTTGAATGTCGGAATAGTTTCAAACATAAAAACTTGGAATACATACGGAAGCCCATTCAACTCATGACGGTTTGGTGTAATGATCCATGTAAAAATTGTATGTTGAAACACCATTCTTTCCTTTCCTATAAAGCCCCTTCAAAGCATTAGACAAAGAGTACTTTGTCATCTCAAAAGCAACTTTCCCCCAAGGAAAACTACTAACATCGCCGTAACACAAAAAATTAACCATTGCCCCATCAACGTAATTTTCAGAAAATGTTCACATAATGAAATTAAAGACCAAAAATATCATAGACATCTTAATAGCCTCGTCATCATCATCAAAAACTGCCTTCCTATATATCCTACCTATACTACTACGTGTCACAGCTTCGTCACCAAAAAACTTGCCAATAAGCATATTCTCCATACCTTTATATGGAGTTATATCATCCTCACCTTTCCATCTCAACCCAGATATCATACAAAACTCAGGCAAACCGAACCTGACCCTTTTCTCTCCAAACAAAAACCACATTTCACCGTCATCCCTCTGGTGAACCTCCCTCACAAGAGCGTGGTGAATAATCTGGGAATACATTTGGTGCTCACCAAACTTAATAAAATTCCCAAAACATGTTGCCTTAAATTTATCCAGCTGACTCTTATTCAATTTTTTGCAATGATATTGGGGACTTCATGTCGCACCAATATATCACTTTTTTAGGTGAATTTTACATTTCCATTCCTCGTAATAAAGATCCCATAATCGCAAGTAAACAAAATCAGATTTACAAAGTTAACCAACCAATCATATGATAGTAACTCAAAACAACATAGACAAGTAACCAATATAGCTTTAGTCATTAAACAAAACATCATTAATCAATAACCAATCCAAAGATTAGACAAAGAATCAAGACAACATTACACAATATAATAGTTAGACAAAGAACCAATAAATCATTGACAAGAATTAAGACAAAGATTATCACGTAAACAAAGATGTTGCAAAAAGGTAACCAATGTAAGCTGTTACTTATTAATGCCGTCTTGGTTATCTTAATCGCAACATGTTGGTTATCGTCTAATACATTGGTTACCAACCATGTGCTTACCAATCATTAGTCGTAAATATTATGCAAAGAACCAAAACAACATTAGTCAAGAACCCATTCAAAGATTATACAAGAACTAATACGATTTTTAGACAATATATTGGTTAGACAGTAACCAAAACAACATTAGACAGTAACCAAGACATCATTAGACATTAAACAAGACACACATAATACAGTAACTAAGACAACATTACACAATATAATAGTTAGACAACAACTAATAAATCATTAGATAGTAACCAAGACAGCATTATACAGTAAACAACATGTTACAAGAAGGTAACCAATGTAAATTGGTTACTTATTAATGTTGTCTTGGTTACCTTCATGCAACATGCTGGTTACTGTCTAATACATTGGTTACCAACCATGTGCTTATCAATCATTAGTCAGAAATATTATGCAAGAACTAAAACAAAGATTAGTCAAGAACTCCATTCAAGATTATACAAGAACTCAATACAATGTCAGACAAGAATCAATACGCCTTTTAGACAATATATTGGTTAGACAGTAACCAAAACATCATTAGACAGTAACCAAGACATCATAAGACAGTAACCAAGACATCATTAGATAGTAAACAAGACACACATAATATAGTAACCAAGACAGCATTAGACATTAACCAAAACATCATAAGACAGTAACCAAGACATCATAAGACAATAACCAAGACATCATTAGACAGTAATCAAGACACTCATAAGACAGTAACCAAGACATCATTAGACAGTAACCAAGACATCATAAGACAAAGAACTAATACATCATTAGACAAGAACCAAGACACCTTCATAAGACAAAGAACGAAGACATCATTAGACAAAGAACCAAGACATCATAAAAGACAAGACTCCAAGTCGGTTTTGGTTACCTTCACGTTAACATGGTGGTTATTGTTTAATGCATCAATTACCAAGCATTAATCATTAATATTATGCAAGAACTAATTAAGCATTATACAAAGAACCAATTAAACATTATCTGAGAAACAATAACAATATTTAAATTAACACACCTTTAAAATTCGTTGAGTTGGAATTATCTTCCGGATAAGCACTTGAGCTTCATTCTAATGAGGACATCAAAATTAGAATCTAATTGACTTCTAATGTTTGATATCACTATGTATCACCAAACTACTATCATTCTTACTCGATTTATTACCTACATCCTTCCCCCTTCCCTTCCCTTGCTCTCCACAACAAACTTCTTCAAGTTCTTAATGTAATCACCTCCACGATCCTTTTCCTCTTTCCATCCTTCTTACAGTATCATTCCTTTGATCATTCCTTGTATCAACCATTTCTATACAAAACATAAAAATAACACAAACCAAAACAATGAATACTCCATTCGTTAGTAAACTACTTTAATATATAATACATTAAACTATTAAGAAAATACTCACTGAAGCAATAATAAACACCAGATTCGATCAATGGAGAAGAATAACGAGTAACAACGACAATGAACCAGACTGCAACCGCGATAACGAGTAACAGCGATAACGAGTAACAACGAAAGAATCGAACCACCACACCGCGGCGATAACGAGTAACAACGACAATGATTTAACAACTAAACGTAAGCGAAACAATGAAGAACAACTAAACGAACAATGAAGAACGCACGAACAGAGATGAAGTCACCGGAAACAAGCTTTTTTAACTCCAATTATGAGATTAGTCGCGGCAGATGAGAGAAACAAGGGTTTCAGCATGCACAAGGGTTTGGTAACTGCAGAGTCCCAGACAAATGATAGGCGATTATCACGCGTTTCAAAAAAAACCTTTTGCCATGTCAGCTCATTAATATATATCCCTTAAATTAAGGACTCCTAATTATTCTCACTATTGTAAATATATATGATGAAATGTCATATTTTTGTAATTATTTTATGAGTGTATGATTCTTATAATTATTTTCATAAATGTACTATAATATGTAATTGTTTCAATTTTTAAGCATGGCAAGCCCATCTCCACGTCAGCATTCCGTTCGTTTTTTCGGACGAAAATTAAAAACAATGACCATTTTGTAATTTTTGAGAGTACAATTATTCGATTGTAACAAAAAAAGCTTCAGTAACTACAATAAAAATCGGACCCTGGTACAGTGATCAAAAAATGTATTATCCCGTATATGAGAGGTGATCATATGAAAATATATATATATATATATATATATATATATATATATATATATATATATATATATGAAAATAGTGCTCCCCTAATAATAATATAAAACGGTATTTCGGTACGGTACTGATCGAGTTTACCGATTTTTAAAAACAATACACTGTTCTCGATCTCGTAAAACTGATATTTATCGAAAAAAAATACCTATACGTACTGAACCCATTATAAAATATACCGAATTGATCGGTACGATTCACTTACGGTAATAGAAAAAAAATAAGATTTACCGATGCACACGTACTTCTTATATGTAACATGTGGTCCGCGTCATGAGCCAAATTACCCATTTAATTAGTTCAACAATAACATTTTTGGCAACTTCCTAACAGTATGTACGTAGACTCCTAATATCAAATGTTTATAGTCTAAAAGATACTCATCTCATCTAATATCATTATGCTAACCAAGCGAACCATGAAAGAAGTTTACACTTTGATACAGATAGCCTGATCCAAAAAATAAATAATTAAATTAATCAAATACTCTCTCAGTTCCAAATTTCCAAATTAGAGATACGTTTCGTGAAGTTCTAAATATACCATCACTTTTATGCTTAGTTGATTGAGTAAATGAGTACTATAATCATGCATGCCACCACACTACAACTAATGTTATTAGTAATAAGTTTTGAAACGGTACGTAAGTTCAAAACCTGCAATTTGGCATTTTAATAAAACATTTAAAAAACTATGCATGTTGTCAGTCAAATGAATCCATAGAAGTGCGCATATGTAGACTTCGACGCACCTAATCTTCCAATGGAGAATAATATTTAGGCTCCTAAGAATCTAATTTGCTTGTGCAGACTTAGTTGCTGATATATAGGCTCCTAATTAAACCAACCCATAATTATTAATGTCCACACAACAAACACACACAAGGGCAAAAAAAGGAAAAAGAAGCAATATATATATATATATATATATATATATATATATATATATATATATATAGTCCAAAAGTTAATATTCCCGTTCAATAATTTCTGTATTGTATTGCATAAAATTGAATTATTTATATCAATTTGGAATTTAATTAAAATTATCCCATATTTGCTAGTTTTTGTATGTGTAAAATAATATTTAATAAAGACTGCTGACTTTGAAATAATTGGTTCCACTAGATGAGAAAGTTTATCTACTAACCCTAAAAATCACATGCAGTAGGTAGGATACAAGTCTTTATAAGGGAAGCAATACTTTGTCAAGGAACACAAGAACTGAATAAAGATCTTCACCGAGCAAGCCAAGTTTCTAGCTAGTCTGCAAATTTACTCAACTATATATGGCAGGTCTTTCTGCAACTGTACCTAGGTATATAATTCCGGACTCTCTCTCTCTCTCTCTCTACCTCTCTTTATTATCAACAACTTAATTTGATCCTCCACGCGCGGCATTAATTTTTAATTTTGTATTAAGTATATTAAAACTATTCTTTCCCTTACAAAATTAGAGATAATGACATAATTTTTGTGGAAAATTTTAGTTTTCTAAACATATATATCTTTAATATTTGTATGAAAATGAAGTACAAGTGGCATGATAGTATTCAACCTACTCTAAATATTACTTATTACATGTTGTGAATTAATATCACGTCACTTTATAATATAAAATTAATTTTTGAAATATACGGACTAAAAAGAAAAATATCTCTAATTTTGAAACGGACGGCTAATTTACTTAATTATTTTATCTCTAATGATGTTTAGGGTAGTTTTAACTTTTGAGAATATTAATTATATCTAGATGGGCAACTGCTCACTGATTTTTCATTTATTTTTTAGGTTACAAGGTATGGTGGCACTGATCACCGGCGGCTCGTGGCATTGGAGAGAGCATTGCTAGACTATTCGCCAAACACGGGGCAAAATTAGTTGTTGTTGATGTGCTAGACAAATTAGGGGAATCAGTTTGCCAAGAATTAGGCCCTAATGTGGCTTCTTACATTCACTGTGATGTATCCATCGAATCCGATATGGAGAAGGCCATCAACGCTACCATTGCCAAGCACGGAAAGCTCGACATAATGATCAATAATGCCGTCATCATCGATGAACCAAAACTCAGCATCCTCGAAAACCACAAATCCGACTTTGAGCGTGTGATTAGTGTTAACCTAACAGGTGTGCGGAAATGAAGCTAACTAGGTTTTTAAGGTTTAAGGGTTTGGATCAAATTTTTTAAGTTAAATTACAAGTTGTCAGCCAATTCAAAATAAACCCTTAATTGATAAAGTGAACACTTGCCTACATATAGTTGCCATTTGGTGGCAATTTTTTTCCCCTTAAGTTTACTTTTTTATTTTTTGTGTTAAGTGCTAGTTATGCCCTTGGTTAATGCAAGTATTTTGTTTGTTTGACTTTGTAACATACCCGGTTCACATGTTAATCATGAGAACTGAATATTTTACATCGTCAAATGACTAGGATACCTAGATTAAACTGGCACAAATTACTAGCACGTGGCACAAAATTAGAGAAAAGTGAATCCAAGAAATAGAATGACACTAAGTGAGTTCTGTAAGGGAGCTATAATTAAGCAGGGGTTACGACTTGCAACTGGCCGCTTGAAACTTCTAGGGACAAATTTATAATTCAGTCATTTATATCTTTATCTAGTAGATATACGTTTTAAAAAATTTTGGATGAATATACTAAATGAAGGCGAAAGTTTGATATGTGGGATCAAACTGGATGTCACAATATATTAATTAAATGAACCCCCTCCCCTGCAGGTGTGTTTTTAGGAACCAAACACGCAGCTCGCGTGATGATCCCAGCTACGTAGCGGTAGTATTATTACAATCGGAAGTGTTTCGGGTACCGTTGGCGGGGTTGCATCTCATGCATACACAAGTTCAAAGCACGGTGTGATTGGACTAACTAAAAATGTCGCGGCGGAGCTAGGGCAATTTAATATTAGGGTTAACTGCTTATCGCCCTACTTTGTTGCACTAGACACCGCCAAAAACTTCTTTAAATTGAATGAAAATGGTGCCAAGAATATTTATTCAAACCTTAAGGGCAATGTTCTTAAAGCACAAGATGTAGCTGAGGCAGCCCTTTTTTTGGCTAGTAATGAGAGTAAGTATATGAGTGGGCATAATATGGCTCTAGATGGAGGATTTACCACAATAAATCCAGCTTTTGGACTATTTTCACGAATATAGCTAGCCAGCTATAAATGAATGGCTAGCTTGTTATTCCGATTTCCATTGTAACATTTTATCCTCTTTTTCCCTTTTTTTTGGGTTGTATTTCTCATTGTAACAGGTGAATGATCTGCAGTATTGTGACTGAAATAAAATGTTTGCTTTTTTAATCTCTGTGTCACAAATATGAACAGGCTCCAACTATCTATGCCGGAAAAAAAAAAAATCTATGCTAGAAAAACTTGAGTTATGATCACTCAACGAAAATCATGCATGTATGTATT
The DNA here is from genome assembly GCA_020205605.1 of Panax ginseng. Taxonomy (NCBI): domain Eukaryota; kingdom Viridiplantae; phylum Streptophyta; class Magnoliopsida; order Apiales; family Araliaceae; genus Panax; species Panax ginseng. Next base: position 17,794,886 of record CM035127.1, on the reverse strand, counting down.
TTCATTGATCTTAATTAGTACAAGTATTTGTGCTTGTTTTGGTATAGCTTAAGTCATACAAATTTAAACACGTGAATATGTTATATAACTTGATAAAAATAAATTGATAATATTATAGTTTCAGATGAAACATTAGGGTCAAATACTACAAAAAAAAATGGTCTTTTGTGATGACTCAAATCCATCATATAAATTCAAAAAATCATCATCACAAAAGATTTTTGTGATGATTTTAGTTGTCACGAAGGTCATCTTTTATACCTCAATTATGAAAGCCTTTTTGTGATGATTTTAACAATCACGCAAACATTTATTACTTTTGTGATGATTAATACAATCACATTAATACGTAATCTATTGTGATTGTCAAATCATCACAAAAAAAATGGACAATTTATTTCACTATATTAATTGTATCAAATGATACTTGTAGGATTCCAACCCTCCCACCATTTGCAAACTAAATTACAAAAATCACCACTAAACCAAAGTTCATATCATGATTATAATTTTAAAACAAATTAAAAGAAACATATGTGAGTTGACTAATTAAACAAAATTAGCCCCACATAAGATTTGATGATTGCAATGTCAGTCACAAATACTCTACAATGATGGTAAAATTAGTCATCACTGAGAACCATCATATATTTTATTGTTTTATGATGACTTGAAAATTCTATCACAAAATACCTTCTTTTTGTAATTGCAAATAAAAGTCGTCACAAAATTCTTAATGATTGTTATGAATGTCATAAAAGTGTTTTGATTATTTTTTTCATTAAAGTATTGGTGATAACTTAAATACAATTACGAAAATGGTATATCCATAAGTGATGGTTTAGTGCATCACAAATTTTTTTTTTATTTTACGTGAAAATTTTGGTGATTCATATGGTCATCACAATTCAGTACTAAAAAATTGGCCTATATCGACGGTCTCTAACAGTTGCTATAGGCCAAAAGACCGTCGCTAAAAGTTTTAGCAACCATAGAAGCTGTCGATAAAGCCTACCGACCGTCACTATAGGTCATGCGAAAATCGTGTATTTGCTCTTTATCAACGGTCACCGAAAACTATTTCTACGATCATGACCGTAGCTATAAATGCCTATAGCGACGCTTGGCGACCGTCGTTATAGGCCTTTGTTTTTTAGAACACTATAGCTACGGTCGATGACCGTCGCTATAGCCTTTTAAGAATTCAAAAAAACACTAATTTTAGATAAGAAGTCCAAATATTTTAATTTCAGAGCCCATTAGAATTAATTTGGAGTCCAACTTTTAGCCCAATTAAAGAGGGACATTTTGGACATTTGTTAAGCAAAATAAGGCATTAAAAATAAATCATAAATGGGCAAGAATAAGGGTGATGGGAGGCACATGTAGACGAGAGGGAGAGAGGCATGTGTTATAATTATTGTTCTTAGTTTAGTGGTTCACCAATTACATTAGGTGTACAAAATAATGAGAGAGAGAAAGAGCAAGAGATATTGGGAGAATAACATAGATATACATGTTTTATATCTATGTATTTTTACTAACAACAAATAAAATTTCTTTTTTCTTTCATCTTCCATTCCTAAACTAGTAAAAGTAAACTAGAGAGGGACAAGAGAGAGAGATTTCGGTGGGGAGAAGAGGAGAGGAAGAAGGAGTTTGATCTTTGATGCACCCTAAGTTCATATCATATTTTAGAAGATTAAGAAAGTGTACTCCTAATTAAATCAAGGTAAAAACCTAAACTAGTTATCCTTTTTTGTTTTGTTTGATTTTGGTGATATAAAGTTTATGGTCTTGAGGTCTTAAGCCCTTGATATATATGTTTTCTATGATTTAATGTATGGATTTTACCTTTTTGAGTCTTAAAAAGTTGGATCAAAGAAAGAAAAGAAAAACTATGTTCTTAAGGATAGAAAACCCTAACTTTTTCTTACTTTTAAAAAAAAATCTAGGGTTAAATGCTTTTTCAGTCATCGTACTATAGGTCAACTTACAGATGGATAACTGAACTTTTTTTTTCTTACAGTCAACTCACTGTACTCGATTTTACTAACAAAAATTAAAAAAACCGTTAAGTCAAAGGTTGACTAAACGAAAATGACGCGATGGCGGTGACTTGTAAAAAAAAAAAAAGCCTATGTGGCAAGTTAGTATCCGACGTGACGGTGATAATGTGGATTTGGAGGAAATTTTTATGAAAAAATGAAAAAAAATATTTTAAAGTATAATATAAATTTATAAAATTAGCCAAAAAAACAAGAAAATAAATAAATAAATAAAATAATTATTTTTAATAAAAATTAAAAACGCAGCTTTTTTTTTTAAAAAAAAATTAAAGCGCATTTTTTAAGAAAAATAATTGTTTTTTATTTTTATTAAAAAAAATTAAAAGCGTAGTTTTTTTAATAAAAATAAAAAAATGTAGTTTTTTTTAATAAAAATAATTAAAAGTCAGTTTTTTTAATATAAAAAAATGCACTTTTTTTTAATAAATTTTTTTCTTTTTTTATTAAAATAATTAAAAGTCAGTTAATGTATGGATTTTACCTTTTTGAGTCTTAAAAAGTTGGATCAAAGAAAGAAAAGAAAAACTATGTTCTTAAGGATAGAAAACCCTAACTTTTTCTTACTTTAAAAAAAAATCTACCATTTAAAATCTACACCTTTTTTGTGATCTGTCAAAGAGGGGTGCTAGATATGTAAGTTAGTTTTAAAACTCAAGTGACAACACTTAAATATGATGATTTTTCAAGCCATGAGGGCTGTTTTAAGCAAAATAGTTCAAATTTTTGAAAAAGAGAAAAAGAGATTGTTTTGGGCAGTTCATAGCAGGGATAATTTTGTTTGTTTATTTTACTTTAAAAATTCTGGAAAACATTGAGATGATAATATGATGAGTTAGTTGTGTTTAGTAAAAAGATGGTAATTTTTGGATACGTAGGATGAAAGTTATGGATTTTACGAGAAATAACTATTTAAAAAGTAAAATGGAATAACTCTTAGTGTCTAACTCCAAAAATTGTGAAATTTTTACATGTAGTACATATACATAACCAGAAACATCCCCTGAAAGTTTTGGAATTTTTGGACAAAAACTCGGTTCATAAAAATTGTTACAAGATCCGACTGTGCATTATATGTTCATTTTAAGCATAATAAACGAAACTGAAAAATTCCAGAAACATTATATGTTCATAAGGGTAATATTAACTGATTTTTCCCAGAAAATTAGAATTTTTGGAACTGATTTGGTATTTTTCATGGAAATGATTTAGTTATGAATAAATAAATTTAATTAATTATGTGCTGTTAAAAATTAGGAAAATAGGATTTTATGGCTTGAAAGCCCTAAATAGGGTATATGCAGATTTTTGAAGGGTATGTTGTTCAATGTTGATGAGATGTTATGGTTATGGCATTCTGGAATGATTAAATAAATGAATTAGTAAAGATTAAACAATTAAAATAAATTATTTATAAGTTCAATAAATTATTAAAATATTATTAAAAGATTAATAATATTAGATTAATATATTATTAAGTGATTGATAATATTTAGATTAAAATGTTATTAAATCATTGATTTAAAATATTATTTAATGATGATTTGAATATTATTAAATAATTAATAATATTAAATGAGAGTTTAAAAGAGGAGTTAAGTTATTGATTGGACATTCAATTGGCCATATTGAATGTATATATGATAAATTGGAAATTTAATATGTTGGAAAGGAAAACAGCTTGCTGGATTGGAGGATTAGTGAATCCAACTTTCTGGATTGGAGGATTAGTGAATCCAGGTTGCTGGATTGTAGGACAGTTGGAATCCATGCTTGTTGGATTGGAGGTCAGTTTAAATCCAGACTTGCTGGATTGGAGTTCAGTTGAATCCAATTTGCTGGATTAGAAAACAATTTACTGAATTGAAATTCAGTTTGAATTCATGTTGCTGAATTAGTTATGTCAGTTGTGTTGAAAAAACATCAAGTTGTTTGAATAATCTAGGCTGCTACTAGATTAGGTATTCGGCTTACTAGATTATATAGAAGAACTTATAAAATGAAAGGTTAAGTGTTAAATCATAATAAAGTAATTGAAAAATAATCAAAGGACGATAATAATACTGATGTTTTAAGGTGTTTTCTAATATTTGATTATGTGGTTAAATGTTAGATAATTTACTTATAAAGTAGTAGTGTTATGAGGTATAATATGATATGCTGATTGAAAGACCAATCTTAACAATGATCGGTCTTTACAATAAAGAGATTAAATTAGATTGCGCAACAGTTTTCGACGGTACAGACAAGTTTCCTAACTCAAACTCGAGTTATTATGTTTCAAGCATGCTAGTGGTTTAATTATTTACAATTATTCCACATCTTTGATTATTGATTCGCACTTAGTGAAAGTTGATATGCTCATCGGGTATAAAAGGCTGATTACCTTCATTACCACAAGGTTAAGTTAAATTTGTTCATGGTCATGGTTGACTACTCTGCATTATCGATTCAGTCATTCAATCATTGAAATTGCAACTGAAACAACCTCTTAAGGCTTCTTAAGATAGTGCCTCAAAATGAGTATTTTACATTTTCATTCTACTACCCACTCTACTACCAACTGCAACAGAATTTAATTTTTAGGCCACTTTGATGATGCTTTTGGACTTGAGTTAACCTATTTGATCTTTTGTTTGTGCAAGCATTTAGATCATATACCATAGTATTTTTTTCATGAGTTTGGTTTCTTAAATTCACTTATGAAAGTTAACCAAAATTTAGCACAAACTAGGGTGTTTACCCATTTTCACTCTACTATGCACTCTATTATTTTCACTTTACTATTTTCACTCTACAATTTTCAGAGTTCACTCTACTACTACCCAACTGTTGCATAATTGAGTTTACTGCCTACTTTGATGATTTGTTGGAATTTCTTGGTTAAGCTTTTGGCTCTACCATCTGGCCCAACTTCTAGACCACATACCAAGGTATTTTAATAAGGGTTTAGATTCATCATTCATATCAGTAAGACCTACTTTAACAGAGGCTCAAACTGGGTACAATTTAACACTTTTTCCCCAAAACTGATTTTGACGCTTCTTAAATTTTTTTTCAGTTTTGGCTACTTGGACAGTCTAGGCATGTGAATTTTAGTTTCCTAATTAAGGTTATTTTTATCATCATCTCGCTTTGTTTAATCATCTAACCAATTTTGGCCTATCAAAGCTTACTTTAGGCTTGAAAAATAGACCATAACTTGGTTTTCTTACTAGCTTTGATTATAGCAATTATTAGGAATCATCACAAGCATGCATTAGCAACTTTATACGAGTTCATTACAGTCTTACAAATTCAGGTACTAAAATTTACCCCAAAACAGATCGTTTTTGGCATAAAACATGATTTTTTAACAAGTCCAATATTCAAAACGGTTTAGACTTGGTTTCTTTAACTTGTGTAGCTTAAAATTATGCCATATTATAGCTATTAAAACTTTCCTACAAGGTTCAGGTGTGTACTTTCTTCGTTTAAGTGTTAGATGACACTTTAAAGCTTACTTTTCATGGCTCTTAAACATAAAAACTGAGTAGTACTCAATATGGACCTCAACTAAGTTAAGGAACAACTTTTAAATGTTAATTATGGACATATTATGGTCCCTTTACTGACTCAAAAGTTCAGGTACTGACCTTAACCAAAACAGTCCTATAATATAGAGTTTAATCATAGTTTTGGCTATTACTCACAAACAGTCCCCAAGTTATGATTCAAGAGTTATCTAAACATTCATATAACATCAAATTATCCTTAAAACTCATCATCACATACTCTAAAAAGATTGAAACTTTTCTCATGTATCAATACCAAAACAACTCATTTCTAGGCATTATTAGCATGAGTTAATTAGTACTAAACCACCATAACAACCTTCAAGCTTTCAAGTACAAGTTTTATCACCACAAGTACTTTCTGTATACTATATGTTCATGGTTTAATACATCTAAATACAGGGATTCTATCTTTTGTTCAAAACAGTCCCTAATAGGCTTTTAATTCTTCTTTCATTGGTCCGGGAACATCAATTTACAGTGTTCTAATTTGAGACCCAAAGTGGGGGTCCACATATGACTTTTAAGTTGAGATCTACGATCGTGAAGTTGCATTCTACGATCATGGAGTAAGGTACTCTACTATCTAAAATAAAATTATCATAGCATGTAAGTTATACTACAATATGTTATTTTTAAGCATAGAATCATGTTTGAGGCATTCATCTTAATTTATGAGCCCGTAGACATGATTTGGACTCTAATTCATAGCTAGCATGCTTTTATACTATAACAACCCCTACTTAGACATTTAATCAAACAGTTGGTGATCATAATTTTATTTACATGTAAACACAAATTTCCTGTCCATTTTCCCCAGCCTTTTGGTGTTTGATTTATTAAGGGTTTTCATATAATGCCTCAACATCCACACAAGGCTCTAATATTATCATAACAGCCACCATAGTCTTATTTAATACTATAGCCACTAACAACCCATTCTACTATCAAATATGAAATGGAAAATGAATGAAAAGAGTCTGAGCTTGCTTACCTTGCTAACTTCTAGAGATTGAAGTAGCTTTATTGCTCAATCCTTCCTTCCTTTCCAGTCGTATCTTTGTTACTCTCTCAATCTAATGGACTACTATTGATATTGTTTTTGGAACGCGAATAAGTATAAAAGTTATTTGATTTCAGGTGCATTGTATGGTCATATATGGTTGAGCTTTCTCTCTCTCAATCAGCCTACTTGGCCTATTGTTGTTCTCCATCATTATCTCTACCTGGCTGCTCTCTTTAGCTCCTACCTAGCCCCTACATCGGCCTTCATCATTTCCACTACACAGACCCTACAAGGCTTAGTAGACTCCTACTACTCTGCAGTCTACTTGGCCCCTATGTTGGCCGGCCCCTATTCAGTCCTCTAGTAGCTACTTGGCTCATGTAATGAACTTGACTCCTACAACTACTCTACACCTTATAGCTACTAATTAAATTGCTAACTAACTGTTAGCTTACTGACTGATCAACAACCATCTCACTGCTCTTTTAATTTGAATTAACAGTTCCTTTTTTCTCCAATATGGCTGTCGAATTGGGTCTAAAGTAAGGATGGGCACAACTTTACTTTGGGCTCAATGCACTCATATAATATTAATAAAATAAAGAAGCCTTGAATACCTATATGGAAAATTAATTTGGCCCAATTTATATAACTTGGACTCTTATTACCCCTCTTTACGTAAGGCAATATATGGTCCATAACACTAAATTATTTGCAAGCACACCTAGCAAATTTGACATGGTCCAATATTTAATATGGGCTTATATTACATATTAATATAAATGGATTTTTTTATCCACCACAGTTCTTTAAATTAGAAAAATAACTAGCACATACATCATTAAAAATGATGGCTTTATGTAATTTAAATACTTCACGGTAGTACCCATCATTTTTCTTATTTGTCACTAAATAATACTTTTGAACAAAATTAACTATATTATAATATAATTATTTCATTGATCTCATATGTGGATTTATGTTAAGAATATTTCTCAATTAATAAGTCATATTGATTTCCCTTTAATTTTATTTTGAATAATCAAGGTATTCATTCAGTAATACCATTGCTTACTTCATCTCATAAAATTTATTTAACTCTACATATTACTTTCTTTTCATTATGAGTAAAGTAATATTTATATTGTCTCGTACATTCTTAATTAGAGCCTTTTATATTAAAAGTCTCTATTCCGAATCATTGTATACCTTATGAGCACATAAAAAAAATTAATCCACTCTTTTCACATTTCCTTTATTAATAATTATGTTAAATGTCTAACCTTTATTTAATCAATTAATATTTCCCTTAAAAGAAATATTACTAATATTCGGGATATCACAAGAATGATCACTCCGTTACCAAATGGAGATGAATGAATAAATGACTGTTTAGTAACTTACATTAAGCGTGATATTTTTATAACTATTAAAAATGAAGATATTATACAACAATTTCAAGCAATGAAATCTCAAAAAATATTATTGTAAACAATATTTGAGGATTATTTAGTTTTATGATTCATTTTATTAAATTTTTATTTTTAAGATTTTTTTTAAAATTTAATCCCATTGAACTATGAAGCTAAATTCGTCCATATATATATATATATATATATATATATATATATATTCATTCCAAACACATACACATTCATTCCAATAAAAGGGACTATCAAGACAGAAAACTGTTAGGAATATGCATGTGAATGTTATTCCTTTATATATAATTTGATGATGAAGATGATGAAGTTAATGAATGAATATGCAAATATGTCTGCATTGATAAAAATTGTAAAGTCCTTAATAAATGATAGACAATATGGACAATGACTTAGATTGAAATGATCAAATATATTAAGTTGATCTAATATAAATGAATAGTTTTGTAAAAGTCATTCAAATTAAAGATCATGATGTACAAGGACTATGAATACAAAGATCAAACTTGTTAGGTTGATCTTATAAAGTGTAATAGATAGGCATGTCTGATCGAAGAGCACTGGACAAGTCACTATAGTCTTCCAGGAAGGTAAGGCCATCGAAGCAGAATCGTAGACTACACTCAAAATCGTAGAAGCAGTCTGTCGAGAGCCTGTCGAGCTAAAATAAGGATCGTATGCCTCACTCGATATCGTGAAGTCTACAAGTCGTTACCAATTAGAATCGCATTCTGCAGAATCAGAGCTAAAGTCATAGTCAGCCAGATGCTTACATAGTTAAGGCATAATCGTAGAGCACTCTACGATTCTCAACAGGAGCAACCCTGAAATGTATGCATAGATCTCATTCTCTGGTAAGAGCAGTCAAGTTTCAGAATGCAGTCTACTTAAAGAATATCAAAAAGCATTCTCTGAATGATCTGCAAGCAAATAGAAGATCAACGCACCAACTCTATCAGCAAGTCTGATTGAGAAGTGAAAAGTCATTCAGAAGGAGTCTCTTACAAGTGCTAATCAGAAGACAACGATCGTAGTGCTTACCAAACAGAAAAAGAGCCTGATAAAGGAAATACAAAGATAATGGTAAACCTACCTCAGAATAAGCAGAGGATAAACAAGGAGGATGTCAATGCTCAGCCTTACCATGGAGTATGATCAAGAGATCACAAGGCTGGAAGTTAAGGAAGCTGAACATGATTAATCAAAAGGTATATGCAAACCAAAGTGTTAAAGCAGTCAATCAACTTGTTAGTTCTTGAAGAAAGACAAGACAAACATTATCGTAGAATAGACTGTAAGAGCAAAGCATAAGATGGTACAATGTTGAGCACTCTCAGAATCATAAAAGGTGTCAAGGTCAAGTCACCCTACGATTTCCACAAATAAACTATGACCAAGTAATCGTAGAGCTCATAAAAGTCAACATCAGAATCGTAGAGGGAATTTATCTTATGAGTGAGATAGTCTAAGCAAAGAAGACTGACATTTGAACGTTGTGAATTGAGGATCCCGATATACTATCCAAACATCCTTGATGTAAATCAAGGAAATAAGAGAAAAGGGTGACTACCTACTAGTCTGCTGAAAGTAACGTTTCAGAAGTGTTAGGTGATAAAGCAGACTGATGTGTTAGGCAAGTCAAAAAGAAGTTGTCACATCAACCCAGCATGTCTACATCAAAGACCTCAAAATCCCTATAGCATTAAATGCTTCAAAGAAAGCTCTTCAAAGGAAGACTCCCAATGACTATGTTCCAACGAGAAGATGATAGATGAATCTACAAAAGAGCCGAAGATTCAAAGAAGAAAAAGGTTATTGATTTAAGACGAAGGAAGTCATATATAGCTTAACAGATAAAAAGTCTTGGTAACAGTGAGACCACCACAGAAGAGTGAATTAAGCGCAACTAATGAGAGTCTCATAATGGAAAAGTTTCACTCTATACAAAGGAGTATGACAACGTAGCGGCATCTGTACTGAGAGCCGGAAGGCCAAGAAGACAATAACTAGAGTGGCAGATTAGAAAACACAATACCTGAGTCACTCTACGATTCACCATGAACACACTGAGCTAAAAAGAAGAAGGTACAAAACCGAATATGTGCACAAGACAACCAGTGTTAAAGGACTGCTAAGGACCAGAAGAAGTTAAGCTGATATGTAAGACTTAGCAGTACATCAATGGTGATAGTGTGCAATGCTGAATATCAGTTGAAGATAAACATCAACAACAAAGATCAGTAACACCAAAAGATAAGTCAGACTGCTAAAAATAACAAGATGTCAAACTGAACGTACATCTTAGTCGTCCATCAATTGTGATCTACTGTCAAACTGAATACTACATGATCACCAAAAGTTGCTAATTAAGACATGAGGTTGAACTAGCTGAATGTCATCTTAGCAGCTCCACCACAACAAGCAACTAAGCAACTAGGGTCTGCAAGGTCCTTGTCTTAGTGACTAAACCAAAATCAAGTCTGTTGGGCTTGCTGAGTACCAGAGGGTACAAGAGATTTTAAGTCTGTCGGGCTTAGTCTACAGTTTCCAAGGCTGCTAGTCTTGAAGAGTTCTTAGTGAACTAGTGTTCTAAGGCTGCTGGTCTTGAAGGAATCTTAGTTATTCGAAGTTGATCAAATCCTTAGTGGAATCCCTGCTTATTGAAGCAGAAGAGTGGATTATGAGCATTCAGTCTCTGAACCACTTAAAACTTTTGGTGTCATTTACTTTATGCCATTTACATTCAGCTATAACTGCTATATCTGCTTGTAACTAATCTAACATTAGATGTAACACCCCCTTTTCGAAATAGAAAGAAAAGTTATTCAAAAACACAACAAAACTGATGAATTTAATAGCAAGGCTCAAAGCCACAAAAGAATAATCTTAATATCTGATAAATACCTCAAGTCAACCATAATAAATACCAAATTAACTCAAACCAAAATCTAAAATAATTATTACAATTTCGAACAAACTAAAATTAAAGAATATCACTGAAGGAGTACAGAATCCGTACATGGAGTAAACAATGAAATACCCAAATATTTATATTCCAGATATAACTTCTTAAACTCCTTTTGTCCGATCTAATTAAAAAATAATAATACAGTTATAAATTACTTAGTAATTAACTATAAATTATAATAACATAAAATTATTTCTCAATTTTACAAAATAAGTCCAAACTGAATTACAAAGTCTCCTAATCGAGATAATTCTATACAAAGTCTCATATATGTAAATTTTTTTATTTTATTTTTCAAATTCTTAATATATATATATATATATATATATATATATATATATATATATATATATATATATATATATATATTAATTCACAACACGCATGACCATGTGATATTAATTATGCAATTAGATTTTAATTGATCAAAATCAAGAATTAATAGTCCACAATATTCAATAAACAAAGAAAAGAAAAGTACCTATTTTTGTTTCTTTAATAATTAATTTGATCTCACAATCACAACTCTCTCTCTCTCTCTCTTTTAAGCGGCAACCTCTTCTCCTTTTCTTTAATTTGACGAACAAAGGTAGGGTATACTGTATATGGTTAAGGTTTTATTTATTTATTAATTACTTTTTATATTTTACTAACTCTCCTAATTTTGATAGTATTTAAATTTACACAAATATAGATTAGATCCGATTAGTCTTAAGGCCCAATTTTATCAAATTAAATTAGGGTTAATTACATATTTTAGTACATTTTTAGAAATAAATACAATAATAGTGCATCCATAAAATAATTACAAAAGTAATACACTTCCCCATATTTATTTACAATATTAGTGTAATTAGGATTCCTTAATTTATGAAATTAGTATGCAATTAGGATTCCTTAATTTAGGGGATTAGTATTGATTTACTTATTAAATTAAGTAATTAATAAATAAACCATATAGCAGACTGTGGGCCCATGTGCAAAATTAGGGTTCACATGACCTAATTAAATTAAATGCACAATTAGGGTTCCATGACCTCATTAAATGTGCAATTTAGGGTTCGCATAACTTAATGGATGAAGATGGAAAAGTCAGAAATAAATGTGCGGGGCAGGGAGAAGCCTCCACGTGTCCGTAGGAAGACTTCGTGGAGGCGGCTCATTTTTGGGAATTAATTGAGGGATTGGATTGGTGGCTAGAAAGACAGGGCAATATGGGCATTACTTTAATGGTGAAGGGTATTTTCGGAATTTCATTGAGAACATGTACTCAAAGATGTGATAACTTAAGTCCAGAAACTCTATAAATACCCTTCCATTCATGGAAGGAGGAGGACTCTTTTGGGAGCTTAAGGCTGGAGATTCCATCTAAAAAGCACTAACAAGATTCGAACACTTTCTCAACTCAAGAAGCGAAAAGGCTCTTGGAATCCCAATAACCTTAACACGGTTTCGGATTCTAGGGGTTTACCTACAGCGTCGTTGGAGTAATCGCCCACCGTCGTTCTCCTCTACAATCAATCAATCAATTCCGTATTCCTCGTGGATTTCTCTCCTCCTCAGCCAACACGAAACCCTAACCCTAACAAGGCGCGATTTCCTTGCCCACATTTATTTGGCGACTCTGCTGGGGAGGTGTAGAATTCGTGAAGGGTATGCCCACAACTCGAAGTGGGAGAACTACAGGAAGAGTTGCTTCACCAACAAATAGCATTACCTCACCGAATCCAGTTCCAAGACAAGTAACTCAAGCATTCCAAGGCGCAAACCTGGATTTTGACCAACCACTTGTTGAAAATGCTTCAGAAGGGAGTTCGACATCACCACATATGGCTAATCAACAACAAACCAATGCAGGAAGGCAAAGGCGAGGATGCGGTGGAGAGACGGATGAATCTTTGTGCAAGCTGGAGATGCTCAAGGCATTGAAGGAAGCACGAGAAGGGCAAGGATGATGATGGCCATGATCTTTGGAAATGCAAAGGAAGAAGAGGAGATGGGGAATTTCCGCCAAGAGTTGATCTGATTCCCACTTTTAAGGCCATGTTCTGGGAAGTTTGCGGGGGGACGGTAAGAGTGGAAGACAACAACAATGGCAAAGAACAACAAAGAGAACAGTTTACCGCCGCTACCGACGGAAAGTCAATCGGTTCAATAATCAACTTGAGGCCCAAAGACGCGGTGGTGGCGTGTTACAACTTAGGTTGGAAGCAAGCCAACCTCAGACAAACATCATCCCAACTGCTCTCCCATTAATTTCACAGGTACAAATGCCAACCATTCCAGGCAATGTCTAGCGATGAAGTGAGCCAAAGAAAGCGCCACGGTGTTAACTTTGCATGATGATGCAAGTGTGCATCAACCAATCTCTCTACCAAACACATCGCCGATACAACAGTATATCTCAACACCCCAGAGAGTTCACACCATGAGCCAGTATGTGACGAATGATGATATGATCGATGTGATCAATCAACTTCAGTGGCGGACATCTCGACCCTCTGAGTTGGACTTTACTCGCCTTACGGCAAGACACATTCGGAGGCAACCTTACCCGATAGGGTATATCGAGCATCCCCGATTTCCAAAATACAACGGGGAGAAGGAAATGCGGGGAACATATTGCGAGTTGTAGAGTCGATGTCCGTATTTGGGATATGATGAAGTGAACAACCACAACTTGTTGATGCGGAATTCAACAAAACTTTGTGAGATAGTGCCTTGGTTTGGTACTACAATTTGGAGAAGCGGTCGATCCATGATTGGGATGACCTAAAATTACAATTTTTAAGAAATTTTTCTATGTGTAAAGCTGGTAACCATTGTAGAACTCATGCGGTTCAAAGCGAAGTTCGAATGAGGAGCTATCGACATACGTTGCGAGTTCAAGGCCCGGTACGAAGTGTGCTGAGCCGATTGAAGAAAAGAACTCGGTCAAGACATTTGCAACAATGGTGCCTTAGATTCCTTCAAGCCCCACCTCATTACCAAAGCTTGTGATTCCTTGGCGACCTCGACTTTCAAGACAAGACTTGCGTGCCCACTAGCCATGTGACGGTTATATGGAGGGCAAGAGGACAACAAGCTGTGACTTTGGGCGACTCTCGAGTCAAAACCACAAGAAGCGAAGAGGAGAAGCATGAGAAAAATTTTGATCGAAGTAAAGGAAGGCACTGGAGATAAATATGCAAGAAAGTCGGTCCGGAGGCTATCACATGCGGTGAGAAAGCATTGAGGGTCTATCTGAGCAATGGATTGAACATGGGGTGGTGAAACCCCAAGGCCTAGATTTGCAATGTGTGGAGGAGATGAAAGAATGCCGGACTTTCCGTGTATTCCCAATCGCAGAGACACTCAACTATGGATTGCTATAGCCTTCGTAGGATATTCCACGAGAAAGGTGGCAAATGGGGAGATTGAGCTGGGAAAGGAAAGCAGTGTTCATGACAAGCCACTGCCAAATCACAAGGGGAAAGAAACATGCAACACTGTTATCCACAACACAATCCCAGAAGTGGGGATGATGGTGGAAGAAAAGGAGGAGTGTGACCCAGGCCTGCAGGTGACGACATTGATGAATGGGGCCAAATTTAAAAAAAAAAATCGATCAGATAGGGTTGGCCAATGAAGCAAGAATAGAGGCAACCAGGGCAATCATTAAGGCCGCCGAGACACAGGAGACTTGCATGGCCATAAGCAAAGGATTTGTGAAGATGATGGAGGAAGAAGCAAATAAGATATCTTTTCTAAAGGCGATAGAGAGATAAGATACCAAGATGATGCATCATTGTATGTGGCAATGATAATCAATGGCATCGAAGTGCGGAGCGCGTTCATTGACAATGGAGCATCTGTAAATATTATGCCCTACACCATGTTCAAAGCAGTTAGAGCTGCCGAAGAAGAAGATAGTGAAGGAACAAACAAACATTACGAGATTATTAACGAGAGCACAAGAACCCCCAGGACACATCAAGGTAGACATGCAAGTTGGAAAGATTCGAGGACCTGTAATCTTCCATGTTGCAGAGGTAGATCCAGATACCATGTCTTCTTTGGGAAGGGCTTAGCAAAATGACTATGGGGTGGTACCCTCGGTCTTTCATCGATTACTCGAAAGCTATCTGGAAAGGAAAGAAGTGAAGGTACCAAAGAACTCGGAATCCCTTTGGACCAGAGGAGGCACACATCACGGAAGCAACTTTCTTCGATGATGTCGCAGAAGAGGAGAAGAACCGGATCGCGAGGCCCGATTCCTTAAGACTAGCAAAATTTGGAAGGAAGTGCAGGAAGATAAGTTTGTACTGCGAGAAAAAGTGAAGAAGAAGACCTCGGAACATGGAGAATGTTCCAAAATATGAAAGCCGATAGTAGTGGACTTGGAGAAGGAAGGAAGAAAAGAGAAGAAAAGGCCGGCGAGATCCACGAAGATGCGGAAATATAATAAATGCCAAGCGAATAGACTGATCGAGGATGACCAAAAGGCAAAATGGGAGAGGGTTGTAAAACCCAGCGGAAAATAGTGTTTCGATTGTGACGGTGCAAGGGGAAGAGCCCAAAGAAGCGTCAGCAAACCCAGCACTCGAGGGAGGTGTCCATGACTCCAAAGAATAATGAAGAAGAAGAATTTGTACAATGAGAAGGTAGAACCAGCTCAGAATGCTTTGAGGATAGGCCAAAACCTCAACAAAATGAATTAGAAGAAGTTTATTTGGCAGCAGATGGAGGGAGCGCCAAGGCCGACTTATGTCAACAAGGATCTTGAGGCTAACGAGAAAGAGGAGCTCATCAACTATATGAGAGTATAGGGGCGTCTTTGCTTGGAATTACTGACGAGATGCGGAATTGACAAAGATCTTGTGGAGCAAAATCTAAACATAAGCACAGGAATGAAGCCGATTAAAGCAAAAACACCTAGCAACTATGCACCAAGTCGAAACCCAAATAAAGGAAGAAATCAAAAGTTCTTTGGAAGTAGGGTTCATCGTCGATCCAACATCCAACATGGCTTTCCAAAGATCGTCATCGCAGTAAAAGAAATCAAATGGACAACTACGAATATGTGTGGATTTGAGAGACTTGAACAAGGCATGCAGAAGGACATATATCCATTACCCAACATAGACACTTTGGTAGATGCAACGGCTAATCATGAGATGATGTCATTCATGGACGGGTTTGTGGGTTACAATCAGATAAAGATGTCCATAGAAGATGCAGAGGTGTGACTTTTCATTACCCCGTTTGGGAATTTCTACTATGTAGTAATGCCATTCGGGTTGAAGAATGCGGGGGCAACTTATCAAAGGGCAATGCATGCCATATTTCATGACATGATTCATGATATAGTGGAGGACTATGTGGACGACATAGTGGTGCAATCCAAAAAGGTGACAACTCATGTGGAGGACTTGAGGAAAGTGTTTGATTGATGAGAAGGTATAAGTTGAGGATGAATCCAGAAGAAATGCGCCTTTGGAATGAATTTGGAAAATTCTTGGGCTTCTTGGTGCCTGAGAGGTTTAGAGTGGACCCAAGCAAGGCAAAAGCGATTCTGAGAGATGCCCCCACCAAAGACGCAAAAGCAGTTGAAGAGCTTCACAAGGAAGGTCTCTAAATACATGAGAAGATTCATGCCAAGATGCTTAGAAGTCATAGAACCTTTCGACAAATTGCTAAAAGGAAAGGCACAATGGGATTGGGGGCAAGACCAACAACAGGCCTTCGAGAAGGTAAAAAGAATTTTGTCTTCAGCACAAACGATGGTAGTGCCACAAAGAGGAATGCCATTACAGTTGTACATCACATCTACCAAGAAGTCTATAGGAGGATTGATCACGCAAGAGGTGGATGGAGAAGAGAAACCTGTGTATTACATTAGCCGGATAATCAGAGGACCGGAAACCAGGTATTCACAAGTGGAGAGGTATTGCCTAGCGTTGGTGTTCATTGCGTAGAAAATGCGGCATTATTTTCTAGCGCACGAAGTAAAGATTGCAACAAAAACTGATCCAATCAGATACCTATTGACTAGCCAAAGCATTAGTAGGGAGACTGCCGCCGGATGGATGATGATTCTTTGAGAATCGACATCAAGTGTGTAACACCAAAGGCAATCCGGTGTCAAGCCTTGGCGCACTGCTAGCTCAATTTCCAAATGGAGAATATGAACCCCTTCCGAGGATCTTAGGGTAGAGAAGTAGAATCAATCGACTTGATGGATGAGGACCCAGAATGGTGGAGTTTGGCTTTTGATGGATCATCTGCAGAAGGTAAAGACGGAGCAGGAGTGGTGTTGACCACCAAAGAAGGAAATGAAATATCCTTGTCATACAAATTGGACTTCCCTTGCACAAATAATGAAGCAGAATACAAAGCGTTCATACTAGGATTGTTGGCAGCTCAAGAGTTGGGAGCCAAATATCTTAAAGTAAAGGGAGATTCAAACCGTATAGTGCAACAAATAAGAGGCCAATTCGGAGTAAAGGAACCTATCTTGGCACCGTATCGAACTGTAGCACAAAAGGTGATGGAAGCTTATAAGAAGGTGGTGATTGAATATGTGCCAAGAGGACAAAATAAACAACCTGATGCACTAGCAACAGTAATATCTCGAGTCTATATCTAAGGGGAAGATTTAGATGTGAAGGTAATGAAAAGAACTCACCCAACCACGGTGCTAGACTTGTTCCCCAAAGACATGATAGACGATTGGAGATATGACATCTCCCATCAATTGCAAACAAAGGAAGGAACAATACCAATCGTGGAGCTACAGAAGTACAACATCATCAAAGGTATCTTGTATCACAAAGAAGAAGATGGTGTATTGACACGATGCTTGGGGAGGCAAGAAGCAAGTAAAGACTTGCATCAGTGCGTATGAAGAAGCTGCGGGTTTGCGGACATGCAGAGTCATGTCGTGAGTTTAACGCCAAAGGGTATTATTGGCCTGAAATGAAGAAGGAAGTAGATGCCCTACAACGCCACTATGTTTCATGCCAAGAATACCCTGGGGAGGATGAATGCGCTTTCATTGATGACATAGCGAATTGGCGAATTCCTTATGTGGACTTCTTACAAAGCGGGACTCTTCCGACCGAAAAGAAGGATGCCATTATAATAAAGAGGTTTCAACGATTCTTCTTACAAAATGGAGAATTGTTCAGAAGAGGTTTCAATGGCAAGCCCCTACGGTGTCTAGAACTAGGCGAGGCCAAAGATTTGGTTTATCAAATGCTGAGGATGAACATCATGGGGAGCCAAGTTATACAAACAACTTATCGATCATGGTTACTATTGGCTAAAGATGGAAGGAGATTGTATAGAATTTGTCAAAAAGTGCCATATTTGTCAAATACATGGAAACTTGATACATGCTCCCGCCGTGGATTTGCGCACCTTAACAACACCATGGCCCTTTCATACATGGGGAATGGATCTTATAGGTCCTGTACACCCTAATTCTAAGGGCAATATATGGATTTTAACTGCCACTGAGATGTACACAAAGTGGGTGGAAGCCATACCCTTGAAGAAGGCCACGGGACTAGCAGTGGCAAATTTTATCAAGGAACACATTATTTGCCATTTTGGGATCCCGAAGATCATTTTGTCGGACAATGGAACCCCCTTCATCAATAGGGATATCAAAAGTCTGATGGAAAGATACAGGGTGAAACATTACAAATCATCACCCTACTACCCGAAAAGCAACAGACAAGCAGAAGCGACAAACAAAACTTTGATAAAAATCTTATCAAAGACCTTAGACGATCATCCGAAGAAATGGGCAGAATAACTACCAATAGCGTTATGGGCATATCGAACTTCAAAAAGAAAGCCTACAGGCGAAACCCCATACGTTTTAGTTTATGGTGAAGAAGCTATCTTACCCGCCAAAATAGAAATACCTTTGGCTCGAATGAGACTTCGAAGCTTAGTCGAGGAAGAAAGCCGACCAGCCGCCCTAGAGGCCTTAGTCGACTTCCGAGACAAGGCTAAAGAAAAGCTTGAACGGTACCACGAAAGACTGCGACGACAATACAACACCGCGGTGGTACCACGACAAATTCTGGTGGGAGACCTGGTCCTCAAAACGGCAACTCAAGTTATGAGGGGGGGCCCAACCACCAAATTTTACCCCAAATGGGAAGGCCCGTATAGGGTACGAGAGATATCTGAAAGCGGGTATTGCAAGATATCTCGTGTGGGATCAGATGCTGTCTCAGGCCCATTAAACTTGTAAAAAGGTAAAGAAATATTACACATGAGAAGAGCATCACAAAAGTTATAATTTCAACTTCAAAAGTAATCGAGGCACCTGAATCATAGCCCTCGGAAGTTACACTTTCAACTTCAAAAGTGATCGAGGTACGATTAATAACCCTAAAGAAAGTTACACTTTCAACTTCAAAAGTGAGTGAGGCACCTGACTATAAGCCCTCAAACCCGAAAGTTACACTTTAACTTTAAAAGTGGAAAACGTTATGCTTTATTCGACAAAAGCAAGAAAGTTACACTTTAAATCTAAAAGTGGCAAACATTATGCTTTCTTCGATAAAAGCAAGATTTACTATGTGAAACGTTATGCTTTTTGTTAAAAGTAATTTTTTATCAATAAATTGACAAACTTTCACTTATACTTGAATGTTTTAATTTTCTTTAAAAAAAAGAGTATAAATTCAAGTGTTGGTTTGTGAATAATATATATATATATATATATATATATATTTGACAAATTCATGTTTTCTTATAATACCTATTGTTGTCTTGGAATATTAATTTGAAAAACTTGAGATTCAATGATAAATATTGAGTTTTAAGGAATCATTCAAATTAAAGGCAATCAACAAGGTTAAAGAAACAACGTTCTGATAAATGAAATATGTGTAAATGAGTTTCTGAAACAGGAAATCGAAAAAAAAAACTACTACAATAAGTTATGATCTAAAGGCCAAGACATATCAAAATGAAGAGGAGGCACAACTAAAGCTTCCAAGTCAGCAACAGTAGCATCTCGAATCTTAAGATTTGCGACTTTCAAACTCCTAACCTATTGAGTAGTCGATTTCTAAGTCCCCGTGACGACACTCTACCTCCTGAAGTTTTGCCTCTAGATCCCGGCGCTGGCCCTCTAAATCTTGAGACTGGATCTTCAATTTATTTGTGGCTTCATTAAGCTAAGAAAGCTGCACTGAAAATGATTCATCTTCACACTTACGTACAGCAACCTCTGAACGTAGTGAAATAAGATTAAAATTCGACTTGAGAAGATCCAACCTATCACAAAAAGGAGACATGTCAACACCTACGGCTGCAAGGTCATCTACATCATCGCTAAATTTCTTCAAGTCCTCAACTCGCAAGGAATATAAAGAAAGAGTATGCAACCCAAGAACAAGGCCTGCGAGCTGATCTAGGAAGAGGGTTTGGGTGGAAGTTGTCTTAATAATCAGCCGGTCAAGAATCTGCGGGAATCGAGCTAGGAGACGCTCCAGACTTTCCTGAATAGAAGAAGATATCTGGAAACCACTCCAAGAAACAAGATCCCCACTTGGATTGAAGGAAGCTCTGGCAGGAGCTACTTTAGAGGCCACCATAGAATCTGTCGAGATCAGGGATGGAGGAGCTGAAAGATGTTGTACGGCTAAGGATTCCTCGAAGCCTTGGTCATCTGGAGGATAACCAAGGTCACTATCTGGCGAGTGGGCAACATCCGGATGGAGAACAACAAATAACGCGAGTGCCTCAACGGGCAAAGGCAAATCTTTCATCCTCTCGCTCTGAAAACAAGATGTCAAAGCACAATATATTTTAAAGAAAAAGAAGAAAGGAAATTCAAGATAAATCATTTGTGGATTAAAGAAGGATACTCACAATATAGTCAATGGAAAAGGAGTCAGAAGATGCCACAGAAAGGGGAATGTCATCCAACCCACCCAAAGTAGTATCAACAATGCCCTCCCGAGCAATCACCAACTCGGTAGAATCCTTTCTGGGAGGATGAACATCACCAACAGTTTCAGAATGATTCTCCCTCGGGGAAGTAAGAGTCTCATCAACATCTTGAGACTCATCATGAGAGAGCGGCATAAGAAGGTTTGAAGAAATTCTTTGTATCACCCACAGAAGACTCGAGCTCACATCAGACAAAGTATCCTTAGCATCCAGACTAACACAATCGTCGCGAGGAGTAGAGGACTCAATATCAACAAGGATAGGTTGGACGGGCTCACGACTAGTGGAAGCCGCCGTGGAAGCCTCATTTGTAGTACTATACATTAACCCAAGAGGAACATCATCATCATCATCTTCATCGACCACGGTAACCTAAAAAAAATAAAAAAATAAAGGAAATAATTACTCAATGATATGTGAAAGCAGTAATACAAGGGATGAAAGAAAAAGGAGAATAGTACGATAAATTACCAAATTTCTACGGCGCTTCTTGATCGGATCCTCGGTTGTCGGGATACTAGGGTCAACATTATCAAGGGGGCGTTTTGCTAATGGCTTTATAATAAGCATGATAGGAGGACGACTGATTGGAACCACGGCAGAAGCAATAGGAGGAGCTATCTCAGAATCAGTAGTAGTAGCTGCTCTCATTTTAGAACGAGTAACTCTCATCTCCTCGGCATCAGAGGACCCCTGGGGAGGAGCTAGAGAGGACACCCGAAACGGAGCCCGTGGTGGAATAGAAGACGTTGTGGAATAGAGACTGGCAATGAACAAATCAAGGTATCATCCTCCCATCTTTTAAGATTGACTTGCCAGTAATTACGTTCACCAGTAGTATATCGCCCGCTCCGGGAGTCATCTGGTATGACAAAAGGAAGGGATCTATAGGGATCACTTGATAGCCTCGGAAATGCCCATGTAAAAGAGGGGGAGGTAGAGACGAAATTGAGAAGAGCATCCTCATAATTCCCCAAAGCAGTGTGACCAAAAGGTATGCCTCGGTCATATCAAGATTATCTCATGACCCTGTGAGGAGAATACAGTACAGTACCAAAACTATTATTCTCAAGGAAATAGGGAAGCTCTGTAGACCGAAGGAAAATGAACCAAGACAGTGCGGAGCAACTCAAGCTATTTCTGTTGAGGTTGGAGAAGGTACAAAATTTGTGCTTGTAGAAGTGAGGTAGATGACCGCAACCCCCTGAAACAATGGTATAGGGACGAGCAGTGAAGCATGAATAATCATCAAGGAAATGTCGCAAATCCGTCTTTATCGGGACTAGAAGCGTTGATCAATCCAATATGACATGCAAGGAATGATGTTGCGTGGTGGGAGAGAATGAGACTTCTTCTTCTTCGTAGAAAGATGCTCAAGATCGGAATAGCCCGGAAAGCGCTCGAAAAGAAAGATCTATGAAGGAAGGAGCATGGAATGAAGCAACTGACATCATACCTGAGTAAATAAAAAAAATATATTATAGAAAAGGTTAAAGGAAAAGAAGCGTGGTTTGAAAGACAATTAACTATAAAATATGAAAGTGATTACCTCCCAACGGATTCTTTTCATGGCAAGGTGGTTTAAATCAAGCGACGATATAAGGTCCCCTAGGAAGAAGAAGAAGCAAAGGGAATCTCCGAGCCTCGGGATAACAACGCCGCTAAACCGAACATATCTGCAAGGCGGAAGGACCGATCTATGGGAGACCCAGGGAAGATGAAACAGACGACCACATAACCGGATAAGCGCGGAGAGAAAGGGACAAGTTTCTTCACGGAAGGCAAGAATAGACTTGTCGTGAACAGAGTACATTCCTTTGGTTGGTCTTGTAATCACGGAAGAAATAAGCGCACCAGGATAACCAAGAATTCTTTTTGCCGACTTGAGCTCTCGAAGTCCGAAAGGAGTGTATCGCCCTTGAAGCGGGAGGTGAAGTGGGAAGATTGCCTGAAGGCTTCCATCAAGTAGGAAACACATTCGTTATCTCTAGTGGACATGTTAGAAGGGCCGCAGGAGTTCGAAGCAACAATGGGAAGGCTACAAGATGAGATTCAAGAATAAATATATATATATTTAAAAAAAATGAGAATGAATGAAAGGAATAAAAGAAGAAAACTTACTAATAGAGGGCATAAACATCCTCTAGAGTAGGGTGAATTCCCCCCAGGCAGTGACGAATGTGCAAGTAGAGGAACACCATCGTGAGATCAACACAGTAAGTGCATTATGGTCCTAGTAAATCCGAAGGTTTATACATAGTTGAACACAGCGAAAGATACTCGCATTCTTGAGTATTTCCTCATATTCAGCGTTGTCAAGGATCTCGTCGGTCCAATCCTGCCATTCTTGAATGCAACCAAATGAATCTGACAGGAAGCGAAGGGGACTGAATGGGTACTCTTGCTTCTCTATGCATAGGCGGGGAATGCAATCGGCATGAGGAAAGTCATCCCAACCTCCAGAAGCTGGGGCATACAGAAACAAGCCTTCTTTCTCTGGGGGAGGAAAAGTTGTACGGTCATAGTCTCTAACTCTATCCCAAAAGAGGTCAGAAGGACCAAAGAAGGGAGCTCTTCCCCAATCAGTGATGAATGGGGACTCCTTGGTAGTCCTTAGTTCTGCAGAGCATTCAGGAGAAAGGGCCTACAGACAAGGGGGAGATCATTATAACAATCCTAGAGAAAGTATATCAAGAATGTCAAGTAAAGTATATGAGCATAAAGTTCGCCCCTTAGGGTTCGGCCCCCTTAGGGTTCAGCCTACTAGGGTTCGCCCCTAGGGGTTTGGTCATCTGGAGTGGTTTCGTCGCATGCAAGCATATCAATTTTTCTCCTTTCGCGTTTTCGTCAAGGAAAAATGTTAAATCTTTCTTCATTATCCGAGGGAAAAAACCAAGATGTACTCAAGGTATTGGGGCTCGGAAGACAAAAGAAAGTTTGAAAAAAAAAATGAAAAAATTGATAAAGGTTCGGCCCCCCTAGGGTTCGGCCACGACCTAGGGCGGGATCTCTCCTTCAAAAAAAAGTTTGAAAAAAAAAATTAAAAAAATGATAAAGGTTCGGTCCCCTTAGGGTTCGGCACCCTATAGGGTTCGGCTCCTATAGGGTTCGACCACCAACTAGGGCGGGATCTCTCCTTCAAAAAAAAATTGGAAAAAATTGATAAGGTTCGGCCTCCCTAGGGTTCGGCGCCCTATAGGGTTCGGCTCCTATAGGGTTCGGGCACCACCTAAGGCGGGATTTCTCCTTCAAAAAAAAATTGATAAGGTTCGGCCCCCCTAGGGTTCGGCGCCCTTTAAGGTTCGGCTCCTATAGGGTTCGGCCACCACCTAGGGCGGGATTTCTCCTTCAAAAAAAAAAAATAGGGTTCGGCGCCCTATAGGGTTCGACCACCACCTAGGGGTTTGTTCCCACGCATACCTTTAAGGTTTTGTTGCTCTCTTAGTCCACGGTTTGGGACGAATGCTCCTTCACCGCGAAAATTATAGCCTTTTTCTGAGGAATTCCGAGGGAAAAGGCTAAGATATGGTGATGGGACTCGAAAAATTGAAGAAAGTCTACAATTCCCTGAAGAATATATATATATATATATATATATATATAGAGAGAGAGAGAGGAAACAATTATGAGAAATTGGCTAAATGAAGACTCCAATAAAGGTTGCACCCCTAATGGTTTACAATTACCTAGTGTTGGATACCGCAAGAATGTCCTTGATGGTGAGACTTGCTAATGTGGCTGCAATGGTGAGGAACACACGTGTGTTCGTTGGCTCCTAGCGATTATGAGACAATCCTAAGAAATATGCACGCAAGTAGCACCTACTCAATCAGAAGGCATGCGACAATGGATTACGAATATGGACTTCTTACTTCTCCAAAATAAAGATAAGTAAAAAAACCCTATAGGGGAGAATAGCTTATTTTCGAAAATAATAAAATTTAAATTGATTTTATTCCCAATAAAGAGTAGTTTTTGAAAAATAGCTTTTTTTATATATATATATATATATATATATATATATATATATATATATATATATATATATATATATATATATATATCAAGTAAAGATAGATTTTATTTTATTTCCAAAATAAATTTAGATTTTATTTTACTTCCAAAATAAAGATAGATTTGGTTTATTTCCCAAATAAAGAAAGATTTTATTTTGTTTCCAAAATAAAGAGAGATTTGATTTCAAACTAAAATTAAGATTTTATTTTATTTTCAAAATAAAATTAAGATTTTATTTTCAAAATAAAATTAAGATTTTATTTTCAAAATAAAATTAAGATTTTATTTTATTTCCAAAATAAAATTATGATTTTATTTGGTTTGATGAAAAAGAAAGATTTTGTGTACCACCCAAAATAAAGATTTCTTTTTATTTAAATGTTATTTGATTATTTTTCTTGTTTTCAATTTTCGGGAAAAATAAAGAAACAAATCCAAGGGTTTGGCTCCCTAGGAGTTCCATTTACTAGGACCATGGTCTACAAGACCCGTAAAGTGAAGTCACGCAAAATATACTCAAAAGTTTGAAGTATTCTTGCACGATCGTCTATTTGAAAATGCGACTCTCGCGCAGGGGGCAAATGTGGGCCCATGTGCAAAATTAGGGTTCACATGACCTAATTAAATTAAATGCACAATTAGGGTTCCATGACCTCATTAAATGTGCAATTTAGGGTTCGTATAACCTAATGGAATGAAGATGGAAAAGTCAAAAATAAATGTGCCAGACCGGGAGAAGCCTCCACGTGTCCCGAGACGGAAGACTCGTGGAGGCGGCTCATTTTTGGGAATTGATTGAGGGATTGGATTCGTGGCTAGAAAGATAGGGCAATATGGGCATTACTTTAATGACTGAAGGGTATTTCTGGAATTTCATTGAGAACATGTGCCTAGTATGTGATAACTTAAGTCCAGGGAACTCTATAAATACCCCTTCCATTCTAGGAAGGAGGACTCTTTTGGGAGCTTAAGGCTTGGAGATTCCACCTAAAAGCACTAACAAGATTCGAACACTTTCTCAACTCGAAGAACTGAAAAAGGCTCTTGGAATCCCAATAACCTTAACACGGTTTCTGGATTCTAGGGGTTCTGCCACGCGTCGTTGGAGTAATCGCCCACCTTTCGTTCTCCCCTCTACAATCAATCAATCAATTCCGTATTCTTCGTGGATTTATCTCCTCCTCAGCCAACACGAAACCCTAACCCTACCAAGGCGCGATTTCCTTGCCCACACAGACTTTCTCTCTCCTCTTGTTACATAGTACATCTCAGCTTCTTCTCATCCACACCCCCAATTTCTCTCTGCTCTCCCAAACAGTTGAAAAAGGGAAATGAAAAAAAATCAATAAAATCCCATCAACCAACCAATTCTGTCCTCTGATTTCTTTATTTCTCTCTCTAAAATTTTAGAGAGACTTCACTGGGACTACTTTCTCTCTCTAGACTCTGCCATGACAACTTCTTAATCTCTAACTATTTCTTAGGTGATCCTTTCTCGCTCTATTCCTCGCCATGACGGCTCCAATTCTTCTACCAAACAACCCTATTTTTCTCTCTCCTCTTTCTCTCACCTACCCACTTTCTCCACCTCCCTCAAATCCTCCTCTCGCCGCCGCAACTTTTCCGTCGCCGTGGAGACGCTCGAAAAGATGGAGACTTCACTGGTGGAGAAATATGTGAACACGATTCGGTTCCTGGCCATTGATGCAGTGGAAAAGGCCCATTCGGGTCACCCGAGTGTACCCATGGGGTGTGCCCCTATGGGTCACATTTTATATGATGAGGTGATGAGGTACAATCCCAAGAACCCGTAACCAAACATTCATACCAAGGTAATCAATTTAGTATTATTAGGTTACCAATTTATTTTGAATGTGATGCAGTTGGTAGCCAAACCTTCATACCAAGGTAACCAATTCAGTTTTATTAAGTTACCAATTTATTTTGAATGTGATGCAGTTGGTTGCCAAACTCTCAGACCAAGGTAACCAATTCATATTGCAGGTGTGGAGGTAGATTGGTTACTTTGGTATAAAGGTTTGGTTACCTTGGTATAAAAGTTTGGTTACCTTGGTATGAATGTTTGGTTATCAACATTACATTACACATCACTCTCTTATCTCTCTCTTTCCTATACAGTATTCTTATTTTCTTTTGAACATGAAATTGGAATTGGAATTTTCGGACATGAATAAATTGTGAAAAATAAAATATATATCCACCTCCTTTCTACATCTCATCGACCATTTTGTGGTTGACTCTCGCTCTGTCTCACCGACGAAGGAAAGGAGGAAGATGACCGGCCGGCGAAGGGGATGAGGAAGATGACCGGCGAAGGGGATGAGGAAGATGATGTTGCCAAACTTTCAGCGTCTGGCTAATCCAAGCAACTTTGGGCCACTACATTCTCTGAATTTGAATATTTGAATTTGAATTTATTTTTGTTGTTAGATCCAAGATATTTGAATTTGAATTATTAATTATGACAGTTATTTCTCCTTAATTTTAGGTTTCCTTATTATTGTGAATTGCGTTATTTTTGTAATTATTTTGTAGATGCACTAATAGTGTAATTACTTACTAAATGTTGTATATTATTGTAAAGCACCCATTAAATTATCCATCACTTACTAATATTTATTAGCCCACATAAACTAGATGACTAGTTTGACCCAAATAAAAGGCAAAGTCCAATTAAACTATTTTAAAAATAATAATTTTAAATGTTATTTATTTTTTACTAGGTATTACATTAGAACTGTGTATAACGTTATATTCTTGAAGGGGATCTTAATCTATTCCGCTGTGCATGAATTGATTCATCTATTCATTATCTGTTAATCACTTAACAAGATAAAAATAAATAAAGAAAAAGTTTTAAAAAATCTATTCAATCCCTTTTAGATCTATTGTTTGGTCCCGAAAACTAATTGTGGGCCCAAGTGCAAAATTAGGGTTCGCATGACCTAATTGAATTAAATGCACAATTAGGGTTCCACGACCTCATTAAATGTGCAAATTAGGGTTCACATAACCTAATGGAATAAAGGCGGAAAAGTCAGAAATAAATGTGCTAGACCCGGGAGAAGCCTCCACGCGTCCCGAGGCAGAAGACTCGTGGAGGTGGCTCGTTTTGGGAATTGATTGAGGGATTGGATTGGTGGCTAGAAGGACAGGGCAATATGGGCATTATTCTAATGACTAAAGGGTATTTCTAGAATTTTCCTGAAAGCATGTGCCTTGCACATGACTACTTTCCAGAAAACCCTATAAATACCCCTTCCATTCCATTGGGAAGGGGACTTCTCTTCAGACTCAAGACTTGGACTCTTGAAAGATCAAATAAACCCTTTTGGTGACTTAAAGGCTTGGAGATTCCACCTAAAAGCACTAAAAAGGGTTCGGATACTCGCTCTTAACTCAAAGGACTCAACAAGAAGGCTCTTGGAATCCCAATAACCCTAACCCGGTTTCCGGATTCTAAGAGTTCTGCCACGTGTCGTTGGAGTAATCGCCCACGTGTCGTTCTCCCCTCTTCAATCAATTTCGTGCTCTTCATGGATTTCTCTCCTCCTCAGCCAACACGAAACCCTAAACAAGCAAGGTGCGATTTCTTTGCCCACATTTATTTGGCGACTCTGCTGGGGAGGTGTAGAATTCGTGAAGGGTATGCCCACAACTCGAAGTGGGAGAACAACAGGAAGAGCTTCACCAACAAACAACATTACCTCATCCGGTCCAGTTCCAAGGCAAGCAAGTCAAGCTTTCCAAGGCGTGAATCTAAATCTCAATCAACCCATCCTTGAAGACGCATCAAAACGAAGTTCAACATCACCATACATGGCTGAGAAACAACCAGAGAATGTCAGGTAGACAGACGCGGGAAGGCAAATTGAGGAAGAAATAGGAGAACAGGCAAATGTTATGCAACTGGAGATGCTCAAGGCGTTGAAGGAAGCACGGGAAGAACAAAGGATGATGATGGCTATGATGCTGGAGATGCAGAGAAAGCAAGAGGAAATGGGAAATTTCCGCCAGCAGTTGATGCAGATTCCCGCTTTCAAGGCTATGTTCCCAGACAATTCACAAGGAGAACCGGCAGGAGTGGAGGACAACAACAACGATAGCAACAATAAGGAGAATCAAACAGCACCTCCATTGATGGAGAATCAGTCCGTCCCAATCATCCACTTGGAATCTCAAAACAGTGGTGACGCGCCATAACCCAGATTGGAAGTCAGCCAGCCTAAGACAAACATCATTCCAACTGTTATCCCTGTATTTTCACAAGTGTAGATGCCAACCATCCCAAACCTCGTTCAACGAACTGGCCCATAAGCACAACCGATACAGAATTTACATGATGTCAATGTACATCAGCCAATTTTTGTACCACAGAGAGTTCATGCCACGAGTCAGTACGTGACGAAGGATGATATGATCGATGTGATCAATCAACTTCGCAGGCAGACATCCCGACCCTCGGAGTTAGACTTTACTCCACCTTACGCACACATTCGGAGGCAACCTTACCCAAGCAGGGGTATATTGAGCATCCCCACAATTTCCAAAATTCAACGGAGAGAAAGAAAATGCCAGGGAACATATTGCCAGGTTTGTAGAGTCGATGTCTCCGTGGCTAGGATATGATGAAGTGAACAACCACAACTTGTTGATGCGGGAATTCAACAAGACTTTAACGGATAGTGCCTTCAGTTGGTACTATAATTTGGAGAAGGGGTCAGTCCATTATTGGGATGACCTAAAATTATAATTTTTTAAGAAGTTTTTCTATGTGCAGAAACAGGTAACCATTGTAGAGCTCATGCGATTTAAGCAAAAGCCGATGAGGAGCTGTCAGATTACGTTGACAGGTTCAAGGCCCAAGCACAGAAAAGTGTAGAACCAATTAAAGAAAAGAACTTGGTTAGCATATGCAACAATGGTGTTTTAGACGCCTTCAAGCCCCACCTCATTACCAAGGCGTGCGATTCATTTGCGACCCTCTCATCTTTTGCACAAGACTCGGGGAGAATCATGACATTTCCCACCAGCCATGCGATGGATACATGGAAGAGCAAGAGGACAACAACTGTGGCTCTGGTGGATTCTCAGTCAAAACCACAGGGGGGCAAGAGGGAGAAGAATGAGAAATTTGAACGAAGCAGAGAAAAGCATGGGGACAAGTATACCACAATGCCAGTTTTGGAGGCTATCACATGCAGCGAGAAGGCGTTCAGGAGCCTGTACGAACAATGGGTCGAGCACGGAGTGGTGAAACCTCCAAGGCCCCGGTCGGTTGTAACTAAAGAAATGAAAAGAAGATCAAACTTCTGTGTATACCACCAATACGCAGGGCATTCCACTATGGACTGTTACAGTCTACGGAGTGTAACACCCCCAAAATCGGGACTATTTTCTTTCCCGATCTTGTGCGTTAATATTATCCTGTTCTAGCTTTAAAACATTATTTAATGTTAAAATAGTTAAAAATGCGGAATAATTTTTTTTCTTTCTTTCCATTCATTCATTCCCTGAATCGCAACCTTTATAATTCTTCTTTATACTAGAATCATATTTATTACATGATTTATTTAACCTGAGTAGATATGAATATATGTACAATTCATTATTTCAAACATATTCCTAATTCAGAACAAATGATCTTCATCTATTGAATTATTCAAAGATTTACTTCTCTATGGTTTACACATGTAAATATCATCAAATGATTCAACACCATCTCAATTAAATCACTAGTCTTCTTTTCATGCGCTCCTAATCACGATAGATCGCATCATAGCTTTAACCTGCAAATTAAGAAAGATTGAGCACGATGGCCCAACAAGTCTAACAGTCTATCATGCATCACATAACACATATGTTCACATTCAGTTCATGCATTTATATTCTTGGGGTTCAAGCATATTACAAATGCATCATCACGTTTATATCCTGCTGGTAGCAACATAAATATCATAGCATACTACACATATCATGTACATGTCATTCATTGCACATATATATTGAGTTCCCCGACTCAATTCAATAATTAGTCATAATTTGACATTCATCATTCACAAAGCAAATAATGTAGTTCATAGGTATTACATACTTATAAACATAAATCATGCTAACAGTTATCTATAGAAATTATAAGTCCACATAAATAAACTGAGAAACTTTCCTTGTACAATGACTATTGATACAAACTTTAGTTTAACTTCACTTCACGAATCCTACACAGTTATGTTCACATGTATGCATACATTAGTCACACATTCATATCCCATAACCTGTATAGATAACAAACATTCACAAAAACTATATCAATATTTGATATTCTTATTTCCGGGAGACTTACATATTCCTTTAAAATATTTTAGGTTTCGGCTTAATATAGCCATACATTCTCAAAAAGTTCTAACACAACTTTTAAAATGTCAATTCATTACATTTACAATTTATAACCCTTTTTAAAAGTATTTACAGACTTTACACGTATATATATGTAGACTTGTTATCATATAGTGCATCTGTGCCTTTACTTTGCGTAATTATGGCTTATTTCCGCTTTTGTGAGTAATTTAAATGCTATTCCACACGAATATTAGTTTTCTAGGCTTAATGCATTCATAATACATTACTTTTCCCCCCTTTCATGTACACATGAGGTATATATATGCTTTTGCATATACGCCTCTCTTATAATGTCAAACCTTGCCTCATTTACTTGGCTTGTAGGTAGACATATGCTATGTGTATGTCTTTTACCTACACATAGCTTATTTATATCAAAAGTTGAGTTTTCAACTCCGTTTGCATAATCCTCACCTTGTATTTTGAAAACTGTTTAGTTTCAAGTACAATTTTAAAATAACTTTGCACACTGTCCACGTATTCCTGTTATATGGATATATTATCCATATATATGTAAACTCATGTTTACACATCATTTTTATAGATTTTGGAATGCTCTGAATGCATATACTTGTCATATGATTGTTAGACTGTGTTTTATATCTGTCTTGGGGCATCAGGACATGCCTAACTTCTTTTTCCAACTTTTAATAATTATAATTACATATAAAAACATATTAGTTGTGCGTCCATGTCATATAACCTGTATAGTTATATATATTACATTTCCATATTGGCCATATCAATAGCTTTCATTCTTGTTTTTGAAAAACTCTTATATTCTCTTCAAAAACTTTTATTCTTTTACTTACGATAGTCATTTATCGCTTAATAGTCTTTGACATGGCTTTCAAATATTCTATGATTTTGGTTTATAAACCATTTGTAATTTATTACATAGTTATCTCGCACTTTTATACATATTCTAAGTATATAAAGTGAACTTGTAGTTTCCTTTATACTTTGAGCATAGATATAGTCTATATAGATAAATTATAGCTTCCATACTATTTTATAGACTCATTTCCATAAACTATCGCATTAAAAACCACCACGTTTCATTGGAACGCTAAAATGAATTATTGACCTAATAATGCCGACAACCAAGCCTTACTTGATTAGGCACCCCAAGCTCACGACACCTACCTTTACTAATTTTTTTATCTTCTAAACTACCAACTCAATTGTATTGAATTGTAAATACTTTATAACTCATGTACTTGTTTCTTTAGGAATTTAGAAACTAAAATTGATGGATGATTTATCCACTTAAATGTAAAAGCCAAAATAGCTCATCAAATAGCCACAATCGATGTGTATATACAATTTGACGCCGCCGTAGTTGAATTGAGCTGATGACTCCCTCCTCTCGACTCTCGTTTCGCTAATTTCTATCCTCCGTTAATGATCCGTTTATATTGAAGTTTGGATGTAATATAGGTGGTATACCCACCTATTTTAGAAAAAATCTTGTGTGTGATTTGAGCAACTAAACAACGAAAAGAACAAGCTAAAACAATCCCGAAGAATTGCAAGAAGACGTATGCAGTAGACCAAGCGCACAAGACCAAGACATAGTCATTGATGGGTCGCCTTTTGCAATCTTCATCATGACTAACACAACCCTTTGCGATTTTATTATGTCCATTTCAAGACGCGTCGGATAGCTACCAAATTTTAATATGATTTAGATTCCATAGAAGGCTATTTTTAAAAAATACGAGTCCCCATTTCGGACTCTTTAAGTCGCTCAAAGCAGACTCCAAAACCGGCTTGACACACTAGTTTTTATTTTTTCCAGCTTTACCTCTCTCGCTAAAATAGTCATAACTAATTCATTTTAAAACATTTTTGAGTGATTCTTGCGCCCACGAAGAAGCTAACTTCCGGCTACAACTCTTATTCAATAAACTTTTCCATGTTCTGCACCCATAATTCCAGAAAATCCGTGCAAGGGACAGGTTCAAACCTGATTTCTAAATTTTGGACAGATTCGACACACCCACTTTGGAATGCCATAACTCCCTCCTCCGAAGTCGGAATTATTCCGTTTCGGAGTCTATGGAAAGCTTATTCAACGTACTATAATACCCCAAAAGCCCAAAATTTTCTGGAAACTCTAGCTAGCCCCAAATTTGTCCTTAGGGTCAGCAGTTCACAATTTTTTTCGGTTTCTAACATGTTTTACTAAAGCCTTTACTATTAATTCGTATTAGCTCCTTTTTGATTCATTCCAATTGGATTATTTCCAGAACTCGTAGGAGCACAACCCACCATTATAAAACATAAATTTTCAATTCTATACCCTCATAAACTTTGGCTCAAGAACAGCCCCCTAAAACAGTTTTAACTAATTTGTTTTACATGTTTTACTAAGAAATCCGTCAAGATTTCGTTACAACGGATTTTTCCTCGTTCCAATTGGGTTGTGTTCATAACTCATAAGAGTACCACATTATCCCGAACTTAATTTTTCAGGTTTGAGCACAACACAAATTTGTCCAAAATAGTCCACTAGTTGTCCAATTTAAGCTTATTAGTCTCTAAGAGGCCTTAAAGCAAACACCATATGTGCATCGGTTTTAGAAACAAGTTTCACACGTTTGTACATGGTTTTTAGCCAAAAAAATTTTCCTTATAATTCCTAATGACCGCATAAACTCCCTTAACCAAACACATTTCAACCAAAACCAACATAGCAGCTTTTATCATCATTCACATATCTATTTACTAACTTTATATAAATATAGCATGAACATATGGCTTACCTTGCTTACTTAATGTTCTTGTTGAAATTCTAGCTTTGATGATCAATTATAGAAATCCTTTTATTGCTATGTGCTTCAGATTCTTCTTCAAGTCAAGACAACACTTCAATTCCTTGCTAATTTAGATTGGTCTAGCCAAAATTGAGAGAAATTTGGTGAAGGTTTGAGAATTGTGCAAACTTAATAGTTAGAGAAAAGAGAGATGAATGGAACGAATTGAAGAGGAATGAGGATCGCAAATAGTTTTTTGAGTTTTAACTCTTTCTAACTTCCTTGCTTCTCTCTCTCTTTCTCCCATTCACGCAACAAGAAGGGAGGAGAAAGATAAATAATGCCCAACTTGGTCACTAAGCTTGCAACAAAGGCAAAAGGCACTTAAGAAATTAACCAATTTAGCTTAATTAACTGATTAAACCAATTATTCTTTTAATGCTCTTGTTAATTAATTTAATTACCCAACCTTAGTAACTTAATTTAATCAAATAAGCTACTACATAAATCTCCTTAATTTATTTTACCCTCTTAGAATTATATAATTTACATAACGCATCTTTGATATATAAATTATATAAAATATAACATAACATACTCAAATTACATATTTATTTTATAATTATAAAATAAATATGCTACATATAATTTCTTATGTAAATACAATTATTTACATACCCAAGATATTATAATATAATATCCTTACCATTATCATAAATTGAGTTAAGAATTTATTTACTTTCTTAAGATATTACGATAAATATAATATCTTTTCTTTATTAAATTAATTTTATATAAGAATTTATTTTAACACTCTTGGATAAAGTATATACAAATATTATATGCTTAACACTTTTTTGCCTCATTACGCAAATTATTCCCAATAATTTTATTTTCTTGCATAATAAATATATATTTATATTTATAACCTTGCAAATATTCTTTATAATGCACATGTACTCACATCACATATAGAAAATAAATAATAAATTTATTCTCTCACCTTATAAATTGTTTATATCAATTTATTTATATATAGAAGTATAACGTAATATATTTACCTTATAAATGGAAATTTATTCAAGTAAATAAGATATTATAATTAAAATAATATCTTTTCTTTATTAAAATAATTCAATAATATACAATTATTTAATATCATTCATTTAAAGTATACAATAATTCTTCTATACTAATTACTTTCTTTTTTCTTCTATAAATTGTTTTCAACAATTTAACTGTAATAAATATTATAATATACTTACTACATTAAAAACATACATACATTACATCCAATAATTTAATACATGATTTCTTCAATAAAAGGGTGGTTATACATTAAGTATATATTTAATACCACTAATTCACCACATTAAAATAATTTAATATTTTAGATTATTTTAATTTACTCATCTCATTTCTTTTAATAAATTATCCTACAATTTATTTACATATAATAAATATATAATACCAATATATCTATTAAGCATAAGCGTCACATATTGCATAGTTCATACCCCACTTATGCAATATAATATCATACAAACATATTATCTAATAAAATTTTATTTATTTAATTCTTATTTTAATATTACCCAAAATTTGGGTTATCACACGGAGGAAATACCATGAGAAACTAGCGGCCGGGGAGATTGAACTAGGAGAAGAAACGTGCAACACCATCACCCATGGTGCAGTCCCGGAAGTCAAGAACTCAAATATTGGCTCTACGTACCATCGAACAAACTCTGAACTACAGATGAATTAAAAATCCACCCAAGATGGTGGTCCACCAAAAATGGTGGTTTAAGTCCTCAGGAATATCCATTGCCAAGTAAATTGGATGACCAAGGGAGGAGGCACAAGAATTGACGACTTAAAAAAAAAAAAAAAAAAAAAAACCACCCAAGATGGTGGTCCACTCTAAACAATGGTCAAGTCCTTGTAGACTGCACTTGCCAAGAAATTGGACGACCCAAGTGACGAGACACCCGATTTCAAGTCCTCGTAGACTGTACTTGCCAAGAAATTGGACGACCCAAGTGACGAAGCACCCGATTTCAAGTCCTCGTGACTTGCCAAAATATCGTGACTTGCCAAAATATGGGACGACCAGTGACGAGGCACCCATTTTCAAGTCCTCGTCAGAGCGCACTTGTCAAGAAATTGAACGACCGACTATAAGTGACGTAATTCAAAAGTTAGTGTTACACTTTATCATCAAAAGTGAATGAGGCCCCTGAGTATAAGCCATCAAACCCGAAAAAGTTACACTTTATCTCTAAAAGTGGTGAACGTTATGCTTTCACCGACAAAGACAAGATTTATTATATAAAACGTTATGCTTTTCGTTAAAAGTAATTTTTTTAGCAATAAATTGACAAACTTTCACTTATACTTGAATGTTTTTTTTTAATTTTTTATAAAAAAAAGAAAAAAAAAGAAGAAGAAGAAAAGTATAGATTCAAGTGTTAGTTTGTATGAAATAAATGTACATGATTTTCTGATACAGGAAATGAAAAGAACTATGACAGTTCATGATCCAAAGGTCATGACCTGTCGAATTGAAGATAGAGGAATACCTAAAGCTTGGTCTTCGAGGCCATCAGTAGATCTTCAACGCTATTATCAGGTCTTCGATGCTATCAGGCCTTCAAAGCTATCAGCAGGTCTTCAACACTATCAATGACTTCGAGGCTTCGCCTTATCTATCAGCCTTCAAGGCTTTCAGGCCTTCACGAAATGTTGGGTTCTCAATGACTTCTTGATTCCAAAAGAAAGAGAAATTTCAAGAGATGGTAAGAAAGATTAGATCGAAGATTTTCAAAATATTCCAGGAGAGCTCCTCTATGGCTCGCCCTTCTAGGGTTTGCTCCCTAGAGGTTCCCTCTCCTAGGACTTTCATTTTCGAGGATTACAAAACATCAAGCCCCGCGAAGTGTTCAGACACTGGAATCAAGATTTCAACACTTACAATATTTTGCGTGATCATCTCACCAAAGGCGTGACTCATGCGCAGGGGGCAAATACTTACCGAAAGAGGGCATAGACATCATCCAAAGTAAAGGTGCATTCACCCCAAGCAGTGATGAATATGTAGATAGAAGAACACCATGGTCCTATTGGATACGAATGTTCCTACATAACTGGATGCAAAGCTATCCATATAATCAGTATTCCTATGTAGCTAGTCGATCCACTGTTGCTATTCTTGAAGGTGGTTAGATGAATCAGACAAGAAGTCATCCCAACTTCCACAAGTCGTTGGATATAGAAACAAGCCTTCCTTCTATGGTGGAGGAAAAGTTGTACGAGCATAAGTTTGGACTTGCTTCCAAAAGACGACGAAAAGACCAAAGGAGGGGAACCCTTTCCCAATCATTGAGAAACGGGGTCTCCTTGGTTGTTCCCAAGTCTGCAGAATGTTCAACAGGGAGGGCTTTCAAGAAAAAAAAAGAGTTCAGCATAAGGGATCTAAAGAAGCAAGGAAGGGACGTCAAATAAAGTGCTTGAGCTCAAAGTGCTCACCTTGCCAAAGAGGAATATCTAAGAGTAAAGCTTCAAAACACCTGAAAAGAAGATGAAACAATGTCAGAAAGAGTTAGGGTTCGCCCCCTAGGGTTCGGCCCCCTAGTGTTTGCCCCCTAGGGGTTTGGCCATCTGTAGCGGTTTCACTGCATGTAGAGCATTTTTTCTTCCTTCGTGTTCTTCATGGACGAAATGTCAAGTCTTTTTTTATTATCCGAGGGAAAAAACCAAGATGTAATCAAGGAAATGGGGCTCGGAAGACAAAAGAAAGATTGGGGAGTCCTGAAAAAAATATATAAAATAAAAAAATTATAGGGTTAGGCCCCCTAGGGTTCGACCATTTTGGCTTTGTAGGGCTCCTTGCTAGCTTCGTTTTGATATATTATGGGCTCCGAAACTCCAAACGAGTCAAAAGTTATGATCAAAATAGTAGTTGTTCCTCCAAAAACTTCATTTTTTTCATTTAAACTTCATTTTTCCCATAGGGTTCGGCCATGTTGCCTTAGGCCACCTAGGGTTCGGCCATGTTGGCTTTGTAGGGCTCTTCGCTAGCTTCGTTTTGATATATTATGGGCTCCGAAACTCCAAACGAGTCAAAAGTTATGATCAAAATAGTAGTTGCTCCTCCAAAAACTTTATTTTTTTCATTTAAACTTCATTTTTCCCATATGGTTCGGCCATGTTGCCTTAGGCCACCTATGGTTCGGCCATGTTGGATCAGTAGGGCTCTTCGCTAGCTTCGTTTTGATATATTATGGGCCCCAAAACTCCAAACGAGTCAAAAGTTACGATCAAAATAGTAACTGCTCTTCCAAAAACTTCATTTTTTTCATTTAAACTTCAAATTCCTCCATAGGGTTCGACCATGTTGGCCTAGGGCCCCTAAGGTTCGGCCCCCTAGGGGATGTTCCCTCTTTTCATTCCTTTGAAGTCCTGTTGCTCTACCAATCAACTGCTAGGAATGAATGCTCATTCGCCGCGAAGATTATATATAGCCTTTTTCTGATAAATTTCGAAGGAAAAAACCAAGATATAATCAAGGTGATGGGGCTCGAAAAACAGAATAAAGGCTACAATTAGCTGAAAAGACAAATAGATGAAGTAATCAAGAAAAATTCAAACACGTGGCAAGAACATAACAGGAAGCAAGGCCTACTACGAAAAACAGCATGGGGGTTCGGGAAGATGGAATCATATGCCTAATTTCGTTTATTGATAAAGTTATTGGCATGATGCGTCAAAATTGCAAAACAAGAAGATTATTCATATGAGAAGTTGAAAGATACCTTACACGATGAACCTTCGTAGCGCAATAATTGATCGAGTTTTCAAAAGATAAGTAGATCTAATCTTACTTTTAAATAGAAATATATTAAAGATATTATTTGCTAAATATAAAAGAAGATTTAATTTTATTCCCAACAGGGGGTAATTTTCAAAAATGGATTATTTATATATATATATATATGTGATAATATATATGTATAAATATATATATAAAAATAAATAAAATCTTTTGCTTTCAATTAAAGAAAGATTTGATTTATTTCCAAAACAAAGAAAGCTTTGATTTTATTTCCAAAATAAGATTAAGATTTGATTTGATTTTTGAAAAATAAAATTAATTAAGATCTGATTTGGTAAAAAGAGAAAGATTTGATTTACCAAAAGAAAGATTTCCTTGATAATATATATATGTATATATATATATATAAATAAATAAATAAATAAAATCTTTTGCTTTCAATTAAAGAAAGATTTGATTTATTTCTAAAACAAAGAAAGCTTTGATTTTATTTCCAAAATAAGATTAAGATTTGATGTGATTTTCGAAAAATAAAATTAATTAAGATCTGATTTAGTAAAAAGGGAAAGATTTGATTTACCAAAAGAAAGATTTTATTAAATTTAATTTTATTTGATCATTTCTCTTGTTACAGGAAAAAAAATAAAGAAATAAATCTTGGGCAAGCTATGGACATATTTTTGGAGGAATTTTCAATAGGTCCAAGGTAGAGCCTTGCTAGGTTTTGCTTCCCTAGGGTTTAACCCCAAGGGTTTGGCTCCCTAGGGGTTCCCTCTACTAGGACCATTATCTTCAAGACTTGTAAAGTGAAGTCTTGCAAAATCGTTCAAATGCTTGAAGTATTCTTGCGCGATCGTCTATTTGGGAATGCGACTCCCGCGCAGGGGGCAAATGTGGGCCCAAGTGTAAAATTAGGGTTCGCATGACCTAATTGAATTAAATGCATAATTAGGGTTCCACGGCCTCATTAAATGTGCAAATTAGGGTTCGCATAACCTAATGGAATAAAGGCGGAAAAGTCAGAAATACATGTGCTAGACCCGGAAGAAGCCTCCACGCGTCCCGAGGCAGAAGACTCGTGGAGGCGGCTCGTTTTGGGAATTGATTGAGGGATTGGATTGGTGGCTAGAAGGACAGGGCAATATGGGCATTATTCTAATGACTAAAGGGTATTTCTAGAATTTTTCTGAAAGCATGTGCCTTGCACATGACTACTTTCCAGAAAATCCTATAAATACCTCTTCCATTCCATTGGGAAGGGGACTTCTCTTCAGACTCAAGACTTGGACTCTTGAAAGATCAAATAGACCCTTTTGGTGACTTAAAGACTTGGAGATTCCACCTAAAAACACTAAAAAAGGTTCGGATACTCGCTCTCAACTCAAAGGACTCAACAAGAAGGCTCTTGGAATCCCAATAACCCTAACCCGGTTTCCGGATTCTAAGAGTTCTGCCACGCGTCGTTGGAGTAATCGTCCACTTGTCGTTCTCCCCTCTTCAATCAATCAATCAATTCCGTGCTTTTCGTGGATTTCTCTCCTTCTCAGCCAACACAAAACCCTAAACAAGCAAGGTGCGATTTCCTTACCCACACTAATAAAAACATCTAGTATATATATGCCTCTGCAACCTGTCTATTCATTCCAAATACATTTATTTCAAAAAGGGGCTACTAAGACAGAAGACTAGTAATATATTGTTCATCTACCATTTCATAGTTTAGGCTGTTAAGCTTCATAGGTGTATTTAGTATTATCACTTTTTTCACACCCAAATTAAAGCACTTGATAGAAAAATGCATGCTTTGAATAACAATTAATTAAGTAAATATATATTTTTGACATGTGGAATGGGGTGTCACACAAATTCAGACAGAAAGTAACTTGGATAGACTATCATCAAGTGTGGAAGTATCAGTTTACATATTTAATTTTCATCTAAATGAGACTTAATTGTCGTACATGGACTTACAAAATGGCACATTTGTCCATTTTACTTGCTCATTTGTGTCACTTCATTATTCGACGTCGTCTCCTCAGCCATATGCCTAATATTAACTGAGAAATAGACAATGCATGTGGTCAAGAGTACTAATGTTGTATTAAATTTAGGGTTATTACTTTTTGTCAAAGTTGACTTTTTACACATTTCATATAGGACCATTTTCAGTTTAGTCAATAATGTAAGAGTTACGAAGCTTGTTAGGTCCACAAAGGTCAAAGGTATCACAGAGGGCTAAGATTCCAGCAGAAAAAAACAAATTCATCCCGTACAATCAGCTAGGATATATAGTGTTGGGATATGGTTTTACTAAGCTGGACAAAGTCCAAAAGAATTGCCTCAAGAAAAAGTCCAATTGGCCCACAAATAGCCAAGGCTAAATTCTCTTTATATATATGGGATCATAAGGTAACCAGCTATCTCTAGACTAATAAACCTCCATATACATATGATTGCCTAAAATTGCTTTAAATTACTATGTACTATGTACTCAAAAATGCCCCTTGGTCATATGTCTGACGACATCTTCCTTGATGAAAAATATAGCATCAACCGATAGAACAAGAATTTACTTGCGCTAGTCCTTCGACATATTGGAATTAAAATACATACACATTAATGTAGATAAGATGTGATCAGTATACATATATATGTGGAAGCTAAAATTTCAAAGAGGTTGCGAATAGGATGTAGCACCATTGTGGTTCAATGACAAGTTTGAGGGATGGAATCTGTCAAGGACGTTTGGTAAGGCTAAGCTGAAAATGCAAAACATGAATATATAGCTAGGAACTTTTTGCATTGGGGGTGTGAGGATGTTATTCTCTCTTACGGGCTCTAAGGCGCCTATTGTACGTGTGGTGTGGTGTGGTTGCAATTCTCCTTCGACGGGGCTATAAGTAGCATCCATGCCCGTTAGTATTACATATATAATTCCATATGAGGGCAAAACTCCTTTGTATTGATCGATCATCCTCTTTTTGTTTTTGTTTAATTTTTCTTTTTATTCTTCTTCTGGGTAAAATGACTGAAAACTAGCATCTTCTAAACTAGCTACCATTCTTTTCTCAACAGTACTCCAAATATAGTGAAAAAGAATGTATAGGGGGTCAAAAACATGAGAGCATGCATGCAGGTAAATCAGTCTCAATTTCTGAACAAAACCTTGCCACTGCAAGAGAGGACCAACCCCACCCAAGTGCCATTATTTAATTTGTATACACCCATGAATTAAATGTCATGGCAAATAAGAACAAATTAAGAGACAAGCATGACTGAATGAGCCCAAAAAAGATAAGGAAAAAAATGGTGGTGGCGAGCTGATGATTGAGATGAACCATGCATCCCAAACTCAAAGGACAAAAAGGATCCCTCCAATATATGAAGAAAAAAAAATCTGAGT
This sequence comes from Panax ginseng, assembly GCA_020205605.1. Classification (NCBI taxonomy): domain Eukaryota; kingdom Viridiplantae; phylum Streptophyta; class Magnoliopsida; order Apiales; family Araliaceae; genus Panax; species Panax ginseng. The sequence goes on along the minus strand of CM035127.1, from coordinate 17,752,457 downwards.
GCAGCCCAATACCACCATTCTTAATTAATTGATTTCTGACAGGTCAACCATGAAAAAGACAAAGTACCAAGGCACTTTGACCTTCTTACTTGTATAATTCTACGTTAATCATTTAACTCAATCAAAGATCTTGTCCTAATATAATTACAGCCCTCGTGTTTTTCTGCACACAATCCCAGCATAAAGATATCGCCATTTTTATTTAGATAATTGAACTTGAGTATACATTAATTTTACAAGGAATTAAAAGGAAAAAAAACTGAAAAATTCAAATGAAGAATCTGCATAAAAACAAGTGTATTGGATATATAATCACATGCTGGTGTTTGCATGGATAAAACTGAATATCTGTTGTACTGAATTTGCTATATCTTCCGCTGTAAACCTTGATTCGCTTGAAACCTACAAACATGATACTTGAGCAAGTCAATAAATAGAAAATCTTGTCACTAATATATGTTTAAACAAAATCTTTACAAGGAGTTTTTATTATTCTTTTAAATGACAGTTAAACTAATTGAGATATATAGAACAAAAGCACTAAAATCTTTCATTATAGATAGTAAAAGTTAATTTTTGTAACGTTGAGTGAATTTTTTTTATAAAGTATTTTATAAATATGAATTCAAACGTCGTAGCCAATAAAAGTCAATAACTAATAACTAAACAAAAACCATCGAAAAATAACTAATGTTAAAAACAAGAGATCTTATAATTCAAATAATACATATGGACTTTTCTATCTGCGCCAATTATATAAAGTCTAAAACTAATTGACAGTAAGTGGAGTAATTTCTCAAGTTATATATTGAGTTTCTAGTTTTTTAGTTGTTTGATGTCAAATTTTATATCTCAATAATATATATATATATATATATATATATATATATGAGAAAACAGGAGCTCAATAGTCTTAAAAAGAAAGGGAAAAAGAAAAATTAAATGTGCCACTTCACCTTGACATTGAAAGAATAGAGAACAGTTTGCTCAATTGTCGTTATGTTTGTGTGAAGGATATTAAGCTCCAAATCTTCTAATGCAGCAATGATCTTTATAAGCTGGCCAGGCCTCCTCCGGCAAAGGATCTTAATCATGGCATCAAACCCTAATACCCTCACTTCCACATCCGCCAAGAACGACTTGTTCTCCGCTATTTCCTCACGTAATCCGGTCTCAAATTCAACAAGCTTGACAGGATCATCTGAAACTACAAATGGTGGTTGAACTTGTTGCATTGCATTGGATGAATTATCTCCCATAGGCCTTGGAGCATCCCCATAAATTCGTCGCCGCTTCTGCGATTCAAGGCATTGCAAGAGTTGCTCCAACTCTCTCACAAACTCAATTGCTCCACCAATTATAGAAGCTTGATCCCCCTTAGGCCATAAATTAACAAAATAAAATAAAATTAAGGATCTTATAATTAAAAACATGTACAACTTTATGTAAAAACACAGAAGGGATTAATTAAGTATTTAATTTTGTTACGTAATACTCACTCCATCACTTGCAGAATTAGATATATATATATATATATATATATATATATATATATATATATATATATTTTAAAAAGACAGATTTTTCAAGACACATCGCTAACATTAGCTAAAAATGTAAAAACTTTATTTTATTTTATTGTCTAATTGAAAATATTAACTAGAAATGTATATCTAACTTTGGAAGAGACGATTAAACAGTAATATAGATATAGTTTGATACCCTTTGTACGTAAGATCCAGGCATGAGAGATCTCAAAACTCGAAGATGCTCATTCATTTGCTTCCTTCGATTTCTTTCAACTGCGATATGAGTCATCCGTTGGCTCTCAACCTCTTCACTTGTCTTAGTAGTTCTTGGCCTCTTCCTCTTGTTCTTCCCTTCTGCCACCGGGCTTTTTTGAGCATCTTCTACAAGAAACTGAAGTTGAACGGATGTGCCCTCCGAAACCCTAGTTTCATCTTCTTTTTCACCTTCTCCTTCCATCATTCTTGCCTTATCTTGATTATCTTGAGGAACCATTAGAGCCTGATGATCATGATCATCTTGCAACTTTTCATTTAAAACTGGAAACTTCAAGAAGTAAACCGGATCGATTCCATGTTCTTCTTCAGAAGTTTTGGATTGATTTAAGGCCAGCTTTGGCCCAAAATCCGCAAACTGCATCACATCCGCAAAGCTCAGCTTGTCGAATGAAGTTGAATTACAAAACCCTGATGATATATGTTGTTGTGGTGGATTATTTAGCATGTAATCAACCATTTGATTGCTATTATCGCCGGATGTTTCACCGGTATGCGGCTTCATGAACTGTTGATGTGGATGATGATCAAGAGAATAGTCTACTCCAGAAAAACTTCCTGGTAATGAAGCCTGCAGTTGTTCAAATTGAGAGTAAAATAACATGATGATCTATAAAGAGATTTGTGGATAAATGAAGAGTTTAAATGATTTGTTTTCGAGATATTTATACCGAAAAATTGTGGTCTTTCTCCATGACTATATATACACACACAAGAGTGCCCTAAGAATGAAAGAGTTGAGTTCATGCAAAAGACAAAACCCTAATGAAATTAGACAGTTGGGTCCACCTTCTGAAACAATAATCAACTGAATAAGTTTAATATTCCCTTAGTTAGTAAATCCAAACATCAAGAAAAAATAATATTATAAAGTAAGATAAAATTAGGGTTTACAAGTACACAGAGACAAAAATATTATTGAATAAGCATGTAAATACAACCCCACTAACCTAGCTTCTTCTTTTTTGAGAGAGAGAGAGAACAAATTAAAAGAGTAAAAATGTGGTGGGGTTTTGAGCTAGCTAGTTGATATATATTTACATAAAATGGTTGACAGATGTGAGATATACAATTATCTCTATATAATGGGCCAGAGGCTTTGACTTTCTCTCTATATATAGTGATGGTTGGATATATATATATATATATATATATATATATATATATATATATAGAGAGAGAGAGAGAGAGAGAGAGAGGAGCTACTAGATGATTAATTTCCACCTCAGAAATTAAATGATCTCACCTCACTTTTTACCACCTTTTATTAATGTGTATCACAGGGCACCAACGCTCTACCCCAACTTTACCACCACTTTTCACGAAGTTGATAAATTACTACGACGCTGTAGATTTGAAGGTTTGAACTTTGAATGTTGAAATCTTAATTAGATAATATGGATCTATACATGTGACTCTAGAGCTCCACATACATGACATATGTATCCAATAAAATTGTTTTCTATAATACCCACCTGATTATAAAGAAAAGGAGAGAATGGCTCAATATCTGTAGAATGATGGCCTAAAAATTTATTTCATGTGACCATCTTATTGTCTAACGATTATTAAAAGAGACCATGACAAATACAATATATATAGATAGATACAAAAAGAAATGTAAAGTGAAGTAAATATGAAGAAAAATAGAATATACTACTATAATTTATCTCAAAACTAAGTCGTATTATTCCCCATCAAGTATCCGAAGAAATCCTTATTTATTTATTTTTCTCAGGTCATTTTTTTTCTCAATGGAAATCCACAATTTTCTTTAATTTGATACTTCAATTACTATATATGTATGCTTCAAATACTAAGCAATTGCAAAAGTTTGTTTCTTTTTTCTTTTTTATTTATTTTATTTTATGTTTTATAATCCTGATCAATATTTTCTAAAGTGCACTCTTAATTATCTTCACCAATACCCATCCATGGACTCCAGAAATGTTACTTCTGAAAAAGTGCTTTTCAAATTGTTGTTTGCTTCTTTCTGTTAATTTATCATTGACTTTTTCAACAGATAATTTGTAAATAGAGCAAGTTCACTTCTAGTTTTACAGACAATGGCTAATTCCAACATCCCTACCCTTACCTGAAAAAACTCTGGTCAAATCTTAAGTTCCAAATAAATTTTGAATCAAATCTCAAGTTTGAATCAAATTAAATATATTCAAGTAAGGCCTTAAACTACTAGCCTAATAGTATGTTCTTAAATCATCTTAGCCCTAACCATTGTGAGATAATACCGACTGACTTCGTGTCCCCACCTCTAGACCTCCCTCTCTCTATTGTGGGATAATATCATATCATCAGCCTTCGTGTCCCGGCCCCACATCCAACAACCTGATCAGACGACCCAACCCGAGATTTCAAGAACCTGGCTCTGATACCATATACTCTGTATAGTAACACTCCATTTCTCAATGGAAAAAGGATGTCACGCACGAACATAATAAATACAAATCATGTGATAAACCTCAAATATTTCTAAATAAATTGAATGCCAATAGTCATAAATGCCAATTTAAATAGAAAAAACTCCACAATAACATAATTTATACTTGTAAGGATGAATGTCAAAATAGGCCTAAAACATCCATTTACAAAATATTAAAAAATTTCATGCTGATAATAGTCTCAAAACTAATATACTTATTTGGATCAAATATAACTCTCATTCCACAAATCTTGATCACCCCTGATTACCTAAATAAAATACCAAGCAGTTCACTGAAGCCAAAATATCACCCCGTTGGACCTTCTCAATCCAATCTTTTGATAACGGAATATGATAAGTAATTTTAAAATTTCAGCCTCATTTTACCTCTCTCCTTTCATTTCTTCTTTCTTCATTTACTACTATACCAATCTTAGAGAAACCCCTAACTTAATATATTAAGGTTACACGTATTATAATTTGGTCTTTAAAATCAACAATTAAAATTGGGTTCAATAGTTGACAAGCCCAAACTTAAATAATTTGAAATTAATTACCCAATTAATTTTATTATTATTATTATTATTATTATTATTATTATTATTATTATTATTATTATTATTATTATTATTATTATTATTATTATTACATCTTTTCAATCTGATCTATATAACTATCAAATATACAAGACCATTAATTAAATTACTAAATTATAAAATTTATGTATTTTCTTTTTATAAATTAACTACTTTAATATTAGTTCATATATCGAGTTAAGAATATGTTCAATACATTTTGATAATACAAAAATATTATTTTAATTTAATATAATTAATGTTATAATAATATAGATATAATTTTATTAATTCTTAAATCCCCCATGTAATACTACTACTAAGCTACTGATTCATCATGCAATTGTTATATATATATATAGGGGTTAATTCATAGCTAACGTTATAAAAAAATGTTTATTCTTACAACAAATTCTAATCGTCCATCCGGATATCTAACGACTTATATAGCTCTCATCCGCAGTTTAATTTTCAGTATTTCGTAATTTAATATTGCGGACGAGACAAATGTCCTAAATAATCCTCTTTGTAAAAGTCTCTCGTCCGCAGTATTAAACTGTGGACACTAAGTATGGCGTCTGCAGTATTAAACTGTGAACGATAAGTATGGTTGGCTAATTGAAAAACGACGTCGTATTAGCCAAATTTAAATTTTTATTTAGTTTCCTACGCTCTGCGGTATTAAACGGCGGATGCTCCGCGGTATTAAACTGCGGATGCTCCGCGGTATTAAACGACGTCGTATTGGTCATACTTAGTGTCCGCAGTTTAATAATGCAGATGAGAGACTTTTACAAGGAGGGGTTTTTAGGATATTTTGTCTCGTCCGTAGTATTAAACTGCGAAATACTGAAAATTAAACTGCAGACGGGAACAATATAGGTCGTTAGATATTTGGATGGATAATTAAAATTTGTTGTCGGATAAACACTTTTTTACAACATTATATATATATATATATATATACATATATAAAGTCCGGATCTTAAGCTCACCTTATCCAACTTCATTTGAAGCTCATTTTTTTAGCGACGAACCGTGACGGATTTGCCTTTGCCATACAACCGTCACCGTCCGCTGCTAAAGGGGTGAGCTTGAGTGAATGGATAAAGGTGAGCTTAAGATCCGGACCGTATATATATATATGTGTATATATATATATATATAATAGGGAATTGTTTGATTATTTTTTAGCAATTTCACGTGAGTCCTTTGAAGTTTAGGAGGATGGTGTACTTCCGATGGTAATACATGATTTCGATATCATCTTGGATATGGTTTGGTTGAGTAAACATCGAGCCACCATTGATTGTCAGGCAATGAAGGTTATTTTTGAAACTTTAGAGGCTCCAGAATTTAAGTTTCAGTGTTCAAAGACGAATGGCGTTGTTAAGTCGATTTCATCTTTGAAGGTGAGCAAAACGATTGCTAAGGGATGTGATTGTTATAATTTGCCTTATGTGAAGAATAACTCGAGGGATGAGCTCTAACTTGAAGACTAAATATCCAGATGTGCGAGAATTTCTTGAGATATTTCCTAAAGATCTGCCAGGATTGCCACCGCCAAGGGAAGTTGAGTTTACCATTGAGCTCATTCCTGGAACAGAACATATCTCTAAGGCACCCTATAGGATAACTCCATTAGATTTACAGGAGTTAAAGGAACAATTGCAGGAGGTTACAATTGCAGGAGGTTACAAATTTTGATGCAATGTGGTAAGGTAAAACTACTTAATTATGCTTCTAGACAATTTAATCCTTATGAGGTGAATTACCCTACCCAGGACTTGGAATTAGCAACAATTATTTTCCCCCTAGAGATTTGAAGGCACTGTCTATATGGAGAGACTTGTGACATTTTCACCGACCACAAGAGCCTTAAATATATTTTTACTCAGAAGGAGCTCAACATGAGGCAGACGCGTTGGTTGGAGTTGTAGCTGCCTTAGTTACATAACCTCAACTCATCTCGAATATAGAGCGTTTGGGTTTAGATCGAGTAATTATATGTTAATGGTTTTGATTGGTTGGTAGCATGCATGAGGGTGAAATTTTATCTTATTTTGCGGATTAAAGAAACTTTAAAGGAGGATGGTGAGTTGTGGGGTATGATGTATAATCTGGATGAGGGCAAGCAAACTGAGTTTCATATTGATGGTCGTGATGTGAGTTGGTTAGGTAAACAATTGTACGTATATACCGTCAGATCCAGCCATTTGGGAGGCTATGTTGGCTAAGGCTTATAGTTCGCCATTTTCTATTCATTCATATTTCGCAAAGATGTACAGGGATTTGAAGGAGACTTTTGGTGGAATGGGATGAAGTGAGATATGACTGAATATGTGGGGAAGTGTCTCACTTGTCAACAAGTTAAAATAGAGCATTAATAACGAGCTAGTGATTTGCTGCAACAGTACTTAGGCATTCCAATTTGGAATTGCGATAGATTTTGTTAATGGTTTGCCAAAGACTTTGTGGAAGAATGATGTCATATGGGTTGTGGTGGACTGGTACGGCTGACCAAATCGACACACTTCTTGGCTATCCATGAAGATTACTCGGTAGACAAGTTAACGTTGGAACAGATCTTTCAACAAGAGATTGTTAGACTTCATGGTACTCTGGTGTCTATCGTTTCAGATCGAGACCCACGATTCACTTCACGTTCTAGAAAGGGTGGGGCACTAGGCTCAACTTTAGTACTTCTTTTTATACGCAAATCGATGGATAATCCGAGAGAACTATGCAAACGTTGGAGGACATGTTGAGGTCTTGTGTGCTTGAATGGTCGGGTAATTGGGACTTGAGCCTAGTTGAGTTTTCTTATAACAACGTATTGGAATGACTCCGTTAATTTGAGGCGTTGTATGGTAGGAATTTTCGGGTACCAACTTGTTGGAATGAGGTTGGCGAGAAGGCCATAGAAGGGCCTAAGTTAGTTCAAATCACTACGGAGAATGTAGCAGTGGCCAAGGAGAAATTGAGGTTGGCTCGATCACGACAAACGAGTTATGTTTATAAGCATGGGAGGACCTTAGAGTTTGAACCTGATGAGCATGTGTTTTATAAGTTTCTCCTTGGAAGGGCATTCGGCGATTTGGGTTGAAAGGAAAACTTAGTCCGCGTTAAACTCATTTGAGATTTTGGAAAGAGTTAGTAAGATTGCGTATCGGTTAGCTTTGCCTCCACATCTAGCTCGTGTGCATAATGTGTTCTATGTGCCGGTGTTGAGGAGTTATCATTATATATCATCTGTTACATGTGGTGCAATATCCGTTTGATAAGATTCAAGAAGATCTTACTTGTGAGGAGAAGCTGAGGCAATTTTGGATCGTTAAGAGCGGATTATAAGGAGGAATACAATTTTTTTTTGTTAAGATTTTGTTAAGGACCCATTCAGATCGGGAAGCTACTTGGGAGATGGAGCTAGAAGTCTATTCATCATATTCTTCTTCTCGAAAGATCGAATTGAGAAGCTCTAGCAACGTGATATTTTGGCTTCAATGAATTACTTAGTATTTTATTTTGATAATCAGGGTGATCAGAATTTATGGGATGAAAACTATCTTTGATCTAAATAAATATATTAATTTTGAGACTATTATCAGACTTGTGTTATTGTAGAGTTATTCCTATTTAAATTGACATTTATGACTGGTAGTATTCAATTTATTTAAAAATATTAGAAATTTATTACATGGTTGTATTTATTATGGCATCCTTTCTTTTCTTGTTTTTTTTTAAGAAAGGGGGTGTTACATTACCACACTTCAGTAAGGTACTACTATATATTAGAAAAATAAAAAAAATAAAAAAAAATCAAAATGAAATGCCCGTAGCCACAACTCAGCTTGACTATAAATTGACATGAAGGAAGAATGATGCTCAGACTAGTAAATGATTCTTCTTCTTTTCTTTTTCTCCTTTTTTTTTTTGTAAAAACCTAAAGCACCACAGCTCCGCACATAAAAGTTACAAAAACAAAGCTTTTGAACAAGAACATATCATGTGCTGTATTCAAATGCTTGTGGGGGCTGAGGTTCCTCATCAATGGCCATTGCTGAGCCTGAACCCTGTTGTGTGGTTGCAGATCCACCACCAGTTGATGGGGTCGACGAGGGTGCATCGGATAGAGATAAAACTTCAGGCACTGTCGGACGCAGGTCTTTCAAAAGAACAAAACCTGAAGCTGCAGACTTTATGGGTGTGTATCTGCTTTCTTCAAGAAATTTTATGAATTTTTCCTGAGCAGGAACCACCCTGGCAGGGTTGGTCAAAATTTCAAAAGATGGCTCGGGTTCTGCCTTCTTCTCCACGGGATTATCAACCTGCATTAACAAGGGTTTAAAATAGTCTACCATGCAGACGTAATGCAACAAAATTATCTGTTTAAAGGACTTGTAACATTTGATACTGGTAGCAGTAAAGTGAAAAATAAAACAACTCTAGGTCTAATCAAAACCAAAGAAAGATGCAAGCAATAAAATCAGCATAATAATAATACTCCCTCAGTTTCAAAATTAGAGATGCATTTTGACTTTTTAAAGTCAATTCGCGAAATTCTAAAACTCAAAATTGATATAATTTCATTTATTAGTTTTAATACAAACAAATATAACAATTGTAAACTAACTATAAAATACTACTAATTATCATCTTTGTTGTTTTTAAAACTTGAACAAAATTATATCAATTTTGACTTTTAGGATTTCGAAAATTGACTCTAAAAAGTCAAAATGTATCTTAAATTTTGGAACGGAGGGACTATAAAATAACAAATAAATTAAATGTGCATTCATACAGGAGCTCGAAATCACCATGCACGAATTCACCAAACATTGCAAGCATGATACAACTAATATTTACCTGCATAGAATCCCCATCTTTGTCACTAGATGATTTGCCTTTTCCAGAAGTAGATTCCGTTCCAGAAGACTTTTCAGCAATGGCCTTCTGGTCTGCCTCTTTCTTACTTGCCCTAGCTTTTGCTCTTGCAGATGTTGATAAAACCGCAGTAGGGAGCTTCACAGCTGATGTGGTGGTGGTCACAGTAGTTGGCCGAGGATACTCAAACAATGACGGTTTTGCATGAGATAAGAACTCGAATTTTGGTATTTTCAAATCATAGTTGAGTCCTATTAAAGCTGTCGGCGAGAATGACAAGCTAATAAAATAAATGAGTGGATGCCAGTACCAAAACTGGCTGAAAACAGCAAGACCAACGATTGCAGTAATTTTATCATGTTTTGTTTTGGAAAGCAACTTCATGGTAACATTCCTTCCACCAGCATCAAGGATTCCTGAGGCTAAAATTGTGCCCATCTTGGTCATGGTGTCTTCATGCTTATCCAAAATTATTTTCTCCAACTGCCGCCTAAATAGAAGTGGTGAACCACAATAAGTAAAGAAAGAACAATTTGATGCAAAACTAAATATACAGATGGATATAGTAAAACTACAGTACCTGAAAGCTCCAACACGAGAATCACTAGCTTCACTGATCTGGACCATCACCATAGCCATTGCAATCAAAGCACCTTGACGAACAAAATCGACCACATCTGATGTCAGAGGCTCTAACAAAGATACGGCCTCGCTCAGACCAGTACCCGCACAAGATATACCAACTGCCAAGGCAGCACCATACCGAACATGTGGGTTGTAAGACTCAGATAGCAGTGAGACAATTCGAGGGGTCTACAGTTCAAGAAATGAGATCAATGAGATTACGAGAATAATTCCATGACACGCGCGCGCACACAGACAGAGAAAGAAAATACACAGAGGGAGAAAGAGAATAGAAGGTTCAGAATTAATAAAGCTAGTAACATTTACTTGTTGTGAGTACACAAATACTCCAACAAAATGTGACCACCAGACGGCCACGTGCAAAGATAAACCGGGAGTGGATAGATAGAAAGAGAGAGGGGAGGGGAGGGGAGGGGACAAGAACTAATCTAAGAACTGAAGCCAAAAAAAACAATTTACTACTGACATACAGACGAATAGGCAAATTGGGAGCACAAAAACAAAACAGAAGCAGGACCTGTTCTGGTTCGGAGTACAGAACAAATCCAAGTGCTAGAACAGCAGTACGCCTGACATCATCTCACATCTGATACAGCAAAGTGTAGCAGTTGGCGGATGGCCTTGTTATTTGATGTTCCACTGTATGCCAATGCCAATGCATACATACCACCGTAACATATTATAGGGTCTTGATCCCGAGTCATCTGCTCAATTAGTGTATCCGCTTCTTCTTCTCTTCCATAGACAGTGAGGGCTATCCCCAAAGCTACCCCCCTACAAAATGATATTACAACATTAAAACTAAAAGCAAGGAAAATTGTATTCAGTAAAAGAACTACCCAGCACCTGGATCACAAGTAATATTTACCTAATGATCTTCTCATGCTGAGTCTCATGTGCATAAGCCAGCATTTCACCTGCCTTCTCACTTGCAGTTCCAACCATCAATAAACCCATACTGATGCCAGCAGCTTCACCAGCAACAGCACTGTCAGTATATAGCACATTTTTTAGGTCATCATATACATCTTCATCAGCAGTTCCTAGAGCTGCCAAACCAAGACCTAGGCATGCACCATGCTGAATAACCTACACCACAAGGACTAAACATTAAATCTGGTGAGGTCAAACTTATGACACGCAAAAATAAGATATTTATCAATATAAAGCAAGCACCTCAACATTGGTACTCCTTAGGCTATCACGAAGAAATTGTTTGATGCCCTCTCCATGGCTTGCATGAATAAGACCTAGAGCATAGAGTGCTCCACCTTCTGAATATGGACTGCCACCACCTGAACCGCTCTGTGGCAAGTAAGGGGCCATCAATGATCTTCCTTGCTGCAGGTGACCTCTGTGAATAACACCTAACCCTGCTGTCGCACTGAATTTAGCCCAATTTGTGGCCCTACTGAGCCAGTCCTGACAATATATTTCAAGTAAATGCGTTAAGTTATAAAGGAAATATGATCACAAGGCAACAATGGATAACCTCGTGAAAATGCAGTTTATAGTTACCAGATTCTCTCTCAGAAACATATCCACAGTTGTTCCGGCATGCATAATTGCATTAGCAAATATTGTCGCACTATGACAAACACTGTTTCTCATCTCAACTGACTGCTTTATTGTCTTCAGAATAAGAAGATCAGACCTATATGCAATTTCAGAACATCAGACCGTAAACAACTTTCTCGTACTTGCTATAAAACTGTCACACAAAAGAAAACAAAAGGAAAGAACTGGTATGGATTTAATTCAAATAAAATCAAAGAATCATAAATAATTAAAGTGCCTCACTTGTTATGACTGTATAAGAACTGGAGAGTTAATTGTATTGAAGTCTCTCCAGACAAAATTCCATTAAGTTTTGTCAGCCGCTCAGCATATGTTACCTCCTTTGGATCTGCAATTGGCATGCTCTCAGGAACAGCTTGAGTTCCATTTGTCATCTGAACATCCTCAGATGCAGAGGCAGTTGCATTTTGAGCAGATTCTGGCTCAGCAGATACTGGCTGCACAGGTTCTGTAGGTAGGGATTTGGGTTTTGAGAGCCGATCTCTCACATTCAATAGAAAAGCTTGGTTTTCATTCTCTATTAGATCAAAAGCTATTTGAAACGCCAGTAAAACATCATCCTTATTTTCAGATCTTAAAAGGTTTTCCAATATTCCAGCAACACCCACGGGATCATCCAAAAACATTAGGCATTGGCAAATACTCAAGTAATCTGGAGATGGCAACTTTTGAAATACTTGAACAAGAAGACTAAGCACCTAAACAAAATTAGTAGAATATTAGGTACATATATTGGAATCATCTGTGCAGAATATCTAACAGGACATTACCCGAACATCTATTTGCAGCAATAAAGCAAGTACATTAATAAGAAAAGCAAATTAAATATATAACAGATTACTACATACAGATTACAAATTCGAAAAGTTCAAATTTTCATCATCAAATTAAAAGATTATATCACGCCAACAAACTCCAGGAAAATCAACCCATACATGTACCTGCTGTCATAAATTGTAATTATAAAAGCCTTTCTCTATGCCCTACATTTTAGCCAACTGTCCAACGCAACAGTCACTTCTTCATTTCTATAAAAGCCTTTCTCTATGGTTTTGTGTCCTACGTCCTTTCCAGTCACTTCTACATTTCTCCTCTTCCTTTGTTCTCACTTGCATTTTCACTTTTACAATCAATTATACACTTAACAAGAAACTTGAATATGAAAGGCCACCCTCGTAGGGAATTTTCACTAAATTACACAGCTTATGGCCTTAACACGAAAGTGATCACAAGTAAAATGAATAGCAGATAAACACATAAGACTTGAATTTAGCAACAAGAAATAAAGAACTTGATCTCACAAAATGAAATAGTAATTCATGGTACTTATAGTAACACTAGTATATACCAAAAAGAAAAAAAAAATCTACATTTGCTAAAAAAGAAAACATTATCTTTACCTCACGTCTATATTCTCTGCGATTGACAAATGAATGAGAAACATTACTGCAATATGACAGGGTTGCATGAACATTGTCACTCTTTGTAATAGCTTCTTCAAGCTTATCCAATCTTCGGCATTCAATAGCCATTCCTATAGCTTGTTGATATCTTCCATCCAAAATACACCTATAAAAAGCAATTCGTAAGATGTAGGAAAACTACGGAACTAGATGAGAGGTAAGAGGCTTCTTACTTATCAAGCATCCTCTCCACGATCGCCTCCAACCTAGGATCAACGTTTGTCGCATCATCATTAGACTCTGCAACCTTGGTCTTTAGACTGGCATATTCATCTATGGCTTTAGCTGAAACATAACAAACATGACAAAGATACTCGTGACACGTTACTTCAGAAAGCATATGAAGTCCATAGGCATCTTTCTAGACCTACTAAGTCACACTAGGTATATATGTTGGTAACCATGTTTTGTTGATAAGTAGAGTTTTCTAAATCTAATTTTAAATACTTCAAGATCTCAAAGGCAATAAACTTAAAACAAGTTCTTAAAGGCAACAAAAAGGATTTAATGTGAGATTCGTACCAAGAAGAGTATGAACATAATCTGAATCCTCCGAAACATCAAATAGAGAGCCAGCTCCTAGGGCATATGATAACGAGTCATTTAGTTCACCCAAGTAATAGAAAACCTGTGGATAAAAACCGAGTAATCTGTTAAAAAAATATATTATCAAGTTATCTGTGAAAAAATATACTACAAAAATACACCTATCATGAAGTAACAAGTATGTGAGTTCTTTCTCGACTATAATTTCAAATTTCAAATAGTACTCTCTCCCGTAAGATTGTGAGAAAGTAAAGAAAAGGAACGAAAAGACAAAGAAAAGTATGTTTATAATCACTAAAACTAAAATTAATAGGAAACTTGACTTGTAGTATCCAAAATACCTTTAGGAAAGAAAATAAAATAAAATACATTATTGAAAACTACTGCAACAATATTCTGCATCCAGCCTCTAGAAATATTGTTGCAATGCTTTGCAAAGGATGATAGTAACAAATAAAGTATGACAGTTTAAGAAACCCTCAAAAACAAGAGATTCAACTACAATAGCATGCTTAGCTACCTTTGACTTAGCCTTCTTGGCTATATCAAAATAGTTGGTTCAATATAATGTCACTGTAAAATATGAGGGAAGTCTCCATACAAAAATATTAAGAGGGCATCTTAGTAACATGTCACTGTAAAAGAAAATGCTTCCATAATATTGTTGAAGCCAGAAAGTGGTGTGTTGTTCGTGTTGTCTATTCTTGAAGAAAGCACCGTCCTTTCTGTGCACAAGTGTGTCAAACGATGACAGATAGAGATTAAAGAGGTACATGTACAAGAATCATATGAGTTCACATCACGAGATTGAGTAAAGGTAGTTCAGATGAACAGATTTTGAACAACACTCCTACTGATTTATGTGTTAAAAGTAATTTTTTTTTGTTTTTCATTATTAATCTTTCTTCTAAGCTTTGGCTTTTTTTAACTTTCAACAACTTGCTAGAAAACAAAGTTTCACATTTGTCTTGGAGTTGTGCTCTAGATGGAGATAAAGGTAAGCACCACAGCCAAAAACTCAACTCGACTTGACTCGACTCAACTATGTATTTTATCCCAAAATAGTTAGTATAGACTGAAAATGATACCTGTGTAAGAGAAAAAGGAATAATATAAAGCCAAAAAACATTCTAAGAAAAGGAAAGAAAAAAAATTTAAAAGTATAGACGTGGAAGGTAATAAATAGAACATAACCAGCATAGAAAAATACACACAGACGCATATAGATAAAATGCTAAAAAGAAAATAAAGAAGAAAGGAGACAGACGATATAGAGGAAAAAAATAATAATTTAAAAAGTATGAGAACATAAATATAATAATAGTAAAAGTAACAGATAGCACAAAAACACAACTACAAGGAAAAACTATGAAAAAATATAACAAGCACAAAGACCCAAAAGAAAGATTAACTAAAGTACAATTTCATAAGGATGCTGAAGATTCAAATTAATCAGGCGCTAACATGACTTCCAAATTCAGCCGTATCTACCACCATCAATTGGACTTAAATAATCAGATATCTGCAATCAATTAGCTTTAATTTATATCAAGACAACCTATGATTTAAGTATAAACATTTATGTGCAAAAGGATGCACCCTTCAAAGACATCAAAACTATAATAAACAGTCTAAACCATGTTGTTTCCAATACATTACAAAAGACAGCAACAACGAAAGTCCAAGTTGAATGCTACTGGAAGGTCAGAGAGAAAAGGAAACGGGCATTGAACTCATTATTATTTGCGACAAGATGGTTTGAGATTCAAGATTATTACTTCTTACCACCATCTTACTGGTAACTCCAACGAACAAAAGAAAATTATCGTAGTTAAGAGGATTGAGTAATGAGATTATAATGGCACCCATTGAGATTCTAGCACGCATCGTGAATAAAGTAAGAACACAGAAGAAACATATCATCACCTTTGAAACAAGTAAAGCAGCTAGTTGTCTTTGATCAAATTCTTCATCTTCATATAAACTCTCTCTGGATAACAAAAGAACACAAACATTCATTCGCAAAGAATTATATTACTACAACTACTAAAGTTATTGTCAGAAGAAAAATGAAAATCAAAACCTCGAAGCTCATTAGTTCATTTGTTAACAAAAACTATAAATGTTCATATGATGGTAATAAAATCATGCACAACACAATCACCGAAGAATAGCATGACATGGGTGGAAGCATAATCTCCCTTTGAAACAAATAATCAAAATCTGCAGCTCCTATGTTTCTCAATGTAAAATCTTTATCTGTTGGCCTATAACTACTTTTCAACTCATTCAATTTCGCGTTATCTTAGGCTATGTTTGTAATTGAAACATTGAAAACATGCGGGAAAAGAAAGGAAATGAAATCTAGAAATTTGTTGAAGCTTTTTAACTATCCATTGCACATATTTCAACATTGTTCTTGATACAAGATCATTTAGAAGTATAGATAATTAACTTATGTTCATTCAAGTATTTTTATTTTATTTTTAGATTTGTTTTTGTTTTTATTTTTTCTTTTCTTTTCTTCTAGGTATTGCAAGTTACAAGCATACCCTAAAGCACTTGAGGAATAATCAAATCATCTTTCCTTTTGAATTGATTTATTTTTGGATAAACATGTGACAAAAATAACTTCTCATTTGATTTCTATAACATGGACCCACAACCTACCCTTAGTGTGCACCGGATAAACCACCTGTACACACAATACCCCACCAACCATGTAGACCGGGCAATCTGCATCCAATAATAAATATGGTGCGGGATTATTGTCCATGTGGAGTATTGAACCCATGACCTACACCATTTAAAGGACTTATCATTAGGGTAACAATATTGTGTACTTCTTTTAAGATCTTTTTCCAAAACATTCAAACAAGCCCCTAACAAATTTCGATCCCATAGTTACAATTCAGAGTGTTGGATCTTGGGTATCCAAATGGGTCACCCATGGAGGGTCCGACCCAGTTACATTAATTGAGTTCCCAATTGACAAGGTCAATTGCAGTTCATTAATGTGAACGTGGATTGACTGAACGTGGAGGACGTGTTGGGGAGTGGTTTAACCACTCACGTATTAAATACCCACATCCCTCAGTCGATCAAGATGTGCGCAATATTATTGAGTTGGCCAAAGATACAGAGCTTCCAATATCGAGACCAAAACCCTAATTGTTACGTACTGTGAATTAGTGCTCCGTTCTCAAACGTAGTTCGGAGACGCTGTTGGGTTAAAGGAACGGCAGGAGGTTTTCCGCATCAAAGGCTTAATCACGCTTCAAGAGGTATGCCTTTGATTCTCCTAATTATGTGTAAATATGAATAGCATGCGTATTAAAAACCCTTCATTGGTATCAAAGCAAGGTTTAACGATCCCATGTATGCTATGTATGAAATATTTACACTTTATGCCATGATTGTATGTTTAAAAAGCTTGAAAACATCATTAATGGCAAACTTAGATACACTAAATGTTAGGGGCTAATATTGCAATATATTGTAGCCTAAACCAAGGTTTTTAAACCCGGACCGATCATCGAACCGAAAAAGTTACTGGGTGGATGGGTCACTGGCCCAACCAGTGGTCGGACCGTTATTGACCCAGTGACGTCATTAATATGTAATAAATAATAAATAATAAATAATAAATTATATTAATTATTATTATATATTGTATATAATATTTAGTAAATATGTAAAATTAATCAATTTATCCACCAAAAAAAAAACTAAACATCTCTAAGATACATTCAAATTCCGAAATTCAACCACAAGTTCAAGTGTTTGATTAAATGAATGCAAAAATATGTAAAATACCAAACAAAGTCTCAACTAAATTGCTAAAATAAAATAAAATCCGTAATTTTTTTTTTTTTAATCTTTAAGGAGAGAACCGGTCAAACCCGTGAACCGGTCACTGGTTCAATGGGTCAACCGATTCAATCGCCGGTTCACCGGTTCTGAACGATTTTTGAGCAGAAGTGGTTTAGTGATCCAAACCGGACCGTTGAGTGAATCGGGTCCGGTTTTTTCCGGTTAGACCGGCGGTCCGGTCCGGGTTTGAAAACCTTGGCCTAAACATAGTGTATATGATCTGCATAATTTGGATTTAATTGGATAATTAATTTAAAATTAATTTGAAACTCTAGTTTGCAAACAACCTTCTTTGAACCGCCATAACTTTTTCTGTGATTGTCCGATTCGGTTGATTTTTGTATGTATGCGTAGTACTCGTTGTAAGCTTTCCAACGATATATTATGGACCTAAATCGGAATTATATAAAGTGAGATATGGCTTCTCAAAGTTTTAGTCGCGAAATGGCATTTCTGTAAATTTTGGTGGCTGGAGGTTGAAGATGACCTGCTGCCCGACCCGCGGATCTGACCCGTTTTGACAGATTTTTAATATTTAATTTCCAGAAAATAATTTATTAATTGTTTTTAACATGGAAATTAATTTAAAAATAGTAACAGTGACTGTTAAATTCTGAAAAATTAGTAGAAATTAATTATTGGCATATTACTTATGATACTGGAATTTGGATATATTAACCGTTTTTGATATTTTTGGTTAATTTTCTACCTAATAATTAATGGTTTATTAATTATGAAAATTAGCAAACATATCACGAAAATTCCAGAAACGTTACAGTGACTATATGATGATGTTAATTTACTGTTATGAATTTTTCAGAGGGAAAATAACTGTATTGTATATTTTTGGCTAATTTCCAATTAATTGTGCAATAGCTTATTAATTTTGATAATTAGCATGATTATCAGAAAATTCCAGAAAATCACAGTAGTCTTTTAATGATGATAATCTACTGTTATAAAAAAAATGGAAGAAATTAACAGATTTGGATATCTTTGGTTAATTTCCATCTTTTTATGCATGATTAATTAATTGTGATAATTAGCAAAATTATCAAAAATATATTCCAGAAAATTATAGTAATGTTTTATAATGTTAATGTACTGTTGAAAATTTTTTGGATGCATTTTAATGTTTTTATAGTATACTTGGTATATTAATTGAGTAATATAGCCTATTGTTTAATTCCTTTGTTAATATTTATGGGATATTAATTGTTGGTCCTTGGAATTAAATTAACATGCTATAAATACATGTATACCCCTGTTCCTAGTGGGAGTGATTTAGGTTGTAATAATTTAATTAAATTATTCCCTAAATTATATGTCTTGTGCGTCGAAAAATTAAATTTAAATAATTAGACATTTATATGGATTGTGATTCCTAAGCTTAGCCAAGTCTCCCTTCTATATTTATGTCTCATTATTTTTATGTTAATTTGATTCATGCGGCAAAGATATCTTATAGACTGTGGTGAACATTGAATATCTCTAATAAATCCTCTTTTTTTAATCAAAGCAGAAAATGGCTTCAAAACACATTATCGCAGACCTTAACCAAGGAAACAAACTAGAAGGAGATAACTATGACGTGTGGCACCGGAAAGTCAGGATGGTTTTGGAGGAGCAAGAAGTTGAAGAAACTCTGTTGTCCAAAATGGCTAAACCAGAGGATGAAAATGCAAAGGATCCGATCAAGGTTGCTGCCTTCGAAAGTTGGCGCAAAAAAGATCGTATCTCTCGCATAACGTTGTTGAGCTGCATGAATAATGACTTTCTGTTTGAGTATGAACAATACTCTACTGCACACGATATTTGGGAGGCTCTCAAAACTAAGTTTGGTGGCACCTCGTTGACAAGGATGAAGGAATTGGCCACACTATGAAACAACACCTTCGAATCATGGCTAATATGATCCGGGAGTTGAAATCCGGAGGTACTCAATTGTCAGACGAACAGCAGATTTCAACGGTGGTTCGCTCCCTTCCCGATAATTGGGAACATATCTGGTCAATCGACATGACTCATAACGAGAATATCAAGACCTTTGATGATATTCGTCGTCACTGAGCTCGAGGTCGAAGCGCTTGATGTTGTCAAGACCTCCGGGCATATGTGGCTTAATCGAACTCTCGTAGAGGGTTCACACCTAAGAAGGGAAGAAACACCGCTCATCTGCTTTGCGCTAAAGAAATTCATGAGTGGGTGTCTTGTCAGCGTAAGAGAGGCAAACGAGGTTCTGGTAAAAAAGACAAAACCAAGATGACATGCTACAACTGTGGCAAGGCGGGACACTTCGCTCGTGAGTGTACCTTCGAGAAGAAGAAGGTAATTCTAGTCCTAATCTATCTATGTGCTTAGTATCAATCTTTTGTTTTGTTGCTCATTCTCTCCATATGTGGATTGTAGACTCGAGACAACGGACCACATAGCACAGAGAGATCGGAATGGATACGTGGAATACCGTCGAGTTCCTAATTTGGCGAAAAGTATATCGTGGGGAACGATTCTAGTGTGGACGTCATGGCATTGGCACTTACAAACTGGAAATGCGAGGATGCTCAGCATTGATCCTTTATGATGTACTTTATGCGCCGGATGTCCGGCAGAATTTATTTTCTGTTTTATCAATACTTCGTTTAGGCTATTCAGTTAGTTTTGAGAACAATTTTGTAGTAATTTCACATGGGACGAATTTTTTGGACATGGTTTTATGATTTTGGATACTATTGATTCTAGCTGTAATAGTAGTGATTATTATTCCTTCCTTGTTGAAAATGATCATGATGGTTCAATTCAATGGCATGCTAAATTAAGCCATATTGGACAAGAAAGAATGGCCAGGTTAGCTCGAGGAGGTCTTTTAGGCCCACTCGCTAAGGTCAATCTACCCACATGTGAACATTGTTTGGCAGGAAAATCAACTAGAAAACCATTTGGTAAAGCCACTAGGGCAGAAACACCATTGCAACTTATTCACTCAGATATCTGTGGCCCTATGAACGTAAAAGAAAGGCATGGACTTTCCTATTTTCTCACAATGATAGATGACTATACGCGCTTCGGGTACACTTTCTTGATCTCGCATAAGTCTGAGGCATTAGATTGCTTTAGGCGTTATTTGATTGAGGTCGAGAATCGTTAGATAAAAGTGTTAAGGCACTTTGGTCCACCGAGGCCATGTATATCATCTATCGGTTTAAAAAGAATTTTGTGAGGAAAAAGGATAATCGAGTGAATCGACAACTCCGCAACAAAGCGGTGTGGCGGAGAGGAGGAACCGAACATTATTAGACATGGTTAGATTCATGATGGCGCAAAACAAATTTACTATCTCTATTGGGGTGATGCATTGTTGATCATGACATACATACTTAATCGTGTGCCTTCAAAATCAGTTCAGTCCACCCCATATGAAATGTGGACCGGCAGAAAGCCCGAATTGGGCGGAATGCGGCCTTGGGGATCGGCAGCTTACGTGCACAACACTTCTCATCAAGACATGGGAAGTTAGGCTAGAGGGTAAAAAGTGTATTTTTGTAAGATATTCTGAACACTCCAAGGGCTATGTGTTTGTAGGAGAGCAGCCTGATGGGACTGTATCTGAGATAGAGTCACGAGATGCGGATTTTCTTGAGATGGATTTCCCTAATAGAGGTGATGTGAGCAAGGAGATGAACCTTTGTGAGATGGAAGAAGATTTAGGCGCCCCAACTCATACAGTAAAAGCTGAAGAGGTTATTCCTCAGGCTCCTGTAGAAAGTGGGAGTGACATGCCTTCGAGCAGTTCTCATCCATCGAATGAATAGTCTCATGTTCCTCAAGTGCGTAGAAGTCAAAGGGGTAACATTCCACGCCGTCCTTTTGAGATTGAGGGAATGCCTTCAGTAGGCGATCGCCTTGAAGCGATGAGGAACCTCGATCTTATCGAGATGCTCTATCATCTCATTATGAGAGATAAGTGGATGATTTGAATGGAAGAAGAGATGGAGTCCGTGAGGACTAATCAAGTCTGGGACTTGGTTGACCTTCCACCGAGGCGAAAAGGCTATTGGGAACAAGTGGGTCCTTAAAATCAAACGCTTGGCGGATGGTTCCATTGAAAGGTACAAAGCTTCGTCTTGTAGCCAAGGCTACACCAAAGAAGAGGGAATTGATTACGAGGAAACCTTCTCACCGGATGTGAGGTTTGCCTCAATTCGCCTCATCTTAGCGATTATTTCGCATTTAGATTTGGAGTTATATCGAATGGACGTTAAAGATGACTTTTCTCAATGGAGATTTAGGCGAGGAGATATCGTGGATCGACCAGAGGGTTTCGTCGTGGAAGGAAAGAAGCCTTGAAAGTATCAAGCTCAAACGTTTTATCTATGGTTTGAAACAAAGCGTCAAACAATGGTATTTGAGATTCCTTGAGCCGTCATTAGTGATGGGTTTACGATGATCGAGAAAGACTATTGTGTATATATCAAACGGTCAAAGATAAATTCCTTATCTTATCTATGTATGTCGATGACATCCTTTCTAGTAGGAACGATAAGAGATGATATGCCGCCACCAAAGGGTGGCCGTCCTCTAACTTTGAGATGAAGGACATGGGGAAGCGACACTGTTTCCGGAGTTAAGATCTTTAGAGATCGCTCAAGAAAGCTTATTGGTTTGTCTCAAGAGACTTACCTTAAGAAGGTTCTTGAGCAATTCCAGTTAAACAACTGCAAACCCATACACTCCTATCGCTAAAGGCGACGCCATTGGACCCGAACAATGCCCTACTTCTCCCGAGGAAATTAAGAAGATGTCCCATTATCCGTATGCCAATGCTATAGGAAAGCTAATGTATGTAGTTGTGTGTACTCGGCCTGATATAGCATATGCTGACGGTTATCTCGGTCGCAGTGTCGGTCAAACCACAGGATTCTCTTTGGAAGGCAATCAAGAGGATCTTGCGATATTTGAAATGTACTTTGGACTACATGTTATGCTATGGAGGACCGGATCTGCGATTAATTGGTTACTCCGATGCCAGTTGGGGAGGTAACCAGGGGATGCGCAAGTCGACCTCAAGATATGCATTCGTGTTACATGGTGGTGCCATCACTTGGTGTAGCAAGAAACAGACTTGCGTTGCTCTTTCTACGATGGAGTCGGAGTTTGTGGCTCAGTCGTCACCGTATGCTCGAGGAAGCCATGTGGCTGAGGAGATTCTTCGAGGATTTTGGTGTCGTCTCTCATGCTTCAGATCCTGTGACTGTTTACTGTGATAGCACAACGGCCCTAGATTACACTAAGGACCCCAAGTATCACGGGAGGACGAAGCACATCGACTTGAGGATGAACTTCATCAGAGATATCATAGCAAATAATGAGGTGATATTGGAATACATGCCCACTGGTCTTATGGTAGTTGATCCTTTGACGAAGCCAATCCCTAAAGATGCCTTTTATAGGCATGTTAGTTCATTAGGAATTCGTAGGATTTGATGTACTTTCTATTATTTCCTTGCATATCACTCATTATTTGGCTTGTATTAGAGATATTCATTGTTATTTCGACATATTTATCATTTATGCGAGTTTCATTTATCTCCACTTGTGTTTGGTTATTTTAGCGCACATGATAAATTTTATATGTTCACACAGTTTATTATGCATATTGGATATGCACGCATACATTAAATATATGTCAATGAGTTGATTGGCTCACTCACACGAGCAATCACCTTCGCGCTTTAAAAGCTGAAAGGTTGTTGAGACAGGTTCATTTATTGGCACTTTGAGTGGCGAAGCTATTGATGCTTTTGATAGCAATCAATTGGTGCTTAGTAGTGAGCAAAATGAACATGATGTCGCCTTGGCATGAGCAAGATGAGGTTAACTTGGATTAACCAAATATAGTATGCCCCACCATCTATTTTAACTCAGACCGATAGCCGGGATCACGAAATTTTAGGTTTTGGCGCTTAGATAAGCGAAGCAATATGAAAATTGAGTTAAAGCGCTTATGAAGCGACTAAACTAAGATCAAGATGCAGACACGACCGTGGGACATATGCTCATGTAGATGAGATTATTCGTCGTAACATGATAACCGGATGCGAAGTTTCAAATACGGCGCTTAGATAAGCGAAGCAATTTGAAATGTTCTAAGGTCCGCACAACAAGGCTATAGAATAGCATGTTGTCATGGAAGCGAGTTACATGTGCTTAGCGACCGTGTAAAAGAGGTGAGAGAATGAATCCTCGCTTCACCTAGTGTGAGTCTTGTAGAGACAAGTTTTGTTCTACGTCAAGTGTTCTTTGTGATCTTTGACTATCTTGCAAAGACATGGATTAATGTTGCTACTTTGGTTTCGATTCTAAGGTGGGATTGATGAGACTATAAGAACCGATTCGGGAAAGCGGTTGATTCATTTTGAGTAGTATTAGAGGCAAAGGGAAGACAATTTGATTTCACCTCGTTCGCACTTATTGTCGACAACTATAAGCGTTTTGATAGCGATATAGTAATAAGTGAGATCTGAAATGGACTTGGGGCCCAAAGGTGGTTAAGTAAGGCTCTCGAGGGGTTAAAGATACTTAACCTAGTGAAAATTCAAATGTGTGCAGGGTGCTCGAGTTTATGGGATGTAGCCTCTATGTGAACTAATTAAGTTCGACGTGAGAGCTCCCGTGTTATTTCTTTGAAAGGGTAGATGTCTCTATGTTGGCCCTAACAGGTTTGATATAGAGATCCCGCATTCGCAGTGAACTCGGCGGATTTGCGGTTGTGATTAGGGGTTTTACATGTTTTGGTTTGAAATTTGTTTTTTGGCAGATATGAGGATACATCGTCCCCGCCATGGGCGAGTGGGAGATGTTGGATCTTGGGTATCCAAATGGGTCACCCATGGAGGGTCCGACCCAGTTACATTAATTAAGTTCCCAATTAACAAGGTCAATTGCAGTTCATTAATGTGAACGTGGATTGACTGAACGTGGAGGACGTGTTGGGGAGTGGTTTAACCACTCACGTATTAAATACCCACATCCCTCAGTCGATCAAGATGTGCGCAATATTATTGAGTTGGCCAAAGATACAAAGCTTCCAATATCGAGACCAAAACCCTAATTGTTACGTACTGTGAATTAGTGCTACGTTTAGTTCGGAGACGCTGTTGGGTTAAAGGAACGGCAGGAGGTTTTCCGCATCAAAGGCTTAATCACGCTTCAAGAGGTATGCCTTTGATTCTCCTAATTATGTGTAAATATAAATAGCATGCGTATTAAAAATCCTTCACAGAGTAAATATGTTTACCCAATATATATAACATTTTATCCCCCTCCCCCTACCTCCACCTCCACCTCCACCTCCACCAACCCAATAAATATTTAAACCCCAATTATTAGTTATTATTTAAATATCCTAACAAATATAGCCTTAAGAAAAAATTTACATGCCTTGCATCTCCGCCTTAAGAACCTAATTTTGACAAGAATTTCAACTAATTAGATTAGCCTTCCGAAATATTATCTTCTATAAACTCACCCCACCTTTGTCCACCACTATCCAAACCCATGGTAAAGCCCATATCTCCTACTGCAACATTGGCATCTCCTAACGATTAGAAAAACAACCTCAATCTGAAATGCCAAGTGTTAAATGGAAACAATTGCCTAAAAAATGGTATGAAGTTGTATATCTTGAGGTTAATTGCACCAATAACTAGGGTTAGACCTTTTACTACCCAAAGGACCAATGTAAAACATAAATGTTTGCTTGAGATTCGAGAATCATAAGATCTCATGATGCAGAACAAGGTATTAAAGAAAGAAAAAGTATAGAATTGAAAAGAAAAAAATAAACATGCTGTCTGTCCTATAATCAAGAAGTTTCTTTTTTCACTTAAAGTTTCCAACTTTCAAATCCATACTCCAGTTACTCCACTCTACTTATGAACTGGAACATCTTACATTGCACTAAAACTGAACACTTACACCACGATACTTCACTCAAGATTGAATCAAATAATTCAATACAGAGCAAAAGCCACTAGCAACTGCAACGTTCAAGAAAATTTTTTGCACTGATCAAGTACGGCTAACCATCCAAAACATTAAAGGAAAACAAAGCCCATAATCATGTATACAAACTAATCCCCAAATTCAGTATTATGAATTCAGAAAATATTCATCATTCACCAATCCTGAAGGTAGATAAATTTAAAAAGATCCAATGCCTTTTATCTTCAATTCCTAATACTAAAATATATAAACAAACAGTATAGTAGATATAGAGAAAGAGAGGTATAGTACATGATTGGAACGCTAGTGGAGATCTCGGGCCAGAAGTAGTCAACAAAGGCGTTAAGATTGGTGAGAGCGTGAAGCTTCAGAGACGGATGACTCTCGTTCAACATCGCCAATAGTCCACCGGCTGAGTTAACCATAGTTGCCGTTGCCGCTGCCTCCATGGTTTCTCCGTCGAGCACTGGCGATTAATGGAGGGTTGAATTGGGGTTTTTGAAGATGAATAAAACCCTACACAACTTCTTTGGAAGAAGGATAAAAAAATTCACTTTAATTTGGTTTTGTTGTTGGAAATCAGGCTTCTTGTATACATTCCTACAGTTCGTTTTCTTGTACGTTGGGCAAATTCTGATTTGGACTATAAAAAAGAAAAGAAATGGACGGAAAATTTAATGTTTTTTTTGGATTCTTATGTTTCTGAGTTTTTTAATAAACGAAAAAGAAAAGAAATGGATAGAAAACTTGGCCACTTTTCCTGCTAAAGTTTTCCGTCCAAAATTTGCATGATTTGGACGGGAAAGAAATTAGAATAAGTAATATTTTTATAATTCTCATATTATCCTCAACTTTTAATATAATAAATTTTAAATTACAATTCATGTCCTCAATTTTAAATTTTCTATCGTTTTCCATTAAAAACTAAACAACACAAAGGAAAACTTTAAGTTTTCTATTCTTTTCTTTTCTGTTCTAATTTAAGTTTTCTATTCTTTTCTTTTATGTTCAAAACTCAGAAACAGAGTGTAAAGCTGATAGACTAATTTTGAAAGTGTTTAAATATATTATAATTATTTTGGACACCGAGTTTAGAGTGAATGGAAATTACCAACATCTGATTAAATCAATAGATTAAAGTCCAACTTGCACTCTTTAAAGTTTTAAATCAATTTATACCCTAAAGTTTTTTCAATTAAAAATCATTCTATATTTTGTTTCAACATAAAAATACATTAATACATCTATCTTGCAAACACGGCCTCCCCATATGTTAAGTTATTTGAGCAATAACCCTTAAAATTGAGAAGATCTTCAAATTTTAATAATTCATGTATCCATTAAAAAAGTCCAAAAATTTTTGATGTATCTCAAAAATATTCTCACATATAAAAATTTCATTGATATTGATGGTTTAGATCATGTTTGATACGGTCTGAATAAGGCTGAATGGCTCTGAATCTTGAGCGATTCAACCATTCAGACCGTTTGTTTATAACTTTTGAAATTTGATTTGGGCTGAATTGTTTGACCGATTCCTTTAACAAAATTTGGCTGAATGGGCTAAATAATCCTCTTTTATCCAAAAAACCTTCCATCTCTCGCTGCTCTCTTCCGCATCGGTGTTCTCTGCTATTTACTTGAAGGTATATTTATGTTCTTTTCCCTTTCAAAATTTTGTTTCTTTCACCTTGAATGTTTCAATCTGAAGGTATATATTTGTACGATCTTATGTTAGGTTTCTTCGATATTTTCCTTTTTCCCTGTCTGGTCCCCCAGCTATACCTCTGTATTGATTCCAAATCAATTCACTTAGGCCGTAAGCTTCATAAGAATATCCATTTGCTAACTGATGTTGACCCGTTTATTGAAACTAATTTGGTCGGTATGTATGCCAAATGTGGGTCTCTTGAGGATGCACGGAAGGTGTTTAATGAAATGCGTGACAGGAATTTGTTTACTTGTTCCGCAATGATTGGCGCTTGTTCAAGAGAAAGAAGGTGGAGGGAAGTGGTCGAGCTTTTCCTTTTAATGATGGAGGATGGTATTGTTCCTGATGAATTTTTGTTTCCGAAGATTTTACAGGCTTGTGGGAATTCTGGGGATGTTAAGACTGGGAAGTTAATTCATTCAATTGTGGCTAAATGTGGGATGAATTTCGAATCCCGTGTCCATAATTCAATTTTGTCTGTATATGCAAAATGTGGGGAGCTGGGTTCTGTAAGAAGGTACTTTAAGAACATGGAAGGGAAAGATATGGTACTTTAAGATAAGCCTAAAATGTGTGTAATTTTCATGTCATAATCTTCATTCATGGTGCATAGCCTTGCTGTGGTTGGTTTCTATTTGCAGATTACATAGTTTAACTTGCTGTTTACTGTAGAATGTCTTCTATTTGCAATGAATAAAATGAATAGCAACACAAAAGGATTAGTAGATTGGTTGGCTTACATAAGAATTGAGAATTATTGAATTATTCAAAGTAAATTTGTTTGAACTATCTATTTTTATTTGTTGTACAATGAATATTGTATTTTTTTTATTAAATACATCCAAAAAAAATTATATACTTGTTCAGCATAGTTTAGAAGGGTAAAAGAATAAAGTATTGTTATTCAGATATTTTAGACATATTAATTATCAAATAACTTTTTTCATTCAGATTCAGCAGATTCAGATTCAGATTTATTCAGTTTTTATCAAACAGCCCCTTATTTTCGGACTTATAAATTTTAAGAGAAATTATACAAACAGAAGAAAAGAACACTACAATTGACATTCTGAATTATATATAAAAAAACTAAAATCTTTTCCAAATGCATGCATCGCATATAGAATTTTATTAACAAATCCTATAACAGTTGCTTCTACATAAAGAACTTTTTCAAAATTAAAATTGATAAAATTTTACTTAAGATCGACTATGTACGTCTCAAGATTATTGATTAATTGGATTAGCGATTTTATCAATTGAAAAGAATATGTTAGAGAAAATTGATTATAAAAGTTTAATAATTAATTTTGCATCTAAAAGGGCAAGAAAAATAAAATTCTAAATAAAAAAAATCATAGATATTAATTTAATTTAGTATTGAATGGTTAAAAAAGTAATTGGGGGGAGGTGTTGTACCGGTCGTTAACCGGTACAGTGTTATTTTTTTTTACCATAATTATAAGAATAATAAATAAAAAATAATAGAGTAAGTTTGAACAAAAAACTGTAAAAAAAAGTATATTTTTAATTGCAAAAACACTTTAAATAGTTTACAATATACTTTCTTTTACAATTTTTTGTT
Source organism: Panax ginseng (assembly GCA_020205605.1). Classification (NCBI taxonomy): domain Eukaryota; kingdom Viridiplantae; phylum Streptophyta; class Magnoliopsida; order Apiales; family Araliaceae; genus Panax; species Panax ginseng. The sequence continues at coordinate 17,723,354 of CM035127.1, read as the reverse complement.
CAAACTTGCTCTATTATTTTTTATTTATTATCCTTATAATTATGATAAAAAGAAATTAAAAAAAAAATAACACATGTACCGGTCGTTAGTCCGGTACACACCCCCAGCCCTAAAATAAGACCCCAATTTAAAATTTGACTTGAAACCCCCAAAAAGTTTGCACCAACCCTGCTTGCAAAGTCGACGATCTCATTGGTTCATCTACCCGGACTTCAGTGTCGGCTCATCTATCCACGTTATAATAGTTTCATCCCCATAAAATTGGTTGTGTTTTATCTATCTGGACTATGGCGTCGCATAAATATAGGTCGCACTGTGCACCAACCCACAAGTACATGCTTTCAATAAAAACATTAATGATACATAATTTAACTTCTTTGACTTATCTTGAAAAACTAACTAAATTCTACTCCCTCCATTCTTAAAAGATTGTCGTTTAAAGTTTTGGCACATGAATTAAGGAAGTGTCATTTACTAAGTAAAATTTGTTTGATATTTCATCACTACCCCTTTATGGTAAATTAAAAACTATTAATACAAGGGAGAGAATTTATGTGGGACAATGAGAGAAGGTAGTGGTAATATAGAAAAATAGATAATTTATTCTCCTCGAACGTTGTAAACGACAAACTTTTTGGAACAAATTTTTTCTCCTAAAACGATAATCTTTTAAAAACGGATGGAGTATATTAACCTACACAAATTACATTTATAAATTGATTTGTGGCACATCAAAGTATTATTCTACCCTTTAGAAAGGGATTCAAATTGGTATCAAATTTGCCAATTTAACATGGATCAGCTGCTAAATGATGGCCTAATGGGACCTTATTTTCTTAAAACTATTGAAATATATTCAGTCCCATGCCTTCATCTACTTATTATTAGAATTAAAATTAAGATTGTAAAAAAAAATTGAAGAAGAAAAACTCTATTTAATTTGAGACTAAATGAATATAATATAGTGTAGCAAGTTGAATGGATCTAAATTTAACAATAACACCAAGATAAGCCAAAAAAGAACAGCCAAAATTTGGTATATGAAAATGGGTTTTGGAGATTCCAATTTCCAACCTAATCAAAATTGTCTTCTTTCTCCCATTAGCAATCTCTCCCTCCTTTTATATTCGATCACTTCAAATTAAAGATCATATACAGACCTTCATCAACAATATATGCAGCTAATCAATCCCTTATTTTGAAGGATCAACCTCATAAGTATTTCAAAAGGAAGAATAATTAGAGTTAAGGCTATGGGATCTGAAAATAAAGCCCTGAGTTTCACTGAAGTATCTGTGCATAACAACCCCAAAGACTGCTGGCTTATTATCAATGCAAAGGTAATTAATTAATTACTTAATCCTGAAATCGATCAGTTTAATTCTTTTGATATCCTTCTAGTAGTAGTATTTGGAAGATTCAATTTAATTAAATTTGTGTACAATTTGATCGTTTGGTTAATTTGTTCATTTAATTTTCATGATCTTGGATCCTTAACTAATTCTTATGATCAGGTTTTGTGTTGTTCTTGGATTAATTAATTGTTTGTCTTTTTCTTATTTCTTTATCATTTTTGATGCTATATGTTGGGTTCATGATCAGGCAAGAAGCTTTTTAACTTGGATTAATACATACATAATATTCTATAAACAAAAGACTGATTTGTTTCACCACAAAGTAAATTAAAAAAGGGCTCATTAGAAAAGGTAGCTACCTAATATATATCTCCAGTAATTAATTAATTCATTTTGGTTTAGACAGTTTTGAACTAATTATAATTAATTAATTACACGTTCCACTTTGATTTGATTAAATAGGCTTACCACGTAACAAAATTCTTGGACGATCATCCTGGTGGTGATGAAGTTTTGTTGGAAGTAGCAGGTACGCAATTTAAATGCTTCTATATATATATATATATATATATATATAAATATATATATATATATGTTGTTTGCATGTGGACTATCTTTTGTGACGGATAAAACCGTCGCTAAATCCGTCGTCATAGGATTTGAACTGTTGCGATAGCTCAGAACCGTCGCTATATCCCAGTTCAGACCCTATAGCGATGTGATTAGCAGCGGTTTTGTCTGTCGTTAAAAGTGGTCCATATATATATATATGTGGATCAGGTCCGGACTCCCAGACCTGATCAAAACGGACCCAATTTTTTATTTTATTTTTTTGCTTTTTTTTAAAAAAACAACTAAAAAAATATTTAATATTTTATGGAACTGAAATTTTTTCATAATACAATGTTTTGGGGGTGATTTGGATACCTATACATACATGTTTTGTTATAGGTACCCAAATCACGCCCAAAACATTATATTATGGAAAAATTTCAATTCCATAAAATATTAAATATTTTTTTTAGTTGTTCTAAAAAAAAAAAAAAAAAAAAAAAAATAGTCCGGACGGGACTAAAATCCCGGACGTCCAGGATTAGAAACCAGGACTTTATATATATATATATATATATATATATATATATATATATATATATATATATATTTTTTTTTTTGTTTTTTATAGCCATGTAGTCTTTTGTGTGAATTGAGCCGTCATCGCCATAGACACCAAAGACGACAGTTAAATGCTTTGGGTTCGCTTTAAACCTCTCCGATATATATATATATATATATATATATATATATATATATATATATATATATATATATATATATATATATTAGACACAGCAAAATATGGTTATGGTTATGGTTATGGGTTGGTTTTGGTTTTCAAAATATGGTTAACCAACCATTTAAGAACTAAAACCATATTAACCATTTTAATATGGATAATGTGGGTTGGAACCATATGGTTATGGTTAAAAATCATATTAACCATTTTAAGATGTTTTGACTTTTAAACAAAATTTTTAAAAAATGAAATTAATATATACTATAGATAGAGAGACGGATATAAGAGGTAGAATTTAGGCTTCTTAAGTAATGCTATGAAATATACATAATCACATAATATTATTTTTTTTGAGTAGGGGTGGGCGGGTGGGGGTGGGGGTAAGAGATGTATACATAATCACATAATATTATTTTTTTGAAGGGTGGGATGGGGTGCGATGGGGTGGGGGGGTGAGGGGTGTATACATAATCATATAATATATTTTTTGGTGGGGTTGGGTGGGGTGGGGTGGGGTGGGGTGGAGTGGGGTGGGGTGGAGTGGGGTGGGGGTGTATACATAATCACATGATATATTTTTTGGTGGGGGTGGGATGGAGGGTGGGGTGGGTGGAGTAGGGGGTAGGGGTGGGGCGAGGTGGTGGGGTAAGGGGTGTATATAATCATATAATATTTTTTTATATCGGTGTGGGTGGGTGGGGGGTGGGATGGGATGGAGTGGTATGGGTGGGTGAGCTTCTTGAATATGTAAATATGGGTGAAAAAAACTTTTGATTTGAATTTAGAATAAAATATTAGTCGAAAAATGGTTAACCGGGTCGGAACTGTATTTCTTTTTTAAAATATAGTTCTAAACTTTAACCAACCCATATAGATAAATATAGTTAACCAACCCATTTGGTTCTAATTAATATGAGTTGACCTGACAGTTAACCAACTATATTGTCAGGTCTAATATATATATATATATATATATAAAATAAAGAGCATGCATATATATCTATCGCTATAAGATACTGCTCGCATCTATTAATCAAGAAAAATAAACTTAAAAGATTAACAAATGAAGGAAAAGAATTACGTACTTAAATCAACATACGTACGTATTAAAATGATTTCGAATTTTTTGTAGGCCAAGATGCAACTGAAGAATTTGAGGCTGCGGGTCATGGTAGTGCTGCAAGACTAATGTTGGATGAATACTACGTTGGGGAGATTGATCCGACATCGACTCCGGTGACAAAGACCACAAATCCGGCAATATTTACCAGAAATGCGACACCGGAGCTGCCTCCAAAGGATGAGGAGGAGGATAACAAATCATCCAACTTTATGATCATCAAGCTCATCCTATTCCTTGTTGTTTTGGGATTAGCCATTGGCATTCGTTACTATGTTTGAATTCAATAATCTTAAATCTTAGAAAAGATACTACTCATAAGTTAGAATCTGTCTTTGTTCATTTTATTAATTAGTCTCTCCTCCGTCCCTTAATATATGTCGTTTTAGATGATTTTATTTTTTCCTAATTATTTGTTGTTTTATATAATCTATAAGAATTAACTACAATCTTTCCAAAATTACCCTCATGCAAAAATGTTACAGATGAAAGAGAGAGAAAATGAGATAAGTATGATAATTATGAGAATTTAAGGGTATTATAGACAATTGATGTGGGAACTAGCAATGAATAATTAATGTTGGGGTCATAGAAAAGTGCATGAATACTTAATTAAAAATTATTTTAACAGGGTAATTTAAGTAAAAAATGTTATTAATTAATGTGCCGAAATCAATTAAGATAATTAATACGGGACGGAGGGAGGGAGTACTTAATTCTTGTACATAATTCTACAACGACATATATATTAAGCGACGGGGACGAAAGGATTATATATTTCTATGGTTTGCTAGCTAATATGAAAATCTCACTTTGTTATGTTCATATTTTTTTATGCATGTTATAATTAAATTCAGAGGAAGCCCACCAATTGTATAGACTTTTTATTCTTCTTATTGGGCTCAGTTAGGCTTGACAAAATATGATTATGGGTTGATTTTGGTTTTCAAAATATGGTTATAGTTTTATTTAAGAACTAAAACCATATTAACCATTTTTTATATGGGTTGTGTGGGTTGGAACTATATGGTTATGGTTCAAAACCATATTTACCATTTTAAGATGTTTTGACTTTTAAACAGAACTTTTGAAAAATGATATTGTGACCGTCACAATTAAATTAATTAAGTAATAATAATATGATATAAAAATTATTAATATAAATAATAAAATGCTAAATGAAACTGAATAATTGAATGAAAAAAAAAATTTATTTGATAATTGACATGTTTGAAACATCTGAATAATATATTTTTATTCAGATAATATATTTTATCTGAATAACATATTTTTATTCAGATTATAAAATTAAATTCATAAATATTATAAGTATTATTTTATACTACTATCAATAAAATAAAAGAGAACTCTTCTCTTTTTATAAATAATAAAAAAAACAAATTGGACTTTTTGTGTTAAATATAGATAGTATTAAAATACATCAACTTAATCTCTCTATCCATGTTTTATTGGTTTCAAACTTTCTAATTCTTCTGAAAAGAGTTTAAATTGAACATCTTTTTTTTTTTGGATATCAATATTCTATTCACACTTAAATGTAATTTCCTTTAATATATAAATTTTAGATTAAAAAAAACATATTTATGATGGATTTTAATTTGCATTAGAAAAATAATTCTCATACTATAATTATTAAACATGCAAAAGTGAGAGAAATTTTGAGACGCAAGTGTAAGCATAACGAAAGGGATATTTGACAATCTCCAAATCACGTTCGGGAGGGAGGGAGGGATCCGGAGGGAATATAGGTTGAAAATGGTTAACCGGTTCATAATTATATTTGTTTTAAAAAATATGAGTCCAAATTTTAACCAACCTGAATAAATAAAAATGGTTAACCAACTCATTTGGTTCTAGTTAATATGGTTTGACTCAACAGTTAACTAACTATATCAGGTCTAGGCTCAGTACATACGTATTGCTTTGATTGCTACTGCTGATCTAAATAGTTTTTGCCCAATTTGGAAGGACAATGAAAGCATTCTCCATTCTCCTTCATTTATACTTCTTCATCGATCTATTTTTTTTAAATGATAAATTGTAGTTCAATTATAGAGACATTTTATGTTGGTTTTGTGAACCAATGAAATATTTTCACTTAGAAAGATGACAAATTTCCCCTTTGTGAGACTTGTTTTTTTTATGATATGACTGATTTCTTTCTCTTTTGTGAGAGTATTTTACTATCATCTCTTAGGAGATTTTATTTTCTCCATTCAAATTTTTTTTTGAATTGTTGAAAATAGATTGTTCAGATTTAGGATGGCATTATCATGACGACTTATTCTTCCATTGCATGTTGAAGAACTGCTCATATCTATATATGTTATAAATACTTTTTCGAATATGACCGCTTTGCAGGAGTATATATAATGTTCACTACCCGTTGCTACTCTTTTTTCTGATTATTTGTTATTTTGTTTGGAAGGATTACCATTTTAATTTTTTGTATGGTACTATTTTCATCTTTTATAATAAATTACAATTTTAATATATCTCAATCGATTGGATAGTTATATATATATATATAGTTATATATATAGGCTTAAATATGAATTAGTGCCCTAAACTATAGGTCATATTTCACTTCGGTGATCCACCTTTTAATTTTGTCAATTAGATATTTAAACTATTAATTTTTTCCAATTGCAAAAAATTGAACATGCCACGTCAGAAATTGCTGACGTGACAACTTGTATGAGCCCTTATGAAGCTGGTGTGACAAAAAAAGGATTTTTTAATCATAATATTGTTTGTTTTGTATTAATTAGTTATGTTATATAATTTGTTGTTTGACCATTTTATCCCACACCAAATCAGATTTGTTTATTTTATGATTAAAAAACTCTTTTTTTTGCCACACCAGTTTTCTAAGGTCCCACACAAGTTGCCAACGTCAGCAATTTCTGACGTAACATGTTCAATTTTTTGCAATTGAAAAAAATTAATAATTTAATCATCTAATTGACAAAATTAAAAGGTGGATCACCGAAGTGGAATATAACATATAGTTTAGGATACTAATTGATATTTAAGCCATATATATATATATATATATATATATATATATATATATAGTCCGGGTCTTAACCTCACAACTTATCTAACATACCTTGCATACCCTCTTTAGCTTGATTTTAATGAGACGACGACGATTCGGGTCCGTCGATATATATAGAATCTGCCGCTATATGTTGTCGATCACATTATATATGTTGTGGTCATGAAAAGTTTCAAGATAACAGTTTATATATAGCGATAAAGATCAAGAATAAATTCTTTCTACTGTCATTAAAGAAGGGTATACAAAGTATACTAGATAATGAGTAAACTTAAAATCCGGACTATATATATATATATATATATATATATATATATATATATATACTTGTGTATTTTATGTAGTGTTCATTTAGATCGAAACTTCACAATAATTCAATATACCTAAGTTGTTTCGAACCCCTCTACCTGTATCAATATCTAATAATTCAGTAGGGAATATAACCTAAAATTGATCTGTTTCCAACCCATCGTTTTCATTCCAAGCAAATTTAATAGTTTCATTCTCCATGATGGTGAATAAGTGACAGATGGGGAAGGTTTGGTGGCACTTGTACTACTCCCTCCGTCCCAGGATAAAAGTCTTTATTACTATTTTGAATAGTCTCATGTTAAATATCTATTTTCCTTTAATAACCAAATTTTACACATTTTTTCCTATTATACCCGTAACATTAAATATGTCATACTTTTCTTATTCTAATTCTCTCTCCATATTTAATGACATTATTATGGATAATTTTGTCATTTTATTTTTTTTCTTAATATGCGTGAAAAATTCACTAAAATTTTTATTCTGAGACGGAGGGAGTATAATAAGTGTATAGCTTTTAAATTAAAATAATTTAGTATAGTAATGTTTGGCTTAACTTGTATGAATAGGATTTAATCATATTATATACATGGAAAAAATCAATAAAATTGTTATGCGTCTACTGATGAATGATGATGACCTAATTCTTGGGGAAGTCTCTAGTTGTGGGTTCATGTTTGTCCGTACTTGCACAAATACTTTCACAGTGTATGACGGCTCTGGCCTCAGTGGAAGCGCCTCGGGTACGAATATTAATAAATATGACATAGAGTTAATGATCAATTTATTTTATTTTGAATTGTAAAAAGTATTTAACTTTCTCTTATGTACCATTATGAACCTTCACCTCTTAATTAAAGGTGTCGACAATTTGTTTGTTATAAAGGTGTCGGTTTTTATCCTTTTCACCTATTAATTAATGATAAAATAAAATAATCATAAAATCATTATAAGAGATAGGCACACCAACTATGCTAAGGTTGTATGAATATTTACTCATGCATACATTACAAGGAAAAAGTTTAAGTCCGACGGAATAATCCGTCCGACATACGTCTATTCAGTCGAAAATATATTATTTCTGACGGAAATATCTGTCAGATATTCGGTCGTAAATATTCGCGTCGAAAATAAGATCTGTCAAAAATTTCGTCGGAAATTCATTATCCTCGACGAACGTATCTCCGACGGATGTTCGTCGAACATTAACTATCTTCGACAGAATATATAGGACAAAAAATTTCGTCAAATATAACAGTACCTATTTTCAACGGATGTAGTCCCTCGGAATTATCTTATGTTCGACTGAAAAATAAAATAACCCACTATTCATTAAAATTGGCTAATTATTAACTTCGACGGAATTTGCGTCAGAGATAGAGCGTTTATGACAGATACGTTTCGTCGAAGATAACGTATGTTCGACTGAAATTAGGATATTTCGGCATTTATTAAAAATTGATTATTTGTTAATTCCGAGGGAAGTTCCGTCGCAAATACCCTACTCCGTCGGAATTAACTATCATTTTTTTTAATTGCAGATTTTAAAAGTTCAGTTTCGAGGTGTTTAAACCCATTAATGTACTTGTAACCTGTCACAACCCAATACACAGTAATATAAACATGTATCTCACATTCAAATATGCAACGTAGCACTAAAACTTAATCTTCAACTCATTATCATTCACATTCACATTCACATTCAAATATCCACCAAAACGTATTGTAAGTTAACCAATTACAAATATAAGCTAATGTTCCATAAATGTTAAACAATATAATTTATAATAGTTGTAGAGACGCAATTAGACAATACAATATATACAAAAGTTCTACAATAACATGAATATATACAAATAAACTATAAACTAGTAAAAAGTATCATCATCTAAGCAAGCGGGGTGACAATATTTGCTCGTGTATGGAAATCAGACTCGTGCTCCTACTCATCATCGCCAGCCTGGTTGCCATCGTCACCATGTTGATAGAATCAAAAATATAAATCATTAGTCCGTATATATATATGTGAGAATTAACAAACTAGCCTTAATTGAAAAACATAAACAATAAGAATACCGGTAGTAGGTGAAAGGACGAAAAGCCTCCTCCAAGAGGGTAATCACCATCCGAACAACTCGGCGCCCAATCGAATCTGCTTCCCGTGGTAATCATGTACTCTCGCAGAGCCCTCTTTATAATATCCTGAGCAATCTGGTGAAGACGAGAACTGGAAGGCAATCACGACGCCGAAAGACCGAATCGGTATGGAACCTATCCGGACACGGACCCTATCACCAGCCGGAAGATATCGTCATCCAAGTTACCTTGAGATGGTGAGATGGTCAAGCGTTGTCTTTGACAAGAGGCCTTGGCCGAGAACTATAAAGAGATACAAATTGATTATTAATAATAATTTATATAATGTGATAAATTCGGATAATTTCGTGAAACATAAAAAATATTACCTCCAAGAAGTATGTATACGGGAATCCTCGGCGGACCAACACTCGATATCTATAGAATCTTCATTAGTAGGGGATCACGAGACGCGACCCATAGTCTCGACTCCTCATCCCGATCTAGTACAATATCGGAAGTGGGGTGGCGGAATCTAACGGCTCGAGAACCCTCCTAATAGTCTCATTTCGACTCATGCGTCAATTCCAAGCCTCTCGAAATCGATTCGGTAATATATTATGTATACGTATATTAATTATATCATTTTATTTACGATTGAATATTATTAAAAGCTAAATAGTAAGATGAGTTTTACCCAGATAGCTAAAGTCACGCTCGAGACAAAGCACGCCGTCCTTGGCATGTGGGCTCGATCCCAAAACTCTAGAATGGTAGGATCTCGGCCGAGGTCCTCCGCAATGCCTAATACAAACAATCATAAAAGCAGTCTTAAGTATTTGTGTGAGAACTTGACACATAAATAACTAAATAATAACGTGACTAAATCTTTCGCCTCCCTCAAACGATCGAGAACCGGTGGTGTGTCTTTATCCGGAGTCGACTACGGTTCTTCTTCTTCATCTCCTTTCAGACTTTTTCTTTGAAGTCATGACCTCCCGGTCTTGCTTATACATAGCCTCCAAAGGCTAAATCAAGACTATCTTGGTGATGATCTCTCGATGGTGGTCCCGGTGGTCCATAATCGCGAGTTGCCTTCTCACGCATCTCATCTGACCATCCAGGAGTAATTCGCAGCGACGTGATGCTCAATCACATCATCGTCAGCTGACTGAGAGATGTTTGGGTCAAATCGATAATAAACCTATAACAAAAGATTATTTAAAATTAAGAACAATTGATTTCGTCATCCCAATACAATTATGTAGTGATAATATGCTTAACTTACGTGGAACTCCCACCGCATTTGCCTCAGTATAAAAGTGGCATCGCATCGCATGCACTTTGTAAGACCCCGAATTTTATGAAATAAAAGTATTCAATTTTTTCTTATAATTACTATTCAGTAAATGGTTAAATTGATAAAAGTTTAAAGTTAAGGGTGATATATGAAATTTTTTTTAAATAAACAAGTGGTTATAAAATACTCATTTCTATCGGGGAATATTCGTTTGGTCGTGGAATATTCTTCACGTTGGGAATATTCGTATTTACTACAAGTGACCATTTCAGGGCCCCATAACAGAATAAGCGCTTACGGATGAAGAAAATGACAAAAGGAGTTTTTATAAATAACGGCACAGTTAGTTGTTACCAATTAACTTTGTTGGAATACCCGGTGGTTAAAATACGAGGAATACGTGTTGTTGACAAGAAGATACCAGTATTGCACCAATTATTGATTACCGTTAACACTGTTGGAATACCCGGTGGTTAAATTTTGCAAAGTACTCAAGTTGTTATAAAATATTCGTTTGGTCGGGGAATATTCTTTTTGTTGGGGAATATTCGTACGATGGCACAATCATTGGTGGACCCCACAATGGAATTTTTGTCGGATTGAGAAAACGACAAAAATACTTTATGAAAATAACGGCGGAGGTATTACCGTTAAAACTGTTGAACTACTCGGTAGTAAAAAGTACGATGTCTGGCGTGGTTGCATAGTAGTTAACACACGGTATTGATTATTGATCTTTACGTGAGAAGTCACTCAAATTTATACTCAATTATTGCTACATGAAATTCTTGTGATCATATCTCTTATATTATTGATTCAATTATTGTCACAAAGATTATCATCATATAATATGTTATATTATTAAATTAATAATTGAGACGACAAGTTATAAATGATTAATAATTGTTGAAAGATTAAATATGTGTTGATTAAAAATAAAATGATTTGTGGTAATATTTATTCAATCCTTGATGTATATAAAGAGTCTATTATGAGACGTTTGTGGTAAGTTTGGTTATTTTATGGGGGCCCATATGTCATCATCTAAGAGTCTCTTCGTCGATAGTAATTACCTTCGTCGATAAGTAATTACCTAAATCAATAGTAATTACCTTCGTCAATAGTAATTAATTACGCCGTCAATAAGTAATTACATTCATAAATAGTAATTACCTTTACCAGTCGTCAAACCACTTGTCGTTTCATATTACAGGCGTTGAACCAATTGTCTTTTCACATTACAGGCGTCGAACCAATTGTCGTTTCACATTACAGGCGTCGAACCAATTGTCGTTTCACATTACAGGCGTCAAACCACTTTTCTTTTCACATCACCAGTCGTCAAGCCACTTGCCTTTTCACATGGCAAGTGCTAAGCTAGAAATCTTCTATAAATAGAGGCTTATCGCTTCATTATTTTCACGAATTCATTCAAGCTATAGAGAGAAAGTATAGAGAATAAGAGAAAGAAGAAGAGTATTCTTTTACTACACTCACCGCAGATTCAATCTCCTACTAAAGTAAGGGTGTTATTCTTTTTATTCATGAAGAGAAGCTGTTGTTATTCTTTTTGCTTATTATTACATTGGAATAACTTTGTATAATGTGGTTTACCTATACTTGGTGACATTCTTCTATTATTCTCATTGGAACATCACATGCGTGTGTTTTACAGGACACGGTTCCATCTTATTATTATTCTGTTGGAACATCATGTATGTGTGTTTTACACCGGACTGGTTCCGTCTTTTTATTATTATTCATTGGAACATCACATCATGTGTTTTACACCGGACTGGTTCCGTCTTTTATTATTATTACATTGGAACATCCTGTTTGTGTATTTTTACAGGACACGGGTTACATCTTTATTATTATTATTTGGAACATCCTCGTGCTGTGTGTTTTACAGGACCGGTTAAAATCTTTATTATTCTGTTGGAACATCCCGCGATTGCAAATTTTACGACTTGGTTCCGTTATTATTATTCGTTAGAATAACTTTTGTCTATCAAGTACCGCATGCATGGTGATTTCTTTTGTTATTCCATTCTTTATTATACTCAGTTGGTTAAAGTTTTAACTTCTATACTCTATGAAATTAGTAGAATATCCTTGATATTTGTGCTTCATCCAGTATCTTTTCATGGAAATATTCTTCTGATCATTCTTGAATTTTACTCTATAAAGCAAATATCATGTTGACAATTTGGACATTATTAGTTCCGGATAAATTAATTCTTGAACTTGTTTTATTGAATTCTTATATCATTGTCATCATTCTCATGTTTATATTATGTTGAAAGTCATCTCGTGGCTCAGTAGTGCATAGATGGACTTAGTATGATTATGACCGAGGATTATTGATTGTAATCATAACCGTAATGTTACAAATGATGTGGTAAAAGTTATCATTGGCCCGTAGTGCATTGATGGACGATTGTTGGCATGATCATGACCATTAATGAATACACGAATGTCCTTGGTCAGTAGTGCATGGATAATTTGTGGTCGTGATACTAAAGAATATCCTTGGCAGTAGTAGTGCGAGGGTGATTCGATGATGTTGATTATTTATTAAGTTGAGTCCCAAATGATAAAAGTCATGAAAAACCTTTTAAATCATAAAAGATAGTAGCTTTTTTCTACTTGAATCTTTTAATGGATTCTTTGGTTCATTGTAGGTAAACTTGATGTTTATTATATTTTATCGGTTTAACATTTATTTGAAGGCTAATGATAATTTATTCGCATTATCTTAGTCATAATATTTCTTCTTTGGGCTAGTTGAGCTCACCCTTTCTTTCATTGTTCTCTTGAAATGAGAATATATTTGGGACGCGTCGGGGAAGCAGAGTAATGGTCCGAGGATAGCATTAGTAGTCCTCACTATTCTCGTGAAATAGTGTGATAATAATTGTAATGAGGACTCCTTTTGAGTTTGTATAATCTCTACGGTAGACAATATTTGTATTCAAACTCACGGTTTATGTTTTGTCGTATTGTACACGACAGTTGTATTAGTAAGTTGTATTTGAATTCTGTACCATGTATCTGGCGACCTAAGATGGGTGATGTATACCTAATTTTGGGGGGCATCACAATTGGTATATAAGCTTAGGGATATGATCCCTGGCTAAGATGTGAGAATAGTACTAGGAGGGGAGAGATGGGGAATTACTTCGCTAGTATGACCTACCAAAGTTTATGTGCTATTTTATTGGTCGGTCAGAATATAGGGATAATATGTTACATGTCAATTAACCTTTTGTTTTATGGCAGTATTTAAGAATGGCAGCTGAGAACGTTAACAATTGAGTGAATGAGATCGTGGAGGCACCTCTAATCACCAACCAGGATAATGTGATGTCAGGCAAAGAAGGAATTATAGATATCCATGTGGTGAGTGAAGAATTGATAGTTGCACCCGAGATAGTCGCAGAGGTAACAGCTGAGAGTGAGGAAGAAGAGGTACCTGAGGAGAATTTATTAGAGGTATTATATGATCAAAATGTAGAATTGCAAAATCGTATTCATGAGTTAGAAGAGCAGGTTGAAGAACGGCAGGCGGTCATGGAGCAAAATGATGAAACGATTCAAGCTTGTGTTACCCGATATGTGATGTTTGAACAGAAGCACTCTTTGGCAGAGTATAAGATAATAAAGCTAGAATCTGAGCTGAAAGAAGAAACAACTAAATGAGTGAGAATGAGTGATGCATGGGTAAAAGCCGCACGACCCGTTGATATTGTGGAAAGAGATGTCCGATCTATAAAGAGAAGATTTAATGATGACGGAAGAAGGCGTAAAGAAAGACCAAAGACCAAAGAACAAATTCTAGGGGAGGAGAGCGACCACCGGTTAGATCTTCTGAGATCACGGAGAGGAGGGACATATAAGGCCAAACTGCTCAAAGCCTTCCAAGGTATGTTTTAGTTGTGGAAAAAATCCATTACATAGCTCGATTTTGTCCTCAGAATAAATCAAGTCCAATTTGGGACGGTGGCACCAAAGGTGTATACGGACAAAACAAAGTCGGTGGTTTCAGGAAGAGCATTTTTTGACTTTTCATGGAGAGAGTAACCCGAACGAAGTTAGCACGGATATGTTAGTCATAAACTCTTGCGAAGTCTATACCTTGTTGAATCTGGGATTCTACCCACTCTTTTATTTCTCCCCGCTTGTACTCAACGCTTAAACTTGACTCAGGAGAAATTGGAATTTGACTTATCTCGTGAAAACTCCGTTAGAGAAACTTTTATCATATCCACTGTTTATAAATCTTGTTTGATCTAAGTGGGCACAATCACATTACCTGTTGATCTTATCTCTTTAAAGGTACTTACATTTGACGTGATTTTAAGGATTGATTGGCTAACTACTCATTATGCTTTTCGTAAGGTTGTTAGCTTTCATACTCCTAACCAACCTGTTATGCGAATTCAAAGTAACCAAACCACTAAAGTCAATCATTGTCATATCAAGCTATAAATAAAGAGCCCCGATCCTTTCGTTGTTGACTTTCTTGTGTGGAATGCACCGAAGCCAGACTTTTTGTAGGCAACGTCGTGAATGACGATGGCAAGTTGATAGGTATCAATGTGACGTGTTATCCAAGTCTTGGATGAGGGTCAAAATTTTGAATGATATTTCTAGTGTTAATAAATTTCCTGACGTATTCCCCGACGAACTTCCTGGTCTACCCCCTGAGCGTGAAATTGAATTTTGTATTGACCCCAGTACAAAACCCATTTCTTAAACCCTCAAATATTTTCTTCACCTAAAACGAACGTAACATGTGCCAAAGATGTTGGCTCGAGCTGTTGAAGATTACGATCATATCATTCAATACCACCGTGT
Organism: Panax ginseng; assembly: GCA_020205605.1. Lineage (NCBI taxonomy): Eukaryota > Viridiplantae > Streptophyta > Magnoliopsida > Apiales > Araliaceae > Panax > Panax ginseng. Next base: position 17,707,955 of record CM035127.1, on the reverse strand, counting down.
AAACGCGAACGTGGTAGCTGACGCGTTAAGTAGAAGATCGTATGCGGTCACAAGTGTGAATATACGAACCCACGTGAAGATAATGAATATACGAGTAGAATTGACTTTAATCGATAAAGTTAAAGCCGCTCAAGCTACACACTCGGAGCTGATGAATGTGAAGAATTAAGAAGGTTCAATAGGGCGTTATTCTAGAAGCAAGAATTGACGAAGAGAGGAAATCTAAACCCTCGATTTTATTGGCCCATTTGAAATCCTTGATTAAGTAGGAATTGTGGCTTATAGACCGTTTTACCGCCAAGTATGTTGCGTGTTTAGAACGTTTTTTTTTCATCGATGTTACGTAAATATGTGGACGACCTGAATCATATTATTAATTTAAAACCGCACGAGATAACAGAAGATTTAACGTATGAGGAGCTACGTGTTAACATCTTGGATAAGAAGGATCATATTCGACGCTCAAAGGTTATACCTCAAGAGTTAGAATTTGAAGTGAAGTCAAGGTATCCTCACCTGTTCGGCATACCAGGTACGTACGTAAATTTCGAGGGCAAAATTTCATAAGGATGGGAGATTGTGAGACCCCAGATTTGGCGACCTAAGATGGGTGATGTATACCTAATTTTGGGGGGCGTCACATACTATTTACGGGTACTATTCACTACAAAATTGGTTTCTTTTTCTAACCAAATTATAGCTGATTTATGAATATTACTCTGGAGATTAAAATTATGTATTGATTATATTGATTTTATTATCATATATAACATTTTTATAACCCTGATGTTGAAATTCTCTTTCACTGGAGTGTAAAGATGGGTAGATTATTGGTATGATCATGACTAGGGTTCTCTTTGGCCAGTAGTGAAAAGTTGAATTGTGACTGGTATGATCATGACCATTGAATTTATAATTGAATATCTTTAGCTTAAGTGCGAAGGTGAATTGATCAACATGGTTATAATTATGGTTTATATAAATTCTGAAATGATTATGAATTTTTTTGAGATATGAATGTCTTTAGCCTGTAGTGCAAAGATGACCTGTTGTTGAATATCTTTGGCCTGTAGTGCAAAGATGACTTGTTGATGAATATCTTTGGCCCGTAGTGCAAAGATGAATTTATTAGTAAGATTATGAACATGAACTGTGATTTGGTATAACCATGATCTTTGATGTTTCAGGTGATGAAAATTAACTTTGTCCTGGATGAGAAAAGGAATTTAGAACTACAATTATGATTATGAGTTATACACGTGATTGTGGACAAGAATTTTTGATTGATGTTACAGGGATAAAACATTGTTGATGGACTTTTAACATGGAGAAGATAATAGATTTTATGGTCTATTTGACTCTTCAATGGATTGCTCATTCCGCTGCAACTATGGTTGAAAAGTTTTATCATCTACCGTATATGTTCTAAATCTACGATTTATTACATCGTTGAAGGCTATTGATAATTTATTTATCTTTAGTCATGATATTCTTTATTGTTAGTTAGGTTTCACCCTTTTGCTTCACAATTCCTTTCGTGTAATAAAAGTGTAATTTGGGTCGAGCGGGGATAACAACAAGGAATAGAGCGGTGGTCTATAGATGTTGAGGGTGAGGTGAATTTAACTTGGAAGGGTGTTTTGCCACTATCATACAAGATGTATAATGACATACAACCTCGTGTCATCATAAGACAAGGTTGTGCTCATCCACTTGCTGAGTATATATACGAGCACTACCTATATAATCTTGGAGTTTGGTTGAAGTATAATTCTCAATTAGAGACGGTGGAGATAATGATATGTCAAAAGAAGACACACCATTGGGAAGAATATGATAGTAATCTTCTCGTTTTTCTTTGGGGTCTATTGGGTCAACCAAGGATAATTCTGTGGCCATATGATATCTATCATAACTTAGACGCATGGCCTCCCATGTACGAAGGTTTTCTTGAACACTTCCCAAAGATTCTAATTTCTAAAATAGTTTTCGACTATACCTTTATGTAAGGTGTCATTATGAGGTGCTGTCCACGGTTGGGACATGAGTCACAGTTGGTATATATTTGTATTTAAACTCACAGTTTAAGTGTTGTCATATCTTGCACGACAATTGTTGTAATAAAGTTGTAGTTGTTTTCTGTACTATATATTTGGCGACTCAGAATGGGTTGGATGGAATGGACGTATTTTGGGGGCGTCACACATACTGACTGAACCGCATGCACCCTATCGGGAGATGCGTCAAACAAATCGCGATGTACGGTGTGCTTGCTTAGCCGGGTCTAGTATACTTCTGTAAAAAAGTATAACAATATGTGTTATGTGAATTGTGTTTTGTAATAACCGATAAAATAATACGAATATATTAACACTACTCTTTGGGAAACGACATCCACCGACATCGTATGTAAGTAATCGCCTTACGGCAGACGATCAAAGATCTGAGAGGTTCGTCCCTCGGTGTCATCGACGAGGTGCATCTGTAATAATTGTATTTAACATAGTACTTCAATAATCATTGTAATTAATGCATCTTGAGATATATTTAAATACTAGTTAAGATAACTTACTCGCGCCTGAAGAAGAGCCTCCATCGTGGCTACCGTCTCCAGTACCGGATCGCCCACCACCCTCAATGACCTCCGGCGCTATGTTCAGCCATGAATATCCCAACGCAATAACAAAATTGGTAGATTACTTAATATGTAAGGTTTAACAATATGAGGTAAGTACTAATATGAATGCTCATTTTCAATTACGCACGTCATCAAACCCATCAGAATCAACGTGTATATCATTCTCGGATTCGGTATCTTCCTCATCCTCAGTTTTGAGATCAGTTTCATCATCGTTATCATCCTCAACGACTACATAATCATCACTGGTTTCCTACGGTACATCCAACTCCGGTCAGTTGGCATTTTTAACTACACAGAAGTACGCATTAAGTTAATTTGGATATTCATACATGAATTAGTTTTACCTAGTATCTCTACGGGATGAGGGTAAGGCTTACATCCACTGTTATTGGATGCGTCTCTCATTATTAGTGGCAAAAACACGTTGAAAGTACGTTTCATGAGTTTCAAGAAAATTTCGGCAGCACCTCCCCATGGTTTCCAAGCACACGAAATAGACTAAGATAACTTAATCTAAGTATGCACTCGGAGAACATATAGAGATAACAGTTGATTAATCCTCAAAATAACAAAAAATGTACCGTTTTGTATTTGCACCGGCCTAAGTGAGAGACATAACATCTAATAACAAATTCCAATCGGGGACCATTCGACATTCCCCTCATCGAGTGTATGTCAAACGGGTTTCTAAGTTTCTAAGTATAGTACATATATAATTGAAAATGTTACTTAGTTTATGAGAATTGTTATGTGGAATCTCAACTTGAGTCGGCAACCGGGAAAAAAAGGGTCGTAGTTCCTGTTGTGTCCTATACTCGAATAATAAAGGTAATTGAATTACTGCAGACATTCCTCATTGTTCCATCATAACAGATGGCAACATCCGGAAGGAGTGCCGATGAAGTTATTGAACAAAGTTCTAGTTTAAGCAACCCCTACAGATGAGCGAGCGATCACTTCCTCTCGCTAGGAATGAATTATCTCCCGTATGAGTCAATCCATGATATAGGAAATGATTCTCACTCAAGAATTCCTCAAATGGATAGTTCTCATACAAGAGGTGAGACGTTATGTGAGAACTACCCATCTGAGGAATTCGGAGTGGTGAGAAGCTGTTTATATCATGGATTGTACTCATATGGGGAGATTATTCATTCTTAGAAGAGAAGTGATCGTTCACTCATCTAGAGGGTTACTGGCACTCCTTCCGGATGTTTCCATCTGTTATGATGGAACAGTGAGGAATGTATGTAGTAATTCAATTACCTTTATTATTCGAGTATAGGACACAAACAGGAACTACGACCCCTTTTTTTTTAATTGTTGCTTAGAGGCAGGTTGAAAGTACTATTAGTCAAGAATCGCTATGTCGAAACTCGCATACAAGAAAGAGTACATATATGTAGGGAGAGTGTTATTGCATTTATATATTAAAAATTGTGGCAAACTAAGCAAATGCTACTTAGTTTATTTTGCCAATGATAATAAACTAAGTAGGTGGTACTTAGTTTATGAAAATTGTTATTTGGAATCTATAGAGAATACTGTTCGACATTCACTCCTACTTAGTTTATTTTGCCAATGTGAACTAAGTAAGTGGTACTTAGTTTATGAGAATTGTTATTTGGAATCTATAGACTACTGTTCGACATTCACTCCTACTTATTTTATTTTGCCAATGATAAACTAAGTAAGTGATACTTAGTTTATGAGAATTGTTAGGAATCTATAAAGACTATTGTTAGACATTCACTCCTACTTATTTAATTTAATTTAGCCTTAATTTAATTTAATTTACTTTAATTTAATTTAATTTATTTAAATTAAATTAAATTAAATTGAAATTATTTGATTATATTTTATTTTATTCTTTATTGAATTGAATTCTATTTGTATTATATTATATATTTGTAAATATTTTTTATTAAATTTAATTAATTTATTAAATTAAATAAAATTTGTTTGATTTTATTTAATTTACTTCAAATTAGTTTATATTTTAATATTGGGACTAATTACTAATATTATCAAAATAATTCTGACAAAATCTTGCAAATGCATACATCTGACAGAATTTCTGTCACAAATTCAGTCGGAAATTGTAGATATATAAAAATTAAAAATAGTCAAAAAATCAGTTAAATTCAAGATTAAAAACTAATTAAATTACATAAACAATGCAAACAATATATACTGCATAATTATCCATTCTCAATCAAAATATATACCAATTTTCAACCCTAAATTTCAGCCTCAAATCCAAATTTCAGTCAAATATATAATATATTTTTAGCCATACCAATTTTCAGCCTCAAATCCAATTGACAAAGCCAAATTGATGCACACATAGTAACCAATTAAGGAATTTAAACATAATTACCAATTTCCAATTCCAATTGACAATAACAAACTAAATCGATACCAAATAAAAACTCTACCAATTTTCAGCCTCAAATCAATATATACATACAATATAAAAATTATTCAATCTACTGATTGTGTACAGCATCATCAAAATGAAACAATATTAGAACTCATACCTTTTGGAGCTAATAAACTGTCCGACGTGTGGTGGTGGTGGTGGTGGTGGTCGGCGGCTGGAATCTAAAATGGGTGGCAGCTGGAGGTGGTTCTTGATGGCAGCAAGAGGAAGATAGAGAACTGAGATGGTGGTGGTGGTGGTCAGCGACTGGAGGTGGTGGTGGGTGGCAATTGGAGGTGGTGGTACATAGGTGGCTGGCGGTGGGGGGACAGAGAACTGAGAAGGGGGCGAGCGGTTGGAGGTGGTTGTGGGTGGCAGGTGGGCGTCGGAGATGAGAGTGTGAGAGGAGATGTAAGACCCCAAATTTTTGAATTAAGATAAATTTTTCTATATTTATCATTTTTGAATATTAGGAATAAATTTAATATAATGTTATAGTTGTGGGTAGTATTTATAAATTCTGCAAAGTATGCAAGTTGTTATATTATATTCGATTGGTCGGGGAATATTCGTTTTAGCAGGTAATATTCGTACAACGGCGCAATCATTGGTGGACCCCACAACAGAATTATTGTCAGATTGAGAAAACGACAAAAGTATTTTTATAAAAATAACGGCGGAAGTTTTACCATTGATCTTTATTGAACTACTTTCGGTAGTAAAAAATACGATGTCTGGCGTGATTGCATAGTAGACACAGTATTGATTATTGATCTTTACGTGAGAAGTCATTCGGTCTTGTTCAATTATTGCTATAGTAATTGTTGCATAAGTATCTCACGTTATTTGATTCAATTATTGTCGATATTTTATATATTGTTAAAATCAATAATTGAGACGACAAAGTTATTAATATTATTATTTGCAATATTAACGATGTCTTAAAGTTCTGTTAAGGAGAGGTTTGGTCACCTAATTGCGCGCCAATATGGAGAAATCCTTATTGGAAAGCCCCCTCTTTCCTGGGAACGACCTGGTCGATTAATATTGTGAATTATAATAAAGATGATAAATATTGTTAAAATTATTAAGGTGATTTTTATAAAGTTTGCTTATTTTATGGATTCCTATTTACCCATTTTTCAAAATAATCGGTAGAAAATTTTTATAAAGGTGGGGCCCACATGTGGGGACCACATATGGAGCCCACATATGGGGCCCACATGTGATGTATGAAATCTAAAAATTGGGTGGAGATTTGATATTCACGTGGAGGGAGTATAAACATTATATATATATATATATATATATTTGATAGTGAATTTTGGGTGGAATGTAGGAATGATGGAGTAATATATATATATATATATATATATATATATATATATATATATATATAACATACATACCCACATTAATATATATATATATATATATATGTTATATTTTTGCCTTATTGTGATTGGTTGGATGGTTGACAATTTGCATACATGAGTTACAAAAATTTTCATCAAAATGGAGTTATACATCTATTAGATCCGTTATTTTTCTAAAGACAAAGTGCCTTTCCATTCTTCTATAAATAGAAGCTTATTCCTTCATTATTTTCTTATTTAATTCAATTGAAACTCTAGAGAGAGAAAATTATAGAGAGAAAGAAGAAAATATTTCTCGCTACTTAACTACTCTTATATTCGGTTCTTTTTACGGTAGGGGTGTTATTCTTTCTTATTCATAAAGAGAAGCATTGTTATTCCATCGCTTATTATTACATTGGAATAACTTTGATACGCTGGTGATCTACCCTATACTTGGTGACATTCTTCTATGATTCCGTCTTTATTATTACATTGGAATATCCTGTTTGTGCGTTTAACGTCGGACTGGTTAAAATCTTTATTATTATTACATTGGAATATCCATGCTCATGCGTTTTATGCTGGGATTGATTAAAATCTTATTAGTATTCATTGGAATAACGTCATGCCAAGTAATCGCATACATGGTGATTTCTGTTGTTATTCCATTCTTTATTATTACATTGGAACATCCCGTCGGTCTGAATTTAAATTCGACCGGTTCCGTTATTTAGTATTATGTTGGAATAAACATACGCAAGCACCGCATGCATCGTGGTGATTTCTTTTGTTATTCCATTCTTTATTATACTCGGTTGGTTAAAGTTTTGACTTATATACTCCATGAAATTAGTAGAATATCCTTGATATTTGTGCTTCATCCAAAGATCTTTTCATGAAAATATTCTTCCGATCATTCTTGAATTTACTCTACAAAGCAGTATCATGTTGACAATTTGGACCTTAGTAGTTCTTGGACAAATTAATTCTTGAACTTGTTTTATTGAATTCTTATATCATTGTCATCATCCTCATGTTTATATTATGTTGAAAGTCATCTGTGGCCTGTAGTGCATAGATGGACTTGGTATGATTATGACCAGGGATTATTCGGTGTAATCATGACCGTAATGTTACAAATGATGTGGTAAAAGTCCTCATTGGCCTGAGTAGTGCATTGATGGACGAGTTGTTGGCATGATCATGACCATTAATGAATACACAAATATTCTTGGCCCGTAGTGCATGGATAATTGTGGTCGTGATACTAAAGAATATCCTTGGCCGTAGTATGCGAGGGTGATTCGATGATGTGAAATATTTATTGTTGAGTCTCGTGATAATGATGATGAAAAACTTTTTAATCATAAAAGATAGTAGATTTTATTTTCTACTTGACTCTTTTAATGGATTGCTTGTTCATTGCAGATTAAACTTGATGTCTATTATATTTTATCGGGTTTCATATTGTTAGAAACTAATGATAATTTATTCTCGCATTATCTTAGTCATAATATTTCTTCTTTGGGCTAGTTGAGCTCACCTTTCTTTCTTTCATTCTCTTGTGAAATGAGAATATAAATGGGACGAGTCGGGGAGCGGAGTGATGGTCCGGAGGATAGCATTAGTAGTCCTCACTATTATGTGAAATAGTGTGATAATAATTGTAATGAGGACTCTTTTGAATTTGTATAATCTCTAAAGAGACAATATTTGTATTCAAACTCACGATTTATGTTTTGTTGTATTGTACACGCAGTTGTATTAGTAAGTTGTATTTGAATTACGTACCATGTATGTCTGGCGACCCAAGATGGGTGATGTATACCTAATTTTGGGGGCGTCACGGTTGGTATCGGAGAGCTTAAGGATATGATCCTGGCTAAGATGTGAGACTAGAACTAGGAGGGAGAGGCGGGAAATTCCTTCGCTAGTATGACCTACTTAAATTTATTTTTTATTTAAATTAGTTGGTCAGAGTTTAGAGATATTATGTTACATGTCAATTAACCTTTATTTTGTGGCAGTATCTGAAAATGACATCCGAAAATGTTGAGAATAGCAATGGAGCACAAGAAATCGTTGAGTCTCCACATATCAATAATCAGGAGAATGTGGATCAGGAAGGCGACAATCCTCATGCAAACAACAACACTGACCGAATGATGAATGATGGATTGTTCAGAGGCTTTATGCAATTCATGCAATAGTAGGCGAGAGCGGCTCCTGTCCAAAATGTAGGTGGAAACACTGAAAACTCTCGGGCGGTCACCGCTAAACAGTTCAAGGAGCTGGGACCACCGGAGTTTAAGGGAGAGCCAAAACCACTTATGGCGGAAGCATGGATAAAGCAGATCACCAAGATATTTGATGTCTTGGGATGCTCCGAGGAGCAAAAGGTTCCCTTTGCCACCTTTATGTTCATGCGAGTACAGACATTCTTGGTGGGAATCGGTAAAAGCGTACTCAACTCTTGCGTCTTGAAGATGTCTTGGGAGAAGTTCCAAGAGTCGTTTCAATGATAAATACTTTCCGAAAGTATTTTGTCACACGAAGGAGGTGGAGTTTATCAAATTAGAGCAAAACAATATGATCGTGTCGTAATACGAGGCAAAATTTGCGGAGTTATCCCGGTTTGCATCCCACTTGGTGGATAATGAAGAGAGAATGGCGCGAATGTTTTTAAGAGGTTTGAAGCCGGAGATACGTCAACATCTTATTTCTCATAAAGCGTGTTTGTATTCGGATGTTGTAAATAGGGCTCGATTGGTGGAAGCGCGATAACGAGTCAACGCAAAAAAAGAGAAAGTTCGACAAAATGATAATACCGGTGAGAAGCGATCATCAAGCGGTGACAACAAGCGTGGAGGGAATCAACAGGCCAAAAATGGTAACCACTTCCGTGGTAATCAGGGCCAAAACAATAAGAATGGACATTTTAAGAAGAGGAGATTCAACAATTATGGAAAGATGTCAGCACCAACACCCGTTGTTAAGGAAGGAGAAAGACCACCTATCATATGCTTCAAATGCGGAGGGGAGGGACACATCAGTCCAAATTACGCGATGCCTTCCAAAGCGTGTTATAATTGTGGAAGAGAAGGTCACCTAGCCCGATTTTGTCGTTCACCGAAGATAAGTTCAGCTAGGATGGAGGCACCAAAGGCCGTCCCAGAAAAGTCAAAGCCGGTGGTGAAAGGGAGAGCATTTGTCGTGACCTCCCAGAAAGCAAGGAACCCGAACGAGGTCATCACGGGTAAGCTAATCATAAACTCTAGCGAAGTTTATACTTTATTTGATAATTGGTTCTACCCACTCTTTTATTTCTCCTACTTTGCTTTCAACGCTTAAATTTGACTTGGAGAAATTGGATTTTGATTTATCTGTTGAAACCTCGTTGGGAGAAACCTTCATTACATCCACGGTTTATAAGTCTTGTTTGATTCAAATCGGCACTTTGACGTTACTGTCGATCTTATTTCTTTGAAAATACTTGCATTTGATGTGATTAAAGGATTGATTGGTTAACTACGCATCATGCAAAAATTGATTATTTTCGTAAGGTTATTAGCTTTCATATTCCTAATCAACCTATTATGCGAATTCAAGCAACCAAACCATTAAAATCAATCACTATCATCTCAAGCCATAAAGCTATTCGTTTATTAAAAAACGGATGTCAAGCTTTCTTAGCCCACGTCATGGATCTAAACAAAAATACATCAGTTTTGAATAATATTTCTATTGTTAATGAATTTCCTGACGTATTCCCTGAAGAACTTCCTGGCCTACCCCCAGAGTATGAAATTGAATTTTGTATCGACCTTGAACCCGGTATAAAACCCATTTTCAAAGCCCTATATCGAATGGCTCCTATTGAACTTCAGGAGTTAAAGACTCAACTGCAGGAATTGTTAGACATTGGCTTTATTCGTCCTAGTACTTCTCCTTGGGGTGCTCATGTTCTATTCGTGAAGAAGAAAGATGGGAGTATGCGACTTTGTATTGATTATCGGGAGTTGAATCATGTTACCATCAAAAATAGGTACCCATTGCCACGTATTGATGACCTGTTTGACCAGTTGCAAGGAGCCAAATTCTTTTCAAAGATTGATCTTCGTTCCAGATATCACCAATTGAAGATTAGAACCGATGACATTCCAAAGACGGTTTTCAGAACTCGGTAAGGGCATTATGAATTCCTAGTCATGTCCTTTGGATTGACTAATGCTCCTGCTGCCTTCATGGATATAATGAACCGAGTATTTAAGGAATATTTGGATCACTTTGTGGTGTCTTTATTGATGAAATCCTCATATATTCCAAAAGCCATGAAGATCATGAGGAACACTTGAGGCTGATACTCCAAAAGCTTCGTGAATACAAGCTTTATGCCAAGTTGAAGAAATACGAGTTCTGGCTTGAGGAAGTAGCATTTCTTGGGCACATGGTATCAAGTCATGGAATATCTATTGACCCAGCAAAGATTGAAGCTATTCAAAGCTGGGAGCAACCTAAATCGATGGATGGAAAGACGTACCTTTCTCGGCTTAGCTGGTTATTATCGGAGATTCGTTGAAGGGTTTTCTCGAATCGCTACTCCACTAACTCAGCTGACTCGGAAAGATACAAAGTTCGGTTGGAGCGAGGAATGTGAGAAGAGTTTTCAAGAACTCAAGAGGAGACTCATTTCAAGACTGCTTACGACAATACCATCCGGTTCGGAGGATTTGTCATCTAAAGTGATGTTTGGGCAAAGGGTTAGGATGTGTTCTCATACAACATGGGAAAGTCATAGCCTATGCCTCACGACAACTCAAAGAATATGAGAGGAATTATCCTACTCATGACCTAGAGTTAGTAGATGTTGTCTTCGCACTTAAAATTTGGAGGCATTACTTGTATGGGGAGAAAGTTGAGATCTTTACGGATCATAAAAGCCTCAAATATTTCTTCACTCAAAAGGAACTTAACATGCGACAACGACGTTGGCTTGAACTGTTGAAAGATTATGATCATACCATCCTAGAAAAGCGAACGTGGTAGTTGACGCATTGAGTAGAAGATCATATGCGGGTACGAGTGCAATATTGTCAACGCAAAGGCCCATTTTGTATGACTTGCAAAGAATGGAGATAGAGATAAAGACTCCAGGGACCCACGTGATGATGGCAAATATATGAGTAGAACCGACTTTAATTGATAAAATTAAAGCTTCTCAAGTTACAGATCCGGAGCAGATGCGTATGAGGAAGAAAGTGCAAGAATGTGCGATGCCGGAAGCAAGAATCGATGAAGAATGAATACTTGAGTCAACTCCGGACTTTGTGTGTTCTAACGACCACGATTTAAAGTATAAAATCATGATGGAGGCGCTTGAGAACACACCGTTTGCAATCCATCTAGGAGTACCAAAATGTATCATGATCTTGACATACATTTTGGTGAAGCGATATGAAGAGAGAGATAGCGTTGTTTATCTCAAGGTGTCTAACGTGTCAACGAAAGTTAAGGCGAGCATCAATTACAAAAGGTCCATTGCAACCACTTGAAATTCCGAGAATGGAAGTGGGAGCACATTACCATGGATTTTCATTCATTGGTCTTCCCAAGGTTTCTCAAGGCATTGATGCAATTTGGGTCATTGTTGATAGATTGACCAAATCGCTCATTTCTTACCAATCTGAGAAACTTATACACTTGAACGTCTTGCTCGTATGTACATAAACGAGATTGTAAGACTGCATGGTATACCAGTATCCATAGTTTCTGATCGAGACCCAAGATTCACTTCACGATTTTGGGTTAGTTTACAAAAAGCTATGGGCATGGATTTACGATTTAGTTCGGCATATCATCCTCAGACGGACGGGCAGTCGGAGAGGATGATTCAAACTCTTGAAGTTCTTACCATTGGTGGAGTTTTCCTACAACAACAGTTATCAAGCAAGTATTGGCATGGCTCCATTCGAAGCGTTGTATGGAAGAAAATGTCGTTCTCCGGTATCTTTGGGATGAGGTGGGTGAAACACGCGTTGTTGGGACCGGAGTTGATACGTATGACTACGGAAAAGATTCAAACGATCCAAGAACGTATAAAAACCTCACAAGATCGACAAAAAGTTATGCCGATCTTCTTGAAAGGGCGTGGAATTCGATATAGGAGATCATGTGTTGTTACGTGTTGCTCCATGGAAAGGAGTTACGAGATTTGGAAAGAGAGGAAAGCTCAATCCTCGATTCATCGGCCCATTTTAATCCTTGATTGAGTAGGAAGGCGTGGCCTATAGACTCGCTTTACCGCCAAGTATGTCTCGTGTTCATAACGTTTTTCACATATCCATGTTACGTAAATATGTGGAAGACCCGAACCACATTATTGAGTTAGAACCGGATGAAATAGCAGAAGATTTGACGTATGAAGAGGTTCCTGTTCAAATCTTGGATAAGAAAGAATATATTCTACGCACCAAGGTTATACCTCAGGTCAAAGTTTTGTGGAGAAACCACGATGTTGAGAAAATGACTTGGGAGTTAGAATCTGAAATGAAATCAAGGTATCCTTACCTCTTTGACATACCAGGTACGTACCCTAATTTCGAGGGCAAAATTTCTTAAGAAGGGGAGGTTGTATGACCCCAACTTTTTGAATAAAGATGAATTTTTCTATATTTATCATTTTTGAATATTATAGAATAAATTTAATATAATGTTATAGTTGTGGGTAGTATTTATAAATTCGCAAAGTATGCAAGTTGTTATATTATATTCGATTGGTGGGGAATATTCGTTTTTAGCGAGGAATATTCGCATAACTGCGAAGCAATAATCATTGGTGGATCCCACAATGTAATTATTGTCGGATTGAGAAAAGCGACAAAAGTATTTTTATAAAATAATAACGGCGTAAGTTTTATCGTTGATCTTGTTGAACTACTCGGTAGTAAAAAATGCGATGTCTGGCGTGGTTGCATAGTAGAACACGGTATTGATTATTTGATGCTTACGAGAAGTCATTCGGTCTTGTTCAATTATTGTTATAGTAATTGTTGCATAGTATCTCACGTTATTTGATTCAATTATTGTCGATATTTTATATATTGTGAAAATCAATAATTGAGACGACAAAGTTATTAATATTATTATTTGCAATATTAACGATGTCTAGAAGTTCTGTCAAGGAGAGGTTTGGTCACCTAATTGCGAGCCAATATGGAGAAATCCTTATTGGAAAGCCCCTGCTCCGAGGAATGACACGGTCGATTAATATTGTGAATTATAATAAAGATGATAAATGTTGTTAAAATTATTAAGGTGATTTTTATAAAGTTTGCTTATTTTATGGATTCTATTTACCCATTTTTTCAAAATATTAGGTGAAAATTTTTATAAAATGGGGGGCCCACATGGGGACCACATATGGGGCCTACATGTGATGTATGAAATCTGAAAATTGGGTGGGGATTTGATATTCACGTGGAGGGAGTATAAACATTATTATTTTATATATATATATTTGATAGTGGATTTTGGGTGGAATGTAGGAATGATGGAGTAATATATATATTATATTAATGTGGGTGTATATATATATATATATATATATATATATATATATATATATATATATATATATATATATATATATATATATATTAAATTGTCCTTTGGTGAATCAAAAGTCCATGAATTGGAAGAGTTTGTCGGGTGAGTGCATTTAATTCAAACAAATGTGTGTATATATATATATATATATATATATATATATATATATATATATATATATATATATATATATATATATATATTTTGCCTTATTTTGATTGGTTGGATGGTTGACAATTTGCATCTGTAGGTTACAAAAATTTTCATCCGTCAGTTACACATCTATTGCATCCGTTATTTTTCTAGCACAGTGCCTTTCCATTCTTCTATAAATAGAAGCTTATTCCTTCATTATTTTCTTATTTAATTCTTTGAAACTCTAGAGAGAAAATTATAGAGAGAAAGAAGAAAATATTTCGCTACTTAACTACTCTTATATTAGATTCTTTTTACGGTGTAAGGGTGTTATTCTTTCTTATTCATGAAGAGAAGCTGTTGTTATTCCATTGCTTATTATTCATTGGAATAACTCCTGTATCATGATCTACCCTATACTTGGTGACATTCTTCTATGATTAAAAGTCTTTATTATTACATTTGGAATATCACATGCATGCGTTTAATATCGGACTATTATTATTCTCGTTGGAATATCACATGCATGCGTTTTTGTGGGACCGATCGCATCTTATTAGTATTACATTGGAATAACACATACATCCAATACCGCATGCATGGTGATTTGTTGTTATTCCATTCTTTATTATTACATTGGAACATCACAGCCGGTGTAATTTTGCACGAACTGGTTCCATTATTTAGTAATACGTTGAATAACTGCATACATCAAGTATCGCATGCATGGTGATTTCTTTTGTTATTCCATTCTTTATTATACTCGGTTGGTTAAAGTTTTGACTTCTATACTCCATGAAATTAGTAGAATATCTTTGATATTTGCGCTTCATCCGATATCTTTTCATGGAAATATTCTTCGATCATTCTTGAATTTTACTCTAAAAAAGCGATTATCATGTTGACAATTTGGACATTAGTAGTTCTTGGACAAATTAATTCTTGAACTTGTTTTATTGAATTCTTATATCATTGTCATCATCCTCATGTTTATATTATGTTGAAAGTCATCTGTGGCACGTAGTGCGTAGATGGACTTGGTATGATTATAACCGGGGAATTATTGGTGTAATCATGACCGTAATGTTACAAATGATGTGGTAAAAGTCCTCATTGGCCCGTAGTGCATTGATGGGCCGATTGTTGGCATGATCATGACCATTAATGAATACACAAATATTCTCGGCACGTAGTGCATGGATAATTGTGGTCGTGATACTAAAGAATATCCTTGGTCGTAGTGCAGGGGTGATTCGATGATGTGGAATATTTATTAAGCTGAGTCTCAGCGATAACAATGATGAAAAACCTTTTTAATCATAAAAGATAGTAGATTTTATTTTCTACTTGACTCTTTTAATGGATTGTGTAAGACCTCGAATTTTATGAAATAAAAGTATTCAATTTTCCTATTTAGTAAATGGTTAAATTGATAAAAAGGTTAAAGTTAAGGGTGATATATGAATTTTTTTCAAAATACACAAGTGGTTATAAAACATTCATTGTTGTTGGGGAATATTCGTTTGGTCGTGGAATATTCTTTTACGTGGAATATTAGTATGTAATGATTGCGACCATTTGTGGGCCCCATAATGAGAATAAGCGCTCGGATGAAGAAAATGAAAAATTTGAATTTTTATAAATAACAGCGTAGTTATTACTGTTAACACTGTTGGAATACCCGATGGTTAAAATGCGATGAATACGCGTGGTTGCATAAAGAAATATTACTGCGGTTTTACATGTATTTTGAATTATTGATCCTTACGTAAGAAGGCACTACTCAATAATTATTACTGATAATTCTTATTCAATATTTTATTTTATTGGTTCAATAATTCTTTGCGTTGATATTTTAAATTATTGTTGTTCAATAATTGTCATCTTTCAAAGATCTCCATTATCGGATCAATAATTCATATTATTTGGAATAATATTATTAGATAGCATTATTGGCAATGTCTAGAAAGTTCTATCAAGGAGAGGTTTGGTCACCTAATTGCGCACGCGATGAGGAGAAATCCCACCAAAAGCCCCCTCTTCTCGAGAAATGACTGGTTGTCATGAATGTGATTCTGTAATATTATTTGTGAATAATTAATTATTGATTTATATGATAATGAAATATTTATTTGATGTAGATATAAATGATGGATTTATTTATGTGGTTATAAATGAAGGAATTAATGTTGAGGTATTTTATCAGTATTTTGTCAGATTGGAGGTATTAAAAGATCAAATCAGTGTTCTTACATCTTTATTGTGTGAGTTATAATTTTTAATCTGACCGTTGGATCGTTGTACTTTTTGGATATGTTATACATATATAAGTTGAGTATATGTTCACAAATTTTGAACCGTTAAAAATGAACGAATGATTTTTTTTGAATTTTAAGAGGTGACTAATTCGGAAATTAGGTTTATAAATGATTTTGGTAGAAAATTCTAGAAATGGGTGGGCCCCACTTTTGGTTGTTGGGGATGGTGGCTGATTTTTGGTGGGTGAAATAGTAGCAGGTAAAGCCATCAGGTTGCAGGTCAAGTCTGCTTCGGCGTGGTAACATTTTCCTATAAATAGAGGGCTAAGTTAGAATTGAAAATCACACCAGAAACATAAGCTTTCTCTCTTTCTCTCTCTATATTATCGAGCATATTTTGTGAGTATTTAGATACTTGGTGAGTTGCTATTCATCAGTGCAAGTTTTCTTCAGCGTCATATCCGATATCCAGTCAAAAGTACTGCTCTTTTGAGGTAAGGGATAGTAAGGGATATTAAGAGATGTTATATTCTTCATAATGATGTTATTCTTTCAATATCATTATACTGACATATTGGTATGGATCTTATTATGGAATTTCTACCTTTTTGAGTTGGGGTTCTACTATTCACGATATCGGACTATTATTCATGTATATGGCACTATTTACGTATATGACATTATTTACGTATACGGTACTATGTACGAATACGGAGTACTATTCACGAGTTACTATTCATGAGTTACTATTCACGAGTTACTATTCACAAGTTACTATTCACGACAAAAATTGGTTTCTTTTTTTAACCAAATTATAGTTGATTTATGAATATTACTCTTGAGATTAAAACTATATGTTGATCATATTATTTTTATTATCATATATAACATTTTTATAACCTTAACGATGATATTTCTCTTTGACTTGAGTGTAAAGATGGGTAGATTTTTGGTATGATTATGACTATGGGTTCTCTTTGGCTAGTAGTGCAAAGTTGAATTGTTGACTGGTATGATCATGACCATTGAATTTATAATTGAATATTTTTAGCTTAAGTGCAAAGGTGAATTGATCAATATGGTTATAATTATGGTTTATATAGATTTTGAAATGATTATATATTTCTTTAAGATATTAATATCTTTGGCCTGTAGTGCAAAGATGAACTGTTATTGAATATCTTTGGCCTGAAGTGCAAAGATGAATTGTTGATGAATATCTTTGGCCCATAGTACAAAGATGACCTGTTGTTGAATATCTTTGGCCTGTAGTGCAAAGATGAACTGTTAATGAATATCTTTGGCCCGTAGTGCAAAGATGAATTTATTAGTATGATTATGAACAGGAACTGTGATTTGGTATAACCATGATCTTTGATGTTTCAGGTGATGAAAATTATCTTTGTCCTGGATGAGAAAAGGAATTTAGAATTATAATTATGATTATGAGTTATTCATATAATTATGGAAAGGAACTGTTGATTAATGTTACAGGGATAAAACATTGTTGGTGGACTTTTAATGTGGAGAAGATAATAGACTTTATGGTCTATTTGACTCTTCTAATGGATTGCTTTCGTTTCATTGCAACTATGGTTGAAAAGTTTTATCATCTACCATATGTTCTAAATCTACGATTTATTCTTTGTTGAAGGCTATTGATAATTTATTTATCTTTAGTTATGATATTCTTTTATTGAGTTAGTTGTGCTTCACCATACATTTCACAATTCCTTTTCGTAATAAGAGTGTGCATTTGGAGTCGGCGGGGGGTATGAGGGAATAGAGCGGTGGTAATCATTTAGTAGTTATATTTGGTGAATCAACTAGGGTGAAAGCGAACCCAACGTTGGAAGGGTGTTTTGCCACTATCATACAAGATGTCTAATGACATACAACCTTTTGTCATCATAAGATGTGAGTTGCTCATCCACTTGTTGAGTATATTTACAAGCACTACTATATAATCTTGGTGTTTGTTTGAAGTATAATTCTCATTTAGAGGCAAGTGGAGATAATGATATGTCGAGAAGACTCACCATTGGAAAGAATATGATAGTAATCTTCTCATTTTTTCTTTGGGGGTCTATTAGATTCAACGAGGATAATTACGTGGCCATATGATATCTATCATAACCTGCACGCGTGGTCTCCCCAGTATACGAAGGTTTCCTTGGGCACTTTCCAAAGATTCTAATTTCTAAAACAGTTTTTGACTATACCTTTATGTAAGGTGTCATTGTGACGTGCTATCCAAGGTTGGGATGAGTGTCACAGTTGGTATATATTTATATCCAAACTCACAGCATATGTGTTGTTGTATTTTACACGACAATTGTTGTAATAAAGTTGTAGTTGTTTTCTGTACAATGTATTTGGCGACTCAAAATGGGTTGGATGGAATGGACCTATTTTGGGGTTGTCACAGATTGCTTGTTCCGCTGCAGTTAAACTTGATGTCTATTATATTTTATCAGTTTCACATTGTTGAAAACTAATGATAATTTATTCGCATTATCTTAGTCATAATATTTCTTCTTTGGGCTAGTTGAGCTCACCCTTTCTTTTCCTTTCTTTCTCTTGAAATGAGAATATAAATTTGGGACGAGTCGGGAAGCGGAGTGATGGTCGAGAGGATAGCATTAGTAGTCCTCACTATTCGTGAAATAGTGTGATAATAATTGTAATGAGGACTCCTTTTGAGTTTGTATAATCTCTAGTAGACAATATTTGTATTCAAACTCACAGTTTATGTTTTGTTGTATTGTACATGACAGTTGTATTAGTAAGTTATATTTGAATTCTGTACCATGTATCTAGCGACCCAAGATGGGTGATGTATACCTAATTTTGGGGACGTCACAGGAGAGACTGAGATGAGAGTGAGAGAGGAGAGACTGAGATGAGATATATGATAGTGACAGAATACGGGGAGACGCCTGGATCAGATGAATAAGTTTTATAAATTAGTTCCAACGGAATACCCGTTGGACATCCGTCCCTCGAACTTAAGTTATCATCGACGACAAGTCCTTCGGAAATAACCATGATTTCGTCGAACTTAAAATTCGCGTTGGCGGGAAACTTGGCGCCAGATGAGTCCTTATATTTCCGACGGATTTTCCTCGGAAATAAACTAGTTCTGACATAATTATGTTCGATAGATTATTTCGTCGAAAATGAATTATTACCGACTGAATAAAGTCCGTCGACCTTAGGTCCGTCAGAATTAGCCGATTTTCTTGTAGTGATACATACATACAGATATATATATATATATATACATATAGGAGGCGGATCAATAATACTAAGTTTTTTACACAATTCTTTGACTCTTAAATTTAAACACTCCTAATGGCTAAGATTAAAGATGATTTTTAATTTATAACTAAATAAAAATAAAAACAAGACCTGAAGCTTTTCATTTTTATCTTTTTCACGTCTAAAACTTCAACCTGAAACTGTCAAACTGTCACCATGATGGAGGAAGTCCAAGATGTATCATCCAACTCTCACCTATCTCTAGTATGTTTCCATAATCTTTATTTTTATTTTTATTTAGTTATAAATTAAAAATCAGTTTTAATCTTAGTCATTAAGAGTGTTCAAATTCAATAGTCAAATAATTGTGTAAAAAATTTAGTGTCATTGATCCTCTCCCTATATATATAATACTTCGGTGAAAAGAAATTATTATAAAATATGGATACAAAATGTTGTGTCTAATTGTGATTGTTTATTATCACTAGGTTCATTCATATATCATAAAAATCATCCACTAATTATACTTTGTCATATTATTTTGTAAATAAATTTTTGCACCATAACAATACTCTATATGTTATAAAATTATGTTTAACATGTGGATGTCTAAATTTATTCTTACCATGCCCACCTCCCCCTCTCCCTCCCCCTCACCCTCAATAAACAATTACTTAGGTCAGTATTCACTTATAATTTATGGAGTAGCTAGCAAGCCTTTACAAATTTAAGTCATTATAAGGACATGCATGTAGTGTGCCCACCTTATGATGGACATAGGACCGTGCAATTTATTAAAATTATCAGGTTGATGCCAAACATCTTGTTTATTTGGATTGTCCATATCACCAAGCCTTTACAAATGAATTTCATAGTATACTAAGCACGTGTAGTGTGACCATCATAAGATAAACATAGGACCATGCAATTTATTAAAATAATCAAGTTAATGTCCTCATTATGTTTGAATATGTAGACCATTTTACTTGCTCTTTCAAGCCTTAGATTAGAGGGAAAATAAAATTGTACTTGTCACAGTTAATTTATTTTGACAAAGGCTTAAGATTGTATAATTTTGATTAACGAAATAATGAAATGACAAATTTTTATTATTAAAATTGGTGAAACAAAAATGTTTCCATTAATGAAATCTCAAAATTATGTGGCAACCAACTAGTTGTGATCAACACAATTTAAATTTTATAATATATATATATACTAGCTATGTCCCGTGCTTCCGGCACTGTATGGACGGTGGGATTTATCTCAACTTTAAACGGCCCAAATGATTTATTGAGTGAGCGAAAAATTTAAAATCATTTGTATTTTATTATATATATATATATATGTAGTCTGGATCTTAAGCTTACCCTTATCTAACATACCTTGCATACTCCTTTTTAGCGACGGACCGGACGACGATTCGGTCCGTTACTATATATAGAACCGTCGTCTTAACTTTTAGCGACAAACAACATATAGCAACGGACACCCTATAGCGACGAATCGAATCGAATCATCGCGGTCATCGGCGCTAAAGGGTATGCAAAGTATGTTAGATAAGGGATGTTTTAAGATCCGGATAGATATATATATCTTGTCCCTTCTTCAAATAACCTTAAAGCAATGAATCAGCGAATCGGATATAGCGACCATTTTTTGAACCGTTGCCATCGACTTTATATGTTATTGCGACGGAAAAAACCAATCGCTATAAGTCCATATATATATATATATATATATATATATATATATATATATATATCATCAAATATGGAAAGATTTCCAAGGACCACCATTTGGGAATATTGGCAGCTCCAAAGGCACGTGTAACGTATGCGACATGTTCACTGACAAGTTTTTCAAACTCTAAAAAGAAACTAAAATATAAAAAATAAGACTTAGAGGGACATTGTTTATGTTTTGGGACACTAGTTTTTACAATTATTATTTTTTTCACAAACTTTAGTTACCCTTAAGAACAGAGGATCCAATAATCATATACTCTCTCAGTCACATAATAAAAGTTATTATTATTATTTTGAATAATCCCATGTTAAATATATATATTTTTTTAATAACCAAATTTTTACATATTTTTTCTTATTATGCTCGTAGCATTAAATATCACATACTTTTCTTATTCTAATTCTCTCTTCATATTTAATAAGTATGGAGAGAGAATATTTTGAATTAAATAGCTAGAAAGTCACTTTCTCACCTACATTAAAAATAATTAATGACATTATTATGGACAAATTATCATTTCATTCCCTTCTTAATATACGTGAAAGTCCAGCAGGTGCTGGGAGGGAGGGAGGGAGTATATGAATGAATGGGTCTACCCTGTCTCGTCTTTGTTTAATACTTCACCGCCTCCATGAGAATTTATCCAAATAAATACAAATGAAGGGTAGGCCATAGGGCCTAAATCATATAAAGGATAGGATAGGATAGATAGGCCAAACTAAACATGAACTTGATTTCTGAAGCCACATACATTTAAATTGCAGATGATGGAAGAACAGTGAACCTTGAAATGTGACTCAGAAAAAAGTTGGTAGGAAATAATAGCCTTGTAGCATTTTCAAAACTTGCAAAAAGGGGAGAAAATAGTACCAAAAAACATATAAAAATAGATAAGGCAAGATTCTTCCACTAACAAAGCAGCCCCACCACCAATGACATTATCAACCATTCTCACTAGATGATAAGAAACTGGTTGGTCAATTTGAGCAAAATGGCCCTCATAGCACAATTAAGGACAGGCACATTGTCTCACAGTTTATGAAAGATGCTTTGTCTCACATAATGATAAACAGTCCAAATGAAAACCATACATAGCAGGCAGATAAGAAGAAGATAAAGGAAAAAAACAAAACTTGAAGAGGGAAAAGGGTAATCTTTATTCATAAAGAGTTCTTAAAAGTTAAAACAGTTTCCATCACTACAAGTATGGACAACAAAGGGGAGGAGGAAATTACAGGACTAAGAAAAACAAGATCTAGTAATAAACTTCTGTACCCACTTGGACTAAGCCTACCCTAAGTCATTGAACCCTAACATTAGCAATATCTTTCCCTTTCCCCCTCTTATAGATGATCTGTTAAACAAAGGATCTTGTATATGTTAGGTAACTCACAAGCTCTGTAATGTTACAGATCATTAGTCTATAGTCTACACTTTTCATGGACAGCCCTACTTTCTTTACAAGTAAAAGAAGGGTGATGAAAAATGGATTTACCACACCATCACCATAAAGATCCTACCATCTTCAACTATCCTACAGTTAAGATCAGTTGAGAAGCGGGGAATGCTAACACCTTCTACGGATCCACTTTCACCCATTCGTAACGTCCAGGCAGGGGCTTATCATTCATGGGATCAAAGTTGTACCTGCATAGATCATGTCAAGATTTTGTATTAGCATATCGGGTTATGAAATGACCTTTCAAGATTGGCATATCACATAGCTAGATAAGTAATTTGGCGTACTTGTCAATAAATTGTTTTTGCTGCTGATCTTCTGCACCGGAGAAAAACTCGTCCATTTCATGTGTGGTTGGGATGTGTCTTCGCATCGAATTTTGTGCTGTGGCATCAGTCAAGTTTGTAGGCCTAGTAGTAGAACAAGGAGTTCTTATGGTGTCTGGATCCCTTATCAAACTGCAAGGTGTAATCTCCCGTTTCCCCCTGCCACAAAGAGATGCATTTTCTATTAGAACAAAATTTAGTTACAGAATACAAAGTTGAGTGAGCAATACAGTAAAACAAATTTATAACACATGCTCATATAAAAAAACTGTTTTATGCAACTAAAATAACATATAGCAAACCTTCTGCAACGAAAACAACTATAAAATGAAGTCAATACAGTACTTAAATGTAATGCTGTAAAAATTTAAAATATATATATGGAACAGAAGAAAAAGTGAATAAACTTCACACTAGTTGACATCAAAGCCTTCTTTAATACATCCCCCTCATCCACTGACCCTATCATGCAGGGTACCCCCACCTGCATTTTTTCAAATTGGTACATGTCCTACCAATCATTTATAACTTTGCGATTGAGGACCATAAAACAAATTGCATTCATTCATGCTACTATTCAAGGCAATGAAAGCTTTTGCTTTCACAGTGCTATACTACATAATTTTCACTAAAAAAAGACTCCACAAATGCGGAGAAATATATTCTGTGGTAATCAGGCACAATATAGAGTTAAGTTTTTTTCATATCACATTTTGATAAAAAAAACAATTAAATATGAGCTATAATGCTATATACATATATGTATGGCCTTTATAAACAGAAAAGCAACAAAACCGAAATCATCTCATTAATGACAGTTTTCCTTCTCAAGGCAACAAAGTCCCTAGAAAGGGGGCACTCGAGCAATATTGAGAAGTATATTATCATTACATAAACTCATCTCTGCATTAACAGAACAACCAAAACCACTATTACAACATAAGTAATTTTTTTAGACAAGTCTGATAAAGATATAGCTGAATTCAAAACAGATTTCATACCCATGTACTAAAACAAAAACCAGTATATCGCATAACAAGGCACATAGCAGAAAAAGTCAAATTCTAGAACAAGAGCAAGGAGAAGGACATCGTAATCACAAATATACAAATTAAAACATTAATTATTGATGAAAGAAAAAGCTGATTATGATTTTTTTTATAATTATTTATCCCAAAGCTCAAACTGTTTACAGAAATACACCAAACTGTGAAATAATATATAAACTGTACCAAAATCCTCTTATATACAAGGGAGCACATATATATATATATATATATATATATATATATCAGGAAATGAGTACTAACGTAGATGTGCATTCCAGGTATTTGTTGAGCCAATAAAGGATAATACATTTAAATTACAGGACAATTGAAACAGAGCAAGCACCAAT
Organism: Panax ginseng; assembly: GCA_020205605.1. Classification (NCBI taxonomy): domain Eukaryota; kingdom Viridiplantae; phylum Streptophyta; class Magnoliopsida; order Apiales; family Araliaceae; genus Panax; species Panax ginseng. The sequence goes on along the minus strand of CM035127.1, from coordinate 17,683,345 downwards.
CAGAAAAGAATCAAGTATAAATTATAGCTGACATCTCACAGAAAATAGATAAGTAAACAACTTTTAGGCTTGATAAGTAACTAATTAAACAAATAATAGATGCAAAAAATAAAACATAAATACAAGCACAAAACCTCAGTTTTTTCTTAGAAAAAAAAAAAGTAGAAGCAAGAAGCTGCTTCTGTCTCATCATAAAAGTATCCAAAGTTTTATAATTAAACTTACTTGATTTAATTTTACTTATTTTTCAACAGAAAGTAAGCTCTAATAACTAAAGGGGTATCAACTGATTTTCTTGTTCCACAAAATGAAAGGGAAATCAACAGAAAGTAAGCTCTAATAACAAAAGGGGTATCAACTGATTTTCTTGATCGACAAAATGAAAGGGAGATCAACCAGGACCAACTTCCAACTCTACCACAAAAATTAAAAGTAACAAAGAGACAAGACACCAAAAAATGCATAATGAAAGCACAGGCTTTGACCCAAAAAAAGTAAGAATTAAAATAAAACCTTAGAATCACCATATCTGTTCCTTGAATCCCCGCACATTAACCAGAGCAATTAAAAATAAAAATCAGAGTTTTAATCGTGTACTGTCCCTTCATTTTCTGGAAAATACACCAACTGGAAGAAAACCCTAGTTTCACCAAAAACGATAGCAAAATTAAAACCCTCAAAAAGACACTGCCTTTAATTAATTCAAACTCCCAAACAAATGAAAACCCCAAAAAGAAAAATTTTGTAACACGATTTTTTTTTTCAGAACCAAATGGAGTATTAAAAAGAGTAACCTTGAAGAAAAAAAATACCTAATTACCCAATTAAGACAAAAACCCATAAACCCACCTCTCTCTACCTTCAAATTCCAACACATTTTCTCCAAAAGAAGCTTCAATTCCCACATCAGGATTCTCATTCTGGTTCCTCTCTTGAATCTCATCATCCTCTTTATCCACCCCCGCCGCCTTCTCCCTCTCCAATTGACCACCATCTTCTACCTTCAAGCGATTCGACCCAGAATTTACAGAACCGACCCTCAACCTCGAATTCGCCTTTGAACTGGAATTAGGCCTAACAGATATCTGTTTCTGTCTTTTTGATTCGATCAAGATTGTGGGTTTTTCAAGCCGGCGACTTCGGAGTTGAAGGTAGGAGCCAGCTGAAGCCACCGTGGATGGCGCGGCGGCCGTTGATTTGCCGAGACGTTGCAAAGCTAGGGTTTTAGCACGGGTACGGACCCCTAGACAAAGAGGGGACTGATGATGTGAGACTTCCATAAGCGCCACCTCCCCTGTCGTCTTTGATTTCCTCATGTACTTACCCATTTTTGTTTTTGCCTAATCTCTCATCGAATTCTAGACAGAGAAAGGTAAAAACAGGGGTGGATGAAAGAGAAAGAGAAAGAGAAAGAGAATGGGAAAGACGGGCGCTGCTTTCAGTTGTTTGTTTAGAGAGAGAGAGCAGGGAGGCGGTTAGTTTTAGAGAGAGAAAGAGGGTTTTGTAATCGTACAACTCTTTGAGGAGGGGGAGTAAAAAAGGAAAATAGAGTGATGGGGTTTAAGGGGATGTACTTTCAATATCTCACGATACATATACATACATACATACATAACGCATACCAATTTCTAATAGTAAAAAAATATTGTTATATATAAGATAAATTTTTATAGATATAAATATTGACGAATGTAGAGGTGTTCTTCCGATTCAGTAAATTTTGATTTTTACAGGTATCAAATGGTTTGGTACTGGTATAAAAATTAGACTGACTTGAAAAGGTAGTCATTTAAGGGGAATAGATTAAGGCCTATATCAAATGTGACTACTATTTTTTATGTTAATGATACAAATATTAATCTCTTTGACCCATTTTAAAAAGCTAGTTATTTAAGGGAGAGAGACTAAGGCTATTATTATTTTACAACCGATGTAAGACTATTTTTTACGGTATATACAGTACGATGAAATTTACACCAAAATATTATTAGTTGTAATTAAAATCTCCTCTTAGAACATTCATATTATTCAGAGTCAGACAAAGTATTAGTTTTCTACTAAATACTTGGAGTTGGGGGTTCTTTCATGTATAACTTATATATTTATTTTGAAACTGAACACTTGTATGACCAACAAACTAATACATAAAACATCTATTGATACTTTTTCCAAGTTACCTAGTCAGGAAGCTGAGAAACATGCATATGCATATACTCTATAAATAAGTTTGGGAAAATAATATTTTTACATGTATTTTTGATATTTTTACATGTTTCTCTCTTATATGAACATACAGTGTATCTCATCTTCATGTGAGATGGAATCATGTAAACATTTTAAAAATATATGTGAAAATATTATTCCTCAAGTTGAATCAAGAATTTGATAAATACATTGCAGCAAGTTAGTATGTATATATATTGCTTCTAAATTACTTTATTGAGTATATTTTACTAGTTTGTTATGCTTAGTTCACATTCCATTCAATGATAATAGCCTGATTTAGCATTAATATGATTATATTAAATAAATAAATTTTGTAATAAAAAATAATAATTGAATGAGTGACATTTGAATCCGTATTTATCGGTACCATACTCATACCGAACCGATGCACACCATGTAGAGCACATAAAGGACTTACTATTGTTGTACTTTATCTCTTAAGACTCTTACTAGCTAGTCTTTACTTGGCACACATTTGTAGGGGTGTTCATCGGTAATTTATCGTACCGAATAGATTACCGTTTTTACTCAAAAATAAATACCGATATCGGTACCGAATTACCGGTCAAAACCGGTTCGGTAACGGTAAAAATCGATTTTATACCTAAATAAACAATCTTTCCCAATTTAACATCTATGAAGCTATATTCACTGCCAAAACACAAAAGCTTCTACAGAGGAAATTGTATTTCTGTCCAACAATCTCTCTTTAGTGAAATGGTATGCTTTCTTTATATTCATATTTCTATCTTTAATTTAGTATTAATAAAGGACTGGACTGATATAAATTAACAAAAAATGCAGAAAGAAGTTTGTCTTCTCTGTTGCATAGAGCCCCGATGGAAGACAACTGGCTTGTGGATCAATGGATGGAACCATCTGTCTTTGATGTTGCTTGTGCTAAATTCCTACACCATTTCGAAGTCCATTGTACACCTGAGATCCGGTTATCATGAAATTAATTTCATGATAAATTGGTCAATTAACTAATATAGTGTTGACACGCAGAGGAGAGATCGTATACCGACTGCGCGTGTAAATTAATATGATGATCAATTGACCAAAATTAACTTTATGATAACCATTCTCGTACACCTATGCGCTCTCTTGTGTACTCATCGAGGGTGCTCGTATCAAGCTGTGGGATCCCAAGTGACAATACTATCAGGAAATTGCAACAGGCTCAAGTGACAAGACTTTTGGTTGTGGGATACCGGCAATTTAGCATCAACCGGTATACATGTTCGTTACAGTATGTACCGAACCTTCAAAATACTTTATCGATACCGGTACCGAATAACTGATACATACCGGTTATGTGTAACGATACCGAACCGGTTTCGTTTTGTCATGAACCGGTTCGGTTAACCTACAAACGGATAGAAAAAAATGGTTCACCCCTAAATAAGGTTGTAAAATGAGCAAACAGTTCGGCCTCGATTTGTATTCGCTCGATTAAAAGTTTGATTCGACCTCGACTCGAAATATAAATGAGTCAAATATGAGCAAATTTTAGAATTCGATAAATTACTCGAACCTTCTCAATTTGTAATTAACTATTAATACTCGGATCATATTCGTTCGAAAAATTCAAACTGCTCGGGCTCGATTCGAGATCGTGCTTGACTCGATAGCTAAATGAGCCACAATCTAATCTTATTTTATACTAAATATTTTTTGTGAACCAAATCTGAACAACTCAATACTCAGTTAGACTCGGCTCATTTACATCCTTACCCCTAAACATATGTGAAAGTAAAAAACTAATAATACAATTTAACTTTATTAAGTTAATTGGCAAAATTTTAAAATTACAAAAATAAACAAACTCACAACCCTTACTTTGTCTTATATTATAAAGAAAAATAAAGATTTTTTTTTTCAAAAACATGTAAATGATGTTTAGTGCATTTTTTTGATTGAAAAAATAGAGTTGACCTAAAAAGTTATGTTCGAAGCCAAACAACCTTTAAAATGTATTTCTTCCCTTACTAAATATATTTATCTATCTCAAAATTTTAAGTTTATATTCCATCTCTTCCGAAATTAAAGTATAATTTGATTTTAATTGTAAAATATATAAATTCAAAAGGTTAACAATTGTTAAAATTCATAACCACATTATGTCTCGTCCATTTTTGTCTTCCTCCACACTCGAGCTAACATTCGAATAAATTTATTGTATTAATAAGAGAATTATTAAATTCACAATAATTTTTATTATTTTCACAACAAAAATGTCGTTATAGATGTATAGTGACTGTGAAAATCGTTGTTATAGGATCTATAACGACCCTTTTATTGTGAATTTAATAATTTCTCATTAACAAATGTAAGTTTTTCTTCTTTAATTTCTCGAGTGAAACTTAATCGTGTACTTTCCCACCTCACATATAAGTCTACCATCTTATTATTCATTTATTAGTTTCTTAATTTGATATTTAAAGAGACTATATGTACCTTTTAATTAGCTCTAAGTCTTCACTTTTAAATTAATGTTCTTATATAAATTTGAGAGTAACTATAATATACTCCCAAAAGGATGAAAAAAATTATATGTTTCACATATATTAAAAAAATAAAATAAAATAAATAGAGTAAAAAATTTAAATTTATCATTAGTAACCTTATAAGATTACATAAAATAATAAATACTTATATTTTATTTCTTATAATAATGACCCTACTAAATAACATGATTACCTTCGATTTATATACCATAACTCATCATTTTGAGGACAAATTTTTTTTATACATTTAGTCGATTTTTTTAGGACGGAATTCGATATAATTTGAAAATATTCACTAATAGGATTATAGGAATTGTAATATTAAGAAAATCAAAAAGAATTTGAAAATATTCACTAATAGGATTATAGGAATGATTTTTGTAGTTGTGATCTACCAAATATTTACTACTCCCTCCGTCCCAAGATAAAAATCATGGTGGACTTTTCACGCATATTAAGAAGATGAATAAAATGATAAAATTGTCCATAATAATGTTATTAAATATGGAGAGATAATTAGAATAAGAAAAGTATGAGATATTTAATGCTACGGGTATAATAGGAAAATATATGTAAAAGTTTGATTATTAAAGAAAAATGGACATTTAACATGGGACTACTCAAAATAGTAATAAGGACTTTTATCATGTGACGGAGGGAGTATAACTTTTACTTGGGATGGTGATTAATATATCATATAAATTAAGTGGAATTTTTTCATTTCATAAGTAGGAAAGTTATAATGTACACAATTTTAATGGATTCTTTTAAATTATCAAAAAAGACAAATAAATTAATTCGGAGGGAGTAATATTTATTTGATATTTCTTTACCAAATGAAATAAGAAAATAGAAGCAAAATTAGTTTAATAAAAAGAAAATAGAAGCAAAATTAGTTTAATAGAAAGGTTAATCTCATTAACTCGCGATAGGAGTCCTCGCCGACTTTTTCACGACTCATCACGGGAGTCAAGCATTGGATTCCTCCGCCAAGTGGCCACGTGGAAAGTTAATTTTGTGTTTTTATTTTAAATCAGTTTCTTTGGCCCTTAAATTGGGAATATTTCAACTGATCTCCACTACTATAAGGAGAGATGACGGTACACGCGCCTTTGCTCAAAAAGAGAGCATCACATTATTCAATTTATCTCGCATTCATTAATCTTCTACTAAATTGCGTAATTACTTCTTCAAGATTTTTATGGCACAAAATATTTTTGTTGAATTGGCGCCAATTTTACCAATGCATACCCAATCAAAAATTACCAGGAATAACAAAGTTTGGCAACACTAGTGTATGTTAGGGGTGGGGGTCATTTCAGTCTCAAGCCATACAAAATTTATGGAAATGGTTAGCATAAAGTTTATTTTTGAGTAAATTAGTTAATTGGTCAATAAAGTACCGACACGCACACGAGATTCTATGTATGTCAACATTTTACTGGCTAATTGACCAACTTACCGAAAAATAAATTTCATGCTAATCGGATCCACAATTTATTCATGTTTATGGATTCGAGCTGAGTTGTACGAATATGGAGGACAACAATTAAAATTATAATAAAATTAATTTATCAAAAAATAATAGTTGATAATCATAAATTGTTGAAAAATGACAAATTATTAACTAATTTAATCAGTATTTTTAAAAAATAGGAAGAACACAATGATAAATGAGACATTTTGAATTTCTTCTCTTTATGTTTTTAAACAGTATATATGTATAAAGAATACTTATTATTGTTTATTAGACAAGGTAACCTTTGTTTTTATAATAGTAATAAATAAAAATATAATAAAAATATAAGAAATGTTAAAAGTAGATTGATATATTGTAAGTAATTTAAAAGATAATGCACCTAATATATATATATATATATATATATATATATATATATATAGAGAGAGAGAGAGAGAGAGAGAGAAATGATCCATGCAAGTATTTGCTATATGGATAAAAATGGGCAAATACCATCTCCACCACACATTACATAAATCAAGCGTTGGGATTAAAAATGGGACAGTGCCGTCCGATACTTCGTCTAGCGGAAGGTGAAAAATAATAACTCACGTACGCTACATGGTGTAGCGGATTATAAAAAAAATTAGAAGATTTTTCCAAATTGGAGCTGAAAAGGAACTCACCAAAGCTATTAAAGTTGTTCGTCAATTTCTTAGGAGAAATCATGAGGGAGAAAAATTGGAACTCGGGAGAAATCGGAGCTAAATTAGTGGATCTATTGTCACGATTCTTAAGTTCCTAAGCCACTCAGACCAAGTGTTTGTGGATCGATATCGTCATAAGTTTCATATTGGCCGGTCGGGACACTACATCGGCGGCATTAACGTGGTTCTTCTATCTAGTTGCAAAACATCCAAATGTGGAGAATGAGATTATAAGAGAGATTAAAGATCAGAAATAGGATCAAACTTCCGTTTATGAGGAGGTTAAAGACATGATTTACACCCATGCACGGACGCTTTGTGAAAGTATGAGACTCTATCCCACGGTTGGATTCGACTACAAAGGAGGTGATGGGAGATGATGTGTTGCCTGAAGGGACGGTCGTGCACAAGGGTAATAGGTTACTTTACCATCCTTATGCGATGGGGAAGTCGGAGAAGTTGTGGGGGGAACACTGGGAGGAGTTCCTGCCGGAGAGGTGGTTAGAGGGATGAAGTGAGCAGAAAGTGGAGGTTTATCGCGAGGGATCAGTATAGTTACCCGGTATTTCAAGTAGGGCCAAGGGTATGTTTGGGGAAGGAAATGACATTTTTACAGATGAAGAGGGTGGTTGCGGGTGTTTTACGGGGGGTGTAGGGTGGTTCCGGTGGTGGAGCAAGGTAAAGAACCAGTTTTCATATCGTATTTGACGTCCAAGATGGAAGGTGGTTTTCTCGTGAGGATTGAAGAAAGGGTTTGATTATGCAGTTATTGGATTTCATCTAATTTATGTCTATATTTCATTTCTTCTTCTTGTTGTTGATTTTGTATGTCTTGTGGAGTACTTATTAATTAGTTGTGAAGAAAGAATTTTTGTTTTTTTTATAATCCGCTACACCATGTAGTGTACGTGGGTTATTATTTTTCACCTTCCGCCAGACGAAGTAGCGGACGACACTGTCCCATTTTTAATCCCAGCGCTTTAATTATGTAATGTGTGGTGGAGATGATATTTGCCCAATTATCATTCATAACAAATACTTGTTATGGATTATTTCTCATATATATATATATATATATATATATATATATATATATATATATAATTTGAGCGGACTAAAGTTTTGTGAATTTATATAAGTGTAAACTTAAGTCTGCCCAAATAAGATTTGGACAGGATATGGATTGATCGGGTTTATGAAAATGTAAAAAAAATCTTATCCGAGTCCATAAAATTGTGCGGGTTTGAGTTATCCATGTGTTGTCCTATCCAAGTTACATGCACCCTAGTGTATATTATGAATATTAATGAAAATTGATATTTTTACAAATAAAAGTAATAGTTTCATAAAATCACTTAACATAAATAGTAAATAAGTCTCATATTCGTATAATTTTTTTAAATAAATATCAAATTTTATTTATAAAAATATCAATCCTAGATTAGTTAAAGTAACAGAATATCATAGCCGGTTGACATGTGTAAATAGTTTCTCCTTTCCTTTTTTTTAAGGGTGTAAATGAAACGAGTCAATCCGAGTATTGGGTTGCTCAGATTTAGTTTATAAAAATTTTCAAGTATAAAATAAGGTCTGATTTATACTGTTTTAGTTACTGAGTCAAGCACGATCTCGAATCGAGCCCGAACAATTTGAATTTTTCGAACGAATATAATCCGAGTATTAACATAAAGTTACAATTTAAAGAGATTCAAGTAATTTATCGAATTTTAAAATATGCTTATATTTGAATCGTTTATATTTCGAGTAAATCGAACGAGTACGAATCGAAACCGAACTGTTTTAAAAATACTGATAGAAAGATTCACGAAATAATAATAGAAAGATTCACTAAACTTGTAACAACTCGGGTCAAATTTCGAGTCCGGATAAAATCAAATTCATCCAAATAAGGCCTTAAACTACTAACACAATAGTATTTTCTCAGGGTAATCTTAGTCCACCACCAGCACCGGCCCAGGGCTAAAGTCCAAAGTACCTGGGCTTTAGGCCCACTAAAATTGATAAATCTTTAGGGCCCCCAAGTGGTATTTGTGTTATGTATATATATACCCAAATAAAAGAAACCAGCCCACATCAGTTTAAATTTAAAGGATCATAAAAAATTTATGCAATGAAATAGGCACGAATTTTTTTATTGTCGCTTTAGGCCATTAAAAACTCAGGGTCGGTGTAAGACCCCAACTTTTTATAAATAAGATTTAATTTCTCTAATTATTATTTTGAAATAGTAAGGGTTGATTTGATTAATGTGGTTAGTTATGGGTAAAATGCGCAAATATTTTAAATAATCAAGTGGTTATAAAATACTCATTGTTGTGGGAGAATATTAGTTTGGTCGTGGAATATTTCTTCTTTGTCGGGGAATATTAAGTACAATAACAATGTTGACCTTGTGTGGGCCCCTATAACGGAAAGCGATTTGATGAAAAAATGACAAGTATAAGTTGTTTATAAATAACGACGTAGTTGTTACAATTATCTTGTTGGAATACCCGGTGGTTAAAACACAAGAATGTCTGGCGTTGTTACAAGAAGCATACGATATTACACCAATTATTGATTCTTACGTGAAGGCACTACTCAATAATTGTTACGGTAATTCTTTATTCGGTATTTTATTTTATTGATTCAATAATTCTTTGCGTTGATATTTTATATTATTGTTGTTTGATAATTGTCACTACACAATTATTTTCATTATCGAAGCAATAATTCATATTATCCGAATAATATTATTAGAAAACATTATTGGCAATGTCTAGAAAGTTCTATCTAAGGAGAGGTTTGGTCACCTAATTGCTTGGCAAGAAGAGGAGAAATTCTTATTGGAAAGCCCCCTCTTTTCACAGGAGCGACACAGTTGCGATCTTGTGATTCTGTAATATTATTTGTGAATAATTAATTATTAATTTATATGATGAGGAAAATATTGATTTTATGTGGATATAGATGGAAAAAATTTTAAAGTGACAATTGTTAAAATTGATATTTTATCTTTTACGATAAAATAATAATTTATTATATTATTATAATATAATAATGATGATATTTTTACAATGAAGGTGGGATATATGAGTATATGAGGAGGAAGAGTACTTTTGTTGTATTAAATGATTAACACATGTTTTTGTGTGTCGGTGGACCCCATTTCTTGGTTGAAATTTGATTATAGCTTTGTAAAATCGTCTCAAGTATGTGATTTTTTACCAATTTACATTTATAATTTGGAAAACCTTTCTTACGCAAAGTTGTAGAGAATTGAATTTCCTATAAAAAAAAATCGCGAGATTCGAATTTTCTGATAAAAGGGCTATTTATTATGAATTATTGAAGTTTCGGTATATCGGGTGTGAATTGATTTTTGGAGTTTAAATTATTTTTGTTAGAAAAACATTTTTTGTACTTTGGTGGCCCTCACTTGCACATGTTAATGGCTGAATTCAAGTATCTAGAGGTGGGATTGAATATTTTATAATTATATTAATATTATATTAAATTTTCTGTTTTGGTGTTCTAAGCAATTTCCTATAAATAGAGTGCTTAGGTTAGAATTGAAAATCACACCAAAAACTGAAATCTTTTCTCTCTTTCTCTCTCTACAATATCAAGCGTATTTTGTGAGTATTTTAGTACTTTGAGTATTCTTTATCTGGTGCAAGTTCTTTCAAAGACTATATCCGATTATTCGATCAATCTTTGTCTTTTTGGAGGTAAGGGATGTTATTTTCTTCTCAAATGATATTATTTCTTCAATATCATTATCTTTGAAATATTGGTTGGAACTTTTATCAAATTTGAAACTTTTTCATGTCGGGTTCTTATTTATGAGTTCTTATTCACGAAGTTACTATTTATGAGTTCTTATTCACGAGTTCTTATTCACGAGTACTATTCACGATGCATGATGATTTTTTTGTGAAATTTCTATCTTTTAGTGTCTGGAGTTACTATTCACGATATCTAAGACTATTTATGAATACGACACTATTCATAGAAAAATTAAAATTTCTTTTTTGTGTCCAAGATCGTCTGTTATGATTCCTATTTTGGAATGGATCTATGTTTTGGTCTTCATTCTTGAATTTTACTCCACTCTGATTATTTATGAAGTATTTTTGAACTTGGATTGTGTAAAGTACGAATCCTTAATATTTGTTCTTTTGTTTCACTGGATTCATTTTCTTTAAAATATTTTTTCATCATCCTCAATCCTAAATGATGATATTCTTGAATATCTTTGGCTTTGTAGTGTAAAAAGATGAATGATTTTTCGATGAATATCTTTGGCACAGTAGTGCAAAGATGAGCAGTGTTGAGATGAACATGACCAATGCGGATGAATATCTTTGGCTTCAGAAGTGCAAAGATGAATATTTGATTTATGATGTATATTGATTGATGTTACGAGGATAAAATATCGATGATGGACTTTTAAATTCATAGATGATGATAGATTTCATTCTCTACTTAACTCTTCTAATGAATTGTTGTTTCATTGCGGTTGTTGATATAAAATTGTTGTCTATTGTATTCTATCGATTTTTTTTCTGTTGAAGACTAAGGATAATTTGGTGTACATTATCTTAGTCATAATATTCTTTATTGGGCTAGTTGAGCTCACCCTTTTCCTTTTTGTTCCATTTTTCTTCTCGAGAGGCGAGAATATAGCGGGGAACTAGTCGGGTGTGGAGTAATGGTTCAAGACAGTTGTTTTAGTAGTCCTCATTATTTTATAAAATAGTGTATCAATAATTGTAATGAGAACTTATTTGAGTGTGGATATTGTCTAGAAGACAATATTTGTATTTAAACTCAAAGTTTATGTGTTGTCGTATTTTGTACGACAATTGTATTATTGAAGTTATAGTTGTTTTTGTACCATATATTTGACAACTCAGAATTGGTTGGTTGGATTGGACCTATTTTAGGGGCGTCACAGTCGGCCCTGTCCACCACTTACTTAATTCTTTATGACAAATTAATCCGATCGGATGACCCGACTTGAAATTTTTTGAGAGTCGGCTCTGACACCACATACCCGGGTCAAATCTCAAGTCTGAAACAAATCTATGGTCAAATCTCTAGTCTGAATCGAATCAAATTTATCCAAATAAGGTCTTAAACCAGTGATCCATGTAAGACCCCAACTTTTATGAATAAAGGTTAATTTTTCTCTAAATATTATTTTTTGAATATTATGATGTGAATTTGATATAATGTTATAATTATGGGTAATATTTACAAATTTTGCAAAGTAAGCAAGTTGTTATAAAATATTCGATTGGTCGGAGAATATTCGTTTTATCAAGGAATATTAAATGCGATGACATGATTATTAGTGGATTTATAAGCGGAATTCTTCGTCGGAGTTAGAAAACGACATAAATATTTTTTTATAAAAATAACGATAAAAGTTTTACCGTTAACTGTAGAAATATCTGGTGATAAAAGTACAGTAATACGCGTGGTTGCATATTTTATATCAACAGTTTAACGATAAAACTTTCGCCGTTATTTTTATAAAAAGATATTTATATTGTTTTCTAATTACGACAATACTTCCGTTGTGAGGTCCACCAATGATTGTATCGTCGTACGAATATTCCCTGTCAAAACGAATATTCCCCGACCAATTGAATATTTTATATCAAGTTACTTACTTTGTAAAATTTTCAAATATCACCATTAACTTTAACCTTTTATCAATTTAACCATTTATTAAATAGAATAATAATTATAAGAAAATTGGATACTTTCATTTCATATAATTCGGGGTCTTACAATGCCAATAAGGATAAATCCTTATCGAAAAGCCTCATCTTTTCTGTGAATGATCTGGTTGTTGATATTGTGAGCTTATATATAATATTAATTATTATGTGGTGGGTATTGGTTCAATTTTTATTTAAATGAAAGAATTTTTAGTATGAAACATTTGTTGAAAGTTTGACGTATTATCTTTCCTGATAAAATATTCAGTTAAATATATTATTATAATATTACATTATAATAGTATAATGTGATAATATAAATAACTTTGTGAATAGCCCACCTTTTTGACAAACAAATTCAGTGCCTAATTTGCCTTAGCATTATGCAGGGGTTGGTGGGAATAATATTGTAATTCATTAATTGCAGCATGTGAATTAATGGGTAGAGGTTAGATAATTGGTTTTGAATTCTCTGCATGCATCTTTTCAAAATTGTTAAGCCATTTGATTGATGGAAGTGGTTGGTGGAAAATATTGTCTACAAAGCATATGGTTTCCTAATTTTTGTGGACCCTCACCTATATTGATAATTGTGAAGTTAGGCATTGAAATGTGCTCCAGCAAAGACTTTGCAAAACTTTCTTTCAAAGAGTGGGCCCTAAACTATGGAAAAATAAGAATAGTTAGACAAACGTTTGGCAGGAGAAAAATTAGGCAGCTTCGTTTATCTCTCCCTCCCTTGCTATAAATAGGGGGTAACCCCTCCTTCCTAAAACACACCATTTCAATATCAGAAATTCTTATTCTATAGTATTGTGAGTATTTTTCTTGAGTATAAGGATACTTTGAGTGTAGTTTTTTTCTGCAAGATTTTCTTAGAATAATATCCGATATTCCAGTCAAATCCAGTTTCTACTAACGTAAAGGATATTATTTTATTTCAATACTCGTAAGAAATATTATTTTCTTTTATACTCCATAATATGGAGGGATATTATTTCATATTCCTAAATTTAAACTTACTATGGTAAGTATTGCTTCTATAATTCCTGAAATTAGTAGAATATCCTTGAAATTTGTGCTTCATCTAGTATCGTTTCACATGAATATTTTTTTGAACATTCTTGTTAAATTTTAATTTTTTTATGTCGGGGTACTATTCTCGAAGTACTATTCACGGGGTACTATTCATTCAGGTACTATTCACCCGAGGTACTATTCATGATAAAAATTATTATTTTTTCGATCTAAATCATTTTTGATACATTATTATTCTTGAATTTTACTCCACAAAGCAGTATCGTGTTGACAATTTGGACATTATTGAATTCTGGATAAATTGAATTATAAATCTTTAAAATTTATCATTTGTTTCCATTTAATTGAATTCTTATATCATTGTCATCATCCTCATGCTTATATTGTGATGAAAGTCATCTTTGGCCCGTAGTGCATAGATGGAATGTTGATTGGTATGATTATGACCAGGGATTATTCGGTATAATCATGACCTGTAATGTTACAAATGCTGTGGTAAAAGTTGTCATTGGCCCGTAGTGCATTGATGGACAGTTGTTGGTATGATCATGACCATTGGTGATAATAATGAATATCTTTGGCCCGTAGTGCATGGATAATTCAGTGATGTGGATTATTTATTGAGTTGAGTCTCAGCGATAAAATTGATGATAAACTTTTAAATCATAGAAGATAGTAGATATCATGCTCTACTTGACTCTTCTAATGGATTATTTTGTTCCGCTGTAGTTAAACTTGTTGTCTATTATATTCTATCAGTTAACACTGTTAAAGGCTAACGATAATTTATTCTGCATTATCTTAGTCATAATATTCTTTACTAGGCTAGTTGAGCTCACCCTTTGCTTTCATTGTTCTCTTCTAGAAATGAGAATATAGCTGGGACTAGTCGGGGAACGGAGTGACGGTCCAGATAGTTGTTTTAGTAGTCATCACTATTCTATGAAATAGTATGGTAATAATTGTAATAAGATTGAATTTGAGTTTGGATATTGTCTAGAAGATAATATTCATGTTAAAACTCTCATCATATGTTTTGTCGTATTTACACGACAGTTGTATTAATTAAGTTATATTTGAATTTTGTACCATGTATTTGGCGACTCTGAATGGGTGATGTATACTTATTTTTGGGGGTTCACAATCCAATAGTATCTTCTTGGGTCATCTTAGAGCATCTCCAACAGTAGTAGCAAAAAAACTCTTCAAATTGAAGTTTGTTGACCTACGTAACAATTTGAATAGCTTTATTTGCTACTTTCATATTTTGTGTCTCATCAGTCTTTTCAATTCAATGAGTTGTACATCAAATTCATCAAACAAAATAAATATTTATAGCCTTTCATAAATATTTTGAAGAGAGAGAATGAGTTTACAGATTTGAAGAGATATTTTGAAGAAAAAGAATGAGATTGCAGATTTGATGATTAAGGTTGAAGAGGTTGTTGGAGATAATTTTTCTGATGTGACTCACCTATTTGAGTATCTCAAAGTGGTTGAAGAAACTGTTGGAGATGCTCTTAACCCACCACAGGCTCATCCAAAAAGTCATGACTAAATGTACTATTGTTAATAACTTAATTCCTTATATATTATTTGTTAGAACCGTAGCTTCGTAGAGTCAAGATTGTTGTAGAAGACATGACATGGGTGATCCCTACCCTTAAGGTTTTTATCGCCCCCACAACAATCGGTTTGCTATGGGTTGCAGACGATATACCTCCAGGATATATGTCAAGCCTCAAAACTGAAAAAATTTGTGATAACAATTCACATTTGTTCCATACGAACACTTCTTTGTGGTAGTTATTTGTATATAAGAAGAATAGCTAAAAGAATGAGAGATTTTCATGGTGCAAAATTATTATGTCTAATATATATATATATATATATATATATAAGACTTTTCTCAATATACATATATGTAGTATATCTATATCTACACATATAAATTCATACATATATCTATAATAGTTTCACCATTAAATTATTATTTATTTTTATTTTAATTATACTTATTACTACTAATGATGTAACTATTAATGATGTAAGTTACATATTAGTAATAAAATTATAATTAAATAGAATTTCAAAAGTCTCATAAGAATATCTTTTGTTCCAAACACTACAAGAAAAATGTTTATTAGCGACCGCCTACGTTCGCAGATAGCCATCCGCGACCGCCTGCTATACATTTGTATTTATAAAGTGTCAAGTAGTCTTTTTTATTAAATGAGACAAGAAATAATAGTTTTATTAAACAAATTTGTACCTTATTAAATGTCTCACTATAGACATTAATCAAATGATTTCTACATAAATCAAATGAAATTCTCTCTTATTCTCCACGCATAATACATTAAGTTACACCATTTATACTTACTTAAATTGTGTCCACAAATAAGTTATCAAACTTAAATATGAAATATAATAAGTCACAAAAGTATAAAATAAGGTGCAATATAACAATCCCCCACTTGTTTGGAAAAACTATTTTCATCCAAACAACTTCCTATCAAACAACTTCAAGGCATGTGTGCGTAAAAGAGGGTGTGACGAACATTGAACCTTCCCTTAGTGTAAATAACTCAAAGTCACATCGAAGTTGAAGTTGTCCATAGATTGAACCTCTAATTCTATATGATATAACCAAAATTGTCATACACACATAAAATCCTCCTACTACGGTGAGTATTCTCAATTGCTTTGCACTAATACGGCCATACACAATACCCTGTTTCATGAACCTCTAAGAGAGTAAACCACAACCCTCTATAAGAAGCAGCTCCACTTCTAGTTCATATAGGCAAAGTGTTTCATAACATAATAACTTTGTTAAGAGTATAACTCAGCCTCGGTCGTGCAACACATTACTATCTTAAACTACATATGGAACTACATCGATAGTAACACAGTCAGCAACTGTGACTTATTTTTTCCATTGAACCTATAAACTAAGGGTAACCTAGGAATAGGTTGGGTTCCCATCACCCCTGACTCAAAGTGGTTTAAGTTCCATATCACAAGTAGTTAAACTTATTAAGCTCTCGTCAAAGTCTTAGTAAAAAGATAAGTCAAGTTGTCACTTGGCTTCCTCGTAGATAAATATTATAATACATTCTTGTATCAATTATCTAACAAAAATTATGTCTATGACCAACATGTCAAGATGTACCATTAAAGGTAATCTCATATGCTCTATACAAAACAATTTCATTATCACATCATATTGAACTAAGCAATGGAAGTGGCCACAATTTGATGTTTTAACAACAAATTTCGATTCCATTTACTTTCTCCATCATATAAAGCAATAATATTACTTGAAGTAAATTATACCCTTCACAAATAGTAATAATATATCCACCTACTTGTGGAAATATAAGAATATATTCACCTACTTGTGAATATTTTCTTACTTAATTAATCAAGATATCACAACCAACTATGAAAAATTAATAACATTAGATCCATATTGTGAAATGAGAAATACTCATTTGTTTTTTTCTCATCTAAAAAATAATACATAAGATTGGGTGAAAATTTACCTACTTGTAAATTTATAATTTCCCTCACTAAAATATAAATGACATTTATGTGATCTATTAAAACATTGAGAAATCTAACAAAAACCAATTTTAAATCATTAGTATACTAAGTTTAAAACTGTAGGTAATATCTGATCTCGTTCATTGCATATCAAACATAAGGCTCCCACTGTGAAGCCTCCAAAATAGGTATACATCACCCATCTTTGAAGTAAGCCAAATACATGGTACAAAATTCAAATACAACTTAATTATACAACGAAGTGTAAAATACTTACAAAACATAATCTAAGAGTTTTAATAAGAATATTGTCATCTAGACAATATCCACACTCAATGGAGTCCTCATTACATTTATTGTCACACTATTTTATAGAATAGTGAGGACTACTAAAACAACCATCCAGACCGTCAATCGATGGTTCCCAGGCTCGTCCCGACTATATTCTCATTTCCTAAAGAGAACAGTGAAAGAAAGGGTGAGCTCAACTAGCCCAGTAAGAAATATTATGACTAAGATAATGTAGAATAAATTATCCTTAGCCTTCAACAGTATAACAACTGATAGAATATAATAGACAACAAGTTTTAGATCAACAACTGCAGCGGAATAAGCAATCCATTAGAAGAGTCAAGAAGTGCATAAAATCTACTATCTTCTATGATTTAAAAAGTTTTTCATCAACTTTATCGCTGAGACTCAGCTTAATAAATAAAATCGAATCATCCCTACATCACGGCCAATGATATTCATGTAATCATCAATGGTCATGATTATACTGAATAATCCCTGGTTATAATCATATCAACAACTGTCCATCAATGAACTACAGGCCAATGAGGACTTTCACCACATCATTCATCACATTACGATCATGATTATACCGAATAATTCCTGGTCATAATCATACCAAGTCCATTTATGCACGTAAGCCAGAGATGACTTTCATCACAATATAAGAATGAGGAAGATGACAATGACATAATAATTCAATAAAACAAGTTCAAGATAAATTTTAAAGATTTATAATTTAATTTATCCAGAAATCAATAACGTCCAAATTGTCAACATGATACTGCTTTGTGGAGTAAAATTCAAGAATGCTCAGAAGAATATTTCAATGAAAAGATACTGGACGAAGTGCAAATATCCAGGATATTCTACTAATTTCATGGAGTATAGAAGCCAAAACTTTAACCAACTGAGTATAATAGAATATATGAAACTATAAATGGGTTTTTGTCCGCCATGCGGTAATCCACGTAGACAGATCATTTCCACAATTTAATAAGGAATGAATACGAAGGATCATTCACCATGCATGCGGTAGTCCACATAGACAGGTTATTCCAACAGAATAATAAAGAATGGAATAAAAGAAAAATTCACCATGAATGCGGTGAGTCGCGTAGAGCGAGTTATTCAATGTAATAATAAAGAATGAAATAACAAAAGAATTCATCAGACATGCGATAGACCGCACAGACAGGTTATTCCAAGAGAATAATAAAGAATGGAATAATAAAAGAATTCACCAAACATGCGATAAGCGCATGATAAAGTTATTCCACGAGAATAATAAATAATGGAATAATGGAAGAATTCACGTGCATGCGATAGACCGCATGCATGATTATTCCAACAGAATAATAAATAATTGAATAACAACCCTTACGAGTATTGAAAGAAAATAACTCTCTTCATGAATACGAAATAAATAATACCTCTTACCTTAGAAGAAACTGGATACTGGAATAGTGAGGTACCAGACTTCTCTTCTTCTTTCTCTCTATAATTTTTCTCTATAATAATTGCTCTTGTGAGACTTAGTGAATTTGTGAGAATGAAAGAAGAATGAGCTTCTATTTATAGGAAAATATAGTTTCGATAATTACGCGTTTTGGAGCTCAAAATATTACAATATAATACATTCCTCTTTCATTTTTAATTTAGTCCTACAAGTATTATCAATCTTGTACCAACTCCCATAATAGTAAATCATGTGTGAAACCCCAGATTTTATGAATAAAGAATTAATTTTCTAGAAATAATTTTTTTTTATATTATGGTGTGAATTTGAGATAATGTTATAGTTGTGGGTAATATTTATAAATTTTGCAAAGTATGCAAGTTGTCATATTATATTCGATTGGTCGGGGAATATTTGTTTTAAACAGGAAATATTCGTACGACGACACAATCATTGGTGGACCCCACAACGGAATTATTGTCGGATTGAGAAAGCAACAAAAATATTTTATTAAAAATAACGGTAGGAAGTTTTACCGTTGACATTGTTGAACTACTAAGTAGTAAAAGTCTAAAGAATATGTCTGGCGTTGTTGCATATAAAGACACGGTATTGATTATTGATATTTATGTGAGAAGTCACCGGTTTTGTTCAATTATTGCTACAATAGTTCTTTGCGTAGTATCTCACATTATTTGATTCAATTATTGTTGATTTAGAAGTTTTGTTTTATTCACGTAATAAAATAGAAATATCTTTTATATAAAAATGTAATACTTTATTAAAGTTATTCTATAAATAGAATATATTCTATTCTATTATGCATAGTATTTTTATAGTAAAATCTTTTTATATAAAGCGAGAATACTTTATTAAAGTTATTCGTAAATAGAATATATTATATTTTATTATGCATAGTATTTGCATAGTGCTCATATAGTATTTGCATAGTAAAAATCTTTTTATATAAATAGAATATATTATATTTTATTTAAAAGATTTTTCTTTAAATATGGACCGTCAGATTAAAGTAAATCAATCTGGACTGTTCATGAATTAGTTACTATGCATTCCATTTTCCTATAAATAGAAGCTCATTCATTCATTATTTTCTTACGAATTCACTGAACTCTATAGAGAGATAGAAGAAAAGTTTTCTGCTACAAGTATTATTTTTCGGTAAGGAATATTATTTCTTTTGTATTCATGATGAGAACTTCTGTTATTCCATTCTTTATTATTCTGCTGAAATAACCTGTATACGCGGACTACCCTATACTTAGTGACATTCTTCTATTATTCTGTCTTTATTATTCTGTCGGAATATCCAGTCTGTGCTATACGTCGGACTTGGTTCCATTTTTATTATTCTGACTTTATTATTCTGTCGAAATATCCTGTCTGTGCTATACGTCGGACCTAGTTCCATCATTTATTATTCCGCATTTATTATTTTGTTAGAACATCCTGTCGGTGTGAATTTCACTTGACCTGGTTCCGTTATTATTATTTCTTTGAAATAACAAAATCATCACAAGTCGCATGCATGGTGATATCTTTTGTTATTCCATTCGGTATTATACTCAGTTGATTAAAATTTTGACTTCTATACTCCATGAAATTAGTGAAATATCAATAATATTTGTGCTTCATCCAGTATCTTTTCATGAAAATATTCTTCTGATCATTCTTGAATTTTATTCTACAAAGAAGTATCATGTTGACAATTTGGACGTTATTGGTTCCTGGACAAATTAATTCTTGAACTTGTTTAATTGAATTCTTATATCATTGTCATCATCATCATGTTTATGTTATGTTGAAAGTCATCTGTGGCCTGTAGTGCATAGATGGACTTGGTATGATTATGACCAGGGATTATTCGGTATAATCATGACCGTAATGTTACAAATGATGTGAAAATTAAAAGTCCTCATTGGCCCGTAGTGCATTGATGGACAGTTTTTGGTATGATTATGGCTATGGATTTTCTTCGGCCAATGGAGCAAAGATGAATTGTTTTATGACATGATCAGGACCGTTGATGAAAACACGATTATCTTTGGCCCGTAGTGCATGGATAATTCGTGAGTCGTGATACTTAAAGAATATCCTTGGCTCAGAAAAGGGGATGATTTAATGATGTGGATTATTTATTGTCGTGTCTCGGCCGATAAAAGTGTTGGAAAACTTTTAAATCATAAAAGATAGTAGATTATATTCTCTACTTGACTCTTTTAATGGATTGCTTGTTCACTGCAGCTTAAACTTGATGTCTATTGTATTTTATCGGTTTAACATTGTTGGAGGCTAATGATAATTTATTTACGTATTATCTTAGTCATAATATTTCTTCTTTGGGCTAGTTGAGCTCACCCTTTCTTTCACCGCTTCTCTTCGGAAATGAGAATATATTTGGGACGAGTCAGAAAGCGGAGTGATGGTCCAGAGGATAGCATTAGTAGTCCTCACTATTATGTGAAATAGTGTGATAATAATTGTAATGAGGACTCCTTTTGAGTTTGTATAATCTCTAGTAGACAATAATTGTATTCAAACTCACAGTTTATGTTTTGTCGTATTGTACACGACAGTTGTATTAGTAAGTTGTATTTGAATTCTGTACCATGTATCTGGCGACCCAAGATGGGTGATGTATACCTAATTTTGGGGGCGTCACAGTTGGTATCAAAGCTTAGGGATATGATCCCTGGCTAAGGTGTGAGACAAGAACTAGGAGGGGAGAGACGGGGAATTCTTTCACTAGTATGACTTACCTAAGTTTATTTGATATTTAATTGGTCGGTCAGAGTATAGAGATAATATGTGATATGCTAATTAACCCTTATTTTGTGGCAGTGTTTAAAAATGGCATCCGAAAATGTTGAGAATAGCAATGGAGCACAGGAGACCGTTGAGTCTCCACAGATCAATAATCAGGACAATGTGCAACAGGATGACGATAATCCTCTTGTAAACAACAACACTGATCAATTAACGAACGACGGTACGTTTAAGAGCTTTTTAGAATTCATGCAACATCAGGTAAATGCGGCTCCTGTTCATAATGCAGGAGGAAACAATGGCAACCCACGGTTGGTCACTGCTAAGCAATTCAAGGAGCTGGGACCACCGGAGTTTTTGGGAAAGCCAGAACCACTTAAGGCGGCGACATGGATAAAGCAGATTACCAAGATATTTGATGTCTTGGAATGCTCAGAGGAGCAAAAGGTTCCATTCGCCACCTTTATGTTGCGTGAAGAAGGAGATCATTGGTGGAAATCTGTAAAAAGTACCCAGCCTGACGCACTCAAGATGTCTTAGGAGAAGTTCCAAGAATTATTCAACGACAAGTACTTTCCTGAAAGTATTCGTCACATGAAGGAGGTAGAATTCATCAAGCTAGAGCAAAACAATATGACCGTGTCGTAGTACGAGGCTAAGTTTGCGGAGTTATCCCGGTTTGCATCCCATTTGGTCGATAATGAGGAGCGAATGACGCGAATGTTTTTGCGAGGTTTGAAACCCGATATACGTCAATATCTCATTTCTCACAAACTTTGTTTATATTCAGATGTTGTGAATAGGGCTCAGTTATTGGAACGCGATAATGAGTCAGCACAACCAAAAGGCAAAGACCAACAACACGATAATAATTATACCGGTGGCAACGGTCATCAGAACAACGATAACCATCGTGGGGGATATTATCATGCCAAGAATGGTAACCATTTCGGTGGTAATCATGACCAAGATAATAAGAATGGACATTTTAAGAAGATAAGGTTCAACAATGACGTGAAGACGTCGGCACCAGCACCCGTTTCAAAGGAAGAAGAACGCCCATCGGTCGTATGTTTCAAATACGGACAAGAGGGACACATCTATCCAAACTATACGCAACAATCCAAAGCGTGTTTTAATTACGGAAGAGAAGGTCACCTAGCTCGATTTTGTCGTATGGTGAAGTCAAGTCCAACCGGGATAGTGATGCCAAAGGATGTCCCAGACAAGCCAAAGTCGGTAGTTTAAGAGAGAGCGTTTGTTTTTTTCTCGTGACGAGGAACCTGAATAAAATTATCACGGATAAGTTAATCATAAGCTCTTACGAAGTCTATACCGTGTTAGATACCGGTTCTACTCACTCTTTTATTTCACCTAGTTGTGTTCAATGTTTGTACTTAACTCCGGAGAAGTTAAACTTTGATTTATCTATTGAAACTCCATTGGGAGAAACCCACTGTTTATAAATCTTGTTTGATTCAAATCGACACTTTCATGTTACCTGTCGATCTTATCTCTTTGAAAATACTTGCCTTTGATGTGGTTTTTTTTTAAATGATTGGTTAACTACTCATCATGTTTTTCGTAAGGTTGTTAGCTTTCATATTCCTAACCAACCTATTATGCGAATTCAAGCAACCAAACCACTAAATTCAATCATTATCATATCAAGCCATAAGTAAAGAGCCCCGATCCTTTTGTTGATGACTTCCTTGTGTGGAATACACCGAAGCCAGACTTTCTGTAGGCGACGTCGTGAATGACGATGACAAGTTGATAGGTATTATTGTGAGATGCTATCTAGGTTAAGGGATAGAAGTCATAGTTAGTATCAATGTGACGTACTATCCAAGTCTTGGATGAGAGTAACAGTTTTGAATGATATTTCTATCATTAATAAATCTCTTGACGTATTCCTGAAGACTTCTTGAAATCGAATTTTGTATTGACACCAGTACAACATCCATTTCTTAAACCCTCAAAATATTTCTTCAACTAAAACGAACGTAACATGCGCCAAAGACGTTGACTCGAAAGTTTGAAGATTACGATCGTATTTATTCAATATCATCGTGGAAGAGTGAACGTGGTAAATGACGTGTTGAGTAGAAGATCGTATGCGTTCTAAAGTGCGATGTTGTTAACACAAAGACTCATTTCAGTATAACTTACAAATGATGAAGATAGAGTTAAAGACTCTAGGGACCCACGTGAAGATAACGAATATACGAGTAAAATCGACTTTAATCGATAAAGTTAAAGACGCTTAAGCTACATACCCGAATCTGATGAATGTGAAGAAGAAGGTTCAAGAGGGCGTTATTCTAGAAGCAAGACTTGCGGAAGAGAGGAAATCTCAACCCTCGATTTAATTGGCCCATTTGAAATCCTCGATTGAGTAGGAACTGTGACTTATAGACTCGTTTTACCGCCAAGTATGTCGCGTGCTCATAACGTTTTTAATGTATCCATGTTACGTAAATATGTGGAAGACCCGAACCACATTATTGAGTTGGAACCAGACGAAATAGCGAAAGATTTGACGTATGAAGAGGTTCCTGTTCAAATCTTGGATAAGAAGAATCGTTTCCAACACTCAAGGGCTATACCTCAAGAGTTAGAATCTGAAATGAAGTCAAGGTATCCTCACCGTTAAGATACTGTGTACGTACGTAAATTTCGAGGGCGAAATTCCATAAGGAGGGGAGATTGTGAAACCCCAGATTTTATGAATAAAGAATTAATTTTCTCGAAATAATTTTTTTTATATTATGGTGTGAATTTGAGATAATGTTATAGTTGTGGGTAATATTTATAAATTTTGCAAAGTATGCAAGTTGTCATATTATATTCGATTGGTCGGGGAATATTCGTTTTAAATAGGAAATATTAAATGCGACGACCACAATCATTAAGTGGACCTCACAACGGAATTATTGTCGGATTGAGAAAACGATAAAAATATTTTATTGAAAATAATAGCGGAAGTTTTACCGTTGATACTGTTGAACTACTCGGTAGTAAAAATACGATGAATACGCGTTGTTGCGTAGTAGCATACAGTATTGATTATTGATATTTATGTGAGAAGTCACTCGGTTTTTGTTCAATTATTGCTACAATAGTTCTTCACGATAGTATCTCACATTATTTGATTCAATTATTGTTGATTTAGAAGTTTTGTTTTATTCACGTAATAAAATAGAAACATCTTTTTATATAAAATGAATACTTTATTAAAGTTATTCTATAAATAGAATATATTATATTCTATTATGCATAGTGTTTTATAGTAAAATATTTTTATATAAAATAGAATACTTTATTAAAGTTATTTTATAAATAGAATATATTATATTTTATTATGTATAGTGTTTGCATAAGTGTGCCATAGTATTTTTGCATAGTAAAAATCTTTTTATATAAATAGAATATATTATATTTTATTTAAAAGATTTTTCTTTAAATATGGACCGTCAGATTAAAATAAATCAATCTGGACCGTTCATGAATTAGTTACTATGCATTTCATTTTCCTATAAATAGAAGCTCATTCCTTCATTATTTTCTTACGAATTCACTGAACTCTAGAGAGAGAAACTATAGAGAGAGACTATAGAGAGATAGAAGAAAAGTTTTCTGCTACAAGTATTATTTTACGGTAAGGAATATTATTTCTTTTGTATTCATGAAGAGAACTTCTGTTATTCCATTCTTTATTATTCTGCTGGAATAACCAGTATACGCGGACTATGTAACAACCCCAAAATAGGTTCATTCCATCCAACCCATTCTGAGTCGCCAAATACATGGTACAGAAAACAACTACAACTTTATTACAATAATTGTAGTGCAAAATTCAACAACACGTATGCTGTGAGTTTGGATACAAATATATATCAACTGTGACTCATGTTCCAACTGTGGACAACACCTCATAATTACACCTTACATAAAGGTATAGTCCAAAACTGTTTTAGAAATTAGAATCTTTGGGAAGTGCTCAAGGAAACCTTCGTACATGGGAGGCCATGCGTCTAGGTTATTATAGATATCATATGGCCACAGAATTATCCTTGGTTGACCCAATAGACCCCAAAGAAAAATGAGAAGATTATTATCATATTCTTCTCAATGGAGAGTCTTCTCTTGACATATCATTATCTCCACTGTCTCTAATTGAGTGTTATATTTCAAATAGACTCCAAGATCATATAGATAGTCTTTGGTAGATATACTCAAGAAGTGGATGAAGACAACCTCGTCTTTATGATGACACGAGGTTGTATGTCATTAGACATCTTGTATGATAGTGGCAAAACATCCTTCCAAGTTAAATTCACCTCACCTCAACATCTATAGACCACCGATTCTATTCCTTGTTATTCCCCGCCTACCCAAATTTACACTTTTATTACCCGAAAGGAATTGTGAAGCAAAAAGGGTGAAACAACTACTTCAATAAAGAATATCATGACTAAAGATAAATAAATTATCAATAGCCTTCAACAGTAATAAATCAGAGATTTAGAACATATGGTAGATGATAAAACTTTTCAACCATAGTTGCAGCGGAACGAACAATCCATTAGAAGAGTCAAATAGACCATAAAATCTATTATCTTCTCCATGTTAAAAGTCCACCAACAATGTTTTATCCCTGTAACATCAATCAAAAATTCCTGTCCACAATCACATGTATAACTCATAATCGTAATTGTTGTTCTAAATTCCTTTCCTCATCCAGGACAAAGATAATTTTCATCACCTGAAACATCAAAGATTATGGTTATACCAAATCACAGTTTATGTTCATAATCCTACTAATAAATTCATCTTTGCACTACGGATAAAGATATTCATCAACAAGTCATCTTTGCACTACAGGCCAAAGATATTCATCAGTTGGTCATGTTCATCTAAACACCTGTTCATCTTTGCACTACGGGCCAAAGATATTCATCGAAATCATTCATCTTTGCACTCTGGGCCAAAGATATTCCGTTATATCATCATTTAGGACCGAGGATGATGAAAATATTTTAAAGAAAAGCGAATCCGGTGATGCAAAAGAACAAATATTAAGGATTCGTACTTTTAAACGATTCCCATTCAAAAATACTTCATAAATAACCGAGTGGGGTAAAATTCAAGAATGATCAAAACATGGATACAATCAAAAGCTAGTATCCGAATAGATATTTTGGATAAAAAGAAGAAAATTTTCATTTTTAATTGAATAGTGTCAGATTCGTGAATAGTCTTAGTATCGTGAATAAGAATCTCGACACCAAAAGATAGAAATTGCACAAAAAATATCATCACGCTTCGTGAATAGTACTCGTGAATAGTAACTCGTGAATAGTAACTCATAAATAGTAACTCGTGAATAGTAACTCATGAATAATAACTCGTGAATAGTAACCCCGACATGAAAAAGTTCCAAATTTGATTAAAAGTTCAAACCAATATTTCAGCATAATGATATTGAAGAAATAATATCATTTATGAAGAAAATAATCTCCCTTACAATCCACTTTCGAAAAAAAATAAGTACTTTATGAGTGGAATCTTTGGATATAGTCTTTGAAAGAACTTGCAATCAGTATAGCAATACTCAAAGTACTAAAATACTCACAAAATACGCTCGATATAATAGAGAGAGAAAGAGAGAGAAATCTTTAGTTTCTGGTGTGATTTTTAATTCTAAACTAAACACCCTATTTATAGGAAAATGCTTAGAACACCAAAGCAGAAAATTTAATAAAATATTATTATTATTATAAAATTTTCACGCCAACCTCTCGATATTGATTTCAAAGACATTCCAACAACCAAAACCATCAAAAAAATATTTTTCTCAATTAATTTATTTAAAACTCCAAATAATAATAATTAATTAATTCGGAACTTCAATAATTCATAATAAATAGACCTTTTATCAGAAAATTTGAATCTCGCGACTTTTTATAGGAAATTTAATTCTCTACAACATTATATAAGAAAGTTTTTCCAAATTCCAAACAGAAATTGATCAAAATTTTGACTTCTATACTCCATGAAATTAGTAAAATATCCTTGATATTTGCGCTTCATCCAGTATCTTTTCATGGAAATATTCTTCTGATCATTCTTGAATTTTATTCTACAAAGAAGTATCATGTTGACAATTTGAACGTTATTGGTTCCTGGACAAATTAATTCTTGAACTTGTTTAATTGAATTCTTATATCATTGTCATCATCCTCGTGTTTATGTTATGTTGAAAGTCATCTGTGGCCTGTAGTGCATAGATGAACTTGGTATGATTATGACCAGGGATTATTAGGTATAATCATGACCGTAATGTTACTAATGATGTGAAAATTAAAAGTCCTCATTGGCCCGTAGTGCATTGATGGACAATTTTTTGTATGATTATGGCTATGGATTCTCTTCGACCAAGGGAGCAAAGATGAATTATTTTATGGCATGATCAGGACCGTTGATGAAAACACGATTATCTTTGGCCTGTAGTGCATGGATAATTCGTGGTCGTGATACTAAAGAATATCCTTGGCCTGTAGTGCAGGGATGATTTAATGATGTGGATTATTTATTAAGCTGAGTCTCAGCGATAAAAGTGATGAAAAACTTTTTAAATCATAAAAGATAGTAGATTCTATTCTCTACTTGACTCTTTTAATGGATTGCTTGTTCCGCTGCAGTTAAACTTGATGTCTATTGTATTTTATCAGTTTACCATTGTTGGAGGCTAATGATAATTTATTCTGCATTATCTTAGTCATAATATTTCTTACTGGGCTAGTTGAGCTCACCCTTTCTTTCACAACTCTCTTCAGGAAATGAGAATATAGCTGGGACGAGTCGGGAAACGGAGTGATGGTTTAGAGGATAGCATTAGTAGTCCTCATTATTTTGTGAAATAGTGTGATAATAATTGTAATGAGGACTCCTTTTGAGTTTGTATAATCTCTAGTAGACAATAATTGTATTCAAACTCACAGTTTATGTTTTGTCGTATTGTACACGACAGTTTTATTAGTAAGTTGTTTTTGAATTCTGTACCATGTATCTGACGACCCAAAATGGGTGATGTATACCTAATTTTGGGGGCGTCACATCATGTGAATCAATAGTACACACATGTGAACACATAGTTATAAGCATGTGAATTAATAGCAATTAATTGCTCATTTGTCCGGTGAATTACCCGATTGGTCAATATAACCTCTAGACATTAATTATTATCGAAATAAATGTCGATTTTCACTAACACTAACAATTCCCACACAATGAAACTATCAATTTCATCTTTAATCAACACAAACTTATTCATCATTAATATTATAACTCACAATATTTAACAACCAGGTAGTTTTCAGGAAAGAGGGGGCTTTCCGATAAGGATTTCTCCTTATTGGCGCGCAATTAGGTACCGGTGACCAAACCTCTCCTTGACAGAACTTCTAGACATTGTCAATATTGTAAATAATAATATGAATAACGTTGTCGTCTCAATTATTGATTTAATAATATAAAATATTTATGCGGATGATCTTGTGACAATACTTGAATCAATAATACGAGAGATATTACGCAAGCAATTATTGTAGCAATAATTGAGTATAACTGAGTGACTTCTCACGTAAGCATCAATAATCAATACCAGTGTCTTCTTATGCAACCACGCCGTACATTGTATTTTTTATCATAGGGTAGTTCAACGGTAAAACTTTCGTAGTTATTTTTATAAAAAGATAATTCTGTCATTTTCTAACTACGACAATACTTTCGTTGTGGGGTCCACCAATGATTGTGCCGTCGTACGAATATTCCATGTTCAAACGAATATTCCCCGACCAATCGAATATTATATAACCACTTGCTTACTTTGTAAAATTTATAAATAATACCCAAAACTATAACATTATATCAAATCCACACCATAATATTCAAAAATATATTTCGAGAAAAATTAATCTTTATTCATAAAAGTTGGGGTCTTACACCCACTAGCGTATGTGTACATCAGATTTGCAATAGCAATATCAGAATTAACTTCCAGTGTACCACCACTATTAAAGAATTATTAAATATTTCAATCTCGAGGTTATCAAACTTAGTTCAGTTTAGCCTCTCAATACAATTAAATTGGTTTAGTTGAAATTCTCACAATGTTTTCAATGATAATAAGATAACATTTATTTACAAGTCTTTTAACATAAAGACAAAAAATAGATGTCTTAAACTTGTTTACATTAACAATACAATTTAAAATGATCAAACATATCAGTAATATACACAAAAACTATAACATTATAGTTTATACAATTATATTGTTAGTGTAAACATATAAATAATTCTATATCCGATAGAATCTCAAGGTAAATATGCACATATTATAACCTAATATGTATCCACTTTAATATTTATAACTTAGTTTCAATCTCACTATTGAACTAAATCACAATAAATATTTTTGGATCATATTTAGGCTAATAAAATAGGTATTTTATTTACCAAATTATTATATTAATTTCCTTCACCAAATCAATATTGCTCTTTCTAGGTTCAGTTTATAACTTTGTTGAACCTTAGATAATTAATTAAGTGAAATAAGTTGAAACTTCAATATTATTCAAAAGTTTGTGTTTTAAAGACTTCCATTCACAGAACTACACAATCAAATTGAATTTCGCAACAAGAAATCCATAAGCCTTACTATTTATTACATAAATAAAATTATGCTCCAAATTAAATAGTTCAAAGACCAAAATAAAATTCTTAAAGAATCACCCCCACACTTTTAAATAATTGATATATCATTGAATAATTTCACTTCACCATATTATGCTCACTACTTAAAATAAATTTTAGATTAATTGACATTTTATGTGACAATGTTCCTATAAATATTACTACCACATGAGAATATTAAGGAAAACTTCTCAAAATAAAAAATAAGTTCTTGTACATTTTATGTATTAGTTATTCATATAAAGATTGCTTCAACTTAAGAATCTTTTAGAACACCCCCACATAAGAAAACAAGCTCTTATTTTCTGAATTACATAAAATCTCAAATCCAAAAAATAATTTAATATAAGCACTTAAAATTATACATATACAATTTTCAAGTATACCAACACGTAACACTTGAATCTATGTAAATAGTATAAAATTCATTTTATACAAATTATAGCACAACTCATCATATTGCACAAATTTATTTGTATATAAATCATAAAATATAAAAAATTTATTTACTTTCTAATAAATTAATATCACAAATAAAATTAATTTATGTAGAAAGCAAATAAAATTTACACATATGAATTAGTATATCCTCGAGTGTTTTCGTATCCCAACTTAGACATGAAATACCATAAACATTATATCTTTTGAAAATTATAAATATAGAATTCAAGACAATTATCATAATAATATGAAATAGATGAACATCACTATATTTATAAAAAGTCAAAAAATAAAATATTTACCTCAATTAGAATATACAAAATTCATATAATCACATTAAAATTTACTACTTCTTGGACAAGAAGTATACATAAAAATAAATCAACATATACCATTTATGATTATCCTAAAAACACTACGAATATCATTTCTAAGTGTTTTCTCAACATCAAAATCATATTGTATATAAGATTTACTCAACCAAATCTACTTCTACAATATCTCTTCTAACTATTAGTTGATAATTAATTTATTATCCACAAACAATGTAATCTATCTCAAAATTCATGCATACAAATACCAAGTAATATTACACACTAAATATTACCTCAAATTTATATGCATAATTTTGTTCAAGATGAACATAAATTTACTTTTTTCTCAAAATAAATTAATTCACAGCTATTTTGTTATACGTATAAACAAGTAAATTTCTCAAATGTTACTACAACTTTCTCTTAATAAATTAATCTCAATTAGTGTATAAGAAAATAATTGTCTCAAATTTCATATATATATATATATATATATATATATATACACACACACACATCACACATCATAATATTTTATCTACTCATAAAATATTACAACCAAAATATATATGCACAAAATTAAATTTATTCCATCATGAACAAAAATATAATTAATTTTCTTATCCCACAATACTAATTAAATAATTTATTACAACAAAATGTAGGTAAAATACTACTCAGACATACAATATCATCTACACATGATATAATACACAAAACATATACTTTCAAGTATATACACATACAAAATGATACATAGTTATCATTTATAAAAATAAAGGCAAATGTTAAAAAAACATACCTTTTGGAATTAAATCCGAAGAACACCATAATCTCTTTAGAAAAATTGCAAGTTTTTTTACTTTCATTTTTCTCCACATGCAATCCATCTTCTAATAGGAATTATCAATAAAAACAATTAGCTTAATCAACTAAGTAATTATCATTAAACTCCATTAATAAAATAGATATATAAGAAAAATGATACTAATATTTGAAAACCGTGTTTTTTTCCATCTCACCAAAATCATGACTCCAATGAACATATAAAGACCTTAAGATTGTTAGAACCGTAGTTCCGTAGAGTCAAGATTGTTGTAGAAGACGTGACACAGTTGATCCATGTCCTTAAGGTCTTTATCGCCCCCACCACGATCGATTTGCTACGAGTTACAGACGATATACCTCCAGGATATATGTAAAGCCTCAAAAATGAAAAAATTTGTTACTCACAAATACTATATTTATGATACAAACACAATAATCTAAAATTAATACGTTAGGTTTAGATTTTAAAACGCTACGATTACAAACTTCAAAACGCTACGGTTACAAACGCTCTGCGCGCTCATAATCGAACTTATATAATATACTCCATATCATGATTTAAAAAATTGAAACAGATCGACGATCGGACCAATAAAAATCAAAATCGGTCCACACTCCGATCCGGTTCAGAGCACTTAACCAGTTTTGGTTCAACCGGTTAGTTGACCTGATTTTTATTTATTTTTACCAAAAAATTTAATATTAGAATTAACCATTTTTTGTAATATTGCACCTCAATTTTATTATATTTTAGTTAATAAAAAAATAAAAAAATTAAATTTTTATTACTTTTTATATATTTATAACGTTACTAAATACTCCCTCCATCCCAAATTATCTGTTGTTCTAGAGTTCTACACACATACCAATATGTGTGATAAAAATACTAAAATACCCTTATGTGCTAATTTTTTATTTTCTGCAATTAAGGCTTTAGTAAAAGGAGATTGTCCATGGAAGAGTGTGCCAAGGTCTTTTAAGAAGCATAACTTTGGCAATCACATTCTGTTTGGTGGGAATATGAAAAGGATGCTTAAAAAAGAGGAGAGGCTTGAATGCGTAATGACTATCAACAATTAAGGTAAAGGGGCAAACTTCGAAAACAAAGGGAAAAAATGCATTGAAATCTTGAAAAAGCAGATATTGTGGGATAAAATTTTCTGCTAAAACAACAGATAATTTGGGATGGAGGGAGTAAATAATAGTTCCACCCTTGATTAGACCAATAATTTATTCACTATTATACAATTGATTCCCTTGATTGCTTCTCTCATACACCTCCCGTGGCTTCTCTCATACACCTCCCGTGACTTCTCTCATACACTCCTCTTCTTCTTCTCCTATATAAAGGAGTGATATACTGAATGAAAGATAAGAAGATAGAATTATCTGAAGAAAAATATTTCTCTCTTTTCTCTTGCTTATTCTCTCTAAACTTATGCAACAATTATAAGAGTATATTTCTATACTTTGCAAAGGTTTTATAACACGTTATCAGCACGAAGCTCTAACCAACTGAGACGGTAAAATTAAATTCTTGCAATTTATTATTATATTACCGGTTTGGCTATACCACCAATAATATAATTTTATTCTTATAATTGCCATTAAATTATGTTATTTACAATGGTACCATCTATCCTTGTTAATCTTACAAGACTTGGTGGGAACCTTTTCATTTAATATTCGCGAGGAATATCATGTGCGAATTTGTAAATTTCACGACTTTGGTTCCATCATTTATTATTTCGCATTTAATAATACGCCGGAATATCACATCAAGGTGAATTTCACGACTGGTTCCATTATTTATTATTCCGCATTTATTATTACATTGGAATAATGCATCATCTGAACTACCGCAGCATCTAGGGTGAAGATCCATTTGCATTATGCTAATAACATAAATATAAGAATATTTCTATTTGCATTTTATCACCACTTGAGATCGTGACGTAGTTTATTTTTCATATTTCATACATGCAATTATTTATTGTTTTAATAAATAATAAAATTGTGTTTTAACCCAGAATAGATGGCAAACTTGGCAAAAATAAATTTTTCTATTTTGAAAATTTCTGGAGACAACTATTTGGCTTGGGCACTTGATGCAGAATTGCACCTTAGTGAAAATGAGTTAGAAAAGACCATTGAATCAGGAAATACAGCTACTTCGGCACAAAATGCAAAAGCCATAATCTTTCTTCGTCACCATATTGATGAAGGATTAAAGACTGAGTATTTAACAGTCAAAGATCCTTTGTCTTTATGGACACAACTGAAGGAAAGATTTGACCACCAAAAATTGGTTGTTCTCCCTAATGCCAAATTTGAGTGGCTTAATTTAAGGCTACAAGATTACAAATCAATTACGGAATATAGTTCCAATGTTTATAGAATAACCTCTACGTCGGCTTTGTGCGGAGATCCGGTTTCGAATCCCAAATGTTAGAAAAGCGCTCAACAACTTTTCATCCCACCAACATGATTACATCACAACAATATATAGGCGAGTAAGTTCACAAAATTCAGTGACTTGTTGTCTATCCTCCTTGTTGCAGAAAAGAATAATGAATTGTTATTGAAAAACCATCAAGTACGGCCAACGGGTGCTACCCTATTGCCAGATATTAACAGCACGTCATTCCAGCAGAATAAACGTGACAATAGATGGTCATATAATAAGAAGCCTTGGGGAAGAAAGAATAAACGAGGCTATCGTAACAACAAATTCAAGAACCGCGATAATTCAGGCCACCAGAAGTGGCAAGTGTCTGAGTCGGGTAAAAATAAAGAAAATGCAACACAGAAAAAGAACAAACCAGATGTTTGTTTTAGGTGTGGGATGAATGGGCATTGGTGGCAGCACTGCCAAATGTACGCCGAGACATCTGGCTAATTTATTACAGGAGTCTCAAAAGAACAAAGTAATGGAGGCAGAAACAAACTTTGTTAATCATCAATTGAATATTGTTGATGATCCACCAATGACCAACAATAAGAAAAAGATTGTTGATATTACTGAACCTTCTGAAAGTATCTTTTGGGATATCGTTTAATTTCTTATTTTAATTAAATACCTTGCATGTATAATATTATTAGTTTTCATTCTATATGTGGTATGTGTTTCTCATGAATAAAATTATATTTGAAATGTAACTTTTCTTATTTATGTTTTTATATGTGTCAGACAACTTTTTTAATGGATATGGAGGATATATGTTTAACAGACAGTGCAACAACTCATACAATCCTTCGAAATGAGAAATATTTTTCAGAACTGATCAAAGCTGACGGAAATATAGGAACTATCTCTGGCACATCAAATTTAATCGAGGAATTTGGAAAAGCTAGTTTCTTGCTACCAAATGAGACACAAGTTTTTATCAAAGATGTTCTATATTCTAGTAAATCAAGAAGAAATTTGCTTAGTTTTAAAGATATTCGACTAAATGGTTTTCACATTGAAACAACCAATGAGAATGATAATGAATATCTTCTCATTACTTCTACTATTTTTGGAAAAAAGTGTAAGATCCCAAATAATTAATAAATAAAATTTAATTTCCTCTAATTATTATTTTGAAATAGTAAGGGTTGATGTGATTAATGTGGATAATTTACGGGTAAAATACATAAATATTTCAAAATAAGCAAGTGGTTATAAAATATTCATTGTTGTGGGGAATATTCGTTTGGTCGTGGAATATTAAAGACTTTGTGGAGAATATTAAAGATGCAGTGCCTTGATCATCATGTGGGCCCCATGTAGCGATTGGAGGAAGAAAATGACAAATATAAGTTGTTTAAAAAAAATAACTTGCGTAGTTGTTACTGATTTACCTTTGTTGGAATACCGGTGGTTAAAACACAATAATACGCGTTGTTGAGCAGAAGCACTGCAGTATTGCACCAATTATTGACTCTTACGTAAAAAGGCACTACTCAATAATGGTTACGATAATTCTTTATTCAATTATTTTATTTTATTGATTCAATAATTGCTTTGCGTTGATATTTTATATTCTTTGTTGTTTCAATAAATTGTTATTACACAATATTTTTCATTATCGAAGCAATAATTCATATTATCCGAATAATATTATTAGATAACATTATTGGCAATGTCTAGAAAGTTACATCTAAGGAGAGGTTTGGTCACCTAATTGCGCGCCAAGAAGGAGAGAATTCTTATTGGAAAGCCCCTCTTTCTCTGAGGCTGCACGGTTGTCAATATTGTGATTTCGTAATATTATTTGTGAATAATTAATTATTGATTCATATGATGAGGAAAATATTGATTTTATGTGGATATAGATGGAGAAAATTTTTAATGTGACAATTATTGAAAATTGAAATTTTATATTTTTACGATAAAATAATTCATTTAAATATATATTATTATATTTTAATAATATAATAATGGTGATATTTTTACAACGAATGTGGGATATATGAGTATACGAGGAGGAAGAGTATTTTGTTGCAATAAATGTTTAAAACATGTTAAACATGTCGGTGGACCCTATTTATTGAATGAAATTTGATTATAGCTTTTGTAAAATCGCTTTGTTTATGAATTTTGGTCAATTTACATTTGGAATTTGGAAAAACTTTCTTACGCAAAGTTGTAGAGAATTGAATTTCCTATAAAAACTTGTGAGATTCGAATTTTCGATAAAAGGGCTATTTATTATGAATTATTGAAGTTCAAGCTCAAAATAATTAATTTTTGGAAGTTTTAAATATTTATATTAATAAAAACGTTTTTTTTTTTGTGTGTGGGCAGCCCTAGCATGTGTTTAATGATCCGAGATCAGTTGTCAAAGTGGGCATAGAAGATTATTAAATATATTAATATTATAATAAATTTTTCTGCTTTTTGGTGTTCTAAGCAATTTCCTATAAATAAGTCTTGGGTTAGAATTGAAAATCACACCGTAAATCGAAGTTTTTCTCTCTATATTATCGGCGTATTCTTGTGAGTATTTTGAGTATACTTTGAGTATTGCTATACGGTGAAAGTTCAAGATATAGCCTATATCCGATTATTTCGGTTAAATCTTGATCTTTCGAGGTAAAGGATGTTATTTTCTTCTCAAATGATATTATTTCTTGATATCATTATGCCAAAATATTGGTTGGAAATTTTTATCAAATTTGGAACTTTTTCATGTCGGGTTACTTATTCATGAGTTCTTATTCACGAGTTCTTATTCATGAGTTCTTATTCACGAGTTCTTATTCACGAAGCGTGAAGATGTTTTTTTTTGTGAAATTTCTATCTTTTGGTGTTTGAGATTCTTATTCACGTATCTGGCATTATTCACGATATCTGAGACTATTCACGAATCTGGCCTTTATTCATAGAAAAATGAAATTCTTCTTTTTGTCCAAAATATCTATTATGGATACTAGCTTTGATTGTATCCATGTTTTGATCATTCTTGAATTTTACACCACTATGATTATTTTTGAGGTATTTT
The DNA here is from genome assembly GCA_020205605.1 of Panax ginseng. NCBI lineage: Eukaryota > Viridiplantae > Streptophyta > Magnoliopsida > Apiales > Araliaceae > Panax > Panax ginseng. The sequence continues at coordinate 17,645,761 of CM035127.1, read as the reverse complement.
TGGACGTGGATAAAACAAAGTACGAATCCTTAATCCTTAATCCTTGTCATTTTGTTTCACTGGATTCGTTTCTTTAAAAATATTTTTCATCATCCTCAGTCTTAAATAATGATATTATTGAATATCTTTGGCCTGTAGTGCAAAGATGAATGAGTTATGATGAATATCTTTGGCCTGTAGTGCAAAGATGAATGATTTCTGATGAATATCTTTGGCCCGTAGTGCAAAGATGAATGATTTCTGATGAATATCTTTGGCCCGTAGTGCAAAGATGAACAGGTGTTTAGATGAACATGACTTGGTGGTGAATGTCCTTGGCCTGTAGTGCAAGGATGAATATATGATTCCAGATATATATTGATTGATGTTACAGGGATAAAAATATTGATGATGAACTTTAAAATTCATACATAGAAGATAGTAGTTTGCATTCTCTACTTAACTCTTCTAATGAATTATTATTTCCGCTGCGAATATTGATTTAAAACTTGTTGTCTATTGTATTCTATTATATTTTTCCCTGTTGAAGACTAACGATAATTTTGTTGTATATTATCTTAGTCATAATATTATTTATTGGGCTAGTCGAGCTCACCCTTTCCTTTTTGTTCCATTTTTTCTTCTCGGGAGGCGAGAATATAGCAAGTGCAATTAGTCTGGGGTATGGAATGAAAGTTCTAGGGAGAGTTGTTTAGTAGTCCTCACCATTTTTGTAAAATAATGTATCAATAATTATGATGGGGATTTATTTGCGTGTGAATATTGTCTGCAGGCGGCAATATCTCGTATTTAAACTCACATTATATATATGTTGTCGTATTTTGCACGACAAATGTATTAATAAAGATGTAGTTATTACGTACCATGTATTTGGCGACTCGAGAATGGGTTGGATGGAATGGACCTATTTTGGGGGGCGCCACGGTTGGTATCGAGCGAGTTAGGATATGATCTCCGGAGGAGATCGGGGAATAGAACTAGGAGGGAGAGGCGAGTAAATCCTTCGCTAGTGTGTCCTACCTAAGCTTATTTGTTAGTTGAGTCAAGTATATAGGGATATTATGTGATATATTGATTTCCTTAATTAACCCTTATTTTATGACGATGATTTGAGAATGTCGAATCGAGAATATTAACAATGGAAATGAGACCGTGGAGACGCCTTTACACTCACCAACGAGGAGAACGTCTGCAACAGTGGCAATGTTCCTCCGTGAACAACACCCACGAAAGCGAGATGATGAACGAGGGGATATTTAGAAGCTTTTTGCAGTTCATGCAAAATCAGACGAGAGAGACTCGTGTTCAAAACATAGGAGGAAATGATAGCAATTCACGGGTTGTCACAGCCAAGCAGTTCAAAGAGTTGGGACCACCAGAATTTAAGGGAAAGCCAGATCCGATCATGGCAGAAACATGGGTCAAGCAAATTACCAAGATATTCGATGTCTTGGGATGCACAGAGAACGAAGGTTCCATTCGCCACCTTTATGTTCCGTGGCGAAAGCGAGACTCTTTGGTGGGAGTCATGAAGCGTACCCATCCGGTACCGCATTTCGGCAAGATGTCTTGGGAGACGTTTGAAACTATTTAATGACAAATACTTTTCCGAAAGTGTTCGTCTATATGAAGGAAGTGGAGTTTATTAGACCGAGCGAAGAACAACATGGCCGGTGTCTCAAAGACGAGGCGAAATTTGCAGAGTTATCGTGTTTGCACCTCATTTGGTGGAGAATGAGGAGCATTATGACGCGGATGTTTCGAGAGGTTTGAAACCCCAAGATACGTCAAGATCTCTCATCTCATAAATTTTCTCTCTATTCAGATGTTGTTAATGGGGCTCAATTGTTAGAGCGAGATAACGAGTACGGTCAACCGAGGTACCACAATCGAGGATCATCTAGGAGATAGCGATCAACAAAACAACAATAATCGGTGGAGAAAGAAAAGGCGGACAAAAATGGTAACCACTCACGGTGGTAATCATGGCCATGAAAATAGAAGAAGCGAGTCGAGGAGGAGATTTTAAAAGAGGAGATTCAACAACGACCATGTGAAGGCAGCGGTGCCAAAGAAGAATCGGTTCCAAGGAGGAGAACGACCACCGGTCATATGCTATAAATGCGAAAAGAGGGACATATCGATCAAAGCGCCCACAACAGTTCCGGTATGCTATAATTGTGGAAAGGAAGGACATATCGCCGAGATTGCACGGTAAGCGAAACCTAGTTCAATGGGGGACGGTGACTCGAAAAAGATCGCCCGAGAAAAGTCAAAGTCAAGCGGTTCTCGAAGAAGCGTTTGTTGTGGTGGTCAAATGCGAGGAACCCAAACGAGGTGATCACGGGTAAGCTATTTATAAATTCTTGTGAAGTTTATACTTTACTAGATACCGGTGCTACCCATTCATTTATCTCTCCTGCTTGTGCTCAACGTTTAAACTTGACTCCGGAGAAATTAGACTTTGACCTATCTGTGGAAACTCCGTTAGGAGAAACTTTCATCACATCCACTGTTTATAAATCTTGTCTAATCCATGTTGGCACCCTTATCTTACCTGTTGACCTTATCTCTTTAAAGATACTTGCTTTTGATGTGATTTTAGGGATTGATTGGTTAACTACTCATCATGCCAAAATTGATTGTTTTCGTAAGGTTGTTAGCTTTCATATTCCTAAACAACCTGTTGTTAGAATTCAAACAACTAAACCATTAAAATCAATCACTGTCATATCTAATCATAAAGCTATTCGTTTATTAAAAAACGGATGTCAAGCTTTCTTAGCCCATGTTATGGATTTGAATAAAGACACGTCAAAATTGAATAATATTCCTGTTGTTATTAACTTTCCGGCGTATTTCAAGAAGAACTCCGGCCCACCCCTTAGCGTGAAGTTGAATTCTTTATTGACCTTGAACTGGTACAAAGCCCATTTCTAAAACCCCATATCGAATGGCTCTATTGAACTTCAGAGTTAAAGGTCCAACTACGGGGAGTTGTTGGACATTGGTTTCATTAGATCCCAAGTACATCTCCTTGGGGTGCTCTGTTTTATTTGTAAAGAAGAAAGGCGGGAGTATGCGACTTTGTATTGACTATGGGAATTGAACCATGTCACTATCAAGAATAGGTATCCTTTACCTCGTATTGATGACTTGTTTGACCGATTCTAAGGAGCACAATTCTTTTCAAAAATCGATCTTCGTTCGGATATCATCAATTTGAAGATTAGAGGCGAGGATATTCCAAAGCCTTTAGAACTCGGTACGGGCATTATGAATTCTTAGTTATGTCTTTCGGATTGACAAATGCTCCTGTGGCTTTCATGGATATGATAAACCGAGTATTCAAAGAGTATTTGGATCGGTTCGTTGTTGTCTTTATTGATGACATCCTCATATATTCCAAAAGCGCGTGAAGATCATGAGCACCATTTGAAGTTTGGTACTCCAAAGGCTTCGTGAAAACAAGCTTTATGCAAGTTAAAGAAATGCGAGTTCTGGCTTGAGGAAGTAGCATTTCTTGGGCATGTGGTGTCAAAACATGGAGTATCTGTTGACCCGGCGAAGATTGAAGCAATACAAAGTTGGGAGCAACCGAAGTCGGTGACTGAAGTACGTAGCTTTTTGGGCTTAGCTGGTTATTATCGGAGATTCGTGGAAGGGTTTTCTCGAATTGCTACTCCGTTAACTCATCTAACTCGGAAGGATACAAAATTCGTTTGGAGCGAAGAGTGCGAGAAGAGTTTCCAAGAGCTTAAAAGGAGACTTATTTCTAAGACTGTTCTAACAATACCATCTGGTTCGGATGGATTTGTTATCTCAAATGATCTTGGGCAAAAGGTTAGGATGTGTTCTCATGCAACGTGGGAAAGTCATAGCCTATGCCTCATGACAACTTAAAGAATATGAGAGGAATTATCCTACTCATGATCTAGAGTTAGGCGCCCGATGCGTTCATTTAAAGATCTAGAGGCACTATCTATATGGAGAGAAAGTGGAGATATATTGGACCATAAAAGCCTTAAATATTTCTTCACTCAAAAAGAACTTAACATCTGGCAATGACGTTGGCTCGAGCTATTGAAAGACTACGACCACACTATTCAATACCATCTGGAAAAAGCGAACGTGGTAGGCCGACGCGTTGAGTAGAAGATCATATGCGAGAACGAGTGCGATGATGTCAAGTATACGATAGAGCCAACTTTAATAGAAAAAGTTAAGGTTGCTCAAGCCACCCAGGCTTGAAATGATGCATATGAAGAAGAAAGTACAAGAAGGAGCTATTAGGAAGCAAGAATTGATGAAGAAGGAATACTTGAGTCCACTCCGGACTTTGTGTTCTAACGATTCGATTTGAAGTACAAGATTATGATGGAGGCACACAATACACCATTTGCAATCCATCCAGAAGTACTAAAATGTATCGTGATCTTGACATACATTTTGGTGGAACAATATGAAGAGAGAGATTGCAAAGTTTATCTCAACATGTTTAACTTGTCAATGTGTAAAGGCGAGCATCAAGTGCCTAAGGACCATTGCAACCACTTGAGATTCCGAAATGGAAGTGGGAACACATTACCATGGATTTCGTTACGGGACTTCCACGGTTTCTCAAGGCATAAATGCTATTTGGGTTATTGTTGATAGATTAACCAAGTCTCGCTTCATTTCTTGCCAATACGGAGACTTATTCCCATGAACGTCTTGCTCAAATGTACGTAAATGAGATTGTGAGATTGCATGACATGCCAAGATCCATAGTTTGGATCGTGACCCAAGATTCACTTCAAGATTTTGGGTTAGCTTGCAAAAAGCTATGGGTACGGATTTAAGATTCGGGCCGGCATACCATCCTCAAAGCAGACGGACAATCGAGAGAGGACTATTCAAACTTTTGAAGATTTATTAAGACTCGTGTCCTAGACTTCAAGGCGGTTGGGATAAGTATTTACCATTGGTGGAATTCTCCTACAACAAATGATTATCGAGGCAAGTATAGGTGTGGCCCCATTGAAGCATTATATGGGACGAAAGTGTCGCTCTCCAATATGTTGGGATGAGGTGGGTGAAGCAATATTGTTAGGACCCGAGTTAAGACGTATGACTACCGAAAAGATCCAAATGATTCGACAACGATACAAAGCGGCACAAGATCGACAAAAGAGTTATGCGCAGATCTTCATCGAAAGGATGTGGAATTTAGTATAGGGGATCATGTATTGTTGCGTGTTTCCCCATGGAAGGAGTTACAAGATTCGGGAAGAGAGAAAGCTCAATCCACGATTTATTGGTCCATTTCAAATTCTTGATGGAAGTAGGAAATGTAGCCTATAGACTCGCGTTACCTCCAAGTATGTCTCGTGTTCATAATGTGTTTCACATATCTGCATTTCGTAAATATGTGAAAGACCCGAATCACGTTATTGAGTTAGAACCAGGACGAGATAGCCAAGACTTAACGTATGAGGAAGTACTGTCAAGATCTTGGATAGGAAGGAGCATGTCCTACGACGAAGGTCATACCACAAGTTAAAGTCTTGTGGAGAAACCATCTTATAGAGGAAATGACCGGGAGTTGGAAGCGGAAATGAAAGCGAGGTATCCTCATCTTTTGAAACACAGTATACGTCACGCCAATTTCGAGGGACCTAAATTTCATAAGGAGGGAGGTTGTAAGATCCCAAATAATTAATAAATGAAATTTAATTTCCTCTAATTATTATTTTGAAATAGTAAGGGTTGATGTGATTAATGTGGATGAATTTACGGGTAAAATACGCAAATATTTCAAAATAAGCAAGTGGTTATAAAATATTCATTGTTGTCGGGGAATATTCGTTTGGTCGTGGAATATTAAAGATCGTTTGGGAATATTAAATACGACCAGCATGACCATGTGGGCCCCATAAAAAAAGCGATTGGAGGAAGAAAATGACAAATATAAGTTGTTTAAAAATAACTTGGCGTAGTTATTCACTTACATTAATTGTTGGAATACCGGTGGTTAAAAACACGATGTCTACGCGTTGTTGAGCAGAAGCATTACCGTATTGCACCAATTATTGACTCTTACTACGTAAAAAAGGCACTACTCAATAATGGTTACAGTAAATCTTTCGCTCGGTATTTTATTTTATTGATTCAATAATTCTTTGCGTTGATATTTTATATTCTTTGTTGTTTCAATAAATTGTTATTACACAAGTATTTTTCATTATCGAAGCAATAATTCATATTATCCGAATAATATTATTAGATAACATTATTGGCAATGTCTAGAAAGTTACGTCTAAGGAGAGGTTTGGTCACCTAATTGCGCCAAGAAGGAGAAATTCTTATTGGAAAGCCCCTCTTCACAGAAGCGCACTGGTTGTCAATATTGTGATTCTGTAATATTATTTATGAATAATTAATTATTGATTCATATGATGAGGAAAATATTGATTTTATGTGGATATAGATGGAGAAAATTTTTAATGTGACAATTGTTGAAAATTGAAATTTTATCTTTTTCTGATAAAATAATTCATTTAAATATATATTATTATATTTTAATAATATAATAATGGTGATATTTTTACAACGAATGTGGGATATATGAGTATACGAGGAGGAAGAGTATTTTTGTTGCAATAAATGTTTAAAACATGTTAAACATGTCAGTGGACCCTATTTATTGACTGAAATTTGATTATAGCCTGTAAAATCGCCTGTTTATGAATTTCGGTCAATTTCTGTTTGGAATTTGGAAAAACTTTCTTCTGTAAAGTTGTAGAGAATTGAATTTCCTATAAAAACTCGCGAGATTCGAATTTTCTGATAAAAGGGCTATTTATTATGAATTATTGAAGTTCCGAAGCTCCGAAATAATTGATTTTTGGAAGTTTTAAATATTTATATTAATAAAAACGTTTTTTTTTGTTGTGTGGGCAGCCCTAGCATGTGTTTAATGATCTGAGATCAGTTGTCAAAGTGGGCGTAGAAGATTATTAAATATATTAATATTATAATAAATTTTCTGCTTTTGGTGTTCTAAGAATTTTCTATAAATAGGTCTTAGGTTAGAATTGAAAATCACACCGTAAATCAAGTTTTCTCTCTATATTATCGAGCGTATTCTTGTGAGTATTTTGAGTATACTTTGAGTATTGCTATACGGTGAAAGTTCAAGATATAGCTTTATATCCAAAGATTCCAGGTTAAATCTTGATCTTTCGAGGTAAGTGGATGTTATTTTCTTCTCAAATGATATTATTTCTTCAATATCATTATGCCAAAATATTGGTTGGAAATTTTTATCAAATTTGGAACTTTTTCATGTCGGAGTTACTTATTCATGAGTTCTTATTCACGAGTTACTATTCATGAGTTCTTATTCACGAGTTCTTATTCACGTAAGCGTGAAGATGTTTTTTTTTGTGAAATTTCTATCTTTTGGTGTTTGAGTTACTTATTCACGTATCTCAAGACTATTCACGTATCTGACTGACTATTCACGAATACTAAGACTATTCAATAGAAAAATGAAATTCTTCTTTTTGTCAAAATATCTATTATGGATACTAGCTTTGATTGTATCCATGTTTTGATCATTCTTGAATTTTACACCACTATGATTATTTTTGAGGTATTTTTGGACGTGGATAAAACAAAGTACGAATCCTTAATCCTTAATCCTTGTCATTTTGTTTCTTTTTGGATTCGTTTTTTAAAAATATTTTTCATCATCCTCGGTCTTAAATAATGATATTATTGAATATCTTTGGCACCGTAGTGCAAAGATGAATGAGTTATGATGAATATCTTTGGCTTTGTAGTGCAAAGATGAATGATTTCGATGAATATCTTTGGCCCGTAGTGCAAAGATGAATGATTTCGATGAATATCTTTGGCCCGTAGTGCAAAGATGAGCAGTGTTTAGATGAACATGACTAACTAGTGGTGAATGTCCTTGGCACGTAGTGCAAGGATGAATATATGATTCAGATATATATTGATTGATGTTACAGGATAAAAATATTGATGATGAACTTTAAAATTCATACATAGAAGATAGTAGTTTGCATTCTCTACTTAACTCTTCTAATGAATTATTATTTCACCATGAATATTGATTTAAAACTTGTTGTCTATTGTATTCTATTATATTTTTCCTGTTGAAGACTAACGATAATTTTGTTGTATATTATCTTAGTCATAATATTCTTTTCTTTGGGCTAGTCGAGCTCACCCTTTTCCTTTTTGTTCCATTTTTTCTTCTCGGGAGGCGAGAATATAGCAAAGATGCAGCCTGGGTATGGAATGAAAGTTCTAGGAGAGTTGTTTAGTAGTCCTCACCATTTTTGTAAAATAATGTATCAATAATTATGATGGGGATTTATTTGCGTGTGGATATTGTCTAGACGACAATATCTGTATTTAAACTCACAGTATATATGTTGTCGTATTTTGCACGACAAATGTATTAATAAAGATGTAGTTATTCTGTACCATGTATTTGGCGACTCAGAATGGGTTGGATGGAATGGACCTATTTTGGGGGCGTCACAAAAAGAATATCTTAGAAAAACTTCATTCAATTTCTTCTGGATTATATACTATGAGAATTAGAGCAATTGAGTCTCATAATGTTACGATTCCAAAAATCATAGATCCCAAATCCCTTATGCTTTGGCATGAAAGACTCGGTCATCCAGGTACTTCTATGATGCGTCGTATTATTGAAAATTCTACTGGTCCTCCTCTAAAAGATAAGAAGGTTTTTCCTAGTAGTGAATTTCCTTGTGCTGCGTGTTCTCGAGGAAAACTAATTGTTTGACCATCTCCTGTAAAAGTTTATAAAGAAGCCCCAAAATTCCTAGAGAGAATTCAAGGAGACATTTATGGAACTATTCAACAATTGTCTGGCCTATTTCGATATTTCATGGTTTTAATAGATTCTTCAACTAAATGGTCTCATGTTTGTCTTCTCTCTTCTCGAAACTTTGCCTTCTCAAAACTTCTTTCTCAAATAATCAAGTAACTAGCTCAGTTCTCTGATCATTCAATCAAGTCAATTCGACTTGATAACGCAGCTGAATTTTCATCAATGACTTTTAATGATTTTTGTATGACTATTGGAATCTCTATTGAACATTTTGTTCCTCATATTCATACATAAAATGGTTTAGCTGAATCTTTAATAAAAAGACTTCAACTAATTGCATGACCATTAATGTTAAGGGCTAACTTACCTACCTCAGTTTGGGGTCATGCAATTCTTCGTCAGCAACTATCATTCGAGTATGACCAATGACTCTTCATAAATTTTCTCCTCTACAGTTAGTTCTTGGACAGATACCCAACATATCACACTTTTGAATTTTTGGAAGTGCAGTATATGTTCCAATTGCAACTCCACAAAGAACTAAGATGGGAGCCCAACGAAGAATAGGTATTTATGTTGGTTTTGATTCTCCTTCATTATCGATATCTTGAACCTTTAATTGGAGATGTTTTCTTTGACGTTATGTAGATTATCATTTTGATGAATATGTATTTCCAACATTAGGAGGAGGGAAATTTTAAATAAAAACCCTCCGAAATATCATGGAATGCATCGATTTAAACTCACTTGATCCTCAAATGACAGACAATGATGAAATTAAAGTTCAAAGAATTATTCATTTACAAAATATTGCAAATCAAATGCGGATGCATTTAATGATGCTAGAAAAGTGATAAAGTCACATACACCTGCAGGAATACTCCCAGCAAGGATAGAAATACCTATTGAAAAATCAATTCCTGGAGAATTGACGAATAAGGTAATAGAAGAATCTAAACCACGCCAGAAGCGTGGAAGACCGGTTGGTGCAAAAGACACTGTACCACGAAAATCAAAAGCAAATAAGGAAATCCCTGAAGGAATACCCACTCCAGAAGTAGAACTTATTCCAAGAGTGGAAATAGCCCCAGAAGAGGTACAAATCACTCCAGAAGAAGCACATATTCCAAGAGTGGGAATAGCCCCAAGAGAGGTTTAAAATCTCAGTGAATGGATAAGAGATGAACACCAAGAGATCTCAATAAATTATTTACATGATGAGAAAATATGGGATCGAAGCAAAGTCATGATTGATGACATATTTGCTTTCTCTATAGCATCAGATATTACTTTGATTCTTGACACGGATCCTGAACCACAAAACGTGGAAGAATGTCGGAAAAGAAAAGATTGGCCAAAATGGAAAGTTGCTATTCAAACTGAGCTACAATTTCTATTGAAAAGAGAAGTTTTTGGACCAGTAGTCCAAACACCGCTGGGCGTAATCCCGGTTGGAAACAAATGAGTATTTGTACGAAAGCGAAATGAGAAAAATGAAATTGTGAGATACAAAGCTCGACTTGTAGCTCAAGGGTTTTCACAAAAACCTGGTATTGATTATCAGGATACATACTCTCCAGTAATGGATGGAGTCACTTTTCGCTTTCTGATATGTATGGCAACCGTGGAAGGTTTGGAAACACGTCTGATGGATGTTGTAACAGCATACCTATATGGCTCACTTGACAGTGAGATTTTCATGAGAATCCCTGAAGGATTGAAAATGGATGAATCACAAAGGCCACGTCACATATATTCAATCATGTTACAACGCTCATTGTATGGGTTGAAATAGTCTGGTCGTATGTGGTGTAATCGACTTAGTGATTATTTAATAAAAGATGTATATATAAATGATCAAGTATGTCCATGTGTTTTTATTAAGAAATCACAAAGTGAATTTTCCATTATTGCTGTATATGTGGATGATTTGAATCTTGTAGGTACTCTGAAGAGCTCAAGAAGCTGCTACTTATTTAAAAGATGAATTTGAAATGAAAGATCTTGGAAAGACAAAATTACATTTGGGAATACAAGTGGAGCACTTAGTATCTCGGAATTTTTGTTCATCAATCCACATATCTTTGAAAAAGATTCTCGGTCGTTTTTCATATGGATAAAGCTCATTCTTTGACTACCCCGATGGTTGTTCGATCTTTAGAAGTTGATAAAGATCCATTTCGGCCTCTAGAAAGTGGGGAAGAAGTTCTTGGACCTTAAGTTCCATACCTAAGTGCAATAGGTGCTCTTATGTATCTTGCAAACTGTACACGACCTGATATTACTTTTGCTGTCAACTTGTTAGCAAGATACAGTTCTTCTCCGACTAAGAGACATTGGGATGGGATCAAACACATTTTGAGATACCTCCGTGGAAGTATAGATCTTGGATTATTTTATCCAAGAAATTCAACGTCACAATTGGTCGGATATGCCGATGCAAGATATTTATCAGATCCACACAATGGAAGATCACAAATAGGTTATGTATTTACATATTGTGACACAGCTATATCCTGGAAATCCACAAAGCAAACCATGACAGCTACATCTTCAAATCACTCAGAAATTCTCGCTATACATGAAGCAAACAGAGAGTGTGTTTGGTTGAGATCAATTATTCAGCATATTCAAAAGTCATGTGGATTACCATCAATCAAAGACATTCCTCTGATTCACGTATGAGGATAACGCCGCGCATCATTGCTTTCAACTTAGAGGAGGGTACATCGAGGAGATAGAAACAAAGAACATTTCACCTAAAATTCTTCTCACGCACGAGCTACAAAAGAATGGTGATATAGATGTGCATCAAATTCGATCATGTGATAATTTAGCCGACTTATTCACAAAGTCGCTACCAAGTGTAGCGTTTCAAAACTTCAAAAAAGGATCGGAATGTGTCGACTGAAAGACTTATGACAACATTTCATCAAGGAGTAATGAGTTCCTTTTGAGGGGAAGACTGTACTCTTTTTTCTTAGTCACGATTTTTATCCCAATGGGTTTTTCCTGACAAGGTTTTAACGAGGCAGTCAGTTACGATATTTATGTAAAAGATATGTCTTCTTTTTCTCTTCGTTAAGTTTTTTCCACTGGGTTTTCTTAACAAAATTTTTTATGAGACATAATCTTATATCGTAGGGAATCAGGGGAAGTATTATACAATTGATTCCCTTGATTGCTTCTCTCATACACCTCCCGTGGCTTCTCTCATACACCTCCCGTGACTTCTCTCATACACTCCTCTTCTTCTCCTATATAAAAGAGTGATATACTGAATGAAAGATAAGAAGAAAGAATTATCTGAAAAAAAATATTTCTCTCTAAACTTATGCAGCAATTATGAGAGTATATTTCTATGCTTTGCAAAGGTTTTATAACATTCACTTAATACTTTCCGGTTAGATTAGTAGTTCAAGTCTTAAAACAATGCTACTATAAGAGTAGTAGTGTTCACAATCAAAGAAAGCGCGCACGGTTTCCGAAGGCTCCACCACTACGCTCTCTCTCGCTATCGGCTAGCTGTGGACGTCATTAAGCAACAAATGACCACCATTTTCAACGCGCTGCCGTCACAACTGAATATATTAATGATCAATCAAATCAAACCAACACAGTTTTTTGACAACGAGGTCCGTGATAGCTCCACTCCCCTCTTAACGCTCTCATGCAGAGCGTGGAGGTTAATCTTTCTGTCTATTTCTATTTTCAGTTTTTTAGTCTTTTGAGTTTCAGTCCTTTTACGTGGACAGGAAATTGGGATCGGAAATTTGGACCGGTCTAATTTTTTTTTTTTTTTTTATTGTGATTCAAAAAATATATAGTATTTATTTTAACAGAAATTTTTATAAAATATAGTATTTTGGATATAATTTGGATCGTATAACTGAGATTTGATATATAATGTATCTAAATTACATCAAAATACTATATTTTATAAAAAATTCTCAATAAATAAATACTATATATTTTTCGAAATACACAAAAAAATAAAATAAAATTAGACCGGTCTAATTTTCCGATTCCAATTTCATGTCTGCCCAAGACTTTTCCTTTTGAGTTTTGTTATGCCAAATCTAGTTAAAATATTGGGATTGCAATCAGTCCATGTCGATTGTTTGACTGATATCATGCGAGTTATCGGGAAGCCATGCTTTTTTATGGAATGTACAAATATTTAGGATAGATGTTACTACCTCGGGTTCGGGAGCCGTCCGATACAAATGTACCGGACTAACGTCCGGTGCATATATTAATTTTTTTTTATTTTTTTTATTTTTTTGAATTTTTATTATAATTATGAAAAAAAAAATAAAAAATAATAGAGCAAGTTTGAACAAAAAACTATAAAAAGAAATACATTTTTTATTGAAAAAGCACTGTAAACTTACAGTATTTTTTCTTCAAACTTACTCTATTATTTTTATTTTTTTCTCATAATTATGGTAAAATTCAAAAAAAAAATAAAAATAAAAATTAATACATGCACGGACGGACTGCATTTGGTCATTAAGATGCACCGATCACGCCCCCAATTATATTACCTCTGTCCCGCAATAAGTGCTTTTTTAGGCGTAATATTTTTTTTCCAAAATAAGTGATGTGTTAGAACTCCAATATAATTTTTGTAATATTTTCTCATATATGCCCTTATGCATTCAATGGAATTTATTGCATCTTACCATCACTACAATTAAATGACACTCATTAACTCTTCAACTTCAAAGAAAATATATTAAGGGTATTTTTGTCATTTTAGCTTTGTATTGGTATGCGTGATTTAAACTAAAAAACACTTATTATGGGACGAATGTAATATTAAAGTAAAAATAAAATTGTCAGAATAAATATATATTTGATGACATATCTAATTTTTTTTATTAATTTTAATTATTTTTTTGTCCACTAAATATTATGGAAATAATGGTTATACACAATTATATATATTTTATTTGTGCACAGTAGGTCAAAATTACGTCGTTTTGACATATTTATTTTTGGTTTTTGATTTGGGAAGAAAGATTCTATTTTTTTAAAAAATAAATTTGTCAAAACGACATAGTTTTAACTGACTGTGTACAAATAAAATATACACAGTTGTGTATGATCATATTGCCCAATTATTATTACGATTTATTTTATATTTTATTTGATGTATGTTATTAGTTTAATAGCTTGAAATATTTTTTATTTCTAAAATTGTCGCTAAAAGTAATATTTGTGTCATTACATGTGTATTGGGAAAAATTAGAGAATAAATGTAATAGAGGGGATCTTAATCAGGGTTTCTAGTGTTGTAATCTTTTCATCAGATTGGGATATCATTCATTATACTTATTATCCAATTTCACATAATACACATTCAGCGACATAAATATTATAGGCGCAATTAAATTAGTCACAAGTAATTAGCAACACAATCGTCAATAATTATGTCGTTGGTACTGTCACTAAAAAAATATTTGTGTTGCTGAATATTGTATATTGAGAAAATTTTGATGATAAGTGTAACAATAATTCTGGGACGACATTGTTTGGGGATATTTTTTGGCGACATTGTGATGTGGCACAACCACATCAGCATGAAAGAGTGAAACAAAAAAACCCGCTCAATTGGAGTTACTCTCTTTATGCTTTACCAAAAAAAACCCGCTCAATTGAAATTACTTTCTCTCTACTTTACCAATTTTTCACCAACAACTCTCTTTCTCTCAAGCTACCCGATCATGTCGTTGCTTCGTTGCTCTCCCCCTCTACAAACTTCAAGGTATGATTACATATATTCCTTCTCCTCCTACCATTACTCTCTGATATGCCTAAATTCTCAAAACTCTAATTTTTGTGCAAACTCTTGTTTTGGGTGAAAATTTTGAAAAACTCTTATTTTGGGTGAAAATTTCTGATTTTGACCTTTTTAATATGTTTCTGTTTGTTTATTTCCTGAAAATTTGATCTATTTTGTTATTCTAATTTAGTTTAATTTTGGGTGATTTTATTGAAATTGGTAGCATTGTGATGGACGTGCACTTGGGTTGAATGATTTATTATCAGTTTTAACTTGGGAAGAGGAACTAGATTAAAAGGAAGGAAGACAAGAATTAAAACAAGTTATCTATTCTTAAAAACTTTGTTCGTGACTGTGCCTCCTCTTTAATGGATTCATTATTTGCTATGTTGTGATATCTCTTTGTACAGTGGATTTTGAATTCTCTAGGGCTGTGCAAGCCTTTTCTGTTCCTTATGTCCTGATATATGTATGCTTCCAATTTTTTAGTGCTCCATAAGGATAATTATGGAGATTTTGCTTATGGACATGGTATAAATGTTTTTGGTGCTTGATATTACAATAGTAATTCCAAATGCTTATAGTAATTTCAAAGGGAGCTTAAGAGGGAACAAAACTCTGCTCTCCAAAATAAAGTAGCAGAGCCATATTATCCCTCGTTCTCAAGGAATTTTCAACCCCGCCTAAAGAAACCAACACCAAAGAGACGTTTTGACATTTTGCAACTAGCCGACAAAGATGGTTATTCCTCCATCTCTGATCTCTTTCTGATAAACATGGAATTGACCTATAAGGCATTTGCCTAAATTCTCAACATATCTGATGCATGTGGGGTTTAAACATAGCAGAATTGCTTTTATCTACATATCTACTTTGTTCTTTTCAAGTTTTGTTTCCAGGCTTTAAAGAAAAGTTTAAAAAGAAATCGTGATGTATTTTGTATTTTGTTTATTTTGTCATTTTTGTAGAAAGAAAACATGGCATCTGGAAGCATGGTACGTAGAGAGCAACAAATTTGATTTAAGGATTCAAAACAAGTAATGTCATTGTGGACAATTTGCGATTTGTAAAATTACCCGCTCCAATAAGAATGGAAATGAAGGTCGAATGTACTACACGTGCCCGAATGGAAAATGCGATTTCTTGGGATGATGCAAAGCTATAAATGGAGAAAAATCATCAGCAACTATTGAAACGCAACTGCCAAATAATTTCATTATGCATGATCCTACTATAATCGAAATGAGACAAGAAATGAAAATATTATTGAAGAAATTAGTTTTTGTAATACTTATTCTCTGTTTGTTTGTTATTATGAAAAATTAGTTGTCTTTTGTTAGAAGTTGTAATGAAGGTGAAGCTATGAAAAAAACTATTAATGTCATGAGAGTTGAGAATATTAAGCAGTGAAACTTGGAGTTTATTTGTGTTTGATCTTTTGTGATGTATTTGCTAGTTACTCAAGCAATATTTACTGGCTGATTTCCTCCAAAATCTAAGGACCCAACTGAGATTTCCTGAATTTTCAAGCATCATATACATTGCACATGCAATATTAACTAACCGGCGTAGCTGCCAGGAACCACGCTTTATTTGGTCCCATAACCAAAGTGATGAATATGAACTTCCAAAATACAAACAAACTGCTATTAATATCATAAAATAAGCTTCAAATTTAGTGATAAATTACATAATAACAAGAACACATTGCAATACTAGATTATAACTCAAGTCATTACAAAACATACGATTAAACACATGTATCCCAAATCAAAGCAAAGCCAATAAAAAGTCTACACGAGTCCTCACACTCACACCAATGTATACCTACAAAATTATCCGCTCATATTGTTCGGATCACATCCTTCACCACTCCTCCAATATGGGTTATTGTAATCATGCAACAAAAAAAATAAAATGGTGGTTTTCAGCAACAAATAATACCCAATAAGACACTACAAAATGAAAGAGAAAGTAGTAAAATAAGATATTATACCTGAAAATGAACGGGGAAACCCCCTCCATAATAGATATCATAATTTGTGAAAAATGGAAAGTTATCAACATGTGATGATTGCATATTTGCGTTGGTGGAGAAGTCTCAAACCTGAAATTGTTGGGAACTTGTGACTCATAATATAAAGCCATTTCGAAAAAGGCTAGTCATGGAGCGTAATGATGGGATGAAATGAATGAAATGGAGCGAGAGCGAGGCTGTATTGGCAACCTTTGGAGAAAGATTGGCTAGTAAGCTTAAGCATGGCATGTCATGCAAGTCGGGCTGAGGCTTGGGAGGCTACTGGGTTTGGGAGATCGTCTGGACTAAGAATGTAGAGGCTACTGCAGAAGGTTTGGAGTTAGCAAGGCCGCTACTGGCTCTCGGGTCATGACTTATGTGGGTTGTTAATTAGAAAGGGTATTATGGGTAATTGACCATAATATGAAGTAGGGTTGGAATAGGATTAGTAGGTATATATACTATCTATTGTAAAGCCCTATGTAACCAAGGAATCATCAATAAACAATAAGCCGTCGCCTGTGGAGTACCCAAATTGGGTAACCACGTAAATCTCTTGTGTTCTTCTTAATTCTCTATCGTTTGTGTGCGTGTGTGTGATCCTATAATTCTAATAGAAATGTTTAAAATAATGATTATTCATATAAATTAAATCCTCTAAGAATATGGTTTATTCATATAAATTAGTGACAAACTTGTAAATTAAGATCTATTGCACCATGTCTCATGTAGTCTTCTGGACCATGTTCAACTTGAGAATTGTTATTGAGTACGCTTACAAAATAGTCACCTTGAGCACTCTACACAAAATAAAAATCAGTAAAATAAGACATTTAATCTAAATAAATAAGTTTTTACATTTGAAAAAATTAAGGAAAAAGGTTTACCAAATTAGTGAAATCCATGTTATGTTCAATGGCTTTGTCTTTCCCTTTCTCTTTCTTTTTCTCTTTCCCTTTCCCTATCCCTTTCCTCACTTTTATACCTCTAACAACTTTCTCAATATTAGACTGAAGCCTTTTAAAGCAGGGCCGACCTTTACGATGAACCGACAATGGACTACGAATATTGTTGCTTTCTTTACAACCACAACCCACTTGGGTGCCTTGTCTGGAAGGAGTCGACTGATTACTTCCACACGTTCCATTATCTTTTTTTAGTACATTAACAAGCTTTTTAATCCAATGCATAATAAGTTCTGTCTTATCTTCATTATCTGTAGCTAAGTCTGCCGTTTCATAAAATGAGTTACACATCTTATCAAAACGTTCATTTTTCGGATTCAACGTCCATTCAGAGTATATTATCTTAACCTTCTTATAACACATCTTCACGTCTTTCCTCCACCTTCGAAGAATGAATTTATCCGATAAGATTCAAACTCGTTTTTTCAGCAACACCGTAAGGGCATGCCTACATAATATTCCCCTGAACTAAAATAATTGACAGTTGCACTTAATGGCACATTCATCTTCTTTAAAATAAACTCTAAAAGTGGCTTTGCGAGTCCCTCCAAACATATCTTGTGTAACATCGTACACTTCAAAACCAGATTATATTTTAACTGAATCAATGGCACAATAAAGCTTTCCTTTTACCTCTTTTTGAAATTCCTTGAATTTTGTCGTGGTATAAGCATCTTGAAATTGTTTCTCAAATGGATAATCAGTAAGGTATGGAATCCAATGGTCGAAGGAATTGAAATCTACCTCATTCTCTTTTTGCACCTTACTTCTTAATGCATTCTCATACTACACAACAAATTGTTTTAAAGTTGTCCTTGAATTCACATAACCATCAAAAAAAGCATTCATACTGTAAGACCCCGAATTTTATGAAATAAAAGTATTCAATTTTTTCTTATAATTACTATTCAGTAAATGGTTAAATTGATAAAAGTTTAAAGTTAAGGGTGATATATGAATTTTTTTTAAAATAAGCAAGAGGTTATAAAATATTCTTTTTCGTTGGGAATATTAAATGCGACGCAGCGTATGACTTTTTGTGGGCCCCATAACGGAAAGTGATTGGATGAAGAAAACGACAAGTATGAGTTTTTATAAAAATCTAGCAGTAGTTATTACAGAATAACATCGTTGAATACGGTGGTTAAAATACGAATACGTGTTATCGCATTAAAGAAGACACCTGTATTGTATTGCATATTTTGAAATTATTTATTCTTACGTAAGAAGGCACTACTCAATAATTGTTACGTGATAATAATTCATCGCTCAATATTTTATTTTATTGATTCAATAATTCTTTGCGTTGATATTTTATATTATCGTTGTTTTAATAATTGTCACTACACAAGATTGTCCATTATCGAATCAATAATTCATATTATCTCGAATAATATTATTAGATAACATTATTGGCAATGTCTAGAAAGTTCGCATCAAGGAGAGGTTTGGTCAACTAATTCATGCTACAAGAAGAGAAATTCTTATTGGAAAGTCTCCTCTTTCCTGGGAACTGCCTGGTTGTCATTATTGTGATTCTGTAATATTATTTGTGAATAATTAATTATTGATTTATATGATGAGGAAAATATTCATTTTATGTGGATATAGATGGAGAAAATTTTTAAAGTGACAATTGTTGAAAATTGATATTTTATCTTTTCTGATAAAATAATATTTTATTATATTATTATAATATAATAATGGTGATATTTTTACAATGAATGTGAGATATATGAGTATATGAGTATATGAGGAGGAAGAGTATTTTTGTTGTAAAAGTTGTTTAAAACATGTTAAATATGTTGGTGGACCAATTTCTTGACTGAAATTTGATTATAGCTTGTAAAATCGCTCGTATGTGGATTTCGGTCAATTTCTGTTTGGAATTTGGAAAAACTTTCTTTTGCAAAGTTGTAGAGAATTGAATTTCCTATAAATAGTCGCGAGATTCGATTTTTCTAATAAAAGGACTATTTATTATGAATTATTGAAGTTCCGGAATAATTGATATTTGGAAGTTTTATTTATTTTTATTAATAAAAACGTTTTTTAATATTTTGTGGCCTCATTAAACATGTGCAAAGTGCTGAAGCTAGAGAATTCAAAGTGGGCGTAAGAAAATTTAATTATATATTAATATTTTATTAAATTTTCTACTTTGGTGTTCTAAGCAATTTCCTATAAATAGGTGTTTAGGTTAGAATTGAAAATCACACCGTAAACTCAAGTTTTCTCTATTTTCTCTCTATATTATCGAGTGTATTCTTGTGAGTATTTTGATATCTTGAGTGTTGCTTACTATACGGTGCAAGTTCGCTCAAATATGTTATTTTAGTAAAAAATCGCTTCTTTTGAGGTAAGGGATAGTAAAGGAGATTATTTTCTTCATAAATGATATTATTTCTTCAATATCATTATGCCGAAATATTGGTTTGAACTTTTTATCAAATTTAGAACTTTTTCATGTCGGGGTTACTATTCATGAGTTACTATTCATGAGTTACTATTCACGAGTTACTATGCATGAGTTACTATTTATGAGTTACTATTCATAATTTACTATTCATTCATAAAAGTTCTTATTCATGAGTTACTATTCACGAGTTACTATTCACTACAAAATTGTTTTCTTTTTCTAACCAAATTATAGTTGATTTATGAATATTACTCTGGAGATTAAAACTATGTATTGATTATATTATCATATAACATTTTTATAACCCTGATGTTGAAATTCTCTTTCACTGGAGTGTAAAGATGGGTAGATTATTGGTATGATCATGACTAAGGTTCTCTTTGGCCAGTAGTGAAAAGTTGAATTGTGACTGGTATGATCATGACCATTGAATTTGTTATTGAATATATTTAGCTTAAGAGCAAAGGTGAATTGATCAACATGGTTATAATTATGGTTTATATAAATTCTGAAATGATTATGTATTTCTTTGAGATATGAATATCTTTGGCCTGTAGTGCAAAGATGACTTGTTGTTGAATATCTTTGGCTTGTAGTGCAAAGATGAACTGTTGATGAATATCTTTGGCCGTGGTGCAAAGATGAATTTATTAGTATGATTATGAACAAGAACTGTGATTTGGTATAACCATGATCTTTGATGTTTCAGGTAAAGAGAGGTGATGAAAATTATCTTCGTCTTGGATGCGAAGAGAAATTTAAAATCACAATTATGATTATGAGTTATTCATATGATTGTGGACATGAATTGTTGATTGATGTTACAGGGATAAACCATTGTTGGTGGACTTTTAACATGGAGAAGATAATAGATTTTATGGTCTATTTGACTCTTCTAATGGATTGTTCGTTCCGCTGCAACAATGGTTGAAAAGTTTTATTATCTACCATATGTTCTAAATCTCTGATTTATTACTGTTGAAGGCTATTGATAATTTATTTATCTTTAGTCATGATATTCTTTATCGAAGTTAGTTGTGCTCACCCTTTTTTGCTTCACAATTCCTTTCGTGTAATACGAGTGTAATGGGTCGAAAGAGGGGATAACAAGGGAATAGAGCGGTGGTCATCATTTAGTAGTTATATTTGGTGAATCAACTAAAGGGTGAAAGTAACCCAACGTTGGAAGGGTGTTTTGCCACTATCATACAAGATGTCTAATGACATACCACCTCATGTCATCATAAGACAGGGTTGTGCTCATCCACTTGCTAAGTATATATACGAGCACTACCTATATAATCTTGGAGTTTGGTTGAAGTATAATACCCAATTAGAGACAGTGGAGATAATGATATGTCAAGAGAAGACTCACCATTGGGAAGAATATGATAGTAATCTTCTCGTTTTTCTTTGGGGTCTATTGGGTCAACCAAGGATAATTCTGTGGCCATATGATATCTATCATAACCTAGACGCATGGCCTCCCATGTACGAAGGTTTCCTTGAGCACTTCCCAAAGATTCTAATTTCTAAAACAGTTTTCGATTATACCTTTATGTAAGGTGTCATTATGAGGTGTTGTCCACGGTTGGGACATGAGTCACAGTTGGTCTATATTTGTATTTAAACTCACAGTTTATGTGTTGTCGTATTTTGCACGACAATTGTATTAATAAAGTTGTAGTTATTTCTGTACTATGTATTTGGCGACTCGAGAATGGGTTGGATGGAATGGACTGCTTTTTTAGAGTTGTCACGGTTGGTATCGAGCTTAGGATATGATCTCCAGCGAGATCGGGATTAGAACTAGGAGGGAGAGACGAGTAAATCCTTCGCTAAGGTGTCCTACCTAAGCTTATTTGTTGGTCACCATAATATCGGGATATTATGTGATATGTTAATTTGTTAAATTAACCTTTATTTTTGAAGTCGTATTCTAGAATGATATCCTCAAATACGAGGAGATGAGCAATGGAGAAATCATGATGACAGGAAAGATGGAATCAAATGAAAGCAAGGTATTCTCAACTCTTTGAAATAACAGTACGTAAATTTCGAGGACGAAATTTTATAAGG
The DNA here is from genome assembly GCA_020205605.1 of Panax ginseng. Taxonomy (NCBI): domain Eukaryota; kingdom Viridiplantae; phylum Streptophyta; class Magnoliopsida; order Apiales; family Araliaceae; genus Panax; species Panax ginseng. Next base: position 17,623,618 of record CM035127.1, on the reverse strand, counting down.
AGTGGAGATTGTAAGACCCCGAATTTTATGAAATAAAAGTATTCAATTTTTTCTTATAATTACTATTCAGTAAATGGTTAAATTGATAAAAGTTTAAAGTTAAGGGTGATATGTGAATTTTTTTTAAAATAAGCAAGTGATTATAAAATATTCTTTCTGTCGGGGAATATTCGTTTGGTCGTGGAATATTCTTTCTGTCGGGGAATATTCGTACGACGGCGCAGCCTTTTGTGGGCCCCATAACGGAAAGTGATTGGATGAAGAAAACGACAAGTATGAGTTTTTTATAAATAACGGCGTAGTTATTACCGTTAACACTGTTGGAATACCCGGTGGTTAAAATACATGAATACGTTGTTATCAAGACAAGAGCATTACGGTATTGCAGTAGATTTTGAAATTATTTATTCTTACGTAAGAAGGCACTACTCAATAATTGTTACAGTAATTACTGTTCAATATTTTATTTTATTGATTCAATAATTGCTGCGTTGATATTTTATATTACTGTTGTTTTAATAATTGTCACTACACAGTATTTTCCATTATCGAATCAATAATTCATATTATCTGAATAATATTATTAGATAACATTATTGGCAATGTCTAGAAAGTTCTCGCTTCTAAGGAGAGGTTTGGTCAACTAATCACAGGCCAAGAAGGAGAAATTCTTATTGGAAAGTCTCCCTCTTTCCAAGGAACTCACCTGGTTGTCATTATTGTGATTCGTAATATTATTTGTGAATAATTAATTATTGATTTATATGATGATGAAAATATTCATTTTATGTGGATATAGATGGAGAAAAATTTTAAAGTGACAATTGTTGAAAATTGATATTTTATCTTTTCTGATAAAATAATATTTTATTATATTATTATAATATAATAATGGTGATATTTTTACAATGAATGTGAGATATATGAGTATATGAGGAGGAAGAGTATTTTTGTTGCAAAAGTTGTTTAAAACATGTTAAATATGTTGGTGGACCCATTTCTTGACTGAAATTTGATTATAGCTTGTAAAATCGCTCGTATGTGGATTTCGGTCAATTTCTGTTTGGAATTTGGAAAAACTTTCTTTTGCAAAGTTGTAGAGAATTGAATTTCCTATAAATAGTCGCGAGATTCGAATTTTCTGATAAAAGGACTATTTATTATGAATTATTGAAGTTCCGGAATAATTGATATTTGGAAGTTTTATTTATTTTTATTAATAAAAACGTTTTTTTATATTTTGTGGCCTCATTAAACATGTGCAAAGTGCTGAAGCTAGAGAATTCAAAGTGGGCGTAAGAAAATTTAATTATATATTAATATTTTATTAAATTTTCTACTTTGGTGTTCTAAGCAATTTCCTATAAATAGGTGTTTAGGTTAGAATTGAAAATCACACCAGAAACTGAAGTTTTCTCTCTATTTCTCTCTCTATATTATCGAGTGTATTCTTGTGAGTATTTTGATATCTTGAGTGTTGCTATACTGCAAGTTCGTTTCAAATAAGTTATTCCAGTTATTTTAGTAAAAATCGCTTCTTTGAGGTAAGGGATAGTAAGGGAGATTATTTTCTTCATAAATGATATTATTTCTTCAATATCATTATGCCGAAATATTGGTTTGAACTTTTTATCAAATTTAGAACTTTTTCATGTTGGGGTTTCTATTCATGAGTTACTATTCACGAGTTACTATTCATGAGTTACTATTTATGAGTTACTATTCATAATTTACTATTCACGACAGGTTACTATTCATGAGTTACTATTCACGAGTTACTATTCACTACAAAATTGTTTTCTTTTTCTAACCAAATTATAGTTGATTTATGAATATTACTCTGGAGATTAAAACTATGTATTGATTATATTATCATATAACATTTTTATAACCCTGATGTTGAAATTCTCTTTCACTGGAGTGTAAAGATGGGTAGATTATTGGTATGATCATGACTAAGGTTCTCTTTGGCCAAGAGAGTGAAAAGTTGAATTGTGGATCGGTATGATCATGACCATTGAATTTGTTATTGAATATATTTAGCTTAAGAAGCAAAGGTGAATTGATCAACATGGTTATAATTATGGTTTATATAAATTCGAAATGATTATGTATTTCTTTGAGATATGAATATCTTTGGCCCAGTAAGCAAAAGATGACTTGTTGTTGAATATCTTTGGCTTCAAAGTGCAAAGATGAACTGTTGATGAATATCTTTGGCCGTAGGCAAAAAGATGAATTTATTAGTATGATTATGAACAAGAACTCGTGATTTGGTATAACTATGATCTTTGATGATGTTTTTCGTGTAAAGAGAGGTGATGAAAATTATCTTCGTCTTGGATGCGAAAAGAAATTTAAAATCACAATTATGATTATGAAGTTATTCATATGATTGTGGACATGAATTGTTGATTGATGTTACAGGATAAACCATTGTTGGTGGACTTTTAAACATGGAAGATAATAGATTTTATGGTCTATTTGACTTTCTTCTAATGGATTGTTCGTTCACCGCAACAATGGTTGAAAAGTTTTATTATCTACCATATGTTCTAAATCTCGATTTATTATCTTTGAAGGCTATTGATAATTTATTTATCTTTAGTCATGATATTCTTTACTGAGCTAGTTGTGCTCACCCTTTTGCTTCACAATTCCTTTTCGTGTAATACGAGTGTATTTGGGTCGAATGGGGATAACAAGGAATAGAATCGGTGGTCATCATTTAGTAGTTATATTTGGTGAATCAACTAGGGTTTAACCAACGTTGGAAGGGTGTTTTGCCACTATCATACAAGATGTCTAATGACATACCACCTCATGTCATCATAAGACAGGGTTGTGCTCATCCACTTGCTAAGTATATATACGAGCACTACCTATATAATCTTGGAGTTTGGTTGAAGTATAATACCCAATTAGAGACAGTGGAGATAATGATATGTCAAGAGAAGACTCACCATTGGGAAGAATATGATAGTAATCTTCTCGTTTTTCTTTGGGGTCTATTGGGTAAACCAAGGATAATTATGTGGCCATATGATATCTATCATAACCTAGACGCATGGCCTCCCATGCACGAAGGTTTCTTAAGCACTTCCCAAAGATTCTAATTTCTAAAAGCAGGTTTTCGATTATACCTTTATGTAAGGTGTCATTATGAAGTGTTGTCCACGGTTGGGACATGAGTCACAGTTGGTCTATATTTGTATTTAAACTCACAAGATATATGTTGTTGTCGTATTTTGCACGACAATTGTATTAATAAAAAGTTGTAGTTATTTCGCATTATGTATTTGGCGACTCGAGAATGGGTTGGATGGAATGGACCTATTTTAGAGTTGTCACGGTTGGTATCGAGCTTAGGATATGATCTCCATGAGATCGGGATTAGAACTAGGAGGGAGAGACGAGTAAATCCTTCGCTAAAGGTGTCCTACCTAAGCTTATTTGTTGGTCATCATAATATCGGGATATTATGTGATATGTTAATTTGTTAAATTAACCTTTATTTTTGAAGTCAGATATTTAGAATGATATCCTCAAATACGTGAGATGAGCAATGGAGAAATCATGATGACAAGAAAGATGGAATCAAATGAAAGCAAGGTATTCTCAACTCTTTGAAATACTGAGTACGTAAATTTTAGAGGACTAAATTTTATAAGGAGTGGAGATTGTAAGACCCCGAATTTTATGAAATAAAAGTATTCAATTTTTTCTTATAATTACTATTCAGTAAATGGTTAAATTGATAAAAGTTTAAAGTTAAGGGTGATATGTGAAATTTTTTTAAAATAAGCAAGTGATTATAAAATATTCTTTACGTCGGGAATATTCGTTTGGTCGTGGAATATTCTTTCGCTTGGGGAATATCGTATGACGGCAGTGACCTTTTGTGGGCCCCATAACGGAAAGTGATTGGATGAAGAAAACGACAAGTATGAGTTTTTATAAATAACGGCGTAGTTATTACAATTAACACTCGTTGGAATACCCGGTGGTTAAAATACAAGATGTCGTGTTATCGCACAAGAAGAAGATACCAGATTGCACCAATTTTGAAATTATTTATTCTTACGTAAGAAGGCACTACTCAATAATTGTTACGGTAATTATCGCTCAATATTTTATTTTATTGATTCAATAATTTTGCGTTGATATTTTATATTATCGTTGTTTTAATAATTGTCACTACACAAGATTTTCCATTATCGAATCAATAATTCATATTATCTCGAATAATATTATTAGATAACATTATTGGCAATGTCTAGAAAGTTCTCGCCTAAGGAGAGGTTTGGTCAACTAATCATGCGCCAAGAAGGAGAAAAATTTATTGGAAAGTCTCCTCTTCCTGAACCGCACGGTTGTCATTATTGTGATTCTCGTAATATTATTTGTGAATAATTAATTATTGATTTATATGATGAGGAAAATATTCATTTTATGTGGATATAGATGGAGAAAATTTTTAAAGTGACAATTGTTGAAAATTGATATTTTATCTTTTCTGATAAAATAATATTTTATTATATTATTATAATATAATAATGGTGATATTTTTACAATGAATGTGAGATATATGAGTATATGAGGAGGAAGAGTATTTTTGTTGCAAAAGTTGTTTAAAACATGTTAAATATGTTGGTGGACCCATTTCTTGACTGAAATTTGATTATAGCTTGTAAAATCGCTCGTATGTGGATTTCGGTCAATTTCTGTTTGGAATTTGGAAAAACTTTCTTTTGCAAAGTTGTAGAGAATTGAATTTCCTATAAATAGTCATGAGATTCAATTTTTCGATAAAAGGACTATTTATTATGAATTATTGAAGTTCAAGTTCCTAATAATTGATATTTGGAAGTTTTATTTATTTTTATTAAAAAAACGTTTTTTTATTTTTTGTGGCCTCATTAAACATGTGCAAAAGTTTGAAGCTAGAGAATTCAAAAGTGGGCGTAAGAAAATTTAATTATATATTAATATTTTATTAAATTTTCTACTTTGGTGTTCTAAGCAATTTCCTATAAATAGGTGTTTAGGTTAGAATTGAAAATCACACCAGAAACTGAAGTTTTCTCTCTATTTCTCTCTCTATATTATCGAGTGTATTCTTGTGAGTATTTTGATATCTTGAGTGTTGCTATACGGTGCAAGTTCGTTCAGCGTTATTTTAGTAAGAAGTACTGCTCTTTGAGGTAAGGGATAGTAAGGGAGATTATTTTCTTCATAAATGATATTATTTCTTCAATATCATTATGCCGAAATATTGGTTTGAACTTTTTATCAAATTTAGAACTTTTTCATGTCGGGGTTACTATTCATGAGTTACTATTCATGAGTTACTATTCACGAGTTACTATGCATGAGTTACTATTTATGAGTTACTATTCATAATTTACTATTCACGACAGGTTACTATTCATGAGTTACTATTCACGAGTTACTATTCACTACAAAATTGTTTTCTTTTTCTAACCAAATTATAGTTGATTTATGAATATTACTCTGGAGATTAAAACTATGTATTGATTATATTATCATATAACATTTTTATAACCACGATGTTGAAATTCTCTTTCTTTGGAGTGTAAAGATGGGTAGATTATTGGTATGATCATACTAAGGTTCTCTTTGGCCAAGAGTGAAAAGTTGAATTGTGATTCGGTATGATCATGACCATTGAATTTGTTATTGAATATATTTAGCTTAAAGCAAAGGTGAATTGATCAACATGGTTATAATTATGGTTTATATAAATTCAAATGATTATGTATTTCTTTGAGATATGAATATCTTTTGGCCTGTAAGCAAAGATGACTTGTTGTTGAATATCTTTGGCTTGTAAAAGCAAAAGATGAGCTGTTGATGAATATCTTTGGCCGTGTAGTGCAAAGATGAATTTATTAGTATGATTATGAACAAGAAAGCGTGATTTGGTATAACCATGATCTTTGATGTTTCGTGTAAAGAGAGGTGATGAAAATTATCTTCGCTCTTGGATGCTAAAAAAGAAATTTAAAATCACAATTATGATTATGAGTTATTCATATGATTGTGGACATGAATTGTTGATTGATGTTACAGGGATAAACCATTGTTGGTGGACTTTTAACATGGAGAAGATAATAGATTTTATGGTCTATTTGACTCTTCTAATGGATTGTTCGTTCCGCTGCAACAATGGTTGAAAAGTTTTATTATCTACCATATGTTCTAAATCTCTGATTTATTACTGTTGAAGGCTATTGATAATTTATTTATCTTTAGTCATGATATTCTTTACTGAGCTAGTTGTGCTCACCCTTTTGCTTCACAATTCCTTTCAGGTAATAAGGAGTGTACTTGGGTTGACGGGGGGATAACAAGGGAATAGAACGGTGGTCATCATTTAGTAGTTATATTTGGTGAATCAACTAGGGTGAGGCGAACCCAACGTTGGAAGGGTGTTTTGCCACTATCATACAAGATGTCTAATGACATACCACCTCATGTCATCATAAGACAGGGTTGTGCTCATCCACTTGCTAAGTATATATACGAGCACTACCTATATAATCTTGGAGTTTGGTTGAAGTATAATACCCAATTAGAGACAGTGGAGATAATGATATGTCAAGAGAAGACTCACCATTGGGAAGAATATGATAGTAATCTTCTCGTTTTTCTTTGGGGTCTATTGGGTAAACCAAGGATAATTATGTGGCCATATGATATCTATCATAACCTAGACGCATGGCCTCCCATGTACGAAGGTTTCCTTGAGCACTTCCCAAAGATTCTAATTTCTAAAACAGTTTTCGACTATACCTTTATGTAAGGTGTCATTATGAAGTGTTGTCCACGGTTGGGACATGAGTCACAGTTGGTCTATATTTGTATTTAAACTCACAGTTTATGTGTTGTCGTATTTTGCACGACAATTGTATTAATAAAGTTGTAGTTATTTCTGTACTATGTATTTGGCGACTCAGAATGGGTTGGATGGAATGGACCTGTTTTAGAGTTGTCACAGTTGGTATCAGAGCTTAGGGATATGATCTCTGGCGGAGATCGGGATTAGAACTAGGAGGGGAGAGACGAGTAAATCCTTCGCTAGTGTGTCCTACCTAAGCTTATTTGTTGGTCAGTCATAATATCGGGATATTATGTGATATGTTAATTTGTTAAATTAACCTTTATTTTTGAAGCTGTATTCTAGAATGATATCTGAAATACAGGAGATGAGCAATGGAGAAATCATGATGACAAGAAAGATGGAATCTGAAATGAAAGCAAGGTATTCTCAACTCTTTGAAATACCAGGTACGTAAATTTCGAGGACGAAATTTTATAAGGAGTGGAGATTGTAAGACCCCGAATTTTATGAAATAAAAGTATTCAATTTTTTCTTATAATTACTATTCAGTAAATGGTTAAATTGATAAAAGTTTAAAGTTAAGGGTGATATGTGAAATTTTTTTAAAATAAGCAAGTGATTATAAAATATATTCTTCACGTTAGGGAATATTCGTTGGTGGTCGTGGAATATTCTTTTCCGTTGGGAATATTAAATATGACGGCCGTATGAATTTTGTGGGCCCCATAACGGAAAGTGATTGGATGAAGAAAACGACAAGTATGAGTTTTTTATAAATAACGGCGTAGTTATTACCGTTAACACTGTTGGAATACCCGGTGGTTAAAATACAGTAATACGTGTTATTGCACAGTAGCACACGGTATTGCACAGTATTTTTGAAATTATTTATTCTTACGTAAGAAGGCACTACTCAATAATTGTTACAGTAATTACTGTTCAATATTTTATTTTATTGATTCAATAATTGCTGCGTTGATATTTTATATTACTGTTGTTTTAATAATTGTCACTACACAGTATTGTCCATTATCGAATCAATAATTCATATTATCTGAATAATATTATTAGATAACATTATTGGCAATGTCTAGAAAGTTCTGTCTAAGGAGAGGTTTGGTCAACTAATTGCGCGCCAGTAAGGAGAAATTCTTATTGGAAAGTCTCCTCTTTCCTAGGAACTGCCTGGTTGTCATTATTGTGATTCTGTAATATTATTTGTGAATAATTAATTATTGATTTATATGATGAGGAAAATATTCATTTTATGTGGATATAGATGGAGAAAATTTTTAAAGTGACAATTGTTGAAAATTGATATTTTATCTTTTCTGATAAAATAATATTTTATTATATTATTATAATATAATAATGGTGATATTTTTACAATGAATGTGAGATATATGAGTATATGAGTATATGAGGAGGAAGAGTATTTTTGTTGCAAAAGTTGTTTAAAACATGTTAAATATATTGGTGGACCCATTTCTTGATTGAAATTTGATTATAGCTTGTAAAATCATTCAGTATGTGGATTTTGGTCAATTTTCATTTGGAATTTGGAAAACTTTCTTTTGCAAAGTTGTAGAGAATTGAATTTCCTATAAATAGTCGCGAGATTGAATTTTTCGATAAAAGGACTATTTATTATGAATTATTGAAGTTAAGAATAATTGATATTTGGAAGTTTTATTTATTTTTATTAATAAAAACGTTTTTTTATATTTTGTGGCCTCATTATGTATGTGCAAAGTGCTGAAGCTAGAGAATTCAAAGTGGGCGTAAGAAAATTTAATTATATATTAATATTTTATTAAATTTTCTGCTTTGGTGTTTTAAGCAATTTCCTATAAATAGGTGTTTAGGTTAGAATTGAAAATCACACCAGAAACTAAAGTTTTCTCTCTATTTCTCTCTCTATATTATCGAGTGTATTCTTGTGAGTATTTTGATATCTTGAGTGTTGCTATATACGGTGCAAGTTCGATTCGGCGTTATTCAAGTGTAAATCTCGCTTTTTGAGGTAAGGGATAGTAAGGGAGATTATTTTCTTCATAAATGATATTATTTCTTCAATATCATTATGCCGAAATATTGGTTTGAACTTTTTATCAAATTTAGAACTTTTTCATGTCGGGGTTACTATTCATGAGTTACTATTCACGAGTTACTATTCATAATTTACTATTCACGACAGGTTACTATTCATGAGTTACTATTCACGAGTTACTATTCACTACAAAATTGTTTTCTTTTTCTAACCAAATTATAGTTGATTTATGAATATTACTCTGGAGATTAAAACTATGTATTGATTATATTATCATATATAACATTTTTATAACCCTGATGTTGAAATTCTCTTTCACTGGAGTGTAAAGATGGGTAAATTATTGGTATGAACATGACTAGGGTTCTCTTTGGCCAGTAGTGAAAAGTTGAATTGTGACTGGTATGATCATGACCATTGAATTTGTTATTGAATATCTTTAGCTTAAGTGCAAAGGTGAATTGATCAACATGGTTATAATTATGGTTTATATAAATTCTGAAATGATTATGTATTTCTTTGAGATATGAATATCTTTGGCCTGTAGTGCAAAGATGACTTGTTGTTGAATATCTTTGGCATGTAGTGCAAAGATGAACTGTTGATGAATATCTTTGGCCGTGGTGCAAAGATGAATTTATTAGTATGATTATGAACAAGAACTATGATTTGGTATAACCATGATCTTTGATGTTTCAGGTAAAGACAGGTGATGAAAATTATCTTCATCTTGGATGTGAAGAGGAATTTAGAATCACAATTATGATTATGAGTTATTCATATGATTGTGGATAGGAATTGTTGATTGATGTTACAGGGATAAAACATTGTTGGTGGACTTTTAACATGGAGAAGATAATAGATTTTATGGTCTATTTGACTCTTCTATCTTTGGATCGCTTCGTCTCACCGCAACAATGGTTGAAAAGTTTTATCATCTACCATATGTTCTAAATCTACGATTTATTCTTTGTTGAAGGCTATTGATAATTTATTTATCTTTAGTCATGATATTCTTTATCGAGCTAGTTGTGCTCACCCTTTTGCTTCATAATTCCTTTCGTGTGTCTGAGTAGTATAGGGGGTCAAGCTGGGGATAATGAGGGAATAGAACGGTGGTCATCATTTAGTAGTTATATTTGGTGAATCAACTAGGGTGAGGCGAACCCAACGTTGGAAGGGTGTTTTGCCACTATCATACAAGATGTCTAATGAAAAACCACCTCGTGTCGTCATAAGACAGGGTTATTCTCATCCACTTGCTGAGTATATATACGAGCACTACCTATATAATTTTGGAGTTTGGTTGAAGTATAATACCCAATTAGAGACAGTGGAGATAATGATATGTCAAGAGAAGACTCACCATTGGGAAGAATATGATAGTAATCGTCTCGTTTTTCTTTGGGGTCTATTGGGTCAACCAAGGATAATTTTGTGGCCATATGATATCTATCATAACCTGTAGGCGAATGGCCTCCCATGTATACGGAAGGTTTCTTGAGCACTTCCCAAATATTCTAATTTCTAAAAGCAGTTTTGAATATACCTTTATGTAAGGTGTCATTATGAGGTGTTGTCCACGGTTGGGATATGAGTGAGGACAAGAAAAGACCTAAAAATGTCGGACCAATTATATCTCTCATCGATATCCTGGCCAACCGATATTATCTTTTAATAAATGATAAACTACCCATATATCGCTCTTCAAATTCTTTATATTATATTCCGCATGTCGCTAATATTTATATCATATGATCAACAACCACTTAATTTCTCGCCGACGGTCATAATACCATAACAAATTTCCCACCCAAAAATTCGCGTGAAATGTGACCGATATCGTAGTTTTTTCATAATCATACCTTTATATCCATGCATCGATCACGCGATCGGTCGCCATAACAAATTTCCACCCAAAATTGGCGATAAGTCCATGTCATATAAAATGACGCGTATTTGACGATCGTCATTAAAATCGCGACGCGCGTGACGCCACTTGATGATGATCACGATCTTTTTAATCTAAATCTTTTTCGCCGACAAAGAGCTCGTAATCGTAAAGAAAAAAGAAGAAGGAGACCTAATAGGAGACGAGGAAGAAGGGGGAAAGAGGAGAAGAAGAAATCTTGTTGTCATTGCAAGCATGATTGGGTTGGTTTTTCCTTCAATTGGTGTTAGGTACCAAATTATATAACAAATATTTGATATATATATATATATATATATATATGTGTGTGTGTGTGTGTGTGTGTTATGTTATGTTATGTTTGAATATTTGGGTTTTTCTTCTTCTTTCTTGGCCATCGTAGCTTGTGGGTTTCATTGAATGCGATTATTTGTTAATTTATGTGGTTCAAATGTTTGATTGAATGTATTAGTCTCCAATGTTAGTATAATGGGTTAGTCTCTAATGTTAATATTTTTTGTATAATGTTGGTATTTGTGTTTCGCACTTGGAATTATTTTGTATAATGTTAGTCTCTAATGTTAATATTTTTTGTATAATGTTAGTTTAATGGGTTAGTCTCTAATGTTAATATTTTTGTATAATGTTGGTATTTGTGGTTTATGAGTTGGTATTTGTGTTTGGCACTTGGAATTATTTTGTATAATGTTAGTCTCTAATGTTAATATTTTTTGTATAATGTTAGTTTAATGGGTTAGTCTCTAATGTTAATATTTTTTGTATAATGTTGGTATTTGTGGTTCATGAGTTGGTATTTGTGTTTGACACTTGAATTATTATAGATTTCATACCTCTTCGTAGAGATATCTTTGTGGTCCAAATCTTGTTGGGTAGGGTAGGAGGATAATTGGGATTGACAAAATTTATGCTTAAGCATTTATTTCCCACCCAATGGCTTGTTGATTTCTAATGTAAATCAGATTTGGGTTATTCCTAGGTCACACGCTAGGGTGAGTTGGTTCTATATAATTGTGAGCGCAAGGACCAATGCTATATACTTTTAAAGAAGAGGAGATGATATCGAATTGAATTAGTTGCACTTACATTAATAAATGTCAAACCACTAACATTCGAGTCTAAGGGTATTTTTTAGCGATTAGAATCTCTGTGGTATTGTTCAATGAAACTTTTGAATTGTTATCATTTCGATATTATCATTATGTGTTCATTGTGATTGAGTTGAGTTCATCGCATTATAACGCTTTTCCTCAATCTGATTTATGTGATGTAATTTGCAGATAAAGAGGTTCTAGGAAAGGGGCTTCAAAAAAGTGTATACTCAACATGTTAGCTTTATCACCGAGACTCTACGCCAAGAAGTTTGTTTGCTCTATTTCTTCTTTTATTTTTAGTCAATTCAGTATAGCCATCATATTATAGGTATTGATATTTATAGCAATTATTTGATGTAATAATATTTATAATGGAAGGCTTGGGGACTGTTAGTATAATTTAGTACTTAATCATGCCTAAAGTACCTTGTATGAACCGCTTTTGGATGTGAAGAAGTTAGCTAATCGATACAAGCATGATAATGGATATAGGTAATTTTATTATCATGATTTTAAAATTGTTTGAATGCCTAAAGGTTTTTTTTTTTCCTACATGTGGATTGTTTATGAAATTATAGTCAAATCTATGCCTATATGAGAACTATTATATCAAATTTTTGCAACTAAAGTTTTAAGACAAGATGGAGTCCCTATATTGTCTACACATATCATTTAAAAGGTGTTCCTTAACTTAGTTATGGTCTCTGTTGTGTATTGACCAAATTTCATGTTTAAAAGCCATGAAAAGTAAGTTTTAAGTGGCAACTAAGACTTAAGTATAGAATTCCATACTTGGACCATGTGGGCAAGTTTCAATAGTCATAATATGACATAAGTAAGCTACACAAGCTAAAGAAACCAAGCCTAAACTGCTTTTGAGCATTAAACTTGTGAAAAGTCACATTTTAAGTCCAAAAGTGGACTGCTTTTGGGTGACCTTTAGTGCCCGATCTTATAAGACTATAATGAACTCATATAAAATTGCTAACTCATGCTTGTGATGATTCCTAATCATTGCAATGACCAAAGCTACTAAGAAAATCAAGTTAGGATCTATTAAGGGATGTTGAGTCGATGGGGTGGGCTTGGCAATCATGAGGTCATTAACACGAGGCCACACCAAGCTTAGCTAAGCCTCACGGGGCCAAGCCAAGCTTAGTTGTTAGCATGGTAAGCTATTAGGGGAATGTTAAGCCAAAATAGTAAAGGTTAGGAACTGTTAGTGCAACAGAGAAGGTAACTAGATTCACTTGGTCAATAAAGAGACTATTTTGGCTATAACAGAAAAACAAGGGTATTTAACACTTATGTATACAAGAATAAAACTACAAAAGTATGCTCTCAAGTCATATGCTTATAAGTATGCTTAAATGTCATTCATATGCTTACAAGTATGCTCAAGTCATATGATTACATGTATGCTCAAGTCATATGCTTACAAGTATGCTTAAGTTATATGCTTAGAAGTATTCTTAAATGTTAATCATATGCATGCTTACAAGTATGCTCAAGTCATATGGTTACAAGTATGCTCAAGTCATAGTTAACATTTATAATGTTGTCTCGTAGTAGGTACTGTGGAATCATGGACCTCTATTCGCATCAGAGTTGGATGGCACGATTTAAAGTCAAGTGCCCAGAGAAAAGTGCTACAAATTGAATTTAGAAATTGGTTGCCAAGTGTTTTGGAGTATGCGATAGTCACCCTAATGTATGAATGGTAAGTCGCAGATACGATGTCCATGTTTGAAGTGTAAGAATGTAAATTATATGGACAGAGACATGGTAAACTATCATTTACTTGTTTCTGGGTTCATGAGAAATTACGAAGAAAGCCGGTGGGCACATGGGCAAGAGAAGAGATGGTGGCATCACACAAGTACACAATTCGGGCAGAAGATTTATCGTATGAATGAAATGGTTCATGATATTGCAGGGAAAGATTTTGATTGGGAGCAAGGCAGAGAGAGCAACCTATGAATTCTGATGCCAAAGACTTCTTTAAGTTGTTAGACGAGGGTAGCGAGCCATTGTGGCATGGTTGCACCAAACACACTACATTATCTGCAGTGGCGACATTACTTAACATCAAGGCTGATCACAACATGAGCCATGAGTGTTTTGAGTCGCTTCTTCAAGGCCATTAAGAGTATGTTGTTTTCGACGGTGAGAAATTACCCGTAACTATTACTTTTGTAAGAAAATGGTGAAGAAGTTGGGTCTTGATACCAAAAGATCGATGCATGTCCCAACGATCGCATGTTATTTTATAAGGAAAAAAATGAACAGATGACAAGGTGCACGCTTTTGCGCCATGATCGGTTTAGGCCTAATAAAGAGGGTGTGACTACAAAAAATCAAGTATACCATTTAAGATTCTAAGGTATTTTCCAATAACACATCGGCTAAAAAGATTGTACATGTCTTCAAGAACAAATGAACATACGAGTTGGTATGCGAAATCTCCAAACTAAAGATGGAGAACTAAATCATCCCGCAGATGGGAAGGCTTGGAAAGATTTCAACTTAGCACATCCCGGATTTGCATTGAACCTAGAAAATGAGGCTTGGATTGTCCACCGATGGTTTCAACTGCTTGGCCACTCAAATTGTTCGCATCATGTTGGCCTCGTGATTGTTACTTCGTGATAACTTGCCTCCTCGATGTGTAATGAAACAACCATACTTGTTTTTTCACTGTGGTTCCCCGGTCCTAAGAGTCCCGGAAAGAACTTAGATGTTTACTTGAGACCTCTTATAGACGAGTGAAGGTATTGTGGGAGGATGGAGTACATGACTTGGGATGTTGCAACGAAAACAAATTTCAACCTTAGGCAGGCGGTTATGTGGACTATAAGTGACTTCCCAAACTTATGGTATGTTAGCCGGATGGAGTACACACGGAAGTTGGTTTGTCCGTATTGTATGGAGCATACAAAGTCGCTTTTAATCTATCAAAAGGTCGAAAGCCTTGTTGGTTTGATGTCATCGCTTGCTTACCCAGAGATCACCCGCTTCAAGAAATAGAGAACACTTCGTGAAAGGGAAAGTAGACAATGATATGCTCGCATCGCGATTGTCGGAACGGAGATGCGAGATCGTGTGATGAGATTGCTTGTTATCCCATTTGGTAAGGTTGATGCCACAAACATAATCAATGGGTTTGGTGAATCTCATAATCGGGTTCGAGAAGCATCTTTTGGGAACCGCTTTATCGGGTCTACAAATTTGATTCGGCTATAATCTAGATGTGATGCATATTGAGAAGAATGTGTTTGACAATGTGTTTAACATCGTGATGAATGTTACGGGAAGACAAAAGATAACGATAAGGCACGCTTTGGACATGAAAGATATTTGTAAGTCATTCCGGATTAGAACTTTACTTAATCTCCTAATGGTAAGATTGTCAAACCGCACGCAAGGTACACATTGTCCAAAAAGCAAGTCAAGATGTGTGCACATGGGTTAAGTCTCCAAACTACAGATGGATGGATACGCGCCAAACATTGCAAGGTGTGTTACGGTGGAAATTGCAAGGATGAAGAGTCATGACCGCCATGTGTTCATGGAGAGGCTCATGCCTATAAAGATTTTTGGATCTCGCTTGATAAACCAATATGGGATGCTTTGACGGATCTTAGTCGCTTTCTTCAAAGACTTATGTTCAAAATCATTAAATGAGAAGGACATGTCTCAGATTTTGAGAAGAACATCATAGAGATCACGGTAAACCGGAAAAATATTCCCACCGTTTTTTTGACTCCATGGAGCATTTGCAAATCCATCTTCCCTATGAAGCTCGTGGTTGGGGGTCCAGCTCAATATAGATGGATGTACCCTTTCGAAAGGGTGATGGGAAACCTTAAGAGAAAGGTGAAGAATAGAGCTTATGTCGAGGGGTCGATATGCGAGGCATACAATTTCGATGAGATATCTACGCTTTGTCTCGCGACTATTTTCCTGGACGTAAATTCGACAAAGGCCAATCGAGTATCGAGACATGATGATGGGGGAAATGTTGAACTAAATGGTCGGCTCTCTCAGATTTGGTCTATCGGGCCGCCGCTTATGGAAAAGGAAGCGATATTCTCGTTCGAAAGCAAGAATTACATGTCGCATATACTTACATTCTTCTCAATTGTGAGGAGATTGATTTAATTTGTGAGGTACACATGTAAACTTGATAATTTATCTTTAAGTTGAAAATTTATTCCAATATCTTAATGTTTATAACATGGTATAGATTGTACGATGACGAAGTTAAAAGTGAAGCATCCCCAAGATAACTAATAAAGATATTCAAATCAATCGGATAAAAACTTTGCACTTTGGCTAAAGGACAAAGTAAGTTCAATTTTTAAAGACGTAGTATATATATATATACACCCATGTTAACTATGACTTCATTTAATAAGATGGAGTTTTTGTAGGCTTTGATCGAGGGATCAACGATTCCTGCTTAATGTACAAGTCCTAGCTATGGGCCCGCACAGGACCAAGTCACCCAGAATGGTTACAAAATAAATGGTTGTGAATTTCACACAAAGGCATACGGGCGCCAGAAAAGAACAACGAACTCGAGTGTGTGTCCAAGGAGATTGTTACAATGAGCTTGGTCGTGCCTTTTATGGGGAGTTGGAGAAATTGTAGAGTTGTCGCACAAGGGCACGACGGGGTCATATTCATTTGTTCAAGTGCCGTTGGTTTGATTCGTAAAAAGGGATACGTGTTGATAGACATGGAATCGCCGATATCGACCTCCATAGTCTCACAGATCTAAACGAACCGCTTTGTTTTACCAACTCAAACAAAGACAAGTATACTACACTCCTAGTCCCGTTAGAAAAGGGATAGACCGCCACAGATTGGCAAGTTGTAATTCATACTCCCCGCCAGTAGTCGTGTAGAATTAGTTGATGGGGAGATTTACCAAGAGCAGATGCTTCATAGTCAAACTATAATAAATGTGGAGGACGACAATGAAGTAATCCAGTTAGATGGTGGAGATGAACCACGTGAATTAGATCCCGAGTCAATACTTGTGTCAGATGACATTGATACTGAGGAGGAAGAGTTATCGATCGAATCGACAAAAGATCAATCAAGCAGATGATGGTTATGAATCGCAACACGATACAAGATGATTCTCGAATCGTATATCGACACTGAACAAATGAAATGTATGTTTAGCATTACATGTTTTTTATATCATTGTCATGTTTATGTACTAAACTATTTAAATGCAATTTTGTTTATTGTCATTTTATATTCATATATATACATGTTTATATCATCGCCATGTTTATGTACTAAACTATTTAAATGCAATTTTGTTTATTGTCATTTTATATTCATATATATACATGTTTATATCATCATCATGTGTATGTACTAAACTATTTAATATACAGATGGTTTCTAAAGCAAAGTAAAAAAGCGCCATTGGGTAGGGGGCCTAATCAGTGCCCAAGGCCCCTACTAATCCCGGATGATCGGATTCTTATTCAGATTCGCCTCCTCCTAATAAGACGTACGTCCCGCATATATATCATTTATATATAAGCATTTAAGATTCCATTTATTGTATATTGGTAATGTTTTGATTGATATTATATTGGTAATGTATATGAGTCTCAATTTTTACCGCTTTAATTTGCATTCGATCAATCGTTATTGTTTTGGTCTTATTGTATTGAAAATTTGTATATTTCTCTTGGTTTGTGTCTTGGGTGCCTAGAAATGTCAATATATGCATGCCGTCCGCGCATGTGGCTAGTCTATATTGTAGGGAGACTCGCTAAATTTTTTTAAGTATTATAAGTATAAGTTTGAAAATTGTTCATAAATATTATAACTTAGATATAAATTGCTTTAATATATGCTAATTGATGTTGTATATTATAGTGATTTTTCAGATAATAAGATCGTTCAAATGCATATCACAGCTTGTGTTTACGTAATTGGCCTACACTGTGATTACGTATGAAGACACCTATCGCCCACAAGGATGTCGTTTCAATAATTTCGTGTATCCTTTTTAATTTTTAATTATAATATTAATATAATATTAATATAATATTCAAAGGATAATTATTTAGTAATGTTATTATTGTTGTTTTATTTGCGTAAACAGATAGATGGGAGGACGCGCAGCAGCAAAGGATACGTACATTATTATTCGGTAAATGCGCGGTCCGCATTCAAAGATAATTTGAATAAAGAAAGACAAAAGTCCTTCACAATGCCGAGATCGACCATCCGTGCTGTGGAGAAGATTATATGCACGAAAGCATAGTCCGGTGTGGTGCACCCAAATCCATATGGGTCGAGATGTGTGCCCAATGGACTACCGAGAGTCGGGTGAAGAGACGAAAGATCGCCGCCAAGAATGATCTCTCAAAAAATTCGATGGCTAAAAGGCTAAAGGACATACAAGGGTATGTAGTATTTCACAATTGCAACATATCAACGCTGTGGTAACGATTTAATTACAAGTTTTAATATGTTTACAATCATATTAAATTGTAGAAAATATATCACATTAATTTTTACTTAGTAATATTATGCTTTTTTGTATAGAGTCTCGAGTCTCAAGGTCACCCTATCCATCGGGTCGGATGTGTACGTGGCCACCCGTGATGGTTCCGCCTCGAGGCTATCCAGATAAGCGGTAATAAATTTTAACAACTTGACCTTGTTTATCAATGCTTATGTAATTAATTTATTTTTAACTATTTTATTGTTAACATGATGACAGGACACTATATAAGCGCTTATTGAATGAGCGTTATCTCAAGGCACTCCACGTCCGCCTATCGATCAAGAGTTGTGGAGAGAGGCGTCTATGTAGAAGAAGAACTACATTAAAGGTCAAGGACAACGACGACGCCCATCCTTCAAAGGGCTCAGTCGCTTCTTCTACCCCACTACATAAACCATCGAGCCATCCAAATTGTTCATATCCTACCGATCGTGAGAGAGCTATATGTCGATCGAAATCTTCCGACGACATCAAGTGCATCATCTGGGGCTGGATCCCGAGGAGTTAGCTAAAGCAAGTGGCGGCTAAAGCAAAGATCACACAACATGGGAATGACGATGAGGTATAAAATCAATATGTTGTATATATATTGTCGTAATATACCAATATTAACATAGTTAGTATATATTTGTAACTTGTTTTATTATTTTGTTAATTGCAGGTGATCAAGGAGGCGATGATCCTCGACGCACTGGTCAGATATCGCTTTTGTAGTTATAGTATAAGTTTGTACTTGTTTCATTCTTAGGATGTTTGTATATTGTTACTTAAACAAGTTTTGAAATGTTATTATATTTATTCAAATTGGTTTTGAATGGTTTTGAATGGTTTATATACTAGTTTGGTGTATGTGTTATATGGTGGACGATGGATGTTTATATTGTTGTGTATGTGTGTTGGGATAAAACAGGTACAAAACAGGTACAGGTTTTTGGGATTTATGCAAAACAGCAAGATTCTGTTATTTTATTTTTTTCAGACGTGATCGCGACGCGTCATTGATGTCAATAAGTGACGGATAATAATGTCAATAATGACGATAATAATTTTCATCATTAAAGCGAGAGTCAACTATGGACCATCGCGATTCGGTCGGTGACCGATTTGTCATTCCGATCGCTTATATTTGGTCGGATAAGACGGTCGCTAAACATTGGAACACGAGATTTCATCTTGACGCTTTTTATGGACCATGTCGATATGGGTGTATATATGTATGTAGTGCACTGTAACTATTTGTGATATAAAAACAGAGTTAAATTGCTAGTTGAAACAGAGTACTGCTAGTTTATTCCTTATAATCCAAATCCATCAAATAATAAAAATTTGAATTATTAACTTGCATTTTTTGGAAGTAGTTTTGAAGTGACATAGCAACCCCATCACCAAGTCTTAACCGCCTAACTTTGTCAAGATAATTGTAACAATCTTTCTATGAAAAGAACACATTCTCATGCCCACCAACTTCAACCAAGAAAGAACTAAAAAAAAAATTTGGTCTAATACCAGCTCTATCGTTAAGTTTAAGTCTCATTTTCACATACTTGCTCATAATCCGATTTTTCTTATAAAATCTAGATTTTCCCGGGCACAACTAATGATTATGATCAAGTGTTAAGAGTCTTTACTCACACTTTTTCGTCTTCGACTACTACATCCCTAATCTTAGCATTGCAACCAGTTTTGCTAACATGACGTAAGTTGAAGGCATTCTTTGATTTGCTTATTGAACATCCTGACCGAGCACATGCAAGAACCACAATTTTAGGGGGTGTATTCAATTTAAATTTTTAAAGACTTTTTTTAAGTGACAGACTTTTTTTTGTTGAATTTAGTCTCTCCATTTTCTCCTTTTTTCGTAAATCTTACTTTCACCGAAAATTCATTTTGGTTACCATTATTAGTGTAATATTCCATGTATAAATCAACAAAATCAAACTCCATTCCTACTTCCGGATCTCTAATCACTTCATCAACTTCTTTACTTTCTACTAAATCCGCCACCATAACACACTTCTCAATATCATTCATTCTCATACTTGAATTAAACTCATCACTACATGCTATTTCTGCAAATTTATAAAAATATATTAACTACATGCAATAGATATATAAAAAAGTGTACGACTTCAAATTAGTTTACCAGAAATTTATAAAAATATATTAACTACACGCCATAAATATAATGAGAAGGCTCCTTTTTAAATAAAGCACATCAAATTGGAGAGGCTCGTTTTTATGATCTGAATTGAAGTCAGTTGGGGAGCAAAAATAAGTGGAAATACAAGCACATCAAATCGAAAACTTTTCAGAAAAATTTTATGATAGATAATGAGAAGGCTCCTTTTTAAATCATAATGTTGTAGAGCCTTTAGGTTACACCGCTCAATTGGAATTATGAACTGAAAGTATGGCACTAGTATCATGTAATGTAATGTTAATCAAAAGCAAGTTTTAATAATTTTGGAATAACAAAATAGATCAAATTTCTCAAGAAACAAACAAACAAAAACATACTAACAAGGTTGAAATCAGGAATTTTCATCCAAAACAAGAGCTTGCACAAAAATTAGGGTTTTGAGAATTTAGTCATATTAGAGAGTAATGGTAGGAGGAGGAATATACGTAATCATATCTTGAAGTTTGTGGAGGGGGAAAGTAGCGGAAACACAGGACCGGGTAGCTTGAGAGATCTAGAGAGAGAGTTGTTGGTGAAAAAATTGGTAAAGCAGAGTGAGAGAGTAATTTTAAGTGAGCGAGTTTTTTTCGGTAAAGCAGATAGAGTAATTCCAATTGAGCGGGGTTTTTTTTTTGTTTCATTCTTTCATGCTGATGTGGCTGTGCCACATCACAATGTTTGCCCAAAATTATTGTAGATGATAGAGGGGATTCCAATCTGTTTTGATCACTGTAAAATATTATAATTTTAATATAATTAAGTAATTTCGACTATTTTAACCAAAACAAATAAATAAAAAAGTAAAAGAAAGTTAATTCTACTTAAATAGTGAGAATTTTTTTTATGGTACCTAAATAAATCTCTTACAAGCCAGGTTTATGCAGATACCGCTGCTTCGCTTCTCCCCAAAACAGCCTACATGAGACTTCTGCAGCCCAAATAGAAACACATGCTTATTAGTATTCCCTCCGTTTTTTAAAATTTGTCGTTTTAGAAGAAAAAATTTATTTCAATTTATTTATCGTTTACAACTTTCTAGGAGAATAAATTATTTATTTTTCTATACCACCCCTAGCTTCTTTTATTGTCCCAAAAAATTCTCTCCATTGTAGTGATGAAATTTCAAACAAATTTTAATTGTTACTACCTCCGTTTCTAAAAGATTGTCGTTTAAGATTTTTGCACATAGATTAAGAAAGTCATTTAATACTACTACCTTCATTCCTAAAATATTGTAGTTTAAGATTTTTGCACATGGATTAAGAAAGTATCATTTACCAAGTAAAATTTATTTGAAATTACATCACTACCCCTTTATGAGAAGTTAAAAACTATTAATACAAGGGAGATAATTTCTTGGGACAATGAGAGAAGGTAGGGGTAATATAGGAAAGTAAATAATTTATTCTACTCGAAAGTTGTAAACGACAAACATTTTAGAATTTACTCCCCCCGTTCCTAAAAGATTGTCGTTTTAGAAAAAAAAAATTGTTCCAAAAAGTTTGTCGTTTATAACTTTCGATGAGAATAAATTATTTACTTTCCTATATTACTCATACCTTCTCCCATTGTCCCAAGAAATTCTCTTCATTGTATTAATAGTTTTCAACTTCCCATAAAGGGGTAGTGATAGAATTTCAAATAAATTTTACTTGGTAAATGATACTTTCTTAATCCATGTGCAAAAATCTTAAACGATAATCTTTTAGGAACGAAAGTAGTATTAATTAAAATTTATTTAAAATTTTATCACTACCCCTTTATGGGAAGTTGAAAACTATTAATATAAGAGAGCATTTCTTGGGACAATGAGAGAAGGTAGAGGTGATATAAGAAAGTAAATAATTTATTATCCTAGAAAGTTATAAACGACAAATAAATGGAACAACTTTTTTTCTTTCTAAAACGACAATCTTTTAGGAACGAAGGGGGTAAATAATACTCCCTCCGTTCCTAAAAGATAGTCGTTTTAGAAGAAAAAATTTGTTCCAAAAAGTTTGTCGTTTACAACTTTCGAAGAGAATAAATTATTTATTTTCCTATATTACCCCTACCTTCTCTCATTGTCCCAAGAAATTCTCTCTCTTGTATTAATAGTTTTCAATTTTCTATAAAGGAGTAGTGATGGAATTTCAAACAAATTTAACTTGGTAAATAATATTTTCTGAATCCATGCATGTGCCAAAACCTTAAACGACAATCTTTTAGGAACGGAGGTAGTACTAGTATTAAATGAATTTCTTAATTCACGTGTAAAAATCTTAAACGACAATCTTTTAGGAACGGATGTAGTAGTATTATTTATTTGTGTCCTCACGGAAATCAAGTGCTAGGTACTGAATTTAAAGGATGTGGTCCACTAAATATAATTTTTAAATGCATATGGTCTCATTAAAATATTATTTTAATTATATTTTAATGAGCTGAATTCAGTGCCCAACACTTAATTTCCATGATTAACATATGCCCTAAGGGTACATGTTAAAAAAACCCTATTTTATTTATTATAAGAACAACTTCTAAGAAAGGATGGTCTTGTTATCTTTACTTTTATTTATTTATTTGTGCAATGGGAAAAAATCTTGCTAGTACGACAATCAATTATTCTACTCCTATAGTATGGACGACAAATTAGAAATTATTTTTTCAGAAGAATATACTCTCCAACTAAATAATATTCCACGAAGTAGAAATTGTATTAACTTTTAGAAGAATATATATACTCTCCAATACCTAAATAATATTCCGTTTGAGTTTTGCCTTTCTCTCAACATAGACATGATGTATTTAGTAATTTGTTTAATTTTAAATTTTGGAATTAAAATGTGATAAAATGGATGTGACAAACCACATATAATTGTGTGAGGTATCCCATAAAACGATGTCATTTTATGTTATTAATCTATATTATAAAAAGAGAGTAATATATATGTAGTGTTTGTTCAGAATTGAATGGTTGAATTAATGACCGAATCGGTTAGTCATTCAGTGTATTTGTTTTGAATAAAAATCGTTTGAATGGCTAAATCGGTAAGATTTTTTGGTTGAATGACCAAGTGTAATTTTTTTTTGCTGAATGTGTTGAATGACTGCTGAATGAAGTATTTTTTATTAATTTTTTTACAATATTAACTATTATATTAAGTAATATTAAATAAATTTACAACAATTTTGAATTTTTTCAGAGGAGTAAATTAATAAAAATATGTTATTAAGATGTTTCAGACATGTTAATTATTAAACAACTTTTTTCATTCAGTATTCAAAATTTAGCTTCATTCAACTCATTCAGATTACTTAAACATTCAGAATCATTTCATTCACTTTTATCAAACACCCCTAAGTAGTTGGACTTTTGTGTTGTGTTATTTTTTTTTTCTTGTATTGTGTGTCGTATAATTTTCTTTCGTCCTTCTGGTTAGACTTTGTTTTTCCATGCAATGTTTCTGTAAAATTGGAGAGTAGTTAACACGCTTGAGTAGTGATTGGATATAAAATACTAATCGAAATAAAAGGGAATCCAATGCTTCTTTCTATGCCCCATTATTTGAATTGAAAATACCCACACGCTCGCTTTAACAAGATAACATTGTATAAGGGAAGGCCGGAAGGGGTACCCCTCCATTATATGCTTCTAATATGTCAGCTTTTAATCTCTTCCCCCTTATTTCATTAAACTATTGTTCATGCATTTCAAATTTGAAATTTTCTTGGTACCAATCATGCATGCATATATATATATATATATATATATATATATATATATATATATAAAATAACGTCTGCACGTATCATTATTATATTATAATAATATTGGTATAAATATAAAAGATAATTAGATGCATAAAAACTTGTCTCATTTTTTTTTACAAAACCTAATGAGATATCAGATACTACGTTTTATAGAAGATCCTCTCGGACTGTTGAAGAAGGGCAGGTCAAGCTCTCGCGATAGCTAATATTTAGTATCATGTTTTGAAAAAGAGCTAGCTCTCATTGCTATGGTATATGTTCAAGTAGTGTCGTTCTTTGCTGGTACCAACCACCCCACCAGAATCCACACGGAAGATGCGATCCGGAAGGACGAGGCACCTTTTTCGAACGCCTTTAGTGGAGTGGCTAGCACAAGTGCACACACACACACACACACACATATATATATATATATATATTGAATTTTGTCAGTGAAATTATGTTACATTTTGAATTAAAGTAATAAAATAAAATAATTTTTTAGAAATTCAAGTGCAAGTTTGATTGATGATAGTGATGAGAATGACATGATAATTACACTACAAGAAAAAGGCCTTATTTCGATGGAATATTCCCTCGAAAATAAACCTATTCCCTCGGAACTACAGCATTTTCGACAGAATATTCCGTCGGACATTCGGTCGTATATATACGCGTAGAAGATAAGATTCGTCAGAAATTCCGTTAAATCCACCTTATCTTCGACGAACGTAGCTCCGACGGCATTTCCTCGAACATATGCTATCTATGACTGAATATATAGGACGGAATATTCCGTCCAGTATAATATACATTATTTTCAATGGACTTATTCCCTCGGTATTAACCTATTTCCGACCGAAAATTAAAATAAACCGACAATATATTTATAAAAAATGACTAATTATTATCTTTAACGGATGCTTCGTCGGAGATATATTATTTCCGACGGACGTATTCCCTCGGAATTATCTTTGATAGATGTTTCGTCGTATATGAACCCTAAAAAGAATTGGGAAGCACTTACCTTGAACGAGGATGAAAATCAGCCGGTAGTGAACAGAGCAGCCTCTACGCCTCTGTTGGGGTGGGAAGTCTTATGGAGGGTGAGGACCCGGGGGGGGGAAACCAGGGAAGGAGAGGGTGGGGAAAGTGGGGGAAAGGGAGGGGGTAGGGGTGGATCTGTGGAAGAGGGTGGGGACCGTGATTGGGGAAATCTGGGAAATGGAGGGTGGGGCTGGTGGGGAACTGCTATTGGTCAGGGGGAGGCGGTGGGGGGAACAGATGGTGGGGGAGGGAGAGGGGAGGAGAGGAGGGGGGGGTGGGGGAACCGGTGGCCGGATGATGAGGGGGAAGCAAGCAAGGGCAAGTGAGGGAATGAGAGAGGGAAAGAGAGTGAGAGAGAATGAAAGAGAGAATGAGGGATAATGGAGCTGAGCGTCTGAAATGAAAAGGCAGAAACTGAAAAGTTTTTACTTGTTATATCCAACGAAATTTTCGTCGGTAATAAGTCCCTCGGAAATTACTTAAATTCGACGAAACGTCCCTCGGAATTAACGTTTGTTCATCGAAATTAGTTTTCGCAGTGGCGCGAAACTTGGCGCCAACTGGAGAGGTTTAAGTTCGACGGAATTTCGTCAAAATTCTGTAATTTTCGAGGGAATTATAACCGACGCATTATTCCCTCGGAAGTAATCATATTTCGACTAAATTTAATCCGTCGAGCAAGGATACATCCGTCAGAAATAGCCGATTTTCTTGTAGTGTTTGTTGTCATATCTATCTATTTTATTGGAATGGATCCCATTTCACCACCTTCTTAATAAAATGAAAATTTATCAAGCTGAGAATGAAATAAATTTATGTTTTATCGATTGAAATGGTTTATTTGTTGGAATGATAATCATATATATATATATATATATATATATATATATATATATATATATATATATATATATATATATATTTATTTCATTTCTTCAATTCAAACGTACATGATTTCTCTAATGAAATGAAAATAAAAAAACGAGAACGTAAATTTTTTTATTACATCTGAAATGGGGCCACGGACCGCCAACACAAGCTGGTTTCAAGAAAAGGCTAGTATGGGCCGGGAGATTAGTCCGACTGCAGTTGAGAAACTCACATTATCAAAAAATAATAACTTTATACTCCCTCCGTCCCTAATTATTTGACGTTTTAGAGTTTTTCATTTGACCCTAATTATTTGACGTTTGTTCAAATTTAGGAGAATTAATGATAGTTTTTTCAAAATTACCCCTCATTACTCTACCTATTTTTTGATACTTTAAATTCTTTCTCTCTTTATCCCAACAAAACTCTTCTTATCCCAACAAAAGATTTAAGAATATTATAGACAATTGAGTACTATATTTAATAATTTCTAATTATTATCTTAATTCTTGTGTTCACCTCTAAAACGTCAAATAATTAAGAACGGAGAAAGTAATATAATAGTGCAAATTTTTGTTGTTGAACGGAAAGGGTATTTATTGACCAACTTATGCGTCAATCGAGACTAAATCTCTCTCCGGACAATGTTAAGAATGTACTCCCCCACATCAACATGATGCATTCAAAAGATTTTCTCTTTAAGTGCTAACTTCAAAATTTGAACTCGAGAAATTAAGAAAGAGAACAAACTTCCTTGACCCTTGGCCCAACCCCAAGGTCAAATCATATGTGTAACCTAGTCTATCCTTGGTACTTGAAATAACACACTTCCAAATACTACTACTAGTTTATCAGCAGAAATTTCGATAATATTGAGTGAGGGCATTTACACGTGAGCATGCACGTGTTTGTTTTAGTCCTCACTAATCCCAAAGTTCATGTTAACTAATGTGCCTAATGTCAAATTAAACAAACAAAAAGAAACCTGAATTATATTATTGGCATTTAAGGTTCTCTCTCAAAAAAGGTGAAAAAGAAAAATAAAGACCATTACAAACTTGTAGCGATGAAACAATGAAGTGATATAAGATTGGGAGAAAAGTAGAGCAATTGTTTATAATGATGAAAATTTGAACTAGGATTGAGTGAGGAATTAAATTGAAATTGAAATCGTATTAAAAATTACACAAATCACATCAACGGTTCCGGCGTATGTGACAGTTTTAAGTAGGTTGAAAAATCAAATTTATAGTTCCGATTTAGTTACTAGCTAAAACCGTATGCATAAAACCGAAACCGCACCATATTAGTAGAGTAACCTATAATATTTATGACACTTTGTATTAAGATTGTAATATTAGTGTAATATAATCTTTGTTAACAATATGTTGTAATATGATTGAGCTATTCTTAGTAATAATATGTTGTAATATGGTCGAGTAGCCCTTTAAATTATTACAACATATTGTTACTAAGATTAATATTATAATATATTGTTACTAAGAGTAGAGTAGCGAAGATTGTATTTAACTTTTGTTTACTCTACTATATTCTACTCTAATAATTTACATCATATTACTCTATTATATTTAGCTTTTGTTTAGACAAAATATTACAAGTAAGGTGTGTATTATCAAAGTGATATTTAATATTGTGTAATGTTAAATTGTTAATTTAAATTACATAAAATTTTGTTGCTTCAATTAGTTTTGAAACCGAAATCGCACCAAATGAAACCGCTCCGCACAGTTCAAAACCACATCGCACCAATCACAAACGGTTTTATGTGCAATTTTAGATTTGTCAAATCATACCTTATAAGCGATTTCGTGTACAATTTGGGTTTCAAACTGCACCAAACTGCACTATACTCACCCCTAATTTGAAGGACTTATTAGGACTTGGAAAATGATATAACTCGTCACTTCGCATGTTACTTTTTGTTGTTGTTGTCAATATATGAATAGTTAATATTTAGTATTTCCTTCTGTGACGCCCCCCAAAATTAGGTATACATCACCCATCTTAGGTCGCCAGATACATGGTACAGAATTCAAATACAACTTACTAATACAACTGTAGTGTACAATACGACAAAACATAAACTGTGAGTTTGAATACAGATATTGTCTACTAAAAATTATACAAACTCAAAAGGAGTCCTCATTACAATTATTATCACACTATTTCGCACGAATAGTGAGGATTTCTAATGCTATCCTCGGACCATTACTCGTTCCCCGACTCGTCCCCTATATTCTCATTTCACAGAAGAGAATAAGTGAAAGAAAGGGTGAGCTCAACTAGCCCGAAGAAGAAATATTATGACTAAGATAATACGTAATAAATTATCATTAGCCTTCAACAAAGTGTTAAAGCGATAAAATATAATAAACATCAAGTTTAAGCTGCAATGGAACCAAAGAATCCATTAAAAGAGTCAGTAGAGAATAAAATCTACTATCTTTTATGATTTAAAAGGTTTTTATGACTTTTATCATTTGGGACTCAAACTTAATAAATAATTCACATCATCGAATCACCCCCCGCACTACTGACCAAAGATATTCTTTAGTATCACGACCACAAATTATCCATGCACTACTGACCAAGGACATTCGTGTATTCATTAATGGTCATGATCATGCCAACAATCGTCCATCAATGCACTACGGCCAATGATAACTTTTACCACATCATTTGTAACATTACGGTCATGATTACACCGAATAATCCACGGTCATAATCATACCAAGTCCATCTATGCACTCTGAGCCACAGATGACTTTCAACATAATATAAACATGAGGATGATGACAATGATATAAGAATTCAATAAAACAAGTTCAAGAATTAATTTATCCAGAACTAATAATGTCCAAATTGTCAACATGATATTTCTTTGTAGAGTAAAATTTAAGAATGATCGGAAGAATATTTTCATGAAAAGATCTTTGGATGAAGCGCAAATATCAAAGATATTCTACTAATTTCATAGAGTATGTAAGTCAAAACTTTAACCAACCTGAGTATAATAAAGAATGGAATAACAAAAGAAATCACCATGCATGCAGTACTTGCATGACGAGTTATTCAACAGAATAATAATAACGGAACCAAAGTCGTAAAATTTTACCAAGCGAGGATGTTCCAACAGAATAATAAAGAGCGGAACGAGTTGGTAAAAAACACATGCATAAGATGTTCAACAGAATAATAATAAAAGCGGAACCAGTCCGACAGTAAAACACACGAATGAGAATGTTCCAGCAGAATAATAATAAAGCGGAACCGAACCGTGTGTGTAAACACACATGAATAGGATGTTCCAATGAATAATAATAAAAAAGCGGAACCAGTCAAAGGTGTAAAACACATGCACGTGATGTTCCAATGTAATAATAATAAGAGGCGAAACCGGTCCGGTGTAAAACACACGCACGAGAATGTTCCAATGAGAATAATAGAAGAATGTCACCAAGTATAGGTAAACCAAGACAGATACAAAGTTATTCCAGAATAATAATAAGCAAAGGAATAACAACAGATTCTCTTCATGAATAAGAAAAATAACACCCCTTACTTTAGTAGGAGATTGAATCTGCTTGAAGAGTGTAGTAATAGAATACTCTCTTCTTCTCTCTTATTCTCTCTATACTTTCTCTCTATAGCTTGAATGAATTCGTGAAAATAATGAAGCACTAGGCTTCTATTTATAGAAGATTTCTAGCTTTAGCACTCGCCATGTGAAAAGGCAAGTGGCTCGACGATTGGTGATGTGAAAAGAAAAGTGGTTTGGCGCTTTGTAATGTGAAAAACGACAATTGGTTCGACGCCTTTATAATGTGAAACGACAATTGGTTCGGCCACCGTAATGTGAAACGACAATTGGTTCGGCCTTTGTAATATGAAACGGCAAGTGGTTTGACGGTTGGTAAAGGTAATTACTATTGACGAAGGTAATTACTATTGACGAGGGTAATTACTATTGACGAAGGTAATTACTATTGATGAAGAGACTCTTAGATGATGACATATGGACCCCCCATAAAATAACCAAACTTACCACAAACGTCTCATAATAGACTCTTTATATACATCAAGGATTGAATAAATATTACCACAAATCATTTTATTTTTAATCAACACATATTTAATATTTCAACAATTATTAATCATTTATAACTTGTCGTCTCAATTATTGATTTAATAATATAACATATTATCTGAGATGATCTTTGTGACAATAATTGAATCAATAATATAAGAGATATGATGCAACAACCATCTTGTAGCAATAATTGAGTATAATGAGTGACTTCTCACGTAAGCATCAATAATCAATATCGTATGCTACTATGCAACCACGCCAGTACATCGTACTTTTTACTCTTTGAGTAGTTCAACAGTTTTAACGGTAACACCTCCGCCGTTATTTTCATAAAATATTTTTGTCGTTTTCTCAATCCGACAAAAATTCCGTTGTAGGGTCCACCAATGATTGTGCCGTCGTACGAATATTCCCCAACAAAAAGAATATTCTCCGACCAAACGAATATTTTATAACAACTTGCGTACTTTGCAAAATTTATAAATATTATCCACAACTATAACATTATATGAAATCCACACCATAATTTTAAAAAAATATTTCGAGAAAATTAAATCTTTATTCATAAAATCTGGGGTCTCACACCTTCGTCCTGAAATAAACGTATTAATTAGTTTCGACACGTTGATTAATAAATTATTTTTTTATTTAATTTGTTCTTTTAAATTATTTATTACTAATTGAAGTATTTATTTCTTTCTATGTGAATTTGTTTTCTAGATCATTCTTTTTGTTATTCACATATTCTCAATAAATACTAAAAACTAGAATAAATAGAGAAATAGAGTCTAGAGAGCTATTAAATAAAAGACATGAGGGTATAAATAGAAAAATAAGAGATAAAGTGGTATAATAATTATCGGTTTTCAATGTAAATCTTTTCTCATTTTTTCAATTTCCAACAGAAGTTGAGTAAAAAGATTATGAGGGTATAAATAAAAAAATAGGATACAAATAGTTACAAATATAGAAATGTGACATTTATTGTGAAACATCGTAAA
The DNA here is from genome assembly GCA_020205605.1 of Panax ginseng. Classification (NCBI taxonomy): domain Eukaryota; kingdom Viridiplantae; phylum Streptophyta; class Magnoliopsida; order Apiales; family Araliaceae; genus Panax; species Panax ginseng. Next base: position 17,592,198 of record CM035127.1, on the reverse strand, counting down.
AAAAATTAAGACATTTAATATAAAAAAATAATTTTTTAATAATATATGTGATATAGTGGGTTAGTCTTATAATCTTATTCAATTTTACGTACTCCTTCAATTCCATTTTAATGGACGTTTTAGTTTAATTTTTTTTGTTTCATATTATTAGACGTTTTTATATAGTACAGTAATTTATTTGCTAGTTTAGTTAAAAATAAAAAGTTTATTTCTCACTTTTTTTGTTTGGCAAAGTTGCACTCCCAAGTCCTACCTAATCTACCTGTATTTAATTTTAAAAAATATATATTCTAATACTAGTAGGGAAAAAATAAATAATATTCTAGTACTATTGAAGGTGGAGTTTGAACTTTACTTTTTATGGTAAGATTCATACAACATTTTCTAATGTGAGATCAGAATATAATTTTTTTTTGAGTCCTACCGCGATAAATAAAACCAAGAAAAATAAATAAATAAAAAATATCACTAAAAAATATTGATTTTTTTACTTAAATCTCTGACATTCTCGTCAAGTTCACAGTTTCAACCCCCACAGTTAAATCAAAATCAGTACAAAAAGAATTTGTGGATTCTACGCACACTACACCACGAAGAGTCACTCATTGAACACCGTTCGTAACGACTCAAGTCCAAACTTGAATTCTAAATAATGTTTAATGGCAAAACTAATAAAATATACATTTTAGTTAACACGTTTTATTGATTATACCATTAAACTTTTAATTTTTTAAATTACTTCAATAAATTAATTATTATTTTGAAATTGAGTCATTCTGTTAAAAAAAATAAACGGACGTTAATTTTTTATCGACAAAACTTAATGAATTACCCACTGTAGTTGGCACGTTTTTCTGATTAAACTATTGAACTTTTAATTTTTTAAATTACCCCATTAAACTAATTAATATTTTAAAATTGGGTCATTCTGTTATCTTTGCCTCACGAGTGCTAAATCGTTTCAGTTTTTATTCTACGTGGACGTGAAAAGAAAAAAAAATTAAATTTAATTTATTTTCTCTCTTTCTTTCTCTCATCTCTCTCTTCTTCCAGATCAAATAGATCTGCCACTACAAGAAATCACACATTTTATGATGAATTTTTTGTCACGCACAAATTTTTGTCACAATTTGTTAATTAAGAATTACGAAATTCATAATCGTCACTAAACCTTTTATTTTTATGACGACCTTTAATTTTGTTACTATTAATCATTTATATCGTCACTAATTTACACATTTGATGACGATTAAGAAAATTTCGTCACAAGTTATTTTAGAGGTAGAATTTCGCACCAAAATTTTGGAGGGAAACCTTTTAGTGACATTTTGTAATAATTGATGACAGTATTTATTGTCACCAAATATTTTTTTCAATGACAACATAATAATTTGTCATTAATTATTTGTAAAATTTAGTGACAATGTGCTTTCGTCACTAATGTTCACATTTAGTGACGCCAGATACAAATTCATCACAATTTTATTTGGAGGAAAAATTATTTTTGGAGGAAATTTTTTTAAAGACAGAAAACTAATAATTTATGACAATTTGTATTGTCATAAATACCAATTTTATATGACGAGAAGATAGTTTGTCACTAATTAGATGAGTGGATAAGTGACAAAAATGGTTCGTCATAAATTATTATATTTAGTGATAAAGTACGTAATATCGATATCGTCACAATTTTATTTGGAGACAAAATTTTTCTGAAGAATTTTGGAGGGAAATTTTTTAAAGACAAAAAAATAATAATTTATGACAATTTGTATTGTCATAAATATCAATTTTATATGACAAGATAATAGTGCGTCACTAGTGGATAAGTGACAAAAATGGTTCGTCATAAATTATAATATTTAGTGAAAGTACGTAATATCGTCACAATTTGATTTGGAGGCAAAAAAAAATTAAGAACTTTTGGAGGTAAATTTTGTAAAGACGAAAAATTAATAATTTATGACCATTTTTATTATCACAAAAACCAATTTTATATGACGAGATACTAGTTTGTCACTAATTAGATGAATGAATAAGTGACAACACTGGTTCGTTATAAATTATATTTAGTGACAAAGAATGCAATATCGTCACATTTTTATATGGAGGCAAAATTTTCTTGTATCCAATCGACGTCACCGGTCTTCCTTTCATCATTGACAGCCTCCATTTAGTCAAGAATCTCCATTATCAATAATCTCAATTTGATGGCAGAAATTATTTGACATTTTAGGTATGTTTCTAGATTTTGATTTGAATTGATTAGTAGTTGTTCTAATTGAACAACTACGATTTTGAAATGATTTCATGTCATTTTTGTTGTAATGGTTGCTATTGGGTCATGATATTTTACCTATTGGGCCGAATGGATTGGGCTTACTTATTTGGTTAGTCCATTGGGTCTTTACTATTGGGTCCTAAGATTATTGGGCCTAGTCACTATCTTATTCCTGTTGGGTCCTTACAAGATCGGGTCGGATCAGTGGGTTGACCCACTAGATCTTTTAATATCTCTGTCTTTGACTTGTAATGATAAAAAAGGAAGGCTGTTGACCAAAAGTCTGCAGATCATTAATGTGGATGAGAATATAGCCGGCCGACGGCATACACAGTGGAGGAAAAAGGTGACAGTCTGCATGCAGTCGGCAGAGATCACTAAGGAGGAAAAAGGTGACAAACTGCACGCGACTGCATACATCGCTTCTTTTCGTCCCCTAGTCACGGACATGGCCCCCCAAAATCGGTATACATCACCTATTCTGAGTCGCCAAATACATGGTATAAAATTCAAATACAACTTAATTATACAACAGTTGTGTAAAATACAACTAAACATATGCTGTGAGTTTTAATACAAATATTGTCATCTAGACAATATACAAATTCAATGGGGTCCTCATTATATTTATTATCACACTATTTCATAGAATAGTGAAAACAACTAATGCTATTATCTGGACCATCACTCTATTCCCCGACTAGTCCCTGCTACGTTCTCATTTCCTGAAGAAAATAATGAAAGCAAAAAGGTGAGCTCAACTAGCCTAGTAAGAAATATTATGTCTAAGATAATGCAGAATAAATTATCATTAGCCTTCAACAGTGTTAAACTGATAAAATATAACAAACATCAAGTTTAACTGCAGCAGAACAAGCAATTCATTAGAAGAGTCAAATAGAGAATAAAATCTACTATCTTCTATGATTTAAAAGGTTTTTCATGACTTTTATCGCTAAGACTCAGCTTAATAAATAATCCACATCATCCCTGCATTACGGCCAAGGATATTCATTAAGATCACAACCACAAATTATCTATGCATTCACAACCGAGGATATTCGTGTATTCATCAATGGTCATGATCATGCCAACAATCGTCCATCAATGCACTACGACGTCAATGAGGACTTTTTCCAAGATCGATTGTAACATTACACGGCCATGATTACACCGAATAATCCTCGGTCATAATCATACCAAGTTCATCTATGCACTACGAGCATGAGATGACTTTCAACATAATATAAACATGAGGATGATGACAATGATATAAGAATTCAATAAAATAAGTTCAAGAATTAATTTATCCAGGAACTAATAATGTCCAAATTGTCAACATGATATTTCTTTGTAGAGTAACACTCAAGAATGCCCAGAAGAACATTTTCATGAAAAGATACTGGATGAAGCGCAAATATCAAGGATATTCCACTAATTTCATGGAGTATACACTACTACAAAACAGTAAATAGACAACGCGAAAAAAACGTTGTGGTTTCATTCAGCAAAACATCGTGGTTAAGGGTGTCATCTATTTGACACTCTTACACAACGTTTTTAAAACGTTGTAGTTAAGCACATTAGATAACGTTTCTTAAGAAAAAAATGTTGTAGATTTATTTTTCATAAATTAGCAGATGCTTGAAAACGTTGTAGAAGGTATGATTCCACAACGTTTTCTGGATAAAAATGTTGTAGTTTAATACATCAGACAACGTTTTTAAAATGTTGTAGATAAAAAAAAAAGAAAAAAAAAAGTTGTGGTACACCTATATTACCAATGCACCTGCAATATGCTAATGTCATGATATATAGTTAAAAGGTCTAAATTCTCATTTAAATTTAAAACCAAAATATATAACCATTCAAAATACATCGCCCAATAATACCATTCGTTTACAGTTTTAAATTACTACATCCACAAAATATATACTAAACTATCTATAAAATATATACTAAACTATTCAAAATACATCCCAATAATACCATTCGTTTTGTCATGGTATTGATTCAACATTTTAACCTTAGTTTTGCAAGGTTGCCGTGAATTACAGCTGTCGTGAAATCTTTAGCCCGGAAAGCAGAATCTCCTTGCTTCTTAGAATTCAATGTCTCCTGCATTTGATTTGTCCACATTTGGAAAGAAAGCTGCAAGCAGATTGCAATTGATAATAGCTTTGCTATCACCAATAAAAGAAAAAAAATCTACAGCAACCAGGAAAAAGAATTTATTACTACCCCTTAACAGAAATTGAGTCTATACTTGCTCTCTTCAGCAACCAGTACTTGTCATCCCAATTTACAAAGATAAAAGTGACACAAAGAGCTTCATATACTGATGAATATGAATATAGAATAACATATTTTTTTCTTTGATAAAACAAAAAGATGAGCTAAAGAATCAATAAAACTGACTCTTTAATGACTTAAATAACAAGTGCTCCTGAGGAGCTCATCATTACAACACTTTCAGAGACTATACAATTTATGCCTTTATAGAAAACGCGGATGTAACCAATTATGATTTATTATACCTCTGTTTCTTTCTGAAGAGACATGAGAGCAGTAACAAGGGACTTCAAATTTGGCCTCTCACGAGCTTCATACTGCAAACAACGGGAAGCTAACCGCACCAACTCAGTTCCATCATCATTTGAGAAATGACCCTCCAAACAAGAATCCATAAGCACCAAGAAATTCTTGCCACGAATGAGGTCAAGTGCCTGTTAAAAAGGTTGAATTTCGGTTCTCAAATGACCAACTAACAAAGCATAAAAACTAACACTATTAAATGCTGACAACTTGTGACAATTTTTCACTGACAAAAACAAAATATTGAAATTCAAAATTTAGCAAGGGTAAACTAACACAGGAGTTTCAGGATAGTTAATTAGCCAAAGTGACAAAGTGCCCTTGGAGTTATATTTTTCTTTGGTAATTGCAATTATCACAAGCTTGCAAAAGAAACTGACTAAAGGAAACAAAGCAATAAATGATTAAATTGATGCAAACTTGAAGAGATGAACACTTGCATGGCTTAGTGGAATATGTTTGCCACTCAGAAGATCTAACATCAACGTTCCAAAGTTGTAAACTACACTTTCTTGTGTCACTCTTCCTGGAAAACATAGACAATAATACACTCATGTTAATTTCAGCTTATAATGCACATATATTCATATATACAAACATATATATCACTGAATACACTAATCAACTCAGTAATGCCTTTCATCATAGGCAGAATAAACTAATCACATAGTAAATATAAAAAAGAAAAAACTTCAAACACGAATGAAACAAGTCAACAAAATAAGCATATTTTCTTCCACCTGAAAGTGTAGGAACACATTTTGTGGCCTTATAACTATAGAACACTGCAAGGGGCACGACTGCTAGAACCCATCTCTTCCTCACAGCATTCAGTGATTCCGCAGGCTATAAAAGCACAAAGGATTAAGCTAAATTTCAGTTACATCTGAAGGATATTTTCAGCATACTTGATGCCAACAGCAGACACATGACAGTTACATAGGTAGCGCAACACAGCCATAACTTAAGAGAGAATACAAAAATTCCACCATTCAGAGTTCAAACAAGTATAGTCAAATGAGGCTTCTATGTGTGTGTTACACACACATGCACGCAGAAAGAGAGAGAGAGAGACAGAGAGAGAGAGAGAGAAAGAGAGCATTACATTTCTTCAAATAAAATTGTTGTTTCCCTTGCTTTGCTGCTTCTCTCTTGCTTCGTATGCTCGGCAAGAATCCCTTTATCAGTATGCTTGGTTGGGGTAGACTTCAAAAGTTTATCCTAGCATGTGGCACAAAAATCATAGCAAAATATGAAGTCAAAGAATCAATATGTCATCTATCTTTAGAAGGGGAAGCATTTGTTAAAATGCCACTTAAAATGGTAAAGATAAATCAACATGACAACTGCTTTACACATGTTTAAGCACTTTCAGCTGGAAGTTCATCCTTAAAGAGAAAATCATATCTCTTCTTGAACCTGTGAGATCCGAAATACAAATTATTATCTGTGTAGAAAAATGCTTCACAAGACAAAAAAATAACTCCTGTAAAAGGTTAGTAATGTCTATAAATGATCAAAGTATCAATGCTACAATGACAATCAATAATTTATATTGGAGATTGGGAGCAAATCCACGTATGCACGGAAATGCAAGATTGCAACTTATATACTAAAATTTAGACTGCAGGTCGAATAACTAGTGGGATAATATTTCAATGTCCAGGCTCATTTTAACAGGAGTGAAGAATGAGGTCCGGCCCTTCACCAACAATGTCTTATAAAATGAACTGTCTGGCCCTGACTTCTATCTTAGAGCTGCCACTTTCTATCTTCCTACAGGTTACTACTGTGACTACATGTGCAGTTCATTGATTTAGGGATCTCTCTCTCAAGATAACACAAGCAAGTTGACATAAGGTTTATGCATAAAAAGAGCTTAGGAGATTCTGAATACTGATTTTGATATGACAAATCAACTGCAGTTCTTAAATTAAGGAACCACTACCACTTTGATTCTCTTGTCTTACTTGGTTATCTTATATAATATATTCAAAGAATAAAGAAATCTTTAACAAACAATTTTGCATCATAATGTAAATCTCCACAAACAAGTCAAAAGAATTTATATTTATATATATATAAGAAAATAAGAAGCATAGAAAATAATCAAAGTAAACATATTTATATATATATAAGAAAATTAACCAACCTTGTTTTCGGCCAATCCAAGCTGGAAAAAACCATTTGGGTTATTTAACTCATCAAAAGGGTCCTCAGAAACCCTATTCAATCGAACATAATATGGGCTATCAGCTTGTTTAGCAATAGAATTAGCTCTAGAAGATACGTGGGCCGGTCCACTGGAGGCTCTCGGAGAGAGAAGGGAGCGAGATAGAACTCTATTCAGCCTAGGAGAAAGCTCGACCGTTGACGGCAGCTCCGGCGTCGGCGGAGGAGGTTCAGAGCGAGAGCGTTGGCGCTGCTTGAGGTAGAGTTGGAAGAAGTAGAAGAGAGCACAATGTATGACTAAAATTTTAGAAGAATTCTTCCTAGGGTTATATTTAGGAAAAAATTGGGGGAAAACGTACCAAGCTTGAGAGAGAGAAGCAGAGGGACGGCGACGGTGGAAGAGAGGGACGGCGGCGGGGAAGAGAGGCCACAGCCGAGAGGCAAGAGGCTGAGGAGTGAGGAATCGAGATTTTAGATCTGGCACCCGCTTACCTCCATCGTAGAGAGAAAGTACCGATAGGAGAGAGAAGAAAGTATTGTCCTGTTTTAATTTCAAATTTTGGGCTTCCGTGTTTTTATCAATTGCTCCGTGTTTTTTATATACATGACGTTTGTTTTTAAAAAACATTATCTAGTTAAAACAAAAAAAATGCCCTTTTAAATAGATAACGTTTTTACATATATATCTACAACGTTTTTTTTAAAAACGTTGTGAAAAAAATACCACAACGTTTTTATAAAAAACTTTGTAGTTTAAGTGTTGTCTATTTACTATTTTGTAGTAGTGATAGAAGTCAAAACTTTAACCAACTGAGTATAATAAAGAATGAAATAACAAAAAGCGATGCGATAGATAAGCATGCGACATGTTATTCCAATGAATAATAAATAATGGAACCAGTCATGCGTAACACACCGGCAGGATATTCCAACGAAATAAACTAGGTCATTAAATGCGTAAGCATTGCTGTGATATTCCAATGTAATAATAAATAATAACCGTGTAAATGCGTAAATGCATGCATGGGATGTTCAAACGTAATAATAAATAATGGAATAACGAGAAGAGTTTCACTAAGTATAGGGTATCCAGCGTGATACAAAAGTTATTCCAATAGAATAATAAAGAATGGAATAACAAAAGAATTTCACCAATAAGAAAGAAGGAATACCTAACGAAAGTACAACAAATAATATCCCTCACTGTAGTAAAGAAGAGTATTTTGATTTGGTAGAGGCAAGGATATACTCAAAGAAAACTTGTACTACGCTCAAAGCTTTCTTAAACCCTAAAGAAATCGTTTCAAGATTATAGAAGAAGAACTCTCACTATAGTTTTTCTCTCAGAGTTTCATTGAATTAAAAGAAATAATGAATGAATGAGCTTTATTTATAGAAGAATGGATCAAGATAGTAACTAATTTATGAGCGGTCCAAATTGATTTACTTTTTAAAAGGGACGGGTCAGATTGGTTTACAATAAAATATAGATATTCTATTTATAATATAATAAAAGCGAATAACTTTATAAAAGTATTCTTTTTTATATAAAAAGATTTTACTATCGCAAATACTATCAAGCACTATACAAACACTATGCATAATAAAATATAATATATTCTAATTATTGTCTAATAAAAGCAGATATAGCTTTATAAAAGTATTACATTTTTATATTAAAAGATTTTACTATTAGTATAATAAAACGAATAACTTTATAAAAGTATTTTGTTTTATATAAAAGTTTTTCTGCTTTTATTACATTAATAATACTAATAAAACAAAACTCATCATCATTATTATAATTCACAATATTAATCGACTGTGTCGTTCCTGGAAAGAGGGCTTTCAATAAGGATTTCTCCCCATTTAGGTGCAATTAGGTGACCAAACCTCTCCTCGATGTAACTTGAGACATCGTTAATATTACAAATAATAATATTAATAACATTGTCATCTCAATTATTGATTATAAAATATTGATAATAATTGAATCAAATAACGTGAGATCTACTACGCAAAGAATTCTTGTAATTAAACAAAACTAAGTGACTTCTCACGTAAGCATTAATAATCAATACCGTGTCTTCTTCGTGCAATTACGCGTAGACATCGTATTTTTAACACTGGGTGTTTCAATGAGTTAACAATAGTAAAACTTTCGCCGTTATTTTCATAAAGTATTTTGTCATTTTCTCAATCAATAACAATAATTTAGTTATGGGGTCCACCAATGATTGTGGACGTTATGCGAATATTTTCTCATTAAAACGAATATTCCCGACCAATCGAATATTATATAACAACTTGCGTACTTTTAAAATTTATAAATATTACCCACAACTATAACATTATATCAAATTCATTCTATAATATTCAAAAATGATATTTATAGAAAATTCATCTTTATTCATAAAAGTTGGGGTCTTACAAGGGTCCTTTGTCCCCCCACCCTCTCTCTCCCTTCCCAAATTGAATTCTAGTTTTGCTAGGTTACAGAAGGAAATTAAAGTTAAGGAAGGATTATAAAGATTATAATCAAGCACAAGAGGTATATGTAATTTTGTTATGTTTTTTATGATTGAAAACTACAGATATAATTGTAATTTTTAGTAAGAAGCACTTTTTTTGTAATTCGATTCATAATAATTGGTAGCATGGTTGGTATGTTTTTACTCCTTTTTTGATTACTTTGCAAACTCTTGAAGAATTCCTGAACGTCTAGGAAGATAAAAATCCTGCTTGAAATTGAACACCTTACGGTAGAGTCCATGTTACTTGAGGAGATGGAGGGGTGGTCTATGTAATAACTGAACTCTTAGATATAATTTTCCCAAATGGCTACCTTCTATTCAGACCTGCAACGTCACTATTGGTTGGAATTGTTTTACCCACTATCTAGTGAAGTTGATTTTGGACAAAAAAGTAACGATATTTGTTTATGCTTATATCTTTACCTATATATTTCCTCTTTTTCTTCCCTTTACTAAATTTATCAGCCTACATCTCTGTGCTAAGTTTTGTCCTTGTGTTCTTTTATTGAGTTTTTGTAGTTTTGAGGTTATAAATTGTTTGTTGATCGGTCTTTCATGTATAGCAATTTTATTGCCAAAAATCTTATTCTTGTTGGTGTTGTTTTCTCTCCCCATCGATTCATTTGTGCGGATCAAAGAAGAAAGTAATGAAGTTGACAAATCCAAATCCCTGGAAGTTATGCCTGCAAACCATCAGAAAGAGAAACGTCGATTTTCAGGATTTAAAATCAAATTTTATCTGCAATCACCAAGCAAGGCAAGTTGAAGAAAAATAGTGTCGCTATCTTCGCATTATTAGTTTTTTGCTATAGTTTTCGTTGTATTTTTGCGTATTATTAATTTATCAGAGAAACATAGTGTCAACATCTTTAAGTCAGTGATTTTATATTTTTGCTGATTTTCAGTTTAGTGGTTGAGGATTATGTTCAGGCCAGTTGTCACTAGTTTTGTTGCACAGATTGGTTTTTACATTCATTACACAATTCTCCCTTTCTATTTGTTTATTTATATGATATTTGGATGTTTTAAATTCTCATTTTGCGTCTTTCACTACAAGAAAATCGGCTAATTCTGACGGCACTATGTTCGACGGACTCAGTCCCTCGACGGTAATATCTATTCCGACGGATTATTCAGTCGAAGATAAATCAGTGGAAAATACGTTAATTTCGACGAGTGTTCGTCGAAAATATATGTATCCCATTGGCGCTAATGTTCCCGCCAGCGCGAAACTTATTTTTGACTGAATACTATTTATTCCGACGGAACCGTTAGTCAAAGATAACTAAGTACGACGGACGTAAGTACGACGGACAATCCGTCGAAAATAAGCCTAAAACCCTTTACGTCTTTCGCCCCCCTCGTTTCTCTCACTTTTCAGATCTAATATTTCTCTTTCTCTCATTTCACTCTTACGCGTTTCTCTCACTTTTCTCAGATCTAAAACCCTTACGCGTATTCTCTCGATCAGTCTTAATTCTCTCATCTCCTCCACCACCAGTCCACCACCACCATACTGCCACCACCAGTCCACCACCACCATACTGCCACCACCACCACCTTCGATTCTACCACCACCACGTATTGCCACTACCACCACCACCACGCTTCGCCACCACCACCACCATCATCGCCGAATGGGTCCGAGCCACCACCAAGTAATTTAGACGCCACCAACACCAGGCACTACCGTCACCACCATCAAGCACCACCGTCACCACCACCAGGCACTACCACCACGACCAACACCAAACACCACTGTCAACACCAGGCACCACCGTCGGTTAGTTTGCACATTAATTCAATTTCATGGTTAGTTTTCTGCCAAGTATTAGATTTTTAGGGTTAATTTGTTGCAAATTGTGAAATTTGTGGCTTAATTTGTTTTAGGTTTAGTTTGAGTTTGAATATGAGATTAACCCAATTTGGATAATATGTTGTTGCTGTGAATTTGCATGTGGATTGTATATTGCTGAAATTGGAATTTTGATTTTGATTTTGCTGTGAATTTGTTGCTGTGAGTTTGATTTGGAATTTGGAAATTGCAGAATATTGATATCAAATTTGGGTTCCTTATCATAATGTAACTGATTTTAGGACTGTTTTTAATCTTGATATTTTTGTTATTTACGACTGAATTTATGACAGAAATTCTGTCAAAATTATGAAATTGCAGACTTGCATGTATATATTGTATTAATTAGTTATTAGTTTCTCAATATTAATAAATCATAAACTAAGTACCATTTACTTAGTTTCTTACTACTAAAATAAAATAAAGTAAATATAATTTAATATAGTTTATTAAATAAAATAAATTTTAAAAATAAAATAAATAACATAATATAATACAAAATAAAGTAAAATAAAATAAAAAATTAATTAAATTAATTTGAATAAAATAAAAAAACTTTGATTTAATCTAATAAATAAAATAAAATTTAATAAAAATAAAATTAAATAAAATAATAAAATAAAATAAAATTTATAATTTAATTTAATTTAATTAATTTAAATTAAAATAAATTTAAATTTAATTTAATTTAATAAAAACATTAAAAATTATATAATATATCTAATATAATACAAGATATATAAAATAAAATAAAATAAGATATTTTTAATTACTTAAATCAAATTAAATTAAAATAAATTAGAACTTTTATAATATAATACAAAATAAAATAAAAAGTAATAAAAAATTTAATTTAATTTAGTTTAATAAATAAAATAAAATAAAATGATTTAATTTAATTTAATTTAATAAAGTATATTTAATAAATAAATAAGCCAATTATATAATATACTACAAATTAAAATAAAAAAATATATAAGTAGTCTCTATAGATTCCAAATAACAATTTTCAATAACTAAGTACCACTTACTTAGTTTATCATCATTGGCAAAATAAACTAAGTATAGCTAGAAGTGAATGTCGAACAGTAGTCTCTATAGATTCCAAATAATTAACAATTCTCATAAACTAAGTACCACTTACTTAGTTTATTATCATTGACAAAATAAACTAAGTAGCATTTGCTTAGTTTGCCACAATTTTCAATATATAATAAATGCAATAATACTCTCCCTATATGTATATATATGTACTCTTTCTTGTATGCGAGTTTCACATGCTAGCGATTGCAGACTAAATAGTACTCAATCGGTTCCTCTAAACAATTAAAAAATGGGTCGTAGTTCTATTTGTGTCCTATACTCGAATAATTAATAAAGGTAATTGAATTACTGCATACATTCCTCACTGTTCCATCATAACAGATGGCAACATTCGGAAGGAGTGCCAGTAAGTTGTTGAACAAAGTTCTAGGTTAAGCAACCCTTCGAATGAGTGAGCGATCACTTCTCCCATAGAATGAATCATCTCCCCATATGGGTCAATCCATGATATAAACAACTTTTGACCACTCAATTCCTCAAATGGGTAGATCTCTCACGTAATGTCTCACCTCTTGAATGAGAACTATCCATTTGAGGAATTTCTTGTGGTGAGAAGTTGTTTATATCATGGATGGACCTATATGGGGAGATGTTTCATTCCTAGCAAGAGAAGTGATCGCTCGCTCATCTAGAGGGTTGCTTAAGTCAAACTTTGTTCAATAGCTTAATGGAACTCCTTGGGATGTTGTCATCTATTATGATGGAACATGTTGATGAATGTTCATAAAGAATTGAATTAACTTTATTATTCGAGTATATGACACAACAGAACTACGACCCTTTTTTTTTTTGGATTCTTAGAACTCAAGTAGAATTCCCATAAATTCTCATAAACTATATATATACTATACTTTGAAACTTAGAAACCCGTTTGACATACACTCAATAGGGGTGAATGTCTAATGTATCCCCATTTGGGACTATTTTGGATGTTATGTCTCTCACTTAAGTAGATGCAAATACTGAAACGGTATATTTTTTGTTATTTTGAGGATTAATCGATCATTATCTCTATATGTTCTCCGAGTGCATACTTAGATTAAGTTATCTTAGTCTATTTCGTGTGCTTGGAGACCATGGGGAGGTGTTCTTAGAAATTTTCTTGAAACTTATGAAACGTACTCAATGTGTTTGCACTAGTGACGAGACACATCTAATAACAGGATAGAAGCCTTACCCCTGCCTATAGAGATACTAGGTAAATCTAATTCACGCATGAATATCCAAATTAACTTAATGCGTACTTTTGTGTAGTTAAAAATGTCATCGAATAGGAGTTGGATGTACCGGAGGATACCCAAGTGATGGGAGGGATTAGTCTCACTTATCGTGTTGGGGTTTTAGATTTCTTGAACAAAGCACTAGAACATACGGATGATCCATGACGGAAGATGCGATGTCCGTGTGTCAAGTGTAAAAATCGATTTGGAAGAAAGTCGCGAGATTAATTCGACTTATTTTCTCGTGGATTTGTAGATGGGTACTTCGTATAGACTCATCACGGGGAATCGAAGTGATTGAAAATATTGTGGAACAACCAATTCCACAGGATTCATACGTCTAAAACTATGATCCGGTTGAGATGTTGGTTGATGCTTATAGCCCTACTACTATTGATCAATGAATATGAACCTTCAAGACTTTTATGCTTCTAACCCAACTTTTTTCTTTGCAGAGAATGGAAACATTCACTAATGCTAATTTCCAACAATGGTTTAAAAAAAGGTTGAAGCGGAGAGTATTTTCGAAGGCGTTTTATAGATGTCATCCAAAGACCTTACAAAGTTGTTAGTTCTTTTCTGGTTCAGATCGTGAATGGGTATAGATTTAGAGTCGATGACTTGCATGAACTCACATCACCAATTACGGGGTTGTGGTGTTAGGAAGTCGCTATCAAGATTCTCGAGTCCAATTACTATGGTCATTTACAAGATGTAGTTGTGCTTTCAATTATCACGGCGGAAAAAAGGTAGTTACATTTAAGTGTAGGTAATTTGGTTTGATCATCGCAAAAGGGGTTAAAGTTGATCGTAATAGAATCACAACCGTGGATATCAAGTCGGTGTTAAATTCGATGATGTGTACGCAGTTAGCAAGTCAAGTGACTCAAGTGTATTACGCTCCTAATGTCGTAAATACTTGAAGTCCCCGGTACATGATGAGTCACTACTAAAACACGCTCATTTAATGTCGATAACATGTTTGGTATGGATGAGGCGTTGCAAGAAGATGAAAGCAACCCATTGGTCGTAGTGTTCCATCTGTCAAGATGTGGTGAGATCTTTATGTGTCATCGACGTACCTAACGATGATGATGTCGAGGCCACCGCATACATGAATGATTATGTAGTCGTTGAGGATGATAATGATGATTTAAACCGATCTGGCGAGGATGAGGAAGATACCGAATCCGAGAATGATATACACGTTGATTCTAATGGTTTTGATGACGTGCGTAATTGAAAATGATCTTTCATATTAGTCCTTACCACATATTGTTATATAAACCTTACATATTCGTAATCTACCAATTTTGTTATTGCAGTAGGATATTCATGGCTAGACATAGCGGTGGAGGTCGCCGAGGTGGTGGGGGCATCCCAGATCGAGAGGCAGTAGCCACGATGGAAGTTCTTCTTCAGTAGCGAGTAAGTTATCTTAACTAGAATTTAAATATATCTCAAAGTCGCATTAATTACAATGATTATTGAAGTACTATGTTAAATACAATTATTACAGATGCACCTCGTCGACGACGACCGGGGACGAACCTCGGTATCTTTTGGTCGTCCATGCAAGCGATTACCACTTACAAAGATCTTGGTGTGGATGTCGTTTCCCAAGTAAGAAGTGTTAATATATTCGCATTTATTTCTATCGGTTATTGCAAAACACAATTCACATAACACATATTGTTATACTTTTTCTCAGTAGTATACTAGACACGGTGGCTAAGACACCTACATGCGATCTGTTTGACACATCTCCAGAGAGGTGCATGCGCAGTTCGTTCACCAAGATGTTATCTGTGATGCGATGCCACTTTTATGCAGACCGTCTTGCGGGAGTTCCACGTAAGTTAAGCATATTATCACTACATAGTTGTATTGGGATGACGAAATCAATTGTTCATAATTTTAAATAATCTTTTGTTATAGGTTTATTATCGCTTTGACCCGAGCATCTCTCAGTCAGCTGGCGATGCTGTGATTGAGCATCACGTCGCTGCGAATTACTCTGGATGGCTGTATGAGATGCGACAGAAGGCAGCCCGGGCAGTTGTGGACCAGCCCGGGACCACCATCAGAGATCATCAGCCCCGCATAGTCTTTAATTTAGCCTGGGATGCTATGTGTCTGCACTGGGAGGCTGATGACTTCAAGAAAAAGTCTGAGCAGGCGAAGAAGAACCGTGGTCGACCCGGATAGTACACACCACCGGGTTCGACTCGTTCGAGGAGGCAAAGACGGTAAAGACGTTGTATTTAGTTATTTATGTGTCAAGTTTTCACACAAATACTTAAGAGACTGATTTATGAATGTTTGTATTAGGCATTGGGGAGGACCTCGGGCCGAGATCCTACCACGCTAGAAGTTTGGGATCGAGCCCACACGCCCTGGGGACGAGCGTGCTTTGTCTCAAAGCGACTTTAGCTATACTGGGTAAAACTTATCTTACTATTTAGCTTTTA
Organism: Panax ginseng; assembly: GCA_020205605.1. Classification (NCBI taxonomy): domain Eukaryota; kingdom Viridiplantae; phylum Streptophyta; class Magnoliopsida; order Apiales; family Araliaceae; genus Panax; species Panax ginseng. Next base: position 17,575,966 of record CM035127.1, on the reverse strand, counting down.
ATAATATTCAATAAGTAAATAAAATGATATAATTAACATACGATACGGAATACATTCTGGGATCGATTTGAAGCTTGGACGGCGTATAGTTGAGCTAGAGACTATTAGGAGGGGTTACGAGTCGTTAGATTTTGCCACCCTCTTCCCGATATTGTATTAGATCGGGATGAGGAGTCGAGACTATGGGTCGCGTCTCGGGATCCCCCTACTAGCGAAGATCGGCAGATATCGAGTGTTGGGTCCGCCGAGGATACCAAAGATATACACTTTCGGAGGTAATATTTTTTATGTTTCATGAAATTATCCGAATTTATCACATTATATAAATTATTATTAGTAATTGAATTTGTATCTCTTTATAGGCTCCAAACCAGCCCGAGAAAGACACATGTCGGACCATCTCACACGGTGTTGGCTTGGATGACGATATCTTTCTACGGAGAGATAGGGCCGTGTCGGATAAGTTCCATACCGATCCGGTCTTTTTCGGCGTCGGCGATTGCCTTCCGATTCTCGTCTTCACCAGATTGCTCAGATATTATAGCGAGGGCCTCTGCAGAAATGCACGGATTACCACGGGAGCGATTCGACGCCTTGAGCGCCGAGATGCTCCGGATGGTGATTACCCTCTTGGAGGAGGCTTTTCGTCCGCCCCCACCTACTCAGGTATTCTTATTGTTTATGTTTTTCAATTAAGGATAGTTTGTTAATTCTCACATACATATATACGGACTAATGATTTATATTTTTGATTCTATCAAGCGGGGTGGTGATAAATGAGACCGACAATGACGAATGAAGAGAAGACGAGGCGAAAACCTTACACCACCACGTGAGATAAGCGTTGCTCACCTCCGCACCGATGCATGATTCCACTTTTACTAGTTTATAGTTCATTTATATAGTTTGTAGTTCATTTGTATAGTTTGTAGAACTTTTGTATAGTTTGTAGAACTTTTGTATATATTGTAGAACTTTTGTATATATTGTATTATCTAATTGCGTCTGTACAACTATTGTAAATTACATTGTTCAACATTTATGGAACATTAGCTTATATTTGTAATTGGTTAGCTTATAATACGTTTTGGTGGATATTTGAATGTGAATGTTAATGATAATGAGTTGAAGATTACGTTTTAGTGCTACATTGCATATTTGAATGTGAGATACAGTTTTATATTACTGTGTATTGGGTTGTGATAAAGAGTTCTGGTACATTAATGGGTTTAAACACGGAACCGAACTTTTAAAATCAGTATTAAAAAAAAAGTAGTTACTTGAAAGCGGAATAAAGTATTTACTGACGGAAATTCCTCTGGAGATAACAAAAAACAATTTTTAATAATTGTTGAACTATTCTAATTTCAGTCGTAAATACTACATCTTCGACGGAACTACATCCATCGTAACTATACTATATCCGATGGACATTCCGCCGACCTTAATAAGTAGGCATTTTTTAAAAATTTTTGGCTTATTTTAGTTTTCAGTCGTAAATAATATAATTCCGAGAGAATACATCCGTCGGACATAAACCCACTTTATCTGACGAAAATTTTCGTCGTAAATATTCTGTCGAAAATAATGTATATCCGACCAATATCAGTCGAAAATAAGTGCGTCGAACATACTTTATATCCGACAGAATTCTCGACGGATCTTAATTCCGACGCGATTATTTACGACCGATTTTTCGACGGGATTTTTCGTTGGAAATAACATATGTACGACGGAATAGAACTATGTTCGACGAAATATTCCGTCGAAATTAGCCGATTTTCTTGTAGTGTTTATGGTTGTATTACATTCCTATAATAATCAGTTATTTCATTGTATTTTGTTTAACTGTATCTAAATTACATGATTTGTTTACCACTTCTTTACTCTCTTAAGTGGCCTTAAATATAGATATCTGAATGATTTTTTGCACACAGACATAAATATTTTGGGATTCATAAATATATCTCTCTGCACATGGGACGACTTTCTTGAAGTCTATTTTCATATTACAGCTTCAACCAAAATCCAATTCTACGGATCTTCTAAATTCTACGGATATTGATTTTGGTTGCTATAATGCTAGTATAGCTATATTGCTGGAAAATTCATAATTTATTATTTAAACATTTCTTTCTTTATATACATTTTTTTAATTTCATAACTATTTGACTGATTTATGTCTATTTATTTTTTTTTTTGATTTGCAGATAGAGTTTTTTCTGAAAGGTCAATAACCACAAGGTTGAAGATTTTAATTAAGCATTTTCTTAGATATATGGATTTTAGAATTTCAGCTTTTTGGATTATATAATTTGGTTTTGTGGTACTTAGATTATTTAAGCAACTGTTTATTGCCTAGCTAGTTGGGTATTTTGTTGAATTAGTGAATCTACTATTTTTTTTATAAGATAATTACTTTTTATTTTAAATGTTTATTGCCTTTTGTCTCTTATATATATTATATACATGTGTAAAGTTGATTTAAAAAGCTTACTAAATGTATTATATTTTTTTTATTGAAAATTATTAATGTAACAATACATTTTGAAGGTCAAACAACTTAATATGACCACCACATCATCACGATTGGTCAATGAAAATTAAAATTTAATGACGAATAATATTAATTCTTTAGAATTAATAGTATTGTCATTATATATATTCATTTAGTTATGACAACTGATATTGTCACTAATATTAACTATTTGGTGACAAGTTATAAAATCCACTATTATATATCATTTAGTGATGCCTTTTAATTTTGTAACTATTAATAGCTCTTTATGTGACGAGTTCTATCGTCATCATAAGTATTCAATTAGTGACAGAGAAAAATGTGTCATAAAAATTAACTCTTTGGTGACAAACTATATCGTCACTATTATATATTCATTTAGTCACAACAACTAATTTTGTCACTATTAGTAACTCTTTTTGTGATGAGATGTATCGCCACCATAAGTATTCAATTAGTGACATTAAAAAATGTGTCCCAAAAAATAACTATTTGGTGACAAATTATTTTGTAATATTATTTAAAATATGAAATGACAACGACATAATTGTCATGTTAAATATATTATTAGGTGACGAATTGTTCTGTCATCATTTATTTTCTTATTTTTGGTGACAATAAACACAATAACATGACAAAAGAATAATCATAAATATGACAATATTGTCGTCATTAAAAGTAGATGATTTAAATAGAGTAACATATTTTCATCACTAAAACAATATCATTTAATGACGAAAAATGCTTTTTGTCATTTAATGCACCAAGTTTTGATGACGAAACATAATATAGAGTGACGAAAGTTTCATTCAAATAGTGACGTTATTATATAACGTCACTAAAAGTAATTAATTATTGTGACAATGATGTAGATCGTTACCATAAGTTAAAATATTTAGTGACGACATCAAATAGTATCAAATAAACCTAATACCACGCCCATACGGTGACAGTCTATGTGACGATTAACAATTATCACCAATTGTTTTAGTGACAAAATGAATTTTATGTGACAAATTTTAGCGTCATTTTTTGTGTGATTTCTTGTAGTGTGCGTATTTTCTCTCTCTAAAATGCATGAAAATTCCTAGATCTGAATACCCAAAACGTTGAATTGAGCTTCAAAGTTCAGCATTAGATATAACAATGGAGTCTTTGAATCCCCAACAACAACAACAAATAAAATAAATGGTGTTGCAGTAGGTTTCCTTCCTCTCACCTCTGACTATCAGCAACCTTATGTCTCCCAACTTCTCTCATTCCACAAAGTCCACTCATTCCCCAATCTTTCTCTATATATCTGTGTGTGTGTGTGTATATATATATATATACACGTGGTAGTAATATTTGGTTAAATTAATTTTATTGGGATTGTATTTATGATTTGATAGGAGCTTGAGTTTTTACAGATGGATGCAGAGATAATTCAGCTGCTGATGCATTGCTTTTCATTCGCGAAGAAGTTTTTTCTATTGATAAACATTTTAGATTAGAGTACCCAAAATATTTTGATTTTTTTGCTTTCACTTTTAAGTTTTTTTTTTTGCCACATAAGTAATATATTTTATTTTTGAATTTCTTTTTCAGAGTCACATAGATAAAAGATTAATGTCTGCTTAATTTTTTTAACAGAATGACCCAATTTTAAATTATTAATTAGTTTAATGGAGTAATTTAAAAAATTAAAAGTTCAATGGTGTAATCAGTAAAACATGCCACTACAGTGAGTAATTCATTAGTTTTATCGATAAAAGATTAACGTCCGTTTATTTTTTTTATCGGAATGACCCAATTTTAAAATAATAATTATTTTAGTGGAGTAATTTAAAAAATTAAAAGTTTAATAGTGTAATCAGTCAAACGTGTCAACTACAATGAGTATTTTATTAGTTTTGCCAATGTTTAACCTATTGTACAAGAGCATAGTTGACATAAATTATTATTGTTTCTTTATTAAGTAAAATTTAAACCTTATATATAATTCATCTTAAATATTCTAAGAGATTGGGTTATCACAATTTATGTTTGGCCCTCTGTTCTCTGTTATATTTAGGAAATTGATATTTCTACAATACTTTTTAATATTTTCACATGAAAAGTGTCGCTATAGATGTATAGCGACGGAAAAAACCGTCGCTATATTTTCATATAAAAATATCTTTTTTTATTGTGAAAATATCAATTTCCTATATTTAATTTGTTGCTCCTTTGAGTGAAAATTCTGACTCTTCCATCTTGTACTCGTGCATTTTGATAAATTAATATCCAACTGCATGTGAAAATTTATATTCCTTCATTTTAATTGAAATAAAAGATTATTATTATCTTTTTAAAATTAGTTAGAAATATTTTTAAACTCAAAATTACCAGAAAACTATTTAATATTAATTTAAAAAATGATAATTATTATAAAATATTTAAAGAATACTAGTACTAATTATAATATTTATTGTTATGTAACTTAGTTAACTAACAATTATTAGCAACCGTTCTTTACTATTGACTGCTTTGCTGCTGGTCTGGTGGTTAGTAGTCTATTTTTTGCCATGCTTTGCCTCTGTTATTTGTTGCTACTGCTGGGGAGCGCTGCTGGGATTGCTGTTGCGGTTTCTGCTGGTTATTATTATTCTTCAGCTAGTTAGTGTTGCTTATGCTGAGTTTGTTGGTTGCTAGGCTGGGCTTGCTGATGCTAATGCCTTGTTGCTGCTAATGCCTTGTTGCTGCTACTATTTTGTGGTTGCTGAGTATGCTGATTTGTTAGGTTTGTATATAATGTGTACATGCAATCAAATTACACAAATATAGCGAAAACGCGATAATTTTAAAAATTTACACAAACTATCACCATTATCTTTCCCTGTGCTCAATTATCAATTATATGAAAGAGATAGAGAATTAAAATCATACCATCATAGAACCGTACTTACTTAGGTACGAGTTCAACTCCAAATCCTTCGCATTATCCTTGAATTCACCGGTTATAGTCCTTCCTTTGATCAACATTACCCATCCAAGTGTTTGGCCACTAGAGGTGATCCACCAAGGAATAATATCTATTCAAGAAGATGGGGGTCGGCAAAATCCTAGTTTCTATCTCTATAAAAATTATAAGTACTCTCAGTATGTAATTCTAACCCATAATGACTCCTAAACTATTAACCCTCCTAAACTATTTAGGAATATAGTTTTATTTTAATTAAACTCTTTTAATTAATTAAGTTTCTAATTCAATTAAGAACTTATGATAGTACTTTTATTAATTAATTTCCAAACCCTTTTTAAGAATTAAAATAATAGTAATAGTAATAATAATAATAATAAGACTCCTCTTATTAATTTATATTTAATATTTTCAAAATATTAAATAATATATTAAGCTATTTAATTTATTCTATCACCATAGATTAAATTAAATATATACTTAATTAATTTATTATTACGATTATGTCATTTACTTCTTAAATAAATATTTAATTTTGTAGTGTGATCCTTTAGGTTCTCCATATTAAACCGGTTGTGAATAAATCAATTAAAACAATTCTAAACTTATTTAAATAAATAAATTAATCCCTTAGCGATCCACGACTTTCTAGATACTATATATAAATTTTAACATTAATCACATATAAAAGAACCTTTCAGTGAATAGTCATCATACAATTCAATTCTTCCACCATACAATGTCCTAATTAAATATAAGACATAAAATTACTGTCAAGTCTTATTTTATTTAATTATATGTATTTCGATTTTCAAATGCACAATTACTCTAAATAATACAAATTAAAAACTCCTTTCAAATTTCATTACCTTAGCGAAGGATTACTGAATCGTCATTTATGGAATCACATAGGACAATCTCTCATTTTACCAGAAGTGGTAGATTCTTTGTTGATCATTCACTATCTCTATATACAACTTATTATACCCAAGTATACCCTTTGATATACGCTAAACGTCTTAAAAAATATGTCAAAGTATAATTCATTAATTATACACAAGATACTATGATGATCTCAAGTCCAAGGATCACGTGTACTACTATCACTTAAGAAAATCCTATTGACAGATGAGTAAAACTCCATTATATATTCTTTTAGCGAGCCACGTTCAGTGAACTTATTATATAATAAGCACCTACGTACATACTTATTTTAGTGTCTCCACACAAATGATTATGAGATCAATCATTCTCTTCCTAAGAGCAAGCATGGTATATACAAATCTATCCGAATTCACTAATCCTCAATTTAGGAATCCAACGATTGGGAACGATTTTAGTTTTAAGCTATCTAAGAATTTAGATTTCATTAACATGATCATCATCATGATTTTAAAAATATTGTTTAAAAATATGAGTTTATCACATTTAATATAACAACACCATGTAGGTAATGAAAAATGTCTTTAATAAATTATTTTTATTATTAATAAATAAATAAAATTACAAAATATATGTAACATCATACCAAATATGGTTGACTTAATTGCATACTACTTTCACTGGTTATGCTGCTAGCTGCTAGCTGCTAGCTGCTAGGCCGATTGAGGCGGCTGTTGTTGTCTGTTGATTCTAGTTAGGCCTATTATGGCTGTTTAGATAGTTTTTGTGTCATGAATGTTTACATAGTTTATTTTGGTTGACAATTTGACATTGTAATCTTTTATAGTAATGACATTATAGGACATGTCCTATGACGTCTATGTTATATTCTGATTGAGAATTTTCATATTTTTTATAATTTTTTGAATATAGTTTAAATTTAACAAAAAGAAAAAAAATAAAAGGACACAAAATGAGAAGAAACAACAAAAGCATAATAAAATACTCCATCCGTCCCATGATAAAAGTTTTTATTATTGTTTTGGGTAGTCCCATGTTAAATGTCTATTTTCCTTTAATAATCAAATTTTTACACATTTTTTCCTATTATGTCCGTAGCATTAAATATCTCATACTTTTCTTATTCTAATTCTCTCTCCATATTTAATAAGTATGGAGAGAAAATATTTTGAATTGAATAGCTAGAAAGTCACTCTATCACCTACATTGAAAATAATTAATGATATATTATTATGGGTAATTTTGTCATTTTATTTCTCTTCTTAATATGCGTAAAAAATCTATTATGACTTTTATTTTGAAACGGATGGAGTATCAAACTTCACTGAATTAGACTTTGATCAGAGCTTTTGGCTAAATTTTATGCTTGCCGACAAATAGTACTCCATCCGTTGCTTTTTACTTTACATTTTAATTAAAAATATAAAAATTATGAAATGCAATTAATATTTTATTTGATTGATTAAAATGAGTATGCAATCTCAATATTAATATTACTTTTCAAAATTAATTGAAAAAGATGAAAAATAAATAATTTAGTATTTAATTAATGTAGGGATAGTATGGTAAACTAAGTCATTAATATTTTCTTGAAATTTACAAACGACAAATAAAAAGTAATAAATTTCACTGACATGTACTACCTCTATTCCATAATAATTGACTTTTTAGAAGAACAAAAATTGTTCCAATTTATTTGTTGTTTACAACTTTCTAGAAAAATAAATTATTACTGTACTTTCTTATATCACCTCTAATTTCTCTCATTGTCCCAAGAAATTTTTTCCCTTCTATTAATAGTTTTTAACTTCCCATAAAAGGGTAGTGATAATTTCATACAAATTTTAATTATTACTCCCTCCGTCCTAAATTAACTGCTCAGTTTTGACTTTTTTAAGTCAAATTGACTATTTTTAGAATTAATAATTAAGCATATATAAATATATTTCTAAAATTATAAAAATTAGGATTAGGAATAAATTGTATATACTTTCTTTTGGTTATAATCTCTTCACCTATATTTTAGCAAAAATAGTAAAAAAAAATAGTTTTAAAAATGGTCAATTTGACTTTATAAAAAAAATCAAAACTAAGCAATTAATTTGGGACGGAGGGAGTAGATAATAATATTAAATAACTTTCTTAATTCATACATGTGAATGAAGTTAAAACGACTATTATTATGGAATGAATATAGTAAAAAGGAATGGAGGGAGTAATTGTTATTCTCCCCTTTTTAAACATCTTTTTAGAGGGGGTAGCATTTGTTTCTTTTTATACATGTTTATCGATTTTAAGGAAATATTAATGACTTAATTTATCATATTATTCCTACATTAAATATGTACTAATTTATTTATCTTTCATCTTTTCAATAAATTTTAAAAGAGTAATATTGAAATTTATATCAATTTGATATATTAGGCAAAACTTAATTATATTTCTTAATCTCTATATTTTCTTCTAAATCTTTACATTTTCTTCTAAATTGTTATTTCAAATTTGAATTTCTCCAGTTTATGCGATTTCTTAATCTAATTGCATAGAAACCTTGTACTTAATTGTATGATTAACCTGACTAATTACTATCTGAAGTTTTTAAGCATGAATTCATGGATGTGACCTACTTTCTGTGCCAAAATAAATACTGAATTCATAGCTAATTAATTATTAGTACAGCTGCATGTGTACCTTGTCTAGCAGAACATCACCTATCAATTCTTGCCTTCAAATTCTATCAAGGGTACTTTTGTTTGAGGGATTAAATCATGAGATTGAAGGGTTGGTCTTGATCATGTAAAAAATAATACTGTATTTATTTTGTCATCTTTGGATTCAACTGTTTAAAAAATAGTATCCCATATGAGGGAGTAAATATTAGACGGAGGGGAGGGGGTGAGTTTCATAGTCCAGAGTTTGGGACCAAATTTTCATGGACCAAATCGTCCCTATTAATTGTTAATTTTAATATTTCATAATTATCTTTTTTTAGATTTTCTATAAACAACTCATTTCATTACTCAATAACATTTAATTATAAATCGGTTCGATCTCTAATGTTTCATCATCTTTATCTTCTCCAAGTAAGATATTTATCTCTATATCTCTCTCTTTCTTATAAGTAAATAAAAAAATAAAATATTTTGTATACTTCAGTCGATAGACTCTAGGGTTGCTATTTAAAGTTCAAGACGAAATAATAATTTATTCAAAATATATAATTTTCACCATAATCTAGTGTAAAATTATTAATCTTGTCTTTCAAATTTATAATTCTTTAACTATGTGTAACAAATAATCATGTTGAAGAGTGTAATTAGGAAGAGTTTCTTTTTTTAAACCGATAAAATTAGAGAGATTCCGGTAAGAGAGACAAACAGTTGGGGGTAGAAAAAAGTTCTTCACTAAAAAATACATTTTGTTATCCATTCTTCTTTTTTTAATTTATACAACAAATTATTATTATTATAGTTGTTGTTGTCGAAGCTTAGAAAAAAATATTTAGTTTGTATTTGACATTTGAAATAGTAATTCTATTTAATGTTAATTAAGTTATTCAATAATTTTTTTTACTCTAACAAGATCATCTAAATATTTTGTATAGTTAATTAAATGTTATCTAAATTGTTGTTAATAGTAATGATTTTGTCTAGAGTGGAGGAGAGATTTTTTGTGTGGGTATATTTGAAATTATTTGATAAGGGTATTTGTGTTTTTTAACAAATAATCCGATATTTAAATGAGACTATTTGATTAAAACAAACGTTGGATTAGACTACCTAGTTCAATCCGGAGCAAACTAAACAATTAGTAAAATAGTCCCATTTAATTCAATCCAAAAAAGGTAGTTCAATTCAAAAAAATAGTCCAAGAAACTAATAGCCCTTGTAATCCAGTTCTGCAAACAAATATACCCTTAAGGACAACTGATCAATAATTGTCAATCAATATTCAAGTAAAATTTGATCCTAAAGTTGGTTATATTAACTTCAACCTTTTTTATCTTTAAAAAGAAAACTGGGTTTAGGTCTTTTTTTATTATTATTAATACTTACTATATATATTTAGTTAAATATTCTCCCCATTTGTTTTGTAAACTACTCCATTAGCAAAGAAGTAAAAAGAGTGCTCGAAGAAAGCGTTCCCACACGAACACGTAATTGTATAGAATTTTCTTCCGAGAACAGTGAGTATAATAATGCACTGTATGTTAGTGGGGTATTTTTTTGGTTGCAACTTTTATAAGGTCAAAAATGCACATTAAATATAGCTAGGCCACCGTATTAAATACTGAAATACTTAAGTAAGGCGATATTTGATTATATCTTAATGTATTTTAATAGTTTATTTTTTAATATATTTTAAGAGTACATATTTGTACGTATTAAGGGGTTCAATAATTTATATTTATATTTATATCTTAACTATTCAGAAGACCTATTAATACAAAGATATGAGTTGTTAAAATGCATTAAAAGGTGAGCTGTTAAAATGTATTAAGATGCAATCAAACAACACCTAACTCATTACACTTTGTGATTTGAGTAGAAAAGAAAGGAACATATTTTAAATTTTTTGAGAAAAAAACGAGAAAAAGGAGTAAATTTCTTTAATCATGTTTCACTACAAGAAAAAGAATTATTTTTGTCGGAATTATCTCTGACGAAATTTATTCCCTCGAAACTGGTATAATTTCATCGAAATATTTTGTCGAAAATAATTCCCACGGGCATAAGATTAATTCAACAAAATTTCGTCGGAGATATAAGTCATTCATTGGCGCCAATCTTTCAGCCAGCGCCAATCCTATTCTCGACAGAATGTGAGATAATTGCGACGGACGGTCCGTCGATAATAGTTTAATCTTGAGGGACTTATGTCCAATGAAATTTATGTCGAAAATAACAACAAATACCTAGACACATCAGTTCCCAGCCGCCACTGTCATTTTCTTCATCTTTCGCCTTCTCTCGTTCGTTTCAACCTCTCAGCCTCTCTTATGCTAAAACTTCCATTTTCTTCCTGTGAGCCCAAGTACAAGTTAAGGTTCACATATGACCAAAATGAATTAAATGAAAAGTCGGAAGTAAATAAACAAGACCACAATTAATGAACGTAGCATTAAACGAGCAAAAAGGTAAAAACCCTTGGGTTTTGGCCCCATAGGGTTCGGACTCCTCAAGGTGGGACCTCAGGAAAAAATTAGCCAATCTTTTCCCCGACTGGACTTGGTTTGAATGAATGGAACAAAATAAGGAAACAGACAAAAGATGAACAAAAGAAGCCAAAGTACTTCCTAGACTCCCTAGGGTTCCGCCACTTAGGGTTCGACCCCTTAGGGCGCGCACTGCTTCGTTTTCTCGATTTGTGTGTCCACCGGGTTTTGATCAATGTAATGACAAAATGATGAGCCTGGACTACATAATGAAATTAAGGTCTTGTGAAACTCCAAGAAATGGTTAACTTTAGAACCTCTATGAAAGAACTTCTCACATAACCCAAAATCATGAGAAAATGATTAAAACCGACAAAGAAAGGCCGAAACAAAAGAAAAGAACCGAAGGAAGCTCAAACCTAGGATTCGGCTCCCTAGGGCGTGACCTCCCGTGTCATGTGTTGATCAGTTATTCTGAGATTTTTCGGCAACGAGATTCTCAAATAAAGAAGGAAGAGTAGAAAGCATGGTTTGTGTAATAAGAGATTTGAAGCATGAAACCGAGGAGGAACCTCTATTAGTCCCAAGGCAGAAGGCTTATGGAGGCAACTCATTTTGAGAATTCATTGAGGGATCAGATTGGTAGCTAGAAGGACCAGACGATTTGGCCATTGCTCTGATGACTAAGGGTATTTATGGAATTTCCCTGAGGTCACGTGCCTAACATATGATCACTTTTTAGGAAACTCTATAAATACTCCTTCCATTCCATGAAGAAGAAATTTTGGAAAATTGGAGATTGACAGATTCTCTCTCAACCTAAGACACTCAAGAAGGCTATCTGAATCTTTGATACCTTAAGAAGGCCCTCGGATCCTAAGAGTTCTACCACATATCATTGGAGTAATTAATTGTTCATCTACTCTTCTCCCCTCTTCAATTATTCAATTAATTTCGTACTCTTCGTGGATTTCTCTACTGCTCAGCCAACACGAAATCCTAACCCTAGCAAGGTACGATTTCCTTGCCCACACTTCCCTTCTTCTCCTCTTCCTCCTCCTCAAAAGATTTCATCTAGCCGTGTGCGCAGTGGTGGTGGCGACACTGTAGTGGCAAAACAACGTTAACTCGTCGTCGTCGTCCTCCTCCTCCTCCATTACCATTAATTTATCTTATCAATATTTTTTAAAGGTTAGTGAGTTTTCATTTAGTTAATTTAGTCCATGAAATTCTTCTGCCCTAATTTGGAATTCCTCTAGGTAACAATAATTATAAGTAATTAATACATTAATTTTATGGCCTAATTATCGGTCATTTTCAATTTGTATGTGTGAACAAGTATCTGATAAACACATTAGTGCATAATCCCTTAAATTTTATGCCCTAATTTTTATTATTGCTAATATCATGCTTATATCAGAAATCAGTCGTATATTATATGTTTCTGTAATTTAATACGAATTGGGACTGCCTATATAACTTATATATGATTTTGGTAGATGATCATTTTGGGACTGATATTGTGTTTTGGGACTGATCATACTGATTGATTTTAAGTTGACTTATTTGGGACTGATCATACGGATTAGGATTGCCTAACTTATATATATTTTTGTAAATGATCATTTTGGGACTGATATATAGTGTTACTTGACTCATTTGAGAAAGAATTTGTGTTTTGGGTAGGTAAATACACTATTTTTGGACGGAATTCCAGACGAATTTTTGTCAGAATTATTTAATTGCAAAATTTGTGGGGCCTACATGTATTTATATATTATTTAATTAGTTTTTCAATATTAAAATAAACTAAGTAACATTTACTTAGTTTCTTAATAATAAAATAAAATAATATAATTTAATGAAAATAAATTTTATAATATAATGTAGGGAGAAGGCTCAAAAATGCCCCTGACTTTTACCGCGATGTCTACCGAACACCCTATACTTTTTTTTTATTATCCAAAAGTACTCTTAAAGTTACACTTTTTGGGTCACCCGTGCCCCTGCCGTTAACAGAGGACAAACGAGATTTAAATTGGCTGACGTGGAAGGGGCATGGAGGCTTAACTATAAAACATATTCTAAATAAAATAATATATATATTATTTAATCAAAATAAAAAATACTAAAATTCAAAATAAAAAAGCATAACATATTTATATCATTTAATCAAAATACTAAAATTCAAATTATTTTGTTAACTAATCAAAATTACTAATTAAATAAAATAAGTTGTATAACATATTTACATCATTTAATCAAAATACTAAAATTCAAAACATAACATATTTACATCAAATACTAATTAAAAAAATACTAAAATACTAATTAAAAAAAACTAAAATATTAGAAAAATCAAATTAAAAAAATACTAAAATACTAAAATTCAAATTATGTTGTTAATTAATCAAAACAACAAAAATTCAAATTACATCATTAAAATACTAAAATCATAACATTAATATTTTGTAATATTTTGAATATTACTAAATACTGTTATCAATTTTAGTAATATTTTGAATATTTTGTCTATTCAAAATAACGTTAATATTTTGAATATTTTGTATATTACTAAAATATATTACTAAAATATTTTGAATATTAACGTTAATATATTGTGAATATTAAAAAATATTTTAGTAATAGCGTTATTTTAGTAATAACATTGAATATTTTGAATATTACTAAAAAAACAATGTAATATTAATATTTTATAATATTAATGTAATATTTTGTAATATTAACGTTATTTTAGATTATATAATATTCAAAATATTACTAAAATAACGTTATTTTTTAGTAATACTTTTTAATATTCAAAATATATTAATGTTAACGTTTTATATATTTTTAGTTACGTTAATTAAAATAGTATTTTATGATATTAGTTACGTTAATTAAGACAAGTATTTTATGATATTAATCATAACATAATAGTATTTTTGTAATATTTACATTAATATTAAAATAGTATTTTATGATATTAATGTTATTACTAAAATACTATTTTGAAATACTATTTTAATTAACGTTAACAGAAATACCATACAAAATATTAATGTTATGATTTTAATATTCAAAATATTACAAAATAATTAATGTTATAATTTTAGTATTTTAATGATGTAATTTGAATTTTTGTTGTTAATATGTTATGCTTTTTTTATTTTGAATTTTAGTATTTTTTGTTTTGATTAAATAATATATATTGTTTTATTTAGAATATGTTTTATATTTAAGCCTTCATGCCTCTGCCACGTCAGCTAACTTTAACTCCGTTTGTCTTCTGTTAACGGTAGGAGCACGAGTGACCCAAAAAGTGTAACGTTAAGGGTACTTTTGGATCCAAAAAAAAGTATAGGGTGCTCGGTAGACATCGCGGTAAAAGTCAGGGACATTTTTGAACCTTCTCCCATATAATGTAATATAAAATAAATTAAAAAAAATAAAACTACATGTAATAACTTAAATCATATCTAATAAATAAAATAAATAATAAAATAAATAAATTTGTTTTAATTTTAAAAAATAAAATAAATTTAAGTTTTATAAATTAAATTAATTTAATAAAAATAAAAAATAAATAATTTGAAAATAAAATAAAATAAAAATAATTGAAATAAACTCAGTAGCATTTGCTTAATTTTTCACAATTATAATAACATTAAATAAGTACTATACGTATATAATATACATATATGTACTATACTTTAATTTGTAACATAGAAACCCATTTGACAAGTAAGACTTAATGTCGATGTAGTTTGCATATTCAAATAATAGTTCTTATAAATTAAGTAACATTTATTTCATTTTTCATTGGTAAAATAAACTAAGTAACATTTGCTTAATTTGTCACAATTTTTAATAAACTCAATATATACATGTGCATGTAGTATAGGTTGAAGCTTAAAAACACGTTCGAATAGTCTCCAGTTTGGGGACTGTTATTGGATGTTATATCTCTCACTTAGGCTGGTGCCAATTCACACGATACATTTTTTAAAGAATTTTCAGCTGGTGTCTCTATATGTTCTTTGAGTACATACTTAGACTAAGTTGTCTTGGTCTATTTCGTGTACTTGGAAACCATGAGGAGGTACTACAAAAATTTTCTTAAAACAGAAGAAATGTGCTCAATATTGACACTAGTGAGGAGACGCATCCAAGAACGGCCGGGATAGAAGCTTATAACCCATGTAGAGTGTAGATACTAGGAAAATATAATTCATGCATGAAACACATATAAATGAATATGCATGTTCTGAATGTGTCTTTTGTTCAATTAAAGATGTTAGCCGACCGGAGTTGGATGTACTGTAGAATACCCATTAATGGGAGAGGATTAGTGGATGTTTACCGTGAAGGAGTGTGCAATAGAATATGCTGACAATCTGAACGGAAAGATGAGATGCTCATATGTCAAGTGCAAAAACTTGATCTGGAAGAAAGCCGATGAGATTAAATTTGACTTGTTTTCTCGTGACTTTGTGGATGGGTATTCCTTATGGATTCATCACGGGGAATCAGCTGAGTTGAGGGAACTGACCGACAGTGTAGACCAACCAGTTCACGGGGATTCATTTATATGCCGATAATTATGATGTCGTGGAGATGTATGTTGGTCGATGTTTATGGGTCTAACAATATAAATTGGGTTGAAAACGAGCATTCGTCAAGCAGTGATCAACAAGACCCAAATGATACAGCTACTGCCTTTTATAAGATGCTATCTAAATTGGGGGTCCCATTGTATCCTGGATATAATAAGCACATCAGGTTATCTGCAGTGACAAATTAGCTCTTACACTTCAAGAATGATCATGACTGTAGTAAGAGAGGGTTCAATGATTTGTTTTCTCTTATCAGCGAGTTCTTACCCAAGGATCATACTTTGTCCGCAAATTATTACGAAGTGAAGAAGATGGTAAATGGGTTGAATATGAGGTATCAGAAAATCAATGTTTATGAGCATGATTACATGTCATAATATAGGCGGATAGAGATAAGGTGCAGTGTGATATATGCAACTTGTCTTGTTACAAGGTGACAAAACGTGGGGGGAAAGAGAAAGATGTGCACAAGAAGATCTTACTATATTTTCCTCTTACGCCGTGGCTTCAACGGATATTCATGTCGTCCCACACATCTCAACATATGAGTTAGCAAAGAACAAGGGATGTCGTGCATGGTAACCTGACTCACCTTGCAGCTGGAGATGAATGAAAGAAGTTTGATAAAAAATAATTTGAATTTGCTAAGGAAGTTAAGAATGTTAGGCTTAACATGGCTATGGATGGCTTTTGCCCATTTAATAATTTTAGTCAGTCCTACTCTGTTTGGCCAGTGATCATGGTTGTTCACTACAACAAAAAGGGTTATTTTCGACGGAATATTCCGTCGGTAATAAGCATATTCCGTCGAGGTTTATATTATTTCCAACGGAATGTTCGGTCGAAAATTCGGTCGTATATAAGCAGGTCAAAATTAAGTCCGTCGACCTTTCGGTCGGGGATACTTAACCTCGACGGACTTATCATCGATGGAATATTCAGTCGAGGATACTATATGTCCGACTGAAAATATTCGGTCGATAGTATTCGGTCAGTGATAATCATGACACGTGTTAGAATGCCAAAAATAGGGAAGTTCTTATTTTCGACGGAATTCCGTCGATATGTACTATTCCGTCGAGAATAATGTTTTTTTTTTAATATTTAATTTGTTTTTGCAATATCCAGGGATTTAACCCACATCTTATATCTGTACCTGTATTCCAACAGCACATACCCATACACAAGCTAACAATATAACCTCCAACAGCACATACACATACACAAGCTAACAATATAACCAATAACACGAATTACAATTACCAAGGCCGACAATATGTAAAAAACCAACTAAATGATAAGTAAAAAGGTCAAAAATATCCCATTAATCTAAACTAATGTATATCAAACATCTAATTAAGCTAAATTAAACTAAATGCCAAGGTTTAAACTACATTAATACATCAAAAATAATGTAAGCTACAAATTAAACGAATGTAAACTAAGTAAAACTAGTAGAGCCCCCGGTATGAGGAGGATCATCGAGCAAGGCGACGTACGCTTCCTCGAGTATGAAAATCACCACCATCGTCCACCATTTCGTCACCTGTTGATATAATATAATGCAACTCATTAGTCCATATATATGATTCAGTTAAAGATAACTAAATGAAAATTAAATTACATGCAGAATATATATTTGAATTTAAAACGAATAGTATACCTGAGCAGTTGAGGGCTGACTCAACATCGGCCCAAACACGTCCTCGACTAAGGTAACCACCATCCGAACAATCTCGTCGCGTATCGCGCGCATTAATCGCTCCGGAGGATACCCGATTTTCGGCGGTGGCACCATTTGCAACGTCTGCTTGTGGTGATGGGAAGCGAGAACGGTGGGAAGGTCTCGACGATGGAACAATGGATCGGCCTCAAACCTCTCCGACACCATGCAGCCCATAACATCTTTGGAACAAGCATCGTCTAAGCCGGCACCAGTATGTGATGGTCCCATAGGGGTTTTTGACGCAGACATCAATGGGTAGAGCCTACAAAAATAAATATAACATGAATAATATGGCAAATTTTCTTTATTCATAAACAAGAAATAAACTAAAAATATTATACCTCTGGCGGTGTATAAATTTGGTATCCTCAGGTCTCAAAGACTCGACATCACCGCTAAGATTAGTGGGAGTATCCCGAGACGCGACCACAGAGCCGTCTCCTCGTCTCCGAGATAAACTAATCTCTAAAGGCGGAGGGGCGGTGGAATCTAACGTCTCAACATCGCTTCTAGCGACTGCAACTAACTCTGCTATACGCTGGCTGCAGATCTTCTCAAACCGCTCATGTAATTTGATATATGTACATGTGAGTTATCTTGGTATCATCATATAAATTACGTAATATTATCATAAATAATATTTATTATAGTAAATGTATTACCCAGTATATAGCTAGTCTTCTTTGGAGACATCGTCGACCCCAAAAGTAGAAACCCTTCACGTATGGACTCTATCCCAGAACTCCATCATAGTAGGAGGTCGGCCCAAGCTACTCTGCATGGCCTAAATCGTATACATTAAATAATATCAACTTAAATTACGTAATGTTGCAGTTTAATATTAAACTAAACTAAAGATAAATACACACTGCTTTAACCTCCTGAAACGACTGCGAGCTAGAAGTATATACAACTCGCAGCTTGCCTCGATTCTTCTTCATCTGCTCTGACTTGGTCTTGAACGCAACATCATCCCAGTATGCACACATCGCAGCCCATGTTGGATCTGATACTGCCGGCGGCTGATGATCTCGCAAAGTAGTCCCGGGCGATTGTGCTTCGTTGAGACTACATCGTCAAAGTATAGCGAGCAGAAGTTGACAAGCTCTTCCTCCGTATAACGTTCAGCTATAGAACCCTCTACACGAGCTTTGTTTTTAACTTTCTATTTTAATCGACGCATATACCTGAAATAAGACAATATATCGGCTAAAACAATATTCAGGTGATGACTATAACACAATGTAGGTGATATTACCTCTCAAAAGGATACATCCATTGATATTGCACTGGTCCTCCAAGCTTAAGTTCATATGACAGATGAATAGCCAAATGCTCCATCAAGTCAAAGAACCCTGGAGGTAAGATCATTTCGAGCTTACACATTGTCAACACTATATTTTTCTCCATCTGCTCCACATCACTGTACCTTATAATAGTAGAGCAAATATCCCGAAAAAAATTTAAAAGTGCGGTAAATGCATCATTAATATTCCTCGATAATACTTCACGAAAGGCAATTGGAATCAACTTCTGCATGAATACATGACAGTCATGACTCTTGAATCCGGTAATTTTTAACTGCTCAACCTTAGTACATCGAGAGATGTTAGAAGCATAACCATCTGGTAGCTTCAATGCACTAAGCCACTTGCAAATGTTTTCAACCTGTTGCTTGGTAAGACAAAATGGAGCTTTTGGTTTTGAGTTGTTAGACTTTGAGCCACAATTCACTTTGATGTTCTTTTCCTCCAAGTCTTTACGTGATTGTCATTGTCTTTTGTTTTACCACTCGTATCTAGCACGGTGTAAAACAAGTTCTCGAACACATTTTTCTCCGTATGCATGACATCTATGCAATGACGAAGTGCTAGTGCCCCAAAGATGGCAACTCAAACCAAACCAAATGGGCGAGTGTGTCCAATTATGAGCTTTACCGTACCCAATTGCTCTCAATTTACCATGCTCCTTCCCAGGCGGTGGAAATGTCAAATCATTTAGCCATCCCAATACATCGCTACCCGACAAGCGACCAACAACCCCCTTCTTTTCTGTTTTTCTATTGAACTGTGTAGACATCTTTCTATAACTGTGCTCAACAGGCAAGAATCTTCGAGTAGTTCCAAAGAAACTAGTTTTTTGCCCATAACGCAGTTGTGTGCCCTGCACATCACCCATACAGACTGGACATGACAATTTACCATGGGTCGACCAACCACTGACCATCCTAAGTGCCGAAAAGTCAGTGATAGTCCACAACAAGGCTGCCTTCATCAAAAAATTCTGTCCGACAGATTTATCAAAAGTCTGAACCCCTGTTTCCCACAACATCTTAAGTTCATCGACTAACGGTCTAAGGTACACGTTGATGTCTTTTGTAGGACTCTTATCCCCCGGTATTAGTAAAGTCAAGAAAAGATACGGATCCCTCATGCACATTGACGGTGGAAGATTGTAAGCTACCATAATCACTGGCCAAACAAAGTATAGCTGACTAAAATTATTAAATGGACAAAATCCATCGGTAGCCATGCCAAGCCTGACATTCCTAACATCGTCGGCAAATTGTGGAAAATTAGCATCAAAATTCTTCCACTCATCTCCATTTGTTGGGTGAATAAGGTGACCATGGACGACGTCCCTTGTCCTATGCCAACGCATACTGGGTGCAGTATGCGAAGACATGAATAGACGCTGCAACCTCGGCGCAAGAGGAAAGTACCATAATATCTTCTTCGAAACATGTTTCTCCTTCCCCCACATTTTGTGATTTTGTACCGAGGCAAATTGCATATATCACATCGCACCTTATCTTTGTCCTCCCATAGTATAACATCTCTGATCGCCGCCACAAGCATCGATCTTCTCATACCCAAGATTCAACCCTTAACCATCTTCTTAACTTCATAAGTAATTCAGCGGGCAAGGTATTATCCTTAGGTAAGAACTCCCGAAAATAGCAAGCAAATCATTGAATCCTCTCTCTCTGCGCAATCGTATGCTCATTCTTGTAGTATAAAAGCTCGCCATCGCAGTAAAAGCTTTGGTGTGTTTGTCGTGTTCAGGATACTGATAAGGTCCCCGATTCAGATAAAGATCTTGTAGAAGGCATTCTTTGAATTATTTGGCTTTTGTTGATCGACCTTTGCTTGACGCAGCTCATTTTCAAACCAATTAATATTATTGTAGGGCCATACGATCTACCAACATCTCCACGACGTCATAGTTATCTCGACCGGTCTATATTATTGTCTCGACAGTTTCTAAACTCAATGATTCCCCGTGATGAATCCATACCAAACACCCATCCACAAACCCACGTGAATACAAGTCAAATTTCACTTCATCAATGGTCTTCCATATCATGTTCTTACACTTGAGACATGGGCATCTCATCTTTCCGATTCGGATCATCAAGATGTTCTATTACTTTGTTCATAAAATTAGACACCCCGTCGCATGCAGACGCATCAACTAATCCCCTCCCATCAATCTTTATCCTACTAAGACATCTAACTCCGATCAAGATCCATCTTTAATTGAAGAAAATACCCAATTAGATCAAGAATAATCATGAATGTGGTCCAAGCATGAAATTTAGTTTACCTAGTTTATATCTCCACTCCATAGGGGTTAGGCTTCTATCCTGTTCTCGGATGTGTCTCCTCACTAGTGCCAATCTTAAGACGTTCCTACTATTTCGAGAAATTTTTTCAAAGATTTTCCCATGGTCTCCAGTATACGAAATAGACCAAGAAAACTTAGTCTAAGTATGCACTCCGGAGAACATGTAGAGACACCAAATTTGAAAGTTCCACAAAACTTATAAAACGCACTCATGCATTGCATTGCACAAACCTAAGTGGGAGATATAACACCAAAGAATGTGATCCCCAACTAGGGACTATTCGACATTCACTCCTAATGAGTGAATGTCGAATGAGTTTCTAATTGTATTTAATTGTATTGTATTTTATTTTATTTTATTTATTTTATTTTTGATTTTATTTAACTAAGTAAGTGCTACTCGGTTTAATTATATTTATTTTATATTATATTAAATTAAGTCAATTTTTTAATTTAATTTATATTATCTTAAATTAAATAATATTTTTATTTTATTTTATTTATTTTTGATTTTATTTAACTAAGTAAGTCTTGCTACTCGGTTTAGTTATATTTAATTTGTATTATATTATATTAAATTAAATTAAGTTAATTTTTTTGAATTTAATTTAAATTCTATTATCTTAAATTAAATCATATTCTTAATTTAATTTAATTTCTATTATTTAATTTATTTGTATTTGTATTATATTATATTATAATATTTAATTTATTTAAATTTTATTTTCATAAATTAATTAAATTTAATTTGTATTATATTATATCATATTTTTTATTTTATTTTATTTTATTTTATTTTAAATTTAATTAAATTTTTATTATATTATATAATTTAATATTAAATAATTTATTTAAATTTTATTATCTTAAATTAAATTAAGTCAAAAGTTTATTTAATTTAATTTAATTTGTATTATATGCCATAATTCAATTTATTTAAATTGTATTTTAGTATTGAGAAACTAATAACTATACATTAATATAATAAAGATTAATGTACAATTCTTTGAAGTTCGATGTAAATTCCGTCGGATTTAACAAATATGACACTAATCAACTATAATATATTAACAACCAACAAGTTTACAATACAATTTAACAACTGTATATACTCAAATCTGCAAAATAGGCAGTAATTAACATTAACGAACAAACAATTAAAATAATGAAGCTCCAAATTTAGTAAACTATCACAGAAAATCCAAATTTGAACAACACTGCAAATGAAATTTAGGCTTCAACAACATTTCAACACTTTCAACAACATTTAAACAGAAAATTTAGGGTTCTAAGTACTTATACCCAAATCTATGCATAACCATATACATATCTGAAAATTTAGGGTTCTAAATTTAAAATTAATTGAGAAAACTAACCTTAAATTGAGAGAGAAGGAGGACCAAAGAGGGACTAGGGAGAGAGAGAGAAGCAGTGAGAGAGGAGTAGAAGGTGGGTCACGCGAAGAACTTAATGGGAGATAGAGGGCCGACGAGGAGAGAATCGACTACCATGGCGAGAGGAGAGGGACAGGATGAAAGCGGTGGGAGGAAGAAAGAGAACTTGTTGTAGTAGAAGAGAGAGAGCAAAGAACAGAAGCAATAAAAAAAAAAATTAGCAGCAGCAGCAGAAGTGAGGCTCGCGTCTGTTAGTGATTAGGTTTTAAGCTTATTTCTGACGGACCTCCGTCGGTCTTATTTCCGTCGACATTACTTTATTCTCGACGAACATTCAGTCGATATTAATAGCTCTTCCGTCGAGGTTGTTATTGGCGCTGGAGGGAAACTTTCACGCCACAAGCATGGTACAGAATCGACTGAATTCAGTCGAGTTTATACTATCCTCGAGGGATTTATGAACGACTGAATATTCCGTCGGCAATAGATTAAGTCCGACCGAATGTATTCCGTCGACCATAATTCAATCGAAAATAGTCTTATTTCTTGTAGTGGTTTACAATCTTCCACCGTCAATGTGCATAAAATATATCTATTTGTTCTTGACTTTAATCATACCGGGGGATAAGAGACCTACAAAAGACATAAATGTGTACCTTAGACTATTAGTCGATGAACTTAAGATATTGTGGGAGACGGGTGTTCAGGCTTATGATAAATTGGTTAAATAAAATTTTGTGATGAAGGTAGCTTTGTTGTGGACTATCACCGACTTTCAGGCACTTGAGATGATCAGTGGTTGGTCGACTCATGGGAAGCTGTTATGTTCAGTTTGTATAGGGGATTATCGCAGGATCAGTTCGTCACAATATGCGACGAGGTGCTCCGGATGGTGGTTACTCTACCGGCAGAGGCTTTTGGTCCGATGGGGTGTCAGCCCCCGACTACAAAGGTATTCTGCATGTTATTTTAATTTTATTTAGATGTCTCTTTAATTCTCTCATACAGACTAATGATTTATATTTTTAATTTTATCAACAAGGTGGCAATGCCAAATGCCAATGGGTTTGGTGATCTTAGAAGCATGGTGGCGATCTTCGATGATGGCGGCGGGATGATAACGATGATTTTCATACACCAGAGCAGCGCCGTCCACCCCCTCCCGATGATCCTCCTCATACTAGTTTGAGTTAGTTTTATGGATCATTTCTATAGATTTTATTTATTTAATTGTAGATCATTTGTACATATTTTGTTTATATTGTAAAAAATATAGTTTAGTTGAGTTTTACGAGTTTTGTAAGTTATTGTATAATTTATGGAACATTAGCTTATATTTATTATATATTGTTCATGAGTTAATTCATATTGACACTTGTTAGATTAGTGTTGATGAGATATTAAAGCATGGTTTTATAGTTATGTTGTATGTGAAATATATTATTCTATGTGTTGTTGGAATAAAACAGGTTTTACATGTACAAAAATAGGTTTAAAAATATGGAAACTGTAATTTTTTAAAAATAATTTTAAAAAAAACAGGTAATCTCGGCAGAATAAGGTATTTTCGATGGACATTCCGTCGATATTCTAGTTTTATAGTTTTCTTACAAAATATTAAAATCGAAGGAAAAAATGACTATTTTCGACGGAACATTTCGGTATTTCGTCAGAATTATATTGGATTAAAATTGACGTATAGTTTCGACAGAAAATTTCGTCGAACTTGTACTATTAATTTCCGACGGAAAATTAGTTAGAATTATTCGGTCGACTTTATGTATTTTCAATTGAATTTTCGACGGACTAAATTACAACGTCTATATATCCGACAGACATGCATTCCGACGGAATATTCTGTCGGAATTGAGGCTTTTTCTTGTAATGTTTGTGAATTTTAAAAGAAAATTTAACTTAAAATATGAAATTATTTTTGATAAATAATTGTATATCATAATATTTTTGGTACTTTTTAAATATCAAATTCCTCGCCTTTCTAACTTTGGGAAGAAATTATTGGAGTAATTTTGCCTCTTATTTTCCTCCTGTTTTCCTTTCAGTCCTGAAAAAGAAATTTTAATTTCTTGTCCAAATTTATCTACTTCTCATTTCATTCTTTTATATTTAAAACTCACAAACACAGTATAATGAGTCTCTTTAGTTAGCAATAAAAAAACTAGTCTCAATTAAGAGTCCAGGGTTTCAAATTTGGTGAAATTGACATTTGGTTAATTTGTTGTGATATTTATAGTAAAGAGTTAGCATTTTTATAACACTTGTATGTTTTTATAGTATTTCTTTTATATCAAAGGCCATTAAAATTCACAGTACTAGGTCAATTTATTATGAAATGTATAACGAAGAATTATATTTGTACGTAAACACATAGTTGTATTTTCTTAACGTTGTTTTATATAATTGTATCAAAAAGTTATCGAAGATCAAGAAAATAAAACTACAAATTAATATATCTTTTTGCTATAAATTTCACAATAAATTGACCAATTACCAACCTCATGCAATCCGAGTCCATAGCTCTCGGTCTCTAATCATTCATGTCACTATATGTAAATTAATGAAACTGAGCAGCCCGGCCTTTTGTGGATAGGGCTTGAATCCAAGTGCCCTGCCCTTAAAAGTCAAATCCCAAAAAATAAATGACGTACCAAAAAAATAGAAAATCACAAAAAATATAACATTCAGAGAGAGAGAGATTAACTACTAGTAGTGGTAATACATGAGTTTAAAGAAGGGGACAGCTGAGTCAATGAGTTCATAAGATCAACAACTATCATTTATTAACGTACGTACCTATATGAGAGGATTAAAGTTGGGTATTTATAGGATCACCTACCCTTATAGTATATATGTGGATTAATTACATTATATTTTAACTTCTTGATTTCACTTTTACTACTATTTACTGTATATCCCCTATATATATTTGTATTGTACCCCATAAGTGCATTGCATGTGTTCACTAAGAGGAGGAGTAGTGTTTCTTCTTCTTAATTTTTGAGTTGAATATATATCACGTATCATAATTATAATATGGGTGTTATGATTAGGTTTCTTGGAGTATTTGTTTTGGTGGTTTTACTTATTGTTGATGGGGTAGTTTGTGGAGATGATGTTAATGGAGTTGAAGATCAGAAAAAGCTTTTGGGACGACGAAATGGGTTGGGAGGAGGAATTGGTGGAGGTTTAGGACATGGGATTTATAGAAAGCGATTTAAACATGGAAGGTTTGGTCCGGGTGGTGGTTTAGGGCGTCGATTAAATGTTGGAGGAGGTATTGGAGGTGATGGACTTGATGGATTTGGCGGAGGAGCTGGCGGTGGTCTAGGTGGAGGAGCTAGTGGCGGACTTGGTGCAGGTGCTGGTGGTGGACTTGGTGGAGGTGCTGGCGGAGGATTAGGAGGTGGAGCAGGTGGTGGTTTTGGTGGGATTGGCGGTGATGCTGGTGGAGGATTAGGTTGGGGTGCTTGAGGTGGCTTTGGAGTTGGAGGTGGTGCAGGGTTTGGAGCCGGGGGAGGTTTCGGAGCTGGTTCAGGTGCTGGAGGCGGAGGCGGCGGTGGTGGTTTTGGAGGAGTTAACTGGATTTGGTTGGGCTGGCGGTGCAGGGTTTGGTGATGGGGATGCTGGATTAGCAGCAGGCGGTGGGCATTAAACTACGTACGTACATTGTAATATTGCACGCATGCTGGAGAAGTGCATGCATGGAGGGGTGTCTACTTAATTGTGTTGGTTTGATTGCAAGGATTTGGTTTTGGAGATGGTTTTGGTGGAGGCGGATTTGGTTGGGGGTGGCGGTGCAGGGTTTGGTGTTTGCAAGAATTACATTTGGATTCAACTATTAATATTCCAAGTCTTATTTATTTTTAAAAATAAACTTGGGAGGACACTTTTAATCTTGATAATAAAATGACTTGAAAAGAAGGACTATACTCCCTTCATCTCAAATTAATTGCTCAATTTTGACCTTTTTAAATTAAATTGACTATTTTTAGAATTAATAATTAAGCATATATAAATATATTTCTAAAATTATAAAAATTTGGGTTAGTAATAAATTGTATATACTTTCTTTTGGTTATAATCTCTTCACCTATATTTTAGCAAAAATAGAAAAAAGATTAGTTTTAAAAATTGTCAATTTGACTTTAAAAAGTCAAAACTAAACAATTAATTTGGGACGGAGGGAGTAGTTAATACCATGTCCAACTAGGTATTATAAATTTATAATCTCATTTGGGATTAAAAATTTGTGAACAAAATTAACATTTAACTTTGTTTAAAAAGACCGATATATCTTTTCCTATCTATCTATACTTAAACTAATGAGAATATGATATCTTTGTTATTAGTACTAAGAGTATGATAATTCAAACACTAAACTTTTATCCAATCTTTAAATAATTCTAAACAAAACAAATATAATATATATAATATTATTTTAAATTATCCCATTAACAATCTCATAAAAATAAACATGTGATTAGAAATATTTAATCCTAAGATTAATATTTTTGAAATTATAATCCATGAGAATATAGTCCCAAAATTATAATTTTATCAAACAAACATGACCTAAGAATTTTACTACATTTTATCTTTACCTTAATTTTGTCAATTTTATTTTATTAACCTTTCTTTTGGTAAAACTATACATTTATTGCTTTGATCTCTGTTTCTTGATCATGCAAATAATTAATTAAACTTTCTTTTGGTAAAAATAAATATTTTTCTACAAAGTTGAATAACTTTTAATAGTAAATAGTAATAATATTAAAGTGAAACCATCTGTGGCAGATTTTCTTATATATCTGAGATAATGTAATTAAAGCACATTGATTGTGTTCTTAATATCAACTACATGTAGTATTTTAATTTATTTTAATATAATCTTTGGGGAGTGGTTAATTATTATGAAGTTAACTTTGGTCAATTAACTAAATACAGTGTCGATACGCAGATCAGGAGGTGATCTCTCTTTCTGCGTATCAATATTATATTGGTCAATTGACCAATTTACCATTTAATTAACTTCTTAGTAACCTAATCCTAATCTTAAAAGCATATATTTTTAATGATGATAATCTTACGTAACGTTAAACGATTTCGAATATCAATATATAAGTATAAATATAGTATATTAAACACGCATGATCCAATTCTTATGTTGAGAAATAAAAATTAATTACTCTACTCAACTTAATATTTGTATGTTTTAAAAGGTACAATTATTTTTATTCCCAAAAAGAAAAAGATAAAATATATAAAGTGAAGGGTAATTAATTATATCATTTAGTGGAGTCTATTAGTATAAAATAAAATTATTCATCATTTTATAAATTTTGTAACTTTATTTATTCTTTTATCTCTGTTATTATTTTTTTTAATGTAAAATTCATACTTTATTCATCCTTTTAAGAACAAAAAGAGTAAAATACAGCAAAAAAACATTAACAATTTTATAATAACACCCAATACGAGATTATATATGTGTGTCAGTATTTTATTGACTAATTGATCAACTTACCTAAAAATAAACTTCATACTAATCGACCGGATCGCCAATATTATATTAAAAAAGTCAACAAGCCAATTAAGAAGAAAGAGATATATGTCGTTAATTTATATCACGTAAATCAGATTACCTTAGTGATATGTTTGTTTGAAAGAATTATATTTGAAATTTAATTTTAAATTCAAAATTTCTAGTTGATTTTTAAAAGTAGACTTAGGGCTATTAGTCCGTGATAATAAAATAACTTGAAAGGAGGGGACTATTTAATATCATGTCTAACTAGGTATTATAATCTCTACTATTTAGGACTAAATATTTGTAAACAAAATTAACTTTCAACTTTATTTAAAAAAACCGATGTATCTAATTATCCTATCTATCTATACTTAAACTAACAAGATTATGATATCTTTGTTATTAATAGTAAGCGTACAATAGTCTAAATGGTAAGTTTTGGGCAAAGGTTCATTTAATTGCATAACTTTCTGCACATTACTAGTGTATTCCATAAATATTCATAGAGAATAGAAA
Source organism: Panax ginseng (assembly GCA_020205605.1). Lineage (NCBI taxonomy): Eukaryota > Viridiplantae > Streptophyta > Magnoliopsida > Apiales > Araliaceae > Panax > Panax ginseng. Next base: position 17,547,025 of record CM035127.1, on the reverse strand, counting down.
TATAACAATAAATAATAAGGGTATTATAGACAAATTATTATAAAAATAGATTATTTAAGGTAAGTAAACATTTAACTTGTGACTACCTAAAATAGTAATAAAAATTTTTATCCTGAGACGGAGGGAATAATATATAGTAGAAGATGGATTAAAAAATTTAAATTTGGACCGCCTGATCAATTTATATAGACTGTCAAATATGTATTTGCGTGAATAATATCATAGTAAGTACTTGATATTGATCACTCCTCATATTAAATATATATATATATATATATATATATATATATATATATATATATATAGGGTTTTAATCCATGACAAACGTTTCTATATGAATCATCATTGTCGTTAAAGTTGATTCAGATTGATCGGATGATGGAAAGTTGGGATTGGTCGATTATTATTCCCCTGGCTAGCTTACAATGACTTTATGGCAGCGATCCTTATCATTTTTGTCCGTTAGCTTATTACATTATTGCCCCTAACAATTTAATACATGCATGCCGCTACAGGATGTGACGGCAGTGCGTGTCTAACCCATATGGCTATGGTTCATTTGATAAAGTATACATGATGTAAAAATAAAAGATAATGTAAAGATGAGTTTATTTTTATATATACATAATGTAAAAATAAAAGATAATGTAAATATACATAATGTAAAATAAAAGATAATGATAAGATAAGTCTGAATAAAAGATAAATTTATTTTTATGTATACATAATGTAAAAATAAGATAAGTTTGAATAAAAGATAAATTCATTTTATTATAAAAGATAAATTAAAATAAAATAAATTTATCTTTTATTCAAACTTATCTTATTTTTACATTATGTATACATAAAAATAAATTATCTTTATAATAAAATAAAAGATAATGTAAAAATAAGATAAGTTTGAATAAAAGATAAATTTATTTTATTATAAAAGATAATTTATTTTATTTTAATAAAATAAATTTATCTTTTATTCAAACTTAACTTATTTTTACATTATGTATATATAAAAATAAATTTATCTTTTATTGATTTATCTTATCATTATATTTTATTTTTACATTATGTATCTTTTACATTTTCTTTTATTTTTTTACGTTATGTATACATAAAAATAAACTCATCTTTACATTATCTTTTATTTTTACATCATGTATACTTTATCAAATGAACCATAGCCATATGGGTGAGATATACACGCCACCACAACCCCGTAGCATGCATATGTATTAAATTGTTAGTGCAAGAATGTAATAAGTTAACTGACAAAAATGATAGGTGGATCGCCATACAAATTTGCAGTAGCAAATAGGGGGAATAATTGACCAATCCCGCTATCCATTGTCTAGATCAACTCAGAATCAACTTTATTGTTGAATAAATACTATACAAAGAAACGCTCATATGGATTAAAAATATATATATATATATATATATATATATATATATATATATATATATATATATATATATATGCTTTCTACTTGAAAAGATTATATAACAACAATAAAGCTTCTCAAATTTGATTCTATGTTTGGGTTATGAAAGCAAATAGGGTTCCATGTTGGAGGCTTGGAGCTTTCAAATTGCAACATCTGCATAGCCTTTATTTCCGATCATGTTCCCAAGGCATGACTATTTTCATCCGGTGCAGAAAAGCTCTTGTTTCTTAAATGATTCTGTATGATATTTTTCATCATCACATCCTTTGTGTTCAATCAAACATATTTTAAATAAATGGGCCTCTCTGCAGAAACAAGAATAATATTAGTAATTAAAATAAGTAATAAAGTAGCAGTTAGTTGTAGCAACCCGACGAAGTTAATAGAATCCAATACGAACTTCTTAATTTAAAGAATTTCCACACCAATTTTTGTACGGTTGGGATTTGCTAAAACTTTAGCGTGTCCGAACAATAGCCCCTACGACATGATAATCAGAAGCAATTAGGGTATTTTAGATGCTATATAAACTTCTTATGTTTGGTGTGTGGATGTGAGACACGTTATTAATGAATACGTAAGACATGTAGGAGACTAACCACAATTTGATTAACTTGGATATATCGTATATTCTTTCTTTCCTATTGTTCATATAATGTAATTGTGTCTTATATCAGATCTTAAATTTAACATGTACGTATAGTGATTTTCTTGATTTTGTTGTGTTCATTAAACTTTCTTACAAATCATTTTGATCTCTGATATATTACTAATTGTGAGTTTTCATATGATAACTTTGGTTATTCTAATGTATCATTTCATTTCTGACCTATATATAGTTACTTTTGTAAGAATATCATCCGTGTCTTTCTCATTAGCATTGATCAAAGAAATATACAATACATATGCAATATTCTAGAATATTCTAGACTACAATACAGAAAAATATACATAAGTATGATCTACATACTAAAAATAATATATATATATATATATATATATACAAAGATTACTTTACATAATCTAATACACCCCCACAGTCGAAGCGGGAGGTTATCGGACGCTTAGACTGTCCCGAAAATCATCAAAAAGTACGCGCGGAAGTCCTTTAGTGAAGATGTCGGCAATTTGATAACGGGACGGAACATGGAGGCACGAACAAAGTGAATGTCCATTTCAATATGATTAGTTCGCTGATGTTGAACAAGATTACTTGAGAGATATATTGCACTAACATTATCACAATAGACCAATGTGGCCTTGTTGACCGAACAATGAAGCTCCAATAAAAGATTCCGGATCCAACAAGACTCGGAGACAACATTAACAACTCCCCTGTATTCCGCTTCAGCACTAGAGCGAGACAAAGTGGGTTGTCTCTTAGAGGACCAGGAAATTAGGTTGTCACCGATAAAAATACAGTAGCCGGAGGTGGAACGTCTTGTATCTAAGCATCCACCCCAATCTGCATCTGTGCATGAGACAAGTGTGTTGATAGGAGATTTATAGAGATGCAAGCCAAAGTCGAGGCTACCTTGAATGTAGCGTACAATGCGCTTAAGAGCATTCATGTGCTCTGTGACGCCCCCAAAATTAGGTATACATCACCCATCTTAGGTCGCCAGATACATGGTACATAATTCAAATACAACTTATTAATACAACTGTCGTGTACAATACGATAAAACATAAACTGTGAGTTTGAATACAAATATTATCTACTAGAGATTATACAAACTCAAAAGGAGTCCTCATTACAATTATTATTACACTATTTCACAGAATAGTGAGGACTACTAATCTTATATCTTCGGACCATCACTCCGTTCCCCGACTCGTCCCAGCTATATTCTCATTTCCTGAAGAGAACAGTGAAAGGAAGGGTGAGCTCAACTAGCCCAGTAAGAAATATTATGACTAAGATAATGCAGAATAAATTATCATTAGTCTCCAACAATGTTAAACTGATAAAATATAATAGACATCAAGTTTAACTGCAGCGGAACAAGCAATCCATTAAAAGAGTCAAGTAGAAAATAAAATCTATTATCTTTTATGATTAAAAAGGTTTTTCATCAATGTTATCGCTGAGACTCAGCTTAATAAATATTCCACATCATCGAATCACCCCCCGCTACTACTACGAGGATATTCTTTAGTATCACGACCACAATTATCCATGCACTACGGGCCAAGAATATTTGTGTATTCATTAATGGTCATGATCATATCAACAACTGTCCATCAATGCACTACGGGCCAATGAGAACTTTTACCACATCATTTGTAATATTACGGTCATGATTACACCGAATAATCCCTCGGTCATAATCATACCAAGTCCATCTATGCATTCTGCCATGAGATGACTTTCAACAAAATATAAACATGAGGATGATGACAATGATATAAGAATTCAATAAAACAAGTTCAAAAATTATTTTATCCAGGAATTATTAACGTCCAAATTGTCAACATGATACTGTTTTGTAGAGTAAAATTCAAGAATGATTAGAAGAATATTTCCATGAAAAGATACTGGATGAAGCGCAAATATCAAGGATATTCTAATAATTTCATGGAGTCTAGAAGTCAAAACTTTAACCAACTGAGTATAATAAAGAATGGAATAACAAAAGAAATCACCATGTATGCGATTGCCAGCATGAGCGGAGTTATTCAACAGAGAATAATAATAACGGAACCAGTCGAGCAAAATTTGCAACCGCAAGCGGGATGTTCCAATGAGAATAATAAAAGCGGAACCAGTCGGGTGTAAAACACATGCATGAGGATGTTCCAATGCGAATAATAGAATAATGTCACCAAGTATAGGGTAGAAATGGCGTGATCTGAGTTATTCCAATGAGAATAATAAGAAATAGAATAACAGTGATTCTCTTCATGAATAAGAAAGAATAACACTTTTACTACAGTAAAAGAACTAAATGTAAGAGTAGTTAAGTAGCAGAAATCTTTTCTTCTTTCTCTCTATAATTTTCTCTCTCAGAGTTTCAAATGAATTCGTAAGAAAATAATGAAAGAATGAGCTTTATTTATAGAAAAATGGATAAGATAAGTAACTAACTCATGAGCGGTCCAGATTGATTTACTTTAATAATCGGTCCATATTTAAAGCAAAATCTTTTAAATAAAATATAATATATTCTATTTATAATCTAATAAAATGAATAACTTTATAAAAGATTTTACTATGCAAACACTATCACCAGAACCTATGCAAATACTATGCATAATAAAATATAATATATTCTATTTATAGAATAACTTTATAAAAGTATTACATTTTATATAAAAGATTTTTACGTATTATTACATTAATAATACCAACAAAACCGAGTGACTTATCACGTAAACATCAATAATCAATACCGGTGCTACTATGCAACCACGCCAGACCAGCGTATTCTTTATTTTAACATCGGGTGTTTCAACAGTTAATGGTAACACTTCCGCCGTTATTTTCATAAAGTATATTTTGTCGTTTTCTCAATCAAACAATAATTAGATTGTGAGGTCCACTAATGATTGTGCCGTCAGATTAATATTCCACTGTTAAAACGAATATTCCCCAACCAATCGAATATTATATAACAACATGCATTTTTAAAATTTATAAATATTACCCACAACTATTATATCAATTTCACTCCATAATATTCAAAAATAATATTTATAGAAAATTCATCTTTATTCAAAAAGTTGGGGTTTTACAATCTCCCCTTCTTATGAAATTTTGCCCTCGAAATTAGGGTACGTACCTGGTATGTCGAAAAGGTAAGGATACCTTGATTTCATTTCAAATTCTAACTCCCAAGTCATTTTCTCAACATCGTGGTTTCTCCACATAACTTTGAGTTGAGGTATAACCTTGGTACGTAGAATATGTTCCTTCTTATCCAAGATTTGAACAGGAACCTCTTCATACGTCAAATCTTCCGCTATTTCGTCCGGTTTCAACTCAATAATGTGGTTCGGGTCTTCCACATATTTACGTAACATGGATATGTGAAAAACGTTATGAACACGAGACATACTTGGCAGTAAAGCGAGTCTATAGGCCACAGTTCCTACTCGATCAAAGATTAAAAATGGGCCGATGAATCGAGGATTGAGCTTTCCTCTCTTTCCAAATCTCGTAACTCCTTTCCATGGAGCAACACGTAACAACACATGATCTCCTATATCGAATTCCACGTCCTTTCGATGAAGATCAACATAACTCTTTTGTCGATCTTGTGAGGTTTTTATACGTTGCCGGATCGTTTGAATCTTTTTCGTAGTCATCACGTATCAACTCGTCCCAACAACGTTGCTTCACCCACCTCATCCCAAAGATATCTTCGAGAATGACACTTTCTTCCATACAACGCTTGAATGGAGCCATGCCGATACTTGCTTTTGATAAGCTGTTGTTGTAGGAAAACTCCACCAATGGTAAGAACTTGTCCCAACTTCCCTTAAAATCAAGGACACACGAGTCTTAATAGATCTTCAAGAGTTTGAATAGTCCTCTCCATTTCCGTCCGTCAAATCGAGGATGATATGCCGAGCTAAATCGTAAATCTGTGCCCATAGCTTTTTGCAAACTAACCCAAAATCGCGAAGTGAATCTTGGGTCTCGATCGAAACTATGGATCTTTGGCATACCATGCAATCTTACAACCTCGTTTATGTACATACTGAGCAAGATGTTCAAGTGTATAAGTTTCTCGTATCGGTAAGAAATGAGCAGACTTGGTCAATCTATCAACAATGACCCAAATCGCATCTATGCGCTGAGAAACTTTGGGAAGACCGAGCTTGAAATCCATAGTAATGTGCTCCCACTTCCATTCCGGAATTTCAAGTGGTTGCAATGGACCTTTTGGTACTTGATGCTCTCGCTTGACTCGTTGACACGTTAGACACCTTGAGATAAGCAAAGTATCTCTCTCTTCATATTGCCCCACCAAAATGTATGTCGAAGATCATGATACATTTTGGTACTCCCGAGATGGATTGCAAATGGTGTGTTGTGCGCCTCCATCATGATTTTATACTTTAAATCGGTCGTTAGGAACACAAAGTCCGGAGTTGACTCAAGTATTCCTTCTTCATCGATTCTTGCTTCCCAGATCGCACCTTCTTGTACTTTCTTCCTCATCACGCATCGACTCTAGATCGTAATTTGAGCGACTTTAATTTTATCAATTAAAGTCGGTTTCTACTCAATATATTTGCCATCATCACGTGGGTTCTCAAGTCTTTATCTCTATCTCTATCCTTTACAAGTCATACAAAATGGGCCTCATGCGTTGACAATATTGCACTCGTACCTGCATATGATCTTCTACTCAATGCGCCGCCTACCACGTTCGCTTTTCCGGGATGGTATTGGATAGTATGATCATAATCTTTCAACAGTTCAAGCCAACGTCGTTGTCGCATGTTGAGTTCCTTTTGAGTGAAGAAAAATTTGAGGCTTTTATGATCCGTAAAGATCTCCACTTTCTCCCCATACAAGTAATGCCTCCAAATCTTTAGTGCGAAGACAACACCTGCCAACTCTAGATCATGAGTAGGATAATTCCTCTCATATTCTTTGAATTGTCGTGAGGCATAGGCTATGACTTTCCCATTTTGCATGAGAACACATCCTAACCCTTTGCCCGAAGCATCACTGTAGATGAAAAATCCCTCCGAACCAGATAGTATTGTCGTAAGCGTCTTTGAAATGAGTCTCCTCTTGAGTTCTTGAAAACTCTTCTCACATTCCTCGCTCCAACCGAACTTTATATCTTTCTGAGTCAGCTGAGTTAGTGGAGTAGCGATTCGAGAAAACCCTTCTATGAATCTCCTATAATAACTAGCTAAGTAAAGAAAGCTACGTACTTGATCATCGATTTAGGTTGCTCCCGACTTTGAATAACTTCAATCTTTCTTTGGGTCAACAGATATTCCATGACTTGATACCACGTGCCCAAGGAATGCTACTTCCTCAAGCCGAACTCGCATTTCTTTAACTTGGCATAAAGCTTATATTCACGAAGCTTTTGGAGTATCAGCCTCAAGTGTTGCTCATGATCTTCACGGGTTTTGGAATATATGAGGATGTCATCAATAAAGACGACCACAAAGTGATCCAAATATTCCTTGAATACTCAGTTCATCATATCCATGAAGGCAGCATGAGCATTAGTCAATCCGGAATGAAGATCAATCTTTGAAAAGAATTTGAAAAATATAATATATTCTATTTATAATCTAATAAAACGAATAACTTTATAAAAAATTTTACTATGCAGACACTATGCAAACACTATGCATAATAAAATATAATATATTCTATTTATAGAATAACTTTATAAAAGTATTCTATTTTATATAAAAAGATTTTCGTATTATTACATTAATAATACCAACAAAACTGAGTGACTTATCACGTAAGCATCAATAATCAATACCGTGTGCTACTATGCAACCACGCCAGATTCATCATTTTTTAACATCGGGTGTTTCAACAGCTTAACGGTAAAACTTTCGCCGTTATTTTCATAAAGTATTTTTAGATTTTTTCAATCCGACAATAATTCCGTTATAAGTCCACCAATGATTGTGCCGTTGTACTAATATTCCTGTTAAAACGAATATTCCCCACCAATCAGAATATTATATAACAACTTGCGTACTTTGAAAAATTTATAAATATTATCCACAACTATTATATCAATTTCACTCCATAATATTCAAAAATAATATTTATAAAAAATTCATATTTATTCAAAAGTTGGGGTTTTACATGCTCCTCCTTCTTGGTCACGATATGAAGGCAAACTTGTTGACTGGCGTAGTAGAAATGTTAGGTCGGTGAATGTGAGATATTGAAGTGCACCAACTAAACTCGATAATGAGAAGGATCCTCGTAGGAAAGACCTGCAATTGCCCCTAACTTTTGCTTAGTGTCAACTGGTGTGGGACATGGCTTGCATGAAGACATACCAGCTCGAGCAATAATATCCTCTGTATACTTTCTTTGAGAAAGGAAAAGACAATCTGCATGACGAGTGATTGCAATTCCCAAAAAATAGCTCAGAGAACCTAAGTCTTTCAAAGCAAAACTCAGAGGCAAGGAGAGACATAATAGACTTTCGAAGAGCATCTGAAGAGGCAGTAAGTATAATGTCATCAACATAGAGTAGAATATACGCAATGTCTTTGCAATGATGATAAATGAAGAGAGAATGATCACATTTGTTGTGATAAAAACCAATAGTGGCAACATAATCTGTAAACCGCTGGTACCAAGCACGGGGTGCTTAATTGCTTAAGGCCGTAAAGAGATTTCTTTAGCAAACAGACATAATCTGGATGAGTATGATCTTTGAATCCCATAGGTTGATGCATATATATTGTTTCATTGAGATGGCCATGTAAGAAAGCATTCTTGACATCCAGTTGATGAATAGGCCAAGATTTAGACAAAGAAATGCTCAATGCAGTTCGAATGGTAGCTTGTTTGACCACCGAGCTAAAAGTCTCCTCACAATCAACTCCAATCTGCTGAGACCTGCCATAACCAACTAGACGGGATTTGTGACGCTCAAAAGAACCATCAGATTTCATTTTATACCAAAAAATCCACATAGAACGAATTATATTCACATCAGGTGGACGGGGTACTAACTCCTACATCTTATTTTTAATTAGAGCATTATATTCATCCAACACGGCTGATTTCCAATCCGGGTCATTGAGAGCACTCACTGGGTTTCGTGGTAAAGGCGAAACAGATGTGGTAGTGGTAGCACTCAAGTTGAATTGGTGTTTAGGCTTAAAGATCCCATGTTGACTACGAGTGGCCATACGATGGGATGGTGGATGCAGTTGGGGCTGTGGTCTTGTGTGTGTGGCTGGGCTCGGTGGAAGTGAGGCAGTTAGAGAATGGGCATGCGGGTGAGGAAATGAAGAGGGTGGGGTTTGTTGTTGGTCATGTTGTGATGACTGGGCCGGTTGAGGAGATTGGGCTGGTGAGAGAATAGGTTGTGGGGCTTGAGGCATATGCGGAGTAGGCTGATTTTGCATGTAGTGTAGTATGAGTGGTGAAATTCGAGAATCCAAAAAATCATACGAGGTGGTGGAGGGAGTATGTAATTTGGAGAATGGGAATTGAGTTTCATTGAAAATTACATGCCTCGAAATGATTATTTTTCTGCTCGACAAGTCATAGCATTTATAGCCCCAATGATTAGGAGGACAGCCCAAAAAGACACAAGGTGTAGAATGGGCTTGCAATTTGTTAATGGTAGGGGAAGGAAAGAGAGGGTAACATAGACACCCAAATACCCGAAGGTGAGAGTAAGATGGATTTTTTTTATATAGAATTTGAGTGGGAGATTTGTACCCTAATACCTTATTTGGAAGAATGTTGAGGAGGTAAGTTGCCAGTTGTAAGGCATGATGCCAAAAAGAGGAGGCATGGAAGAATGGGCAAGCAATGTACGAATGATATTATTAATGGACTTTATTTTCCGTTCTGCTTTACCATTTTGAGGTGAAGTATGAGGGAAAGAAAACCGAAATTGTATGCCATTTGATTCACATAATTTTCTAAATGGACCATTATCAAACTCCCGCCCATTGTCACATTGAAAGTTTTTGATTTTCCTTTTAAATTGTGTTCGTATGAATGCTTGAAAGGAGTGAAAGATGGAATAAACCTGTGACTTGTGTGAGATTGGAAAAGTCCATAAAAAATTACTGTAATTGTCAAGAAAGAAGACATAATAACGATGCTCACATGAACTTAAAACCGGAGATGTCCATAAATCACTGTGAACAATATCAAAAGGCATAGTAGTACAAGATAAAGAGTCACGAAATGGTAACTTAATGTGCTTCCCAAGGGGACAAGAATGACAAAAAGAGTTACGGGCCTTATTACATTTAATGAAATTGCTACTACAAAGAGAAGCGAAAAAGATATCTCCGGATGACTGGCGATAATACCATAAACTAGGAGAAACAACAGCAAAAGCAAAGGATGTTGTGGCCCGATTTTTGGTGGTGATAGGATAGAGTTCTCCTGAGCTCTCACAACGCATTAGACGCCTCGTCTCGTAAATCCATGAGAAAATCCAAACGGATCAAACTCAACTGAAACCATATTATCAGTAGTGAATTTTCGAACATAAATAAGATTTTTGATGAGGTTTGGAGAATGGAGTACGTTGTTTAGGTTTAAAGGGGGATTAAGAGGGTGAAGGGAGGTACTACTATAACCATGAATTGGAATTGTGCTACCATTACCAACAATATATAATACCATGATTTTTGCTCAAATTAAAATACGATGTGAGAGTACCTTGATTTGTCGTCATGTGAGAGGTAGCACCGGTGTCCATGTACCAATGTTCATCTGGTTGAGAGATAGAGAGAGTGTGTATTGTGGCGTCGATGTCCGTGGGAGCATAGCCAACACTTGGAGGGGCGGCTGACATTTTATATGCTTGTTGTGGCCTTGGTCCAAGCACCCTTGCTTGTCTTGGTTGACGCCTTCGCCACGGTGGACGCGGGTATGGGCGGTGTTGTTGCTTTGTTGTGGTGTCCAGGCGGCCCAATGAGGGTAATCGCCATCGCTAAGCGAGACCCATCATTGTCATTGCTGCGGGACGCCACGCCTTCACCATGCCTCCACGACCACGATTGTTACGCTTTCTACCGCCAAGTTATTGCTTCTTCTTTGCCGCGATTGACGTTGTTTCGACTGTACGAAGAACCACCTTGCTGAGCGGTGGATCCGTAGCTGATAATAGTATCATCCGCCGGTGGTACTTGAGGAGCCGTAATTAGGGCAGTGTTGGACTCCCGTGTTGCGCGCTTCGCCATACTTGTTTCCTCTAAAACGAGCATCGAACGAGCCTTAGAGAAAGGGGAAAGCGGATCGCTGTGTTGAATCAAAGTAGCGACTCCACCATAGGCATCGTTCAGGCCATCGGCCGTCTGAAGAACCAATCGTTGGTTTGAGACCGGCGCCCCGACATTCTTGAGTTGATCGGCAAGCAACTTCAGCCTTTGACAATATGTACTCATGTTGGGAACATCGTCCAGGTGAGTATGAGTGAATTGATTTTCGAGCTGAACGGCTCTTGAATGTTTGTTGTCATGGAACAAATCCGCCAAACAGTTCCAAGCATCCATGGTCATGTCATCAGGTTCAAGAATAGTATGAAGGAGATCACTGGAAATTGTCCCATAAATCCATTGCAAAACAATAGCATCAAGCCGAGACCAAAGGTCGGTATCGGTTTCCTTGATCGAAGAAGAAGATGGCTTGGCCATGTTAGTGGTGGAAGGAGGGAGGATGTGATCTAATACTTGATAAGCACGCGCATGGATTTTGAATAGGGCGGCCCACTAATTGTATTGAGAGTTTTTCATGTCTAACGTGATAGGTATGAAGTTCTTCACGTTGTTGACAGCTAAAGCCGGATGAAACTTCGCTGACTCGGACATGGTGGAGGATGGTGGTGGTTGCTCGGCCATGATGAGCAGAGAAGAGAGGTTGCAAGGAGGGAGGTGGACGGTTACACAGAAGAGGTAGAGAGAAGATAGAACCTAGGCTTTGATATCATGTGTAAGAATGTCATTCGTGTCTTTGTCATTAGCATTGGTCAAAGATATATACAATACATATGCAATATTCTAGAATATTCTAGACAATATTCTAGGCAATATCCTAGGCTACAATATAGGAAGTTATACATGAGTATGATCTACATACTAAAAATAATATATATATATATATATATATATATAAATATAAAGATTACTTTACATAATCTAATAACTTTGTTATCTTAACTAAGCATCATTTTAGTCTTTTATATGTCCAGTTAATGGAGAACCAAAAGAAAGTATGCTCAGTATATCCTATTAGTGGTGACGTGATAATGAAATTAAGATGACAAATTCAAGGACATTAATTAGTTGTCATTTTATATTGTCATTAGCGTTAAATAATTTATTTATTTTTGAAAGACTGTTTTCGTAAAAAAAAACTTGTCAAAATAAATTTTTTTTTTGTGGAATGGAGGGAGTATATAATTCTAAAAGTTAATATAATTTACTCCAAAGTTTCCTTCCAGAAGGCTTTAATTTCCCTCAGTTCCATCAGAGCTCTGGACATGTGGTAACTTTATTTTTGACAAACGGTATTACTGCCAATATGATAAATTTAAGAGATAAGTTCTCTGCTAACCATTTGATATGAAAGAATCCAAAGTGCAGTTCTTCATGTTGCAATAATGAGAAAATCAGCTACAAGCTGTCAAACAAAGGGCTTTGAATTCCTTAGTAGTTAGTAACCCCATCATGGACATGATGTGATCCTTGGGAGCATCTTTATATATATATATATATATATATATATATATATATTGAAAATATCGCAGATCATATACGTTCATCTCAAACCATATTAATTTTTATTTAAAAGATTAATTTATTATGTCTATCACGCGGTAACTCAATAATATATTTCTCCTAGTCCATCACGTTCACTTACTCAATGAATTATATTGTCCATTAATTAGAAACTAAAGTTGACTAGAAACTTAAATTAAAATCATAAATATGATTTTTAAGTTAAAATTTATTATATAAGTAATTAAAGGATTCTTATAAAAAATAATGTAGGATCATAAAGAGAGTTTTAGTTCTAGATAAATTAATCTTAGCACTATATAATAGTATAAAATGTTTTACTTTTAGTTAAATTCTAGACTTTATACCAAAGATCAAAGACAAAGACTTAAAAATAAAGTTTTGTGTTATTATATATTTATTATTATATAGATAAGGAAGAGTATTTAATTAAATTAATAAAAAGGTACGTATTGATTAATCTCAATCTTATCATTATCCAATCATATAGATATGATATGATTTCACATTTTTGGTGTCATGCCTCTTGTGCCACCTACTGGACAAGACAAATGCCAAAACCCATGGCCTACTCAGTAATAATTTATGGAGCACAGAACTTGCCGGAAAAAATTTATGAAGCGCAGGGCTAAAGCTTGTTACTGAGAAAATTGTCAGACACCACTGCCATGAAGGTAAGACCATATTTGACTTCAAATCTTTCTATGTTGCCTAGAAACTCGAAATTAAATGAATTTAAAAAAAATTAAAATGTTGCTAGTTTTTCCATAGAATGGAGAGGATCCTATATAGAGTTTTTTTGTGGTTCATGATGAGGATCATTGCTCTTTGTGAGGAAGCAGATGGAGTTTTATGTGTGACTACCAAATTATCGCACATTAAGTCTACAATAACAAAATGACAAAATTTTCTTTGTTTTATGGTAAGATTACATATTTGATGATATATATATATGAGTAATACTAGTAATTTGATTGACAAAGTCAAAATTTTATTAAAATTATTTAAAATCGTACGTAATGTGGAAGTCCAAAAGGAATAGACAAGGCCACAACAGAATTACATACCATCAAGATCAACATTGTAACTGCAAAAAAAATATGCTAAAAGCCTTATTACAACCCTCCTAAAATGGCTATATTATGTCCAAGAAAGCTTTTGGCATTGGAAACACCCAAAATCTGCACTTTCAAATCAATCCCAACGGGAAACAACTTTGGCACGGAAGAAACTGCAACCCCAAAAGCAAAAATGTTGCCTAATTCTTGCATAATCATCTATCCATGCATGCAACATATACATGCATTCTACTACTATATTAGGTTAATTATAGATAATCCAAAAGAAAAAAGCGAACAAATAAAATAAAAGATAGGCAATAATCGATGATGCCTTTTGCTTATTATTTGTTAGACTCCGGATTTGGACCGCTAGGAACTTCATGCGCAGCCGCCTGAAAGTTTCCATTTGTAGTAAATGTGGTGGTGCTATTGGCTGTGGTGGTGGTGTTTGTCTCAGTTTGTTTGGGATGCAATTTTCCGGTAGACGGCTTTGTGGTCTTAGAGAACTCCATTAGGAGTCGAGGTACTGGTTTTGATGAATCCACGGATATGATAGACATGTCTAGAGGGCGAGCAAAGAGAGGAATAATCAAGAGTAGCCCAAAAAAGAGAAAAATAGCTACTGATATTTTCATAGTTGCTGCCATGATGTATATATATATCAGTATATATATATATATATATATTGGAACCAAGAATCCAAGAATATAATCCACCCCAAATGAACCTAATGTATGAACCAGTTGGACAATCAAGTTTTTTAGGTTGAATGAAAAGTGGGATTAAAAATTGAAAACAATATGATTTGATTTTAGGATTTGTGATGAATGTCCACAAGTATATGTGTGTGTATGTCCACAAGTACATCATGTGACCTAATTACGTGCGTTCTGTTCAAAGTTACTATTTTGCTACTCTTCTTATCATCAAACTACAAGGATGCCCTCTATTAGAATTTAAAAGATAAATAATAAGGGAAAAAATAAAAGAAAATATAGGTCGGAAATAAATGATCTTGTCTCCAGAAAAATTTAGAATGTACTTTGTCCAAAGACTCCTTTCTCTTTCCATTCAAATATTGAGGTTTGTATATATGACATATTTATATATATATATATATATATATATGGAGTATATAAAAATAAAAATAGATTTTATTTTTTTGGTAATATTAAACTTTGAATACTAAAATATATTATTTAAAAAATATTAATTTTGTTAATGCAAATGTGTCTTATACAAATTTTAATACTAAAAAAAATTGAAATTCAACAAAAATCGTGAACTTTTGATGAAGATAGTAAGTATCATGCATGAACCATACCCCTATTTTTGGTTTAGTGATATTATGGACTATGGAGGAGCAGAGGTGGAAGGAGGGAGGGTCGTCGGGGGTCATATTATTTTAGAATTTTCGACAGTAATTTCTATTTTTTTTCTTCTTTAAAATCACAATGAAGAATTACTTGACATGACTGCAATTTCACATAGTCGATCTCCCTCCCTCACCACAAGTCGTCAGCTCTAATGAATGTAAGTAGTTAGTTATTAGTTAAAAGTTTGATGAGTTGTCAATTTAATTGAATATTTGATTTGGGGTTTTAAAGAATTAGGGATTTGTGGTTTATTATTGCCATTAGTTAAAATTGATACAAATAAGAAATTTTGTGCTTAATGTTGCCATTTAATTAGAGATTTAGAGTTTGTTACGCCATGAATTAGAAATTATGTGTTATTATCATTGAATTGATATTGTATATTTATGGTATATTGTTTGTGAAATAATTGATTTAGGTTAGTTGATGAAATTATGATAAAATGTTTGAATTGATGAAATTATTATGAAATATTATAATTAGGCAAAATGAATTTGAAAGAAACACTCCAAGTGTTAATAAGTAATTTTTTTATTGATATATTTTGATTCTCCTCTAAAAATATTTTGATTCCGCCACTTTGTAGAGAGATGGAGGAAAATTAAACTAAAGAGTACTTTTGGAGATGATTTTGGAACTCTAAATTTGAGATTATTATAAAGAAAATATCAGATTCATATTGTTAAATCCTCAAGAATATATTGTTTATTAATATAGTTGTTACGCTTGGGTACCTTTAGTAAACCATTTGCCTAAGCATTCGATATTTGTGGTTGAATTTCAGCTTGCTTGTCGAAGTCCAGGGCTTGTCTCCATGATTGGTTGCATGGGTCCCTGGCTCAACCTTGATAAGCTGCTAAATATATATATATATATATATATATATATATATATATATATATATATATATATATATATATATGGAAAATGATTCATAAGATCAATTTGTTATGGATCAAAAATAAAGATATAAAGATCTATACCGTCCGTCTAATTAATGAATGGTTGTGATATAATTGAGGAAAACCCGTCCACTAGACTTACTAGTGGACGTATTAAGTATAATTTTTGGTCGCTTATGTCCCCATGCACCTTCCCCACTTAGCCAAGACAAATGGACAGAAATACAGTGCCAAAATTATACATACTAGCCAGACGGGTTAATTAGCTTCAAAGGAAGAAAGGTAACAAAGTTTCATGAATTGAAGTAACAGGAAGAACCCTAGAATCAATCATCTCGCAAATCGAAAAGGTAACAAAGGTGCGAGATATACGATTGCCAAAATTGAATAACTTTGGTATGTCTAGCGGATTGGGCGAACAGGAAGAACCCTAGAAGCAATCATCTGCAATTTGGCAACAAGTTCTCGAAATTAAACATTGTTCTTCCAAATGTAATTCTGTGTAAGTTTGTAGTTTAATATCTAAAAAATCAATTTAAACATGCCATTCATTTTTTGTCTAGAGATCGATTGTATTTTTTTTATTTTTTTATATATTTTCTTGAAAGTTTCAAAGATATATAATCTGAATTGATTTTTTTGTTCTCCATTAATTCTGTTGAACCCTATTTTCATCCTGTTTATTTTCTATATTTATTCACGTTTTGAACCCTTCCGATCTACTTCTGCAAAGAAAGATTTGATTTGAACTTCTTCCACTATTTTTTAATTTAAATATGCCATTCATACCGTAAATCTGAGATCGAATGTATTTTTTTACTAGCTATGTTATATTTTATTGGAAGTTTCAGAGTTATATAATCTTGAAACCTAGATTTGTAGACAAAATTGTATTATTTTTTTTTGGGTTCACAATTAGCTGTGTTATAGTCATAAGATATATATGTTTTGATTCTTATTATAATTTTCAATAGAGGAGGAGAACCCAAGAAATTGTTGCATACAGCATACTTCACTATTTTCACTATTTTTGTAGATAGGTATACATAAAGCATATACCATTATGCTTTCTGAAACATAGGTATACATAATATTTTCACTATTTTTGTAGATGTATTTTCAACCATATTAAATATCTCCTTTTGAAATGTCTCATTTTGATGATTTTGTTGTGTTGATGCAAGTTACCAAGATGCACTTGTCTGTGTTTTGCCATGCACTTCAAATATTGCAATGCCTATTTTATTTGATTTGTAATATCTTTAACAACTTAGTATGTTTTCCTTACGACTTATGGATTGTTGCCTTCACAAGTTAAAGAAAATAACTCATTCAAATGTTGGGTATCAAAAAAAGATGTGGGTTTGTTGAAGAATTGAGCTGTGAATACTAATATTATATCCTTCCTATGATTTTTATCATGTCGTGCCTGTTTTTGCACACATCAATCATACTTCTAACCATGTTAAATTGTTTACATGATGCGTAAAATACATTTTGATATTTTCTGTTTATATGAAAATACTAGAAAATATATTTGGAAATTGTTATGTATTGGGGATGTGATAACCATACTAACTGTTGATGTATTGGGTATTGCAAGAATTTAATTGAACTGATGTTGCTGTGTATTGAACAAAAGGCATTTCTCATTATCAATCTCAATCACTGATTTGTTAAGCAGAATGAGACGGATGCTATATGCCATTTTTTATCCCATAGCATATAGATGTTGTAAGACCCTAATTTTATGAAATAAAAGTATTCAATTTTTCTTATAATTACTATTCAAGTAAATGGTTAAATTGATAAAAGTTAAAGTTAAGGGTGATATATGAATTTTTTTCAAAATACACAAGTGGTTATAAAATATTCATTCTTTGTGGGGAATATTAAGTCTTTCTGGTAGCGACGGTTGTAGGGCCCCATATAATGAGAATAACTGCCGGATGAAGAAAAGCGACAAATTTGAGTTTTTATAAATAACGGGCGTAGTTATTACCAATTAACATTGTTGGAATACCGTGGTTAAAATACGATGAATACGCCAGAATGCAGACGCAGAATAATACCAGATTACGCGGTATTTTTTCAATTATTGATTCTTACGTAAGAAGGTACTACTCAATAATTGTTACAGTAATTACTGTTCAATATTTTATTTTATTGGTTCAATAATTGCTACGTTGATATTTTATATTATTGTTGTTTCAATAATTGTCACTGCACAGTATT
This sequence comes from Panax ginseng, assembly GCA_020205605.1. NCBI lineage: Eukaryota > Viridiplantae > Streptophyta > Magnoliopsida > Apiales > Araliaceae > Panax > Panax ginseng. Next base: position 17,528,564 of record CM035127.1, on the reverse strand, counting down.
TCCCATTATCAGATCAATAATTCATATTATTTGAATAATATTATTAGATAGCATTATTACCAATGTCTAGAAAGTTCTGTCAAGGAGAGGTTTGGTCACCTAATTGCGCGCCAGTAAGGAGAAATCTTTATCGGAAAGCCCCCTCTTTCTTGGGAACTGCCTGGTTGTCATTATTGTGATTCTGTAATATTATTTGTGAATAATTAATTATTGATTTATATGATAATGAAATATTTATTTGATGTGGATATAAATGATGGATTTATTTATGTGGTTATAAATGAAGGAATTAATATTGAGGTATTTTATCAGTATTTTGTCGGATTGGAGGTATTAAAAGATCAAATCAGTGTTCTTACAACTTTATTGTGTGAGTTATAATTTTTAATCTGACCGTTGGATCGTTGTGATTTTTGGATATGTTATACATATATAAGTTGAGTATATGTTCACAAATTTTGAACCGTTAAAAATGAATGAATGATTTGTTATGAATTTTAAGAGGTGACTGATTCGGAAATTAGGTTTATAAATAATTTTGGTGGAAAATTCTAGAAATGGGTGAGCCCCACTTTTGGTTGTTGGGGAAGATGGCTGATTTTTGGTGGGTGAAATAGTAGAGAGTAAAGCCATCAAAGCAGTCAAGTCTGCCTTTGACATGCTAACATTTTCCTATAAATAGATGGCTAAGTTAGAATTGAAAATCACACCGTAATTCATAAGTTTTCTCTTTTTTTCTCTAGATTATTGAGTGTATTTTGTGAGTATTTAGATACTTGGTGAGTTGATATTCAATAGTGCAAGTTTCCTCAAATAATATATCCGATATCTAGTCGGAAGTCGCTTCTTTTGAGGCTGGGATAGTAAGGGATAGTAAGGGATATTAAGGATGTTATATTCTTCATAATGATATTATTCTTTCAATATCATTATACTAACATATTGGTATGGATCTTATTGTGAAATTTCTACCTTTACGAAGTCTGGGGTTACTTATTCACGATACTGCAAGACTATTCATGTATATGGCACTATTTACGATATATGACATTATTTACGATACCAGATTTATGTATTTATCACAGAGTACTATTCACGAAGTTACTATTTATGAGTTACTTATTCACAAATAACTATTCACGAGTTACTATTCATGAGTTACTATTCACGAGTTACTATTCATGAGTTACTGTAAAACCCCAAATATTTAATAAATAAAATTTAATTTCCTCTAATTATTATTTTGAAATAGTAAGGGTTGATGTGATTAATGTGGATAGTTATGGATAAAATACACAAATATTTCAAAATAAGCAAGTGGTTATAAAATATTCATTGTTGTCGGGGAATATTCGTTTGGTCGTGGAATATTCGTACTGTCGGAGAATATTCATACGACTGACATGTAGCGACCATGTGTGGGCCCCATAACTGAAAAAGCGATTGGATGAAGAAAATGACAAATATAAGTTGTTTAAAAATAACGGCGTAGTTATTCTGCAATTATCTTGTTAAAATACTCGGTGGTTAAAAACAAGAAGATTACTCAGTATTGCACCAATTATTGATTCTTACGTAAGAAGGCACTACTCAATAATGGTTACTGATAATTATTATTCAAGTATTTTATTTTATTGATTCAATAATTCTTTGTGTTGATATTCTATATTACCGTTGTTTCAATAATTGTCACTACACAAGATTTTTCATTATCGAAGCAATAATTCATATTATCCGAATAATATTATTGGATAACATTATTGGCAATGTCTAGAAAGTTTACTCAAGGAGAGGTTTGGTCACCCTAATTACGCCAAGAAGGAGAAATTCTTATTGGAAAGCCCCTCTTTCACAGAACCGGCGCACTGGTTGTCAATATTGTGATTCGTAATATTATTTATGAATAATTAATTATTGATTCATATGATGAGGAAAATATTGATTTTATGTGGATATAGATGGAGAAAATTTTAATGTGACAATTGTTGAAAATTGAAATTTTATCTTTTACGATAAAATAATTCATTTAAATATATATATTATTATATTTTAATAATATAATAATGGTGATATTTTTACAACGAATGTGGGATATATGAGTATACGAGGAGGAAGAGTATTTTTGTTGCAATAAATTTTTAAATCATGTTAAACATGTCGGTGGACCCCATTTCTTGACTGAAATTTGATTATAGCCTGTAAAATCGTCCGTTTATGGATTTCGGTCAATTTATGTTTAGAATTTGGAAAAACTTTCTTCTGAAAAGTTGTAGAGAATTGAATTTCCTATAAATATCCACGAGATTCGAATTTTCTGACAAAAGGGCTATTTATTATGAATTATTGAAGTTCTGAAGCTCCAAAATAATTAATTTTTGGAAGTTTTAAATATTTTTTTTAATAAAAACATTTTTCTCACTTTTTCTAGAAGATGAGCATGTGGGATATGTTAGAAATCTGATTTTCCAAGGAGGCGTATGAAATTTATTATTAATAATATATTTTAATAAATTTTCACTTTGGTGTTCTAAGCATTTTCCTATAAATAGGGTGCTTAGGTTAGAATTGAAAATCACACCGTAAACTCAAGTTTTCTCTCTATATTATCGAGCGTATTCTTGTGAGTATTTTGAGTATTGCTATATCTGGTGCAAGTTCAAGTCATAGCCTATATCCGTGTTTCATTTTAAGTATAAATCTTTCGAGGCAAGAGGATATTATTTTATTTTTTTAAAAAAAATGATATTAATTCTTCCAATATCATTATGTCAAGTATTGATCTCGAACTTTTAATCAAATTTGGAACTTGTTGTGTTTGGGAGTTACTATTCACGATCTGAAGACTATTCACGATACTCAAGACTATTCACGAATACTAAGACTATTCATCAAAAAATAAAATTTTTCCTTTTCGTCAAAATATCTATTATGGATACTAGCTTTGATTGTATCCATGTTTTGATCATTCTTGAATTTTACACCACTATGATTATTTTGAGGTATTTTTGGACATGGATAAAACAAAGTACTTAATCCTTAATCCTTAATCCTTGTCAATTTGTTTCAATTGGATTCGTTTTTTAAAACTATTTTCATCATCCTCGTCTTAAATGATGACATTATTGAATATCTTTGGCCTGTAGTGCAAAGATGAATGATTTCGATGAATATCTTTGGCTGTAGTGTAAAAAAGATGAACAGTGTGTTTAGATGAACATGACTAACTAATAAATATCTTTTGGCCTGTAGTGCAAAGATGAATATTTGATTCGAGATATATATTGATTGATGTTACAGGATAAAAGATAGACGATGAACTTTTAAATTCATACATGTAAGATAGTAGTTTGCATTCTCTACTTAACTCTTCTAATGAATTATTATTTCATCGCGAATATTGATTTAAAACTTGTTGTCTATTGTATTCTATTAGATTTTTCCTGTTGGAGACTAACGATAATTTGTTGTATATTATCTTAGTCATAATATTCTTTATTGGGCTAGTTGAGCTCACCCTTTTCTTTTTGTTCCATTTTTCTTCTCGGGAGGCGAGAATGTAATGAGTATTTAGCTCTGGGGTATGGAATGATGGTTATAGAGAGAGTTCTTTAGTAGTCCTCACCATTTTTATAAAATAATGTATCAATAAATGTGATGAGGATTTATTTGGGTATAGATATTATCAGAAGATAATATTTATATTCAAACTCACGCTTTACTATTGTAATAATAAAGTTGTAGTTGTTTACGCACCACGATTGACAACTCGAGAATGGGTGATGTATACCTATTTTGGGGCGCCACGGTTGGTATCGAGCTTAGGGATATGATCTATGGCGGAAATCGGGGAATAGAACTAGGAGGGAGAGCGAGTAAATCCTTCGCTAGTGTGTGTCCTACTAAGCTTATTTGTTAGTTGGTCAAGATATAAGGATATTATGTGATATTGATTTGCTTAATTAACCCTTATTTTATGACAAAGATTTGTGAATGTCGAATCGAGAATATTAACAAAGTGGAAATGAGATCGTGGAGACGCACTCAGACTCACCAACGAGGAGAACGTCAACAAAGTGGTAATGTTCCTCCCGTGAATAACACCACCGAGCAGAGATGATGAACGAGGGATGTTTAGAAGCTTTTTGCGATTCATGCAAAATCGACGAGGAGACTCGTGTTCAAAATACTGAGGAGAAATGATAGCAATTCACGGGTTGTCACCCAAGCGATTCAAAGAGTTGGGACCACCGAATTTAAGGAAAGTCATATCCATCATGGCGGAAACATGGGTCAAGCAAATTACCAAGATATTCGATGTCTTGGGATGCACGGAGAAACGAAGGTTCCATTCGCCACCTTTATGTTCCGTGGCGAGGCGTATTCACCGTGGTGGAGTCTCAGTGAAGCGCACTCCATCCACTCGCACTCAAGATGTCTTGGGAGACATTTGAGAAACTATTTAATGACAAATATTTTCCCGAAAGTGTTCGTCTATATGAAGGAAGTGGAGTTTATTAGATCGAGCGAGAATAACATGCGGTGTCGAAGACGAGGCAAAGTTTGCAGAGTTATCAGTTGCACCTCATTTAGTGGAGAATGAGGAACGATGACGCAGATGTTTCTTAGAGGTTTGAAACCCAGATACGCCAAGATCTCATTTCTCATAAATTTTTCTCTACTCGAGATGTTGTAAACAGGCTCAATTATTAGAGCAAGATAACGAAGATTGGCCAATGAAGGACCACAACCAGGATCATACAGGAGATGGCGGTCAACAAAACAACGATAACCAATGGAGAAAGAAAAAGACGGACAAAAATGGTAATCACTCCGGTGGTGGTCATGGCCATGAAAATAGAAGAAGCGAGTCGGGAGGAGATTTTAAAAAGAGGAGATTTAACAACGACCATGTGAAGACAGCGTGCAAAGCAGAAGAATCGGTTCTAAGGGAGGAGAAACGACCACCCCTATTATATGCTACAAATGCGAAAAGAGGGACATATCGGTCAAACCGCCGCAATGTCAGTTCAAGGTATATGCTATAATTGTGGAAAGGAAGGACATATCGCTCGGGATCATGCAGTAGCAAAAACCTAATTCAATGGGGGACGGTGACTCAAAAGATCGTCCCGAGAAAAGTCAAAGTCAGCGGTTCTGGAAAGAGCGTTTTGTTGTGATCGGTCAAAATGCGAAGAACCCAAACGAGGTAATCACGGGTAAGCTATTTATAAATTATTGCGAAGTTTATACCCTTACTTGATACCGGTCTTTACCCATTCATTTATCTCTCCTACTTGTGCTCAACGTTTAAATTTGACTCGGAAAAATTAGACTTTGACCTATCTCGTGGAAACTCCGTTAGGAGAAACTTTCATCACATCCACTGTTTATAAATCTTGTTTGATTCAAGTTGGCACCATCACCTTACCGTGACCTTATCTCTTTAAAGATACTTGCTTTTGATGTGATTTTAGGGATTGATTGGTTAACTACTCATCATGCCAAAATTGATTGTTTTCGTAAGGTTGTTAGTTTTCATATTCCTAACCAACCTGTTGTATGCAATTCAAGCAACTAAACCATTAAAATCACCACCATCATATCTAATCATAAAGCTATTCGTTTATTGAAAAACGGATGTCAAGCTTTCTTAGCCCATGTTATGGATTTGAATAAAGACACGTCAAATTTGAATAATATTCTGTTGTTATTGACTTTCCGACGTATTTCTGAAGAACTTCCTGCCTACCCCGTAACGTGAAGTTGAATTCTTTATTGATCTTGAACCTGTACAAAGCCCATTTCTAAAACCCCATATCGAATGGCTCTATTGAACTTCAGGAGTTAAAGGTCCAACCACAGAGAGTTGTTGGACATCGGTTTTTATCTGGCCCCTAGTACATCTCCTTGGGGTGCTCCTGTTTTATTCGTAAAGAAGAAAAACGAGAGTATGCAACTTTGTATTGACTATCGGGAATTGAACCATGTCACCATCAAGAATAGGTATCCTCTACCTCGTATTGATGACTTATTTGACCAGTTGCAAGGGGCACAATTTTTTTTCAAAGATCGATCTTCGTTCGGATATCATCGGTGAAGATTAGGCGAGGATATTCCAAAGAATGCCTTTAGAACCCTCGATGACGGCATTATGAATTCTTAGTCATGTCTTTCGGATTGAATAATGCTCCTGCGGCTTTCATGGATATGATGAACTGAGTATTCAAGGAATATTTGGATCAGTTCGTTGTTGTCTTTATTGATGACATCTTCATATATTCCAAAAGTCGTGAAGATCATGAGCACCATTTGAAGCTGGTACTCCAAAGGTTTCGTGAAAATAAGCTTTATGCCAAGTTGAAGAAATGCGAGTTCTGGCTTGAGGAAGTAGCATTCCTTGGGCACGTGGTGTCGAAACATGGAGTATCTGTTGATCCGGCGAAGATTGAAGCAATACAAAGTTGGGAGCAACCGAAGTCGGTGACTGAAGTACGTAGCTTTTTAGGCTTAGCTGGTTATTATCGGAGATTCGTGGAAGGGTTTTCTCGAATTGCTACTCCATTAACCCAACTAACTCGGAAGGATACAAAATTCGTTTGGAGCGAAGAATGCGAGAAGAGTTTCCAAGAGCTTAAGAGGAGACTTATTTTAAGACTGTTTCTAACAATACCATCCGGTTCGGATGGATTTGTTATCTCAAACGATGCTTGAGCAAAAAGGTTAGGATGTGTTCTCATGCAACGTGGGAAAGTCATAGCCTTTATGCCTCGCGATAACTTAAAAGAATATGAGAGGAATTATCCTACTCATGATCTAGAGTTAGCGGCGATCGTTTTGCCGCTTAAAGATCTGGAGCACTATCTATATGCTAGGGCGGATCCACTCAAGTTCAAGGTCAAATTGAGAAAAAAAAAAAAAAAAACTTTTAAAATAAAAAATTAATAAAATGAATCACAAAATTAAATAATACTTAAATATTATATACAATAATATTTTTCGAGATTTCATTGTTTAAAATTGTTGCACCTCATTTTTAATAATTACAAAAATATCACGTTGAATATAAGTTACTAATGTACCATTTTATAAGTTTTATTGGGGTTGGATTTTGACCCAAAGCTTCACTAGATCATGGACCTATGTATGTAGACTATATACACACACGAGATATTATAGCCTAGTTAAATTGGGTTGGGTTGGTTGTTCTTTGGAAAAGATTACACCAAAAGTTGTAATTGACTTTTCAACAAAATCTATTATATAAGCCCAACTTAATAATCGTTATGTTTACTCTTATCATTCTTTTTTATTTGGGCTCGGGGATGACAAGGCTTGGTTGATAAGTTAGGTTCTTTGGAGCATTGGATTTACTTGACTATTTCATCCTCTAGTTCATTATTACATGTATTTATTACACTTTTTGCAAATACAAAACGTCCCATTTTAATATCAATCACTCACTTATTAAATAATCGACAAATATAGGCTCATAAAATTTCGACAAGGCGGGTGACCCCCGCCCCTAACTTCGGGACCGCCTGTCTATACATATGGGAGAAAGTGGAGATATATTCGGACCATAAAAGCCTTAAATATTTCTTCACTCAAAAAAAGAACTCAACGTCTGGCAGCAATGACGTTGGCTCGAAAGCTATTGAAAGACTACGACACACATTTTGATGCGAGTGAGCGCTCTACTTTAACATTGCATGAATTGCATAAAGCCTCCGAAAAATCCATCATTCATCATTTGGTTAGTGTTGTTGTATGCATGAGGATTGTCGCGCCTCGATGCACATTCTCTGTTTATTGATATGTGGAGACTCAAGCGGTCTCTTGTGCTCCATTTCTATTCTCAACATTTTTGGATGTCATTTTCAGACATCGCCACAAAACAAAGGTTAATTGACATGTAACATAATATCTCTAAACTCGACCAACCAATTTAAATACAAAATAAATTTAAGTAGGTCATACTAGCGAAAGAATTTCCCGTCTCTCCCCTCCTAGTTCTAGTCTCACATCTTAGCCAAGGATCATATCCCTAAGCTTTGATACCAACTATGACGCCCCCAAAATTAGGTATACATCACCCATCTTGGGTCGCCAGATACATAGTATGTAATTCAAATACAACTTATTAATACAAGCTGCCGTGGTACAATACGACAAAACATAAACCGTGAGTTTGAATAAAATATTATCTACTAGAGATTATACAAACTCAAAAGGAGTCCTCATTACAATTATTATCACACTATTTCACGAGAATAGTGAGGACTACTAATGCTATCCTCGGACCATCACTCCGTTCCCGACTCGTCCCGCCTATATTCTCATTTTCAAGAGAATAACGGTGAAAAGAAGGGTGAGCTCAACTAGCCCGAGAAGAAATATTATGACTAAGATAATGCGAATAAATTATCATTAGTCTCCAACAATGTTAAACCGATAAAATATAATAGACATCAAGTTTAGCTGCGGTGAACAAGCAATCCATTAAAAGAGTCAAGTAGAAAATAAAATCTACTATCTTTTATGATTAAAAAGGTTTTCATCCTTCGTTATCACCGAGACTCGACAATAAATATTCCATATCATCGAATCACCCCCGCACTACTACTGCCAAGGATATTCTTTAGTATCACGACCACAATTATCCATGCACTACGGGCCAAGAATATTTGTGTATTCATTATGGTCATGATCATGCCAACAATCGTCCATCAATGCACTACGGCCAATGAGAAACTTTACCACATCATTTGTAACATTACGATCATGATTATACCGAATAATCCACGGTCATAATCATACCAAGTCCATCTATACACTACATGTGCCACAGATGACTTTCAACAAAATATAAACATGAGGATGATGACAATGATATAAGAATTCAATAAAATAAGTTCAAGAATTATTTTATCCAGAATTATTAACGTCAAATTGTCAACATGATCTTTATTTTGTAGAGTAAAATTCAAGAATGATCGGAAGAATATTTCCATGAAAAGATCTTTGGATGAAGCGCAAATATCAAGGATATTCTACTAATTTCATGGAGTATGTAAGTCAAAACTTTAACCAATTGAGTATAATAAAGAATGGAATAACAAAAGAAATCACCATGCATGCGGTACTTCAGACAGACAAAGTTATTCCAACAAAATAATAATAATGAGAACCGTGTCAGCAAAATTTTTGCAAGCATGGATGTTCCAACAGAATAATAAAAGCGGAACTAGGTGGGGTGTAAAACACATGCATGAGGATGTTCCAGCGAGAATAATAATAAGACGGAAACCGGTAAAGGTGTAAAACATACAGAGCGAGGATGTTCCAACGGAATAATAATAAAGACGGAATCAGTAAGGTGTAAAACACATAGACAGGATGTTCCAATGAGAATAATAGAAGAATGTCACCAAGTATAGGGTGATGTAGACACAGATACAAAGTTATTCCAACAGAATAATAAGAAATGGAATAACAATAGTTCTTTTCATGAATAAGAAAGAATAACACCCCTTACCGTAAAAGAACTGAATATAAGAGTAGTTAAGTAGTAGAAATCTTTTCTTCTTTCTCTCTATAATTTTCTCTCTCTAGAGTTTCAGTGAATTCGTAAGAAAATAATGAAAGAATGAGCTTCTATTTATAAAAAATGGACTGCATAGTAACTAACTCATGAACGGTCCAGATTGATTTACTTTAATCTGACGGTCCATATTTAAAGCAAAATCCTTTAAATAAAATATAATATATTCTATTTATAATCTAATAAAACGAATAACTTTATAAAAGATTTTACAATGCAGGCACTATGCAAACACTATGCATAATAAAATATAATATATTCTATTTATAGAATAACTTTATAAAAGTATTCTGTTTTATATAAAAGATTTTTACGTATTATTACATTAATAATACCAACAAAACCGAGTGACTTATCACGTAAGCATCAATAATCAATACTGCGTGTACTACTTATGCAACCACGCCGTATTCGCATTTTTAACATCGGGTGTTTCAACAGTTAACGGTAAAACTTTCGCCGTTATTTTTTCATAAAGTATTTTGTCGTTTTTCAAATCAAACAATAATTCCGTTTATAGGGTCCACCAATGATTGTCTTGGTTGTCTTAATATTCCCTGTTAAAACGAATATTCCCCGACCAATCGAATATTATATAACAACTTGCGTACTTTGAAAAATTTATAAATATTATCCACAACTATTATATCAATTTCACTCCATAATATTCAAAAATAATATTTATAAAAAATTCATATTTATTCAAAAAGTTGGGGTTTTACATGCTCCTCCTTCGGGTCATGCATATGAAGGCAAACTTGTTGCACGGCGTAGGAAATGTTAGGTCTGGTGAATGTGAGATATTGAAGTGCACCAGCTAAACTCTGATAATGAGAAGGATCCTCGTAGGAAAGACCTGCAATTGCCCCTAACTTTTGCTTAGTGTCAACTGGTGTGGGACATGGCTTGCATGAAGACATACCAGCTCGAGCAATAATATCCTCTGTATACTTTCTTTGAGAAAGGAAAAGAAAATCTGCATGACGAGTGATTGCAATTCCCAAAAAATAGCTCAGAGAACCTAAGTCTTTCAAAGCAAAACTCAGAGGCAAGGAGAGACATAATAGACTTTCGAAGAGCATCTGAAGAGGCAGTAAGTATAATGTCATCAACATAGAGTAGAATATACGCAATGTCTTTGCAATGATGATAAATGAAGAGAGAATGATCACATTTGTTGTGATAAAAACCAATAGTGGCAACATAATCTGTAAACCGCTGGTACCAAGCACGGGGTGCTTAATTGCTTAAGGCCGTAAAGAGATTTCTTTAGCAAACAGACATAATCTGGATGAAAATGATCTTTGAATCCCATAGGTTGATGCATATATATTGTTTCATTGAGATGGCCATGTAAGAAAGCATTCTTGACATCCAGTTGATGAATAGGCCAAGATTTAGACAAAGAAATGCTCAATGCAGTTCGAATGGTAGCTGGTTTGACCACCGAGCTAAAAGTCTCCTCACAATCAACTCCAATCTGCTGAGACTTGCCATAATCAACTAGACGGGATTTGTGACGCTCAAAAGAACCATCAGATTTCATTTTATACCAAAAAATCCACATAGAACGAATTATATTCACATCAGGTGGACGGGGTACTAACTCCTACATCTTATTTTTAATTAGAGCATTATATTCATCCAACACGGCTGATTTCCAATCCGGGTCATTGAGAGCACTCACTGGGTTTCGTGGTAAAGGCGAAACAGATGTGGTAGTGGTAGCACTCAAGTTGAATTGGCGTTTAGGCTTAAAGATCCCATGTTGACTACGAGTGGCCATACGATGGGATGGTGGATCATTGAAATTTGTGTGGTGGTCTTGTGTGTGGTGGGCTCGGTGGAAGTGAGGCGGTTGGAGAATGGGCATCTGGTGAGGAGATGAAAGAGGTGGGGTTTGTTGTTGGTCATGTTGTGATGATCGGTAGGTTGAGGAGATTCAATGGTGAGAGAATAGGTTGTGGGGCTTGAGGCATATGCGGAGTAGGCTGATTTTGCATGTAGTGTAGTATGAGTGGTGAAATTCGAGAATCTAAAAAATCATACGAGGTGGTGGAGGGAGTATGTAATTTGGAGAATGGGAATTGAGTTTCATTGAAAATTACATGCCTCGAAATGATTATTTTTTACGCTTTCGACAAGTCATAGCATTTATAGCCCCAGATGATTAGGAGGATGTTTTAAAAAAGACACAAGGCGTAGAAGCGGGCTTGCAATTTGTTAATGGTAGGGGAAGGAAAGAGAGGTAACATAGACACCCAAATACCAAGAAGGTGAGAGTAAGATGGATTTTTTATATAGAATTTGAGTGGGAGATTTGTACCTAATACCTTATTTGGAAGAATGTTGAGGAGGTAAGTTGCGGTTGTAGAAGGCATGATGCCAAAAAGAGGAGGCATGGAAGAATGGGCAAGCAATGTACGAATGATATTATTAATGGACTTTATTTTCCGTTCTGCTTTACCATTTTGAGGTGAAGTATGAGGGAAAGAAAACCGAAATTGTATGCCATTTGATTCACATAATTTTCTAAATGGACCATTATCAAACTCCCGCCCATTGTCACATTGAAAGTTTTTTATTTTCCTTTCAAATTGTGTTCGTATGAATGCTTGAAAGGAGTGAAAGATGGAATAAACCTGTGACTTGTGTGAGATTGGAAAAGTCCATAAAAAATTACTGTAATTGTCAAGAAAGAAGACATAATAACGATGCTCACATGAACTTAAAACAGGAGATGTCCATAAATCACTGTGAACAATATCAAAAAGCATAGTAAAGACAAGATAAAGAGTCATTTAAATGGTAACTTAATGTGCTTCCCAAGGGACAAGAATGACAAAAAGAGTTACAGGCCTTATTACATTTAATGAAATTACTACTACAAAGAGAAGCGAAGAACGATTATCTCCGGATGACTGGCGATAATACCATAAACTAGGAGAAACAACAAAGAAAAAAGAAAAGGATGTTGTGGCCCGATTTTTGGTGGTGATAGGATAGAGTTCTCCTGAGCTCTCACAACGCATTAGACGCCTCCTCGTCTGTAAATCCTTCACAGAAAATCCAAACGGATCAAACTCAACTGAAACCATATTATCAGTAGTGAATTTTCGAACATAAATAAGATTTTTGATGAGGTTTGGAGAATGGAGTACGTTGTTTAGGTTTAAAGGGGGATTAAGAGGGTGAAGGGAGGTACTACTATAACCATGAATTGGAATTGTGCTACCATTACCAACAATATATAATACCATGATTTTTGCTCAAATTAAAATACGATGTGAGAGTACCTTGATTTGTCGTCATGTGAGAGGTAGCACCGGTGTCCATGTACCAATGTTCATCTGGTTGAGAGATAGAGAGAGTGTGTATTGTGGCGTCGATGTCCGTGGGAGCATAGCATAACCTTGACACTTGGAGGGCGGTGACATTTTATATGCTTGTTGTGGCCTTGGTCCAAGCACCCTTGCTTTGTCTTGGTTGACGCCATCGCCACTTGGTGACGCCGGTACGGGTATGGGCGTGGCGGTGTTGCCACTAATTTGTGGTGTCCAGCGCCCAATGAGGGTCCGCCACCGCTAAGCGGAACCATTTATTCTGTTATTGTGCGGGATGCCACTCCCCACCGCGGCCTCCACGACCACGATTGTTGCCGCCCTCTACCGCAGTTATTGCCTTCTTTGCCGCGATTAGCGTTGTTTTTTGATCAGACGAAGAACCACCTTCTTTGGCGGTGGATCCAGTGGTGATAATAGTATCATCCGCCGGGTGGTACTTGAGGAGCCGTAAATTAGGCGGTGTTGGACTCCGTGTCACAAGGCTTCGCCATACTTGTTTCTCTAAAAGCGAGCATCGAAGCGAGCCTTAGAGAAAGGGAAAGCGGATCATTGTGTTGAATCAAAGTAAGCGACTCCACCATAGGCATCGTTCGGGCCATCTACCGTCTGAAGAACCAATCGTTGGTTTGAGGCCGTGGCGCCCGACATTCTTGAGTTGATCGGCAAGCAACTTGACCTTTGACAATATGTACTCATGTTGGGAACATCGTCCGGTGAGTATGAGTGAATTGATTTTCGAAATTTGAAGCTAGCTCTTGAATGTTTGTTGTCATGGAACAAATCCGCCAAACGATTCCAAGCATCCATGGTCATGTCATCGAGTTCAAGAATAGTATGAGAGGAGATCAATGGAAATTGTCCCATAAATCCATTCAGAAAACAATAGCATCGGCCGAGACCAAAGGTCGGTATCGGTTTTCTTGATCGAAGAAGAAGATGGCTTCGCCCGTGTTAGTGGTGGAAGGAGGAGGATGTGATCTAATACTTGATAAGACGCTGCATGGATTTTTGAATAGTATGCCCACTAATTGTATTGAGAGTTTTTCATGTCTAACGTGATAGGTATGAAGTTCTTCACGTTGTTTGCTATAAAGTGGGATGAAACTTCATTTGACTTCGGACATGGTGGAGGATGGTGGTGGTTGCTCGGCCATGATGAGCAGAGAAGAGAGGTTGCAAGGAGGGAGGTGGACGGTTACAAGAAGAGGTAGAGAGAAGATAGAACCTAGGCTTTGATATCATGTGTAAGAATGTCATTCGTGTCTTTGTCATTAGCATTGGTCAAAGATATATACAATACATATGCAATATTCTAGAATATTCTAGACAATATTCTAGGCAATATCCTAGGCTACAATATAGGAAGTTATACATGAGTATGATCTACATACTAAAATAATATATATATATATATATATATATAAATATAAAGATTACTTTACATAATCTAATAACTTTGTTATCTTAACTAAGCATCATTTTAGTCTTTTATATGTCCAGTTAATGGAGAACCAAAAGAAAGTATGCTCAGTATATCCTATTAGTGGTGACGTGATAATGAAATTAAGATGACAAATTCAAGGACATTAATTAGTTGTCATTTTATATTGTCATTAGCGTTAAATAATTTATTTATTTTTGAAAGACTGTTTTCGTAAAAAAAAACTTGTCAAAATAAATTTTTTTTTTGTGGAATGGAGGGAGTATATAATTCTAAAAGTTAATATAATTTACTCCAAAGTTTCCTTTCCAGAAGGCTTTAATTTCCCTCAGTTCCATCAGAGCTCTGGACATGTGGTAACTTTATTTTTTGACAAACGGTATTACTGCCAATATGATAAATTTAAGAGATAAGTTCTCTGCTAACCATTTGATATGAAAGAATCCAAAGTGCAGTTCTTCATGTTGCAATAATGAGAAAATCAGCTACAAGCTGTCAAACAAAGGGCTTTGAATTCCTTAGTAGTTAGTAACCCCATCATGGACATGATGTGATCCTTGGGAGCATCTTTTATATATATATATATATATATATATATATATATATTGAAAATATCGCAGATCATATACGTTCATCTCAAACCATATTAATTTTTATTTAAAAGATTAATTTATTATGTCTATCACATGGTAACTCAATAATATATTTCTCCTAGTCCATCACGTTCACTTACTCAATGAATTATATTGTCCATTAATTAGAAACTAAAGTTGACTAGAAACTTAAATTAAAATCATAAATATGATTTTTAAGTTAAAATTTATTATATAAGTAATTAAAGGATTCTTATAAAAAATAATGTAGGATCATAAAGAGAGTTTTAGTTCTAGATAAATTAATCTTAGCACTATATAATAGTATAAAAATGTTTTACTTTTAGTTAAATTCTAGACTTTATACCAAAGATCAAAGACAAAGACTTAAAAATAAAGTTTTGTGTTATTATATATTTATTATTATATAGATAAGGAAGAGTATTTAATTAAATTAATAAAAAGGTACGTATTGATTAATCTCAATCTTATCATTATCCAATCATATAGATATGATATGATTTCACATTTTTGGTGTCATGCCTCTTGTGCCACCTACTGGACAAGACAAATGCCAAAACCCATGGCCTACTCAGTAATAATTTATGGAGCACAGAACTTGCCGGAAAAAATTTATGAAGCGCAGGGCTAAAGCTTGTTACTGAGAAAATTGTCAGACACCACTGCCATGAAGGTAAGACCATATTTGACTTCAAATCTTTCTATGTTGCCTAGAAACTCGAAATTAAATGAATTTAAAAAAAATTAAAATGTTGCTAGTTTTTCCATAGAATGGAGAGGATCCTATATAGAGTTTTTTTGTGGTTCATGATGAGGATCATTGCTCTTTGTGAGGAAGCAGATGGAGTTTATGTGTGACTACCAAATTATCGCACATTAAGTCTACAATAACAAAATGACAAAATTTTCTTTGTTTTATGGTAAGATTACATATTTGATGATATATATATATGAGTAATACTAGTAATTTGATTGACAAAGTCAAAATTTTATTAAAATTATTTAAAATCGTACGTAATGTGGAAGTCCAAAAGGAATAGACAAGGCCACAACAGAATTACATACCATCAAGATCAACATTGTAACTGCAAAAAAAATATGCTAAAAGCCTTATTACAACCCTCCTAAAATGGCTATATTATGTCCAAGAAAGCTTTTGGCATTGGAAACACCCAAAATCTGCACTTTCAAATCAATCCCAACAGGAAACAACTTTGGCACGGAAGAAACTGCAACCCAAAAAAGCAAAAATGTTGCCTAATTCTTGCATAATCATCTATCCATGCATGCAACATATACATGCATTCTACTACTATATTAGGTTAATTATAGATAATCCAAAAGAAAAAAGCGAACAAATAAAATAAAAGATAGGCAATAATCGATGATGCCTTTTGCTTATTATTTGTTAGACTCGGATTTGGACCGCTAGGAACTTCATGCGCAGCCGCCTGAAAGTTTCCATTTGTAGTAAATGTGGTGGTGCTATTGGCTGTGGTGGTGGTGTTTGTCTCAGTTTGTTTGGGATGCAATTTTCCGGTAGACGGCTTTGTGGTCTTAGAGAACTCCATTAGGAGTCGAGGTACTGGTTTTGATGAATCCACGGATATGATAGACATGTCTAGAGGGCGAGCAAAGAGAGGAATAATCAAGAGTAGCCCAAAAAAGAGAAAAATAGCTACTGATATTTTCATAGTTGCTGCCATGATGTATATATATATCAGTATATATATATATATATATATATATATATTGGAACCAAGAATCCAAGAATATAATCCACCCCAAATGAGCCTAATGTATGAACCAGTTGGACAATCAAGTTTTTTAGGTTGAATGAAAAGTGGGATTAAAAATTGAAAACAATATGATTTGATTTTAGGATTTGTGATGAATGTCCACAAGTATATGTGTGTGTATGTCCACAAGTACATCATGTGACCTAATTACGTGCGTTCTGTTCAAAGTTACTATTTTGCTACTCTTCTTATCATCAAACTACAAGGATGCCCTCTATTAGAATTTAAAAGATAAATAATAAGGGAAAAAATAAAAGAAAATATAGGTCGGAAATATATGATCTTGTCTCCAGAAAAATTTAGCATGTACTTTGTCCAAAGACTCCTTTCTCTTTCCATTCAAATATTGAGGTTTGTATATATGACATATTTATATATATATATATATGGAGTATATAAAAATAAAAATAGATTTTATTTTTTTGGTAATATTAAACTTTGAATACTAAAATATATTATTTAAAAAATATTAATTTTGTTAATGCAAATGTGTCTTATACAAATTTTAATACTAAAAAAAATTGAAATTCAACAAAAATCGTGAACTTTTGATGAAGATAGTAAGTATCATGCATGAACCATACCCCTATTTTTGGTTTAGTGATATTATGGACTATGGAGGAGCAGAGGTGGAAGGAGGGAGGGTCGTCGGGGGTCATATTATTTTAGAATTTTCGACAATAATCTCTATTTTTTTTTCTTCTTTAAAATCGCACAGCAGCAACTACTTGACCGCACTGCAGCTCACCGTCGATCTCCCCTCCCTCACCACAAGTCGTCGCTCCGGTAACAGTAAGTAGTTAGTTATTAGTTAAAAGTTTCAGTAGTTGTCAATTTAATTGAATATTTGATTTGGGGTTTTAAAGAATTAGGGATTTGTGGTTTATTATTGCCATTAGTTAAAATTGATACAAATAAGAAATTTTGTGCTTAATGTTGCCATTTAATTAGAGATTTAGAGTTTGTTACGCCATGAATTAGAGATTATGTGTTATTATCATTGAATTGATATTGTATATTTATGGTATATTGTTTGTGAAATAATTGAATTAGGTTAGTTGATGAAATTATGATAAAATGTTTGAATTGATGAAATTATTATGAAATATTATAATTAGGCAAAATGAATTTGAAAGAAACACTCCAAGTGTTAATAAGTAATTTTTTTTATTGATATATTTTGATTCTCCTCTAAAAATATTTTGATTCCACCACTGTAGAGGAGATGGAGGAAAATTAAACTAAAGAGTACTTTTGGAGATGATTTTGGAACTCTAAATTTGAGATTATTATAAAGAAAATATCAGATTCATATTGTTAAATCCTCAAGAATATATTGTTTATTAATATAGTTGTTACGCTTGGGTACCTTTAGTAAACCATTTGCCTAAGCATTCGATATTTGTGGTTGAATTTCAGCTTGCTTGTCGAAGTCCAGGGCTTGTCTCCATGATTGGTTGCATGGGTCCCTGGCTCAACCTTGATAAGCTGCTAAATTATATATATATATATATATATATATATATATATATATATATATATATATATATGGAAAATAATTCATAGCATTAATTTGTTATGGATCAAAAAATAGCATATAACATCTATACCGTCCGTCTAATTAATAAATGGTTGTGATATAATTGAGGAAAACCCGTCCACTAGACTTACTAGTGGACGTATTAAGTATAATTTTTGGTCGCTTATGTCCCCATGCACCTTCCCCACTTAGCCAAGACAAATGGACAGAAATACAGTGCCAAAATAATACATACTAGCGGACGGGTTAATTAGCTTCAAAGGAAGAAAGGTAACAAAGTTCTGCGAATTGGGCGAACCGGAAGAACCCTAGAATCAATCATCTGCAAATCGAAAAGGTAACAAAAGGTATGTATATATACGATTGCAAAATTGAATAACTTTGGTATGTCTAGCGGATTGGGCGAACCGGAAGAACCCTAGAAGCAATCATCTTCAATTCGGCATCAAGTTCTCGAAATTAAACATTGTTCTTCCAAACAGAATTCACAGGTAAGTTTGTAGTTTAATATCTAAAATCTGAATTTAAACATGCCATTCATTCTTTGTCTACAGATCGATTGTATTTTTTTTATTTTTTTATATATTTTCTTGAAAGTTTCAAAGATATATAATCTGAATTGATTTTTTTGTTCTCCATTAATTCTGTTGAACCCTATTTTCATCCTGTTTATTTTCTATATTTATTCACGTTTTGAACCCTTCCGATCTACTTCTGCAAAGAAAGATTTGATTTGAACTTCTTCCACTATTTTTTAATTTAAATATGCCATTCATACCGTAAATACAGATCGAATGTATTTTTTTTACTAGCTATGTTATATTTTATTGGAAGTTTCAGAGTTATATAATCTTGAAACCTAGATTTGTAGACAAAATTGTATTATTTTTTTTTTGGTTCACAATTAGCTGTGTTATAGTCATAAGATATATATGTTTTGATTCTTATTATAATTTTCAATAGAGGAGGAGAACCCAAGAAATTGTTGCATACAGCATACTTCACTATTTTCACTATTTTTATAGATAGGTATACATAAAGCATATACCATTATGCTTTCTGAAACATAGGTATACATAATATTTTCACTATTTTTGTAGATGTATTTTCAACCATATTAAATATCTCCTTTTGAAATGTCTCATTTTGATGATTTTGTTGTGTTGATGCAAGTTACCAAGATGCACTTGTCTGTGTTTTGCCATGCACTTCAAATATTGCAATGCCTATTTTATTTGATTTGTAATATCTTTAACAACTTAGTATGTTTTCCTTACGACTTATGGACTGTTGCCTTCACAAGTTAAAGAAAATAACTCATTCAAATGTTGGGTATCAAAAAAAGATGTGGGTTTGTTGAAGAATTGAGCTGTGAATACTAATATTATATCCTTCCTATGATTTTTATCATGTCGTGCCTGTTTTTGCACACATCAATCATACTTCTAACCATGTTAAATTGTTTACATGATGCGTAAAATATATTTTGATATTTTCTATTTATATGAAAATACTAGAAAATATATTTGGAAATTGTTATGTATTGGGGATGTGATAACCATACTAACTGTTGATGTATTGGGTATTGCAAGAATTTAATTGAACTGATGTTGCTGTGTATTGAACAAAAGGCATTTCTCATTATCAATCTCAATCACTGATTTGTTAAACAGACGGTACGGATGCTATATGCCATTTTTTATCCCATAGCATATAGATGTTGTAAGACCCCGAATTTTATGAAATAAAAGTATTCAATTTTTCTTATAATTACTATTCAGTAAATGGTTAAATTGATAAAAGTTAAAGTTAAGGGTGATATATGAATTTTTTTCAAAATACACAAGTGGTTATAAAATATTCATTGTTGTTGTCGGGAATATTCGTCTACTGGTATGACCGGGTTGTGGGCCCCATAATGAGAATAACATCGGATGAAGAAAACGACAAATTTGAGTTTTTATAAATAACTTGGCGTAGTTGTTACTGAATTAACATTGTTGGAATACACCGTGGTTAAAATACGAATCTGGCGTGAGTAAGACTGCAGAATAACACTGCGGTATTTGAAAGATATTTTTCAATTATTGATTCTTACGTAAGAAAGTACTACTCAATAATTGTTACGGTAATTCTTATTCAATATTTTATTTTATTGGTTCAATAATTGCTACGTTGATATTTTATATTATTGTTGTTTCAATAATTGTCTTTGCTGATATTTCCCATTATCGGATCAATAATTCATATTATTTGAATAATATTATTAGATAGCATTATTACCAATGTCTAGAAAGTTACATCGAGGAGAGGTTTGGTCACCTAATTGCTTGCGCTACCAAGAAGGAGAAATCTTTATCTGAAAGCCCCTCTTTCTTGGGAACGCACTGGTTGTCATTATTGTGATTACGTAATATTATTTGTGAATAATTAATTATTGATTTATATGATAATGAAATATTTATTTGATGTGGATATAAATGATGGATTTATTTATGTGGTTATAAATGAAGGAATTAATATTGAGGTATTTTATCGGTATTTTTGTCGGATTGGAGGTATTAAAAGATCAAATCGATTGTTCTTACAACTTTATTGTGTGAGTTATAATTTTAATCATTTGTTGGATCGTTGTGATTTTTGGATATGTTATACATATATAAGTTGAGTATATGTTCACAAATTTTGAACCGTTAAAAATGAATGAATGATTTGTTATGAATTTTAAGAGGTGACTGATTCGGAAATTAGGTTTATAAATGATTTTGGTGGAAAATTCTAGAAATGGGTGAGCCCCACTTTTGGTTGTTGGGGAAGATGGCTGATTTTTGGTGGGTGAAATAGTAGCAGGTAAAGCCATCAGGTAGCAGGTCAAGTCTGCTTCGGCATGCTAACATTTTCCTATAAATAGATGGCTAAGTTAGAATTGAAAATCACACCAGAATTCATAAGTTTTCTCTCTTTTTCTCTCTAGATTATTGAGTGTATTTTGTGAGTATTTAGATACTTGGTGAGTTGATATTCAATAGTGCAAGTTTCCTTCAGCGTCATATCCGATATCTAGTCAGAAGTGCTGCTCTTTTGAGGTACGGGATAGTAAGGGATAGTAAGGGATATTAAGGGATGTTATATTCTTCATAATGATATTATTCTTTCAATATCATTATACTAACATATTGGTATGGATCTTATTGTGAAATTTCTACCTTTACGAAGTCGGGGTTCTTATTCACGATCGACTTTATTCATGTATATGGCACTATTTACGTATATGACATTATTTACGTATACGGTACTATGTACGAATACAGAGTACTATTCACGAGTTACTATTTATGAGTTACTATTCACAAATAACTATTCACGAGTTACTATTCATGAGTTACTATTCACGAGTTACTATTCATGAGTTACTGTAAAACCCCAAATATTTAATAAATAAAATTTAATTTCCTCTAATTATTATTTTGAAATAGTAAGGGTTGATGTGATTAATGTGGATAGTTATGGATAAAATACACAAATATTTCAAAATAAGCAAGTGGTTATAAAATATTCATTGTTGTCGGGAATATTCATTTGGTCGTGGAATATTAAATCTTTTCGGAGAATATTAAATGCGGCACAAGTATGACATGTGTGGACCCCATGTGAAAGCGATTGGATGAAGAAAATGACAAATATAAGTTGTTTAAAAATAATAACAGTAATTATTACGATTAATACTATTAAAATACTAAATTGGTTAAAACACAAGAAGCACACGATATTGTACCAATTATTGATTCTTACGTAAGAAGGCACTACTCAATAATGGGTTATGTAATTCTTGCTCAAAGTATTTTATTTTATTGATTCAATAATTCTTTGTGTTGATATTCTATATTATCGTTGTTTCAATAATTGTAATTCACACAAGTATTTTCATTATCGAAGCAATAATTCATATTATCTGAATAATATTATTGGATAACATGATTGGCAATGTCTAGAAAGTTCATCTAAGGAGAGGTTTGGTCACCTAATTCTGCGCCAAGAAGGAGAAATTCTTATTGGAAAGCCCCTCTTCCTGAAGCGCACGGTTGTCAATATTGTGATTCTCGTAATATTATTTATGAATAATTAATTATTGATTCATATGATGAGGAAAATATTGATTTTATGTGGATATAGATGGAGAAAATTTTTAATGTGACAATTGTTGAAAATTAAAATTTTATCTTTTTCTGATAAAATAATTCATTTAAATATATATATTATTATATTTCAATAATATAATAATGGTGATATTTTTATAACGAATGTGGGATATATGAGTATACGAGGAGGAAGAGTATTTTTGTTGCAATAAATGTTTAAAACATGTTAAACATGTCGGTGGACCCCATTTCTTGACTGAAATTTGATTATAGCCTGTAAAATCGCCCGTTTATGGATTTCGGTCAATTTATGTTTAGAATTTGGAAAAACTTTCTTCTGAAAAGTTGTAGAGAATTGAATTTCCTATAAAAATTCACGAGATTCGAATTTTTTGACAAAAGGGCTATTTATTATGAATTATTAAAGTTCTGAAGCTCCAAAATAATTAATTTTTGGAAGTTTTAAATATTTTTTTAATAAAAACGTTTTTCTCACTTTTTCTAGAAGATGAGCATGTGGGATATGTTAGAAATCTGATTTTCCAAGGAGGCGTATGAAATTTATTATTAATAATATATTTTAATAAATTTTCTGCTTTGGTGTTCTAAGCATTTTCCTATAAATAGGTGCTTGGGTTAGAATTGAAAATCACACCGTAAACTCAAGTTTTCTCTCTATATTATCGAGCGTATTTTTGTGAGTATTTTGAGTATACTTTGAGTATTGCTATACGGTGCAAGTTCAAGTCGCCTTTATATCTCGATGTTTCAATTTAGAAGTATAAATCTTTCGGTGAGAGGATATTATTTATTTTTTTTAAAAAAAATGATATTAATTCTTCCAATATCATTATGCCAAGTATTGATCTGAACTTTTAATCAAATTTGGAACTTGTTTGTGTGGAGTTCTTATTCACGTATACTCAAGACTATTCACGATATCTGAGACTATTCACGAATACTAAGACTATTCATCAAAAAATAAAATTTTTCCTTTTCGTCAAAATATCTATTATGGATACTAGCTTTGATTGTATCCATGTTTTGATCATTCTTGAATTTTACACCACTATGATTATTTTTGAGGTATTTTTGGACATGGATAAAACAAAGTACTAATCCTTAATCCTTAATCCTTGTCATTTTGTTTCTTTGGATTCGTTTCTTTAAAAATATTTTCATCATCCTCGGTCTTAAATGATGACATTATTGAATATCTTTGGCCTCTGTAGTACAAAAAGATGAATGATTTTCGATGAATATCTTTGGCACTTTGTAGTGCAAAAGATGAGCAGTGTTTAGATGAACATGACCAATGATGAATATCTTTGGCTTTGTAGTGCAAAGATGAATATTTGATTTCGAGATATATATTGATTGATGTTACAGGATCGATAAAAGATAGACGATGAACTTTTAAATTCATACATAGAAGATAGTAGTTTGCATTCTCTACTTAACTCTTCTAATGAATTATTATTTCCGCTGCGAATATTGATTTAAAACTTGTTGTCTATTGTATTCTATTAGATTTTTCCCTGTTGGAGACTAACGATAATTTGTTGTATATTATCTTAGTCATAATATTCTTTATTGGGCTAGTTGAGCTCACCCTTTTTCTTTTTGTTCCATTTTTCTTCTCAGGAGGCGAGAATGTAGCGAGTACGAGTCGGGGTATGGAATGATGGTTATAGAGAGAGTTGTTTAGTAGTCCTCACCATTTTTATAAAATAATGTATCAATAAATGTGATGAGGATTTATTTGGGTATAGATATTGTCAGAAGATAATATTTATATTCAAACTCACGATTTACTATTGTAATAATAAAGTTATAGTTGTTTACGTACCATGTATTGACAACTCGTAATGGGTGATGATATACCTATTTTGGGGGCGTCATAGTTGGTATCGAGCTTAGGATATGATCTCTGGCGGAAATCGGGGAATAGAACTAGGAGGGAGAGGCGAGTAAATCCTTCGCTAGTGTGTCCTACCTAAGCTTATTTGTTAGTTGGTCGATATATAAGGATATTATGTGATATATTGATTTGCTTAATTAACCCTTGTTTTTATGATAAAGATTTGAGAATGTCGTGAGAATATTAATAAATGGAAATGAGACCGTGGAGACGCTCTGTACTCACCAACGAGGAGAGCGTGCAACATCTTAGTAATGTTCTCCCGTGAACAACACCACCGAGCGAGATGATGAGCGAGGGGATGTTTAGAAGCTTTTTGCGATTCATGCAAAAATCAGACGAGGAGACTCGTGTTCAAAATACTGAGGAGGAAATGATAGCAATTCACGGGTTGTCACAAATGCAAGCGATTCAAAGAGTTGGGACCACGAATTTAAGGGAAAGCAGATCCGATCATGGCGGAAACATGGGTCAAGCAAATTAGCAAGATATTCGATGTCTTGGGATGCACGGAGGAACAGAAGGTTCCATTCGCCACCTTTATGTTCCGTATGGCGAAGCGGACTAATGGTGGGAGTCTCGTGAAGCGTACCCATCCGGTAGCCGCACTCAAGATGTCTTGGGAGACATTTGAAACTATTTAATGACAAATATTTTCCGAAAGTGTTAAATATATGAAGGAAGTGGAGTTTATTAGCTGGAGCGAGAATAACATGGCGGTGTCCCGATCGAGGCAAAGTTTGCGAGTTATCTAGGTTTGCACCTCATTTGGTGGAGAATGAGGCGTATATGACGTGGATGTTTCTTAGAGGTTTGAAACCCCAGATCGTCCAAGATCTCATTCTCATAAATTTTCTCTCTACTCTCGGATGTTTATGTGCAGGCTCAATTATTAGAGCAAGATAACTTGAGTACAGTCAATGAAGGACCACAACCAGGATCATACCGGAGATGGCAGTCAACAAAACAATGATAACCAGCGGAGAAAGAAAAAGACGGACAAAAATGGTAATCACTCTGGTGGTAATCATGGCCATGAAAATAGAAGAAGCGAGTCAGGAGGAGATTTTAAAAAGAGGAGATTTAACAACGACCATGTGAAGGCGACAAAGTCACGTAAGAAGAATCGGTTCTAAAGGAGGAGAACGACCACCGGTCATATGCTACAAATGCGGAAAAGAGGGACATATCAGTCTAAACTGCCCACAACAGTTCAAGGTATGCTATAATTGTGGAAAGGAAGGACATATCGCTCGGGATTGTATGGTAGCAAAACCTAATTCAGCGGGGACGGTGACTCAAAAGACTGTCCCAGAAAAGTCAAAGTCAACGGTTCCTGGAAGAGCGTTTGTTGTGACTGGTCAAAATGCGAAGAACCCAAACGAGGTAATCACGGGTAAGCTATTTATAAATTATTGCGAAGTTTATACCTTACTTGATACCGGTGCTACCCATTCATTTATCTCTCCTACTTGTGCTCAACGTTTAAATTTGACTCCGGAAAAATTAGACTTTGACCTATCTGTGGAAACTCCGTTAGGAGAAACTTTCATCACATCCACTGTTTATAAATCTTGTTTGATTCAAGTTGGCACCATCACCACACACATTGACCTTATCTCTTTAAAGATACTTGCTTTTGATGTGATTTTAGGGATTGATTGGTTAACTACTCATCATGCCAAAATTGATTGTTTTCGTAAGGTTGTTAGTTTTCATATTCTAACCAACCCTGTTGTATTTAATTCAAGCAACTAAACCATTAAAATCCATCGCTTGTCATATATCTAATCATAAAGCTATTCGTTTATTGAAAAACGGATGTCAAGCTTTCTTAGCCCATGTTATGGATTTGAATAAAGACACGTCAAATTTGAATAATATTCTGTTGTTATTGACTTTCCGACGTATTTCTGAAGAACTTCCGGTCTACCCCGTAAGCGTGAAGTTGAATTCTTTATTGATCTTGAACCCGGTACAAAGCCCATTTCTAAAACCCCATATCGAATGGCTCCTATTGAACTTGAGGAGTTAAAGGTCCAACTACTGAGGAGTTGTTGGACATCGGTTTCATTCGCCCCTAAGACATCTCCTTGGGGTGCTCTCTGTTTTATTAAGTAAAGAAGAAAAAGCGAGTATGCAACTTTGTATTGACTATCGGGAATTGAACCATGTCACCATCAAGAATAGGTATCCTCTACCTCGTATTGATGACTTATTTGACCAGTTGCAAGGGGCACAATTTTTTTTCAAAGATCGATCTTCGTTCTGGATATCATCAGCTGAAGATTAGAACTGAGGATATTCCAAAGAATGCCTTTAGAACTCGGTACGGGCATTATGAATTCTTAGTCATGTCTTTCGGATTGAATAATGCTCCTGCGGCTTTCATGGATATGATGAACTGAGTATTCAAGGAATATTTGGATCAGTTCGTTGTTGTCTTTATTGATGACATCTTCATATATTCCAAAAGTCGTGAAGATCATGAGCACCATTTGAAGCTGGTACTCCAAAGGTTTCGTGAAAATAAGCTTTATGCCAAGTTGAAGAAATGCGAGTTCTGGCTTGAGGAAGTAGCATTCCTTGGGCACGTGGTGTCGAAACATGGAGTATCTGTTGATCCGGCCAAGATTGAAGCAATACAAAGTTGGGAAGCAATAGAAGTCGGTGGATGATGCACGTAGCTTTTTAGGCTTAATTTGGTTATTATCGGAGATTCGTGGAAGGGTTTTCTCGAATTGCTACTCCATTAACCCAACTAACTCGGAAGGATACAAAATTCGTTTGGAAGCGAAGAATGCGAGAAGAGTTTCCAAGAGCTTAAGAGGAGACTTATTTTAAGACTGTTTCTAACAATACCATCCGGTTGGATGGATTTGTTTATCTCACAAATGATGCTTTGAGCAAAGGGTTAGGATGTGTTCTCATGCAACGTGGGAAAGTCATAGCCTATGCCTCGCGATAACTTAAAGAATATGAGAGGAATTATCCTACTCATGATCTAGAGTTGGCAGCAGTCGTTTTCGCGCTAAAGATCTGGAGGCACTATCTATATGCAGGGGCGGATCCAGCCCCGAAGTTCAGTGGGGTCAAATTCAGAAAAAAAAAAAAAAAAAAACTTTTAAAAATAAAAAATTAATAAAATGAATCACAAAATTAAATAATACTTAAATATTATATACAATAATATTTTTCGAGATTTCATTGTTTAAAATTGTTGCACCTCATTTTTAATAATTACAAAAATATCACGTTGAATATAAGTTACTAATGTACCATTTTATAAGTTTTATTGGGGTTGGATTTTGACCCAAAGCTTCACTAGGATCATGGACCTATGTATGTAGACTATATACACACACGAGATATTATAGCCTAGTTAAATTGGGTTGGGTTGGGTTGGTTGCTCCTTTAGGAAAAGATTACACCAAAAGTTGTAATTGACTTTTCAACAAAATCTATTACATAAGCCCAACTTAATACTGTTATGTTTACTCTTATCTGTTCTTTTATTTGGGCCTGGGGGATGACAAGGCTTGGTTGATAAGTTAGGTTCTTTGGAGCATTGGATTTACTTGACTATTTCATCCCTCTAGTTCATTATTACATGTATTTATTACACTTTTGCAAATACAAAACGTCCCATTTTAATATCAATCACTCACTTATTAAATCTTGACAAATATAGGCTCATAAAATTTCGAGCAAAAGGTGGTGACCCCCCCCTAACCGGGACCGCCTCTGCCTATATGGGGAGAAAGTGGATATATATTCGACCATAAAAGCCTTAAATATTTCTTCACTCAAAAAGAACTCAACACGTGCGCAGGTGACGTTGGCTCGAGCTATTGAAAGACTACGACCACACTATTCAATACCATCCCGAAAAGCGAGCGTGGTAGCCGACGCGTTGAGTAGAAGATCATATGCGAGGAACGAGTGCGATGATGTCAAGTATACGCGATAGAGCCAACTTTAATAGAAAAAGTTAAGGTTGCTCGAGCCACCAACCCGGAAATGATGTGTATGAAGAAGAAAGTACAAGAAGGTCTTTATTCCTAAGCGAGAATCGATGATGAAGGAATACTTGAGTCCACTCCGGACTTTGTGTTCCTAACGACTACGATTTGAAGTACAAGATTATGATAGAGGCACAATACACCATTTGCAATCCATCTGGAAGTACCAAATGTATCGTGATCTTGACATACATTTTGGTGGAACAATATGAAAGAGAGATTGCAAAGTTTATCTCAACGTGTTTAACTTGTCAATGTGTAAAGCGAGACATCTATACCTAAGGGTCCATTGCAACCACTTGAGATTCCGAAATGGAAGTGGGAACACATTACCATGGATTTACATACGGGTCTTCCTACGGTTTCTCAAGGCATCAATGCTATTTGGGTTATTGTTGATAGACTAACCAAGTCGCTCATTTCTTGCCGATCACGGAGACTTATTCCCTTGAACGTCTTGCTAGTATATATGTAAATGAGATTGTGAGGTTGCATGGCATGCCAAGATATCCATAGTTTCGGATCGTGACCCAAGATTCACTTCAAGATTTTGGGTTAGCTTGCAAAAAGCTATGGGTACGGTTCTGATTCGATTCGGCATACCATCCTCAAAGCGGACGGACAATCGAGAGAGGACTATTCAAACTCTTGAAGATTTATTAAGACTCGTGTCCTAGATTTCAAGGGCGGTTTGGATAAGTATTTACCATTGGTGGAATTCTCCTACAACAACGATTATCGAGCAAGTATAGGTGTGGCTCCATTTGAAGCATTATATGGACGAAAAGTGTCGCTCCAATATGTTGGGATGAGGTGGGTGAAGCAACATTGTTGGGACCCGAGTTAAGACGTATGACTACCAAAAAGATCCAAATGATTCGACAACGATACAAGCGGCACAAGATCGACAAAAGAGTTATGCGGATCTTCATCGAAAGGACGTGGAATTTAGTATAGGGGATCATGTATTATTGTGAGTTGCTCCATGGAAGGGAGTTACAAGATTTGGGAGAGGAAAGCTCAATCCACGATTTATTGGTCCATTTCAAATTCTCGACCGAAAGTAGGAAATGTAGCCTATAGACTCGCGTTACCTCCAAGTATGTCTCGTGTTCATAATGTGTTTCACATATCTCGTGCTTCATAAATATGTGAAAGACCCGAACCACGTTATTGAGTTAGAATCCAGGACGAGATATAGAAGACTTAACGTATGAGGTACTGTCAAGATCTTGGATAGGAAGGAGCATGTCCTACACCGAAAAGGTCATACCACAAGTTAAAGTTTTGTGGAGGAACCATGCTTTATAGAGGAAATGACACGGGAATTGAAAACGGAAATGAAAGCGAGGTATCCTCACCTTTTCGAAACACCAGGTACGTATGTCAATTTCAAGGACGAAATTTCATAAGGAGAGGAGGTTGTAAGACCCCAAATATTTAATAAATGAAATTTAATTTCCTCTAATTATTATTTTGAAATAGTAAGGGTTGATGTGATTAATGTGGATAGTTATGGGTAAAATACACAAATATTTCAAAATAAGCAAGTGGTTATAAAATATTCATTGTTATTGGGAATATTCGTTTTGGTCGTGGAATATTAAATCAGATTGTCGGGAAATATTAAATGCGGCGACTAGCATGACCATGTGTGGACCCCATAACTGAAAAGCGATTAGATGAAGAAAGCGACAAATATAAGTTGTTTAAAAATAACTAGGCGTAGTTATTTGCTATTAATCTTGTTAAAATACTCGATGGTTAAAACACAATAAAGATTTGCGGTATTGCACCAATTATTGATTCTTACGTAAGAAGGCACTACTCAATAATGGTTACGATAATTCTTGTCAAATATTTTATTTAATTGATTCAATATTCTTTGTGTTGATATTCTATATTACTATTGTTTCAATAATTGTCACTTACTGGCGGTATTTTTCATTATCGAAGCAATAATTCATATTATCCGAATAATATTATTGGATAACATTATTGGCAATATCTAGAAAGTTACATCTAAGGAGAGGTTTGGTCACCTAATTGCGCTGCCTTGATAAGGAGAAATTCTTATTGGAAAGCCCCCCTCTCTCAGGAAGCGCTTGGTTGTCAATATTGTGATTCTGTAATATTATTTGTGAATAATTAATTATTGATTCATATGATGAGGAAAATATTGATTTTATGTGGATATAGATGGAGAAAATTTTTAATGTGACAATTGTTGAAAATTAAAATTTTATCTTTTTTCGATAAAATAATTCATTTAAATATATATATTATTATATTTTAATAATATAATAATGGTGATATTTTACAACGAATGTGGGATATATGAGTATACTGAGGAGGAAGAGTATTTTTGTTGCAATAAATGTTTAAAACATGTTAAACATGTCGGTGGACCCCATTTCTTGGATTGAAATTTGATTTATTTTGTAAAATCGCTTGGTTTATGGATTTCGGTCAATTTATGTTTAGAATTTGGAAAAACTTTCTTACGAAAAGTTGTAGAGAATTGAATTTTCTATAAAAATTCGTGAGATTGAATTTTCCGATAAAAGGGCTATTTATTATGAATTATTGAAGTTCAAGCTCCAAAATAATTAATTTTGGAAGTTTTAAATATTTTTTTAATAAAACGCGTTTTTCTCACTTTTTCTAGAAGATGAGCATGTGGGATATGTTAGAAATCTGATTTTCCAAGGAGGCATATGAAATTTATTATTAATAATATATTTTAATAAATTTTTTGCTTTGGCGTTCTAAGCATTTTCCTATAAATAGGGTGCTTAGGTTAGAATTGAAAATCACACTAGAAACTGAAGTTTTCTCTCTCTATATTATTGAGCGTATTCTTGTGAGTATTTTGAGTATACTTTGAGTATTGCTATACGGTGCAAGTTCAAGTCATAGCCTATATCCGGTGTTTCAGCTAGAAGTATAAATATTTCGAGGTAAGGGATATTATTTTATTTTTTTTAAAAAAATGATATTAATTCTTCCAATATCATTATGCCGAAGTATTGATCTGAACTTTTAATCAAATTTGGAACTTGTTGTGTGGAGTTCTTATTCACGATACTCAAGACTTTATTCACGATATCTGACCTTTATTCACGAATCGATTAATTATTCATCAAAAAATAAATTTTTTCCTTTTCGTCCAAAATATCTATTATGGATACTAGCTTTGATTATATCCATGTTTTGATCATTCTTGAATTTTACACCACTATGATTATTTTTGAGGTATTTTTGGACATGGATAAAATAAAGTACGAATCCTTAATCCTTAATCCTTGTCATTTTGTTTCACTAGATTCGTTTCTTTAAAAATATTTTTCATCATCCTCAGTCTTAAATGATGACATTATTGAATATCTTTGGCCTGTAGTGCAAAGATGAATGATTTCTGATGAATATCTTTGGCTTGTAGTGCAAAGATGAACAGGTGTTTAGATGAACATGACCAACTGATGAATATCTTTTGCTTTGTAGTGCAAAAGATAAATATTTGATTCAGATATATATTGATTGATGTTACAGGATAAAAGATAGAGCGATGATCTTTTAAATTCATACATAGAAGATAGTAGTTTGCATTCTCTACTTAACTCTTCTAATGAATTATTATTTCGCTTGAATATTGATTTAAAACTTGTTGTCTATTGTATTCTATTAGATTTTTTTCTGTTGGAGACTAACGATAATTTGTTGTATATTATCTTAGTCATATATATTCTTTCTTGGGCTAGTTGAGCTCACCCTTTTCCTTTTGTTCCATTTTTCTTCTCGGGGAGGCGAGAATGTAGCGAGTACGAGTCGGGGTATGGAATGATGGTTATAGAGAGAGTTGTTTAGTAGTCCTCACCATTTTTGTAAAATAATGTAACAATAAATGTGATGAGGATTTATTTGGGTATAGATATTGTCTAGAAGATAATATTTGTATTCAAACTCACAGTTTTACTATTGTAATAATAAAGTTGTAGTTATTTCTGTACCATGTATTGACAACTCAGAATGGGTGATGTATACCTATTTTGGGGGCGTCACAGTTACTATTCACGAGTTACTATTCATGAGTTACTATTCAAGAGTTACTATTCACGGGTACTATTTACGAAAAAAAATTGGTTTCTTTTTCTAACCAAATTATCGTTGATTTATGATTGTTGCTCTTGAAAATAAATGCAGTTGTTGATCATATTATTTTTATTATCATATATAACATTTTTATAACCCTGATGTTGAATTTCTCTTTCACTTGAGTGTAAAGATGGGTAAATTATTGGTATGATCGTGACTGAGGAATATCTTTGGCCTGTAGTGCAAAGATGAATTGTTAACTGGTATGATCATGACCATTGCATTTACAATTGAATATTTTTAGCTTAAGTACAAAGGTGAATTGATCAACATGGTTATAATTATGGTTTATATAGATTTTGAAATGATTATATATTTCTTTGAGATATTAATATATTTGGCCTGTAGTGCAAATATGAACTGTTGATGAATATCTTTGGCATGTATTGCAAAGATGAACTGTTGATGAATTTCTTTGGCCTGTAGTGCAAAGATGAACTGTTGTTGAATATCTTTGGCCCGTAGTGCAAAGATGACATGTTGTTGAATGTCATTGGCCTGTAGTGCAAAGATGAATTGTTGACGAATATCTTTGGCCCGTAGTGCAAAGATGAATTTATCAGTATGATTATGAACATGAAATGTGATTTGGTATAACCATGATCTTTGATGTTTCAGGTGAAGATAGGTTATGAAAATTATCTTAAATCCGGATGAGAAGAGGAATTTAGAACCACAATTATGATTATGAGTTATTCATATGATTGTGGAAAGGAACTGTTGAGTGATATTACAGGGATAAAACATTGTTGGTGGATTTTTAACATGGAGAAGATAATAGACTTTATGGTCTATTTAACTCTTCTAATGGATTGCTCGTTCCGCTGCAACTATGGTTGAAAAGTTTTATCATCTACCATATGTTCTAAATCTCTGATTTATTATTGATGAAGGCTATTGATAATTTAATTATCCTTAGTCATTATATTCTTTATTGGGCTAGTTGTGTTTCACCCTTTTGCTTCACAATTTCCTTTCGTGTAATAAAAAGTGTAAATTTGGGTCGAGTGGGGGATAATGAGGGGGAATAGAGCGGTGGTCTATATATTTGTTGAGGGTGAGGCGAACCCAACGTTGGAAGGGTGTTTTGTCACTATCATACAAGATGTCTAATGACATACAACCTCGTATCATCATAAGGCGAGGATGTGCTCATCCACTCTTTGATATATATATATACGAGCACTACATATAATATTGGTGTTTGTTTGAAGTATAATTCTCAATTAGAGACAGTGGAGATAATGATATGTCAAGAGAAGACTTACCATTGGGAAGAATATGATAGTAATCTTCTTGTTTTTCTTTGGGGTCTATTGGGTCAACCAAGGATAATTACGTGGCCATATGATATCTATGATAACCTCAGACGCATGGCCTCCCATATACGAAGGTTTCTTGAGCACTTCCCAAAGATTTTAATTTCTAAAACAGCTTTTGACTATACCTTTATGTAAGGTGTCCTTTGTGAGGTCTTTGTCACACGGTTGGGACATGTGTCACATTTGATATATATTTGTATCCAAACTCACAAGACATATGTGTTGTTGTATTTTGTACGACAATTGTTGTAATAAAGTTGTAGTTGTTTTCTGTACCATGTATTTGGCGACTCAGAATAAGTTGGATGGTATGGACCTATTTTGGGGTTGTCACAGATGCTATGGATCATTCCTATATATATATATATATATATATATATATATGGGATCCAATACATGGCAACCGGTTGTCAGATCACACTATTTATGATAATTAATTTGTCAACCGTAAATCAATTTAATAAAAGACTGAGATTGAAAAAAATTTCTACTTAGCCGTTATATGTTGATCCGGCTTCTAATTTAATAAGTGGGCCCCAACTGGTCAAACACATATATAAATAGGTCTCACTTTGTGATCTTTTATATTAAAAAATATAATCGCTACATCATGTAGCGGTTTGGGGTTTAAATTTTTTTTTATATTCCTTCCATTGTCCCATTATTAAGTCACTTGCTCACTTGGTGTCAAGAAAAAAAGAGAACCGCTACACCATGTAGCGGCTTGCGGTTTAATTTTTTTAAAAAAAATTCCTTCCATTGTCTCATTATTAAATCACTTGCTCACTTGGTGTTAAAAAAAAAAAAAAAAAAAAAACCGTTGCATCATAACATGCAGTGGCTTGGGGTTTAAAATATATATTTTTTACATTCCTTCCATTGTCTCATTATTAAGTCACTTGCTCACTTGGTATTAAAAAAAAAAAAAAAGAATCACTACACCATGTAGTGGCTTGGGGTTTAAAATATTTTTTTTTAAATTCTTTCCATTGTCCCATTATTAAGTCACTTGTTCACTTGTTAAAAAAAAAAAGAGAACCGTTACATCATGTAGTGGCTTGGGGTTTAAAATATTTTTTTTTAAAATTCTTTACATTGTCCCATTATTAAGTCATTTGCTCACTTGTTAAAAAAAAAGAGAACCGCTACACCATGTAGTGGCTTGGAGTTTAAAATATATTTTTTTTAAATTCCTTCTATTGTCCCATTATTAAGTCACTTGCTCACTTGTTAAAAAAAAAAAAAGAACCGCTACACCATATAGCGACTGATCTCAACCCCTTAGATCTTCCATTGGACGGTAGGAAATGGCTATAATCAATTCATTTCTTGGTTCATTTCCCTCCAGGTTATTTGAAAAGAGCCGAAATATATATATATATATATATATATATATATATATATATATATATATACACGAAATTCTTTTTCGTCATCCCTTGGTGCAACTAAGTTATGTTCTTTGCCAATTAATGCTACAGTGCTTCTATTTTCTGCTAAGCAACTCTTTATTTTAGATAATGGCTCTTTCATATTCAACAGCTTGGATGGGAAATTTTTCCAGTACCAATCTACTTTGCAGCTGATCTTTTATTATTATTTTTAATAAAAAATAATCAAATTACATTATTTTCAAATCCAATCAAGTCTTCAGTTTCTAATAATAATCGTGTATCATATGTGTCGCTGTAGATGGAACCAACTTACCACTTCATCCCAACTGATTATCTTAACTACATGATATAATTTCTGATGTTCAAAGATTTGTCTTTGGTTTACTGGCCGCAATCCGCCTCGTCACTGACCGCATAGTCACGAATTCTTCTGCGGAAGAAGGGTGTATTCCCACCTGTAAGAGAAATTACAAAATATAATTAGTGACGGTATGCCATGAGCATCAAAACACGCAAGATATAGCTAATCAAATCAGTCAAGATACGAGAACAAGAAGATAGGACTATTTGCAGAAATTATAATGTGAGATATTAAAGTTAGCTACCAAATTTCTTTTATTTTCAAATGCATGTTTTGTCGTGAATATATATATTGCTGAAGGAATTGACTGCCTAAAAAATATGTGAATATTGTTTCATTGAGTACTTCATCCTCTGTCGATTCGAGTATTTCTCGTTACAGTGAAGTCAAAGACGAGGAAGAAAATTACATTTTAAGCAGAATATGCATAAATCAACCAATAAAGGATACTGCAACTATAACACGGTTAGGGCGGTGGCTTAAACTATTGAATAGGCTGAAATAAGGTTGCCATCTTTTAAGAATGTTGAGTATAGTTTCCAAATCTTGGCAGTTGAATTTTTATTTCAAAAGATGTGCATAATACAATGTTCTTTCATTACACTCACTAGTTCATGCTAGTTGTACTAATCCGGAGATTTGGTGACAAGTTTTCGGTCATTATCAGACAGACCCTAAGTGAGTGTGCTTGGGTAAAATTTTCACCTTGAATTCAGTAACCAATTAGTCTTTAGCTAAGACGACACTTACAGTAAATCTATAGTAGAGAATCCAGCTTTCCATGATAAGGAACCCTAGAAGCGTAATCCAAGTTCTACCAATAAGATTGGTAAATGTTATAAATGAATTTTGTTTTGTGTTTGTATGTTTTTTCCTTGTGATAAATTGTTTTGCATTACATTCCTAATTAAGACTATCCACAGCCCTTATACAGAGTAAGTAGTATAATGAGATGACAAGCTCATGTAAATCTGAAAAGTGAAATCCAATTTACCGTGCTATCGAACTGTGCCTTGGTTGCTCCACACTTGAGTGCAACAGCAATACCCTGTGAAGGAAAACCACAACAAACATCAATGAGGCGCATATATAAACACACACAAATTACTATTAGTTGGTGAAGGTAAAAATCCTGAGAATTAGTTCGACCTTCAGCCTTCAGGTGCTGCTTAAGATCACTGGTACATTATGACACAGAACATATGGTTCCGCTATAGTAAAGAACCTGTACTATAGAGCATGTCGTAAACCATATGGAAGTTGTTTTGACTTGCTTCTCAAAAGGTACGAGGAGGATATGAAGAAGAAAGAGTGACAGCAATGAAGAACAAACTATTATGGAGACGATAACTGTTTTTAATTAGTGGGTCTGTATTGTGTTTGTGTCCAATTTCTGACTCAACCTTATGGAACTATCCGTGCTTACAAATTTCATCGAAAATTCTGATACTAACTAAAACTTATAAGCAAACAAAAAAGGCAAGACATAAATAACAATTACAGGTAGCCCCATACATGTAACCAATTCTAGTGTGGTTCACAACTATTAAAGTGCCCTTAAAAATAAATAAATAAACTTGAATCATATCAACCCTTTCTCTGTTGTGGCAATATCAACCATTCAACCTTAAATGTAATAGTACCTCTATAATAATACCTTTATAATGAACAAATAAACCCATACCTTATTCACATCAAATAAGACCAGTTAAAATTAGATAGCGATGCATTCAAAAAGTTTATCCTACATTATATAGTGCAAAAAAGATACCTGCATAATCTCAGGTGCATCTGGGCCACACATAGATGCTCCAAGAACTTTATCAGTCACAGCATCGACAACAAGCTTCATAATTGTCTTCTCTTGTCGTCTGTGGGCATAGTACAAGTGTAACCGGTATCTTATGGCCATAATGCCTCAATATGTTGTAATAATTAAACAAATTATAAATGTTACTTTATGGGAGCATATGATTAACATAATTTAACAAAATCTACCATTGTTATATCCAGAGATCTAACAAAATTAATTAATTATTAGATAATACGAGTATATACATATAGCCGTTTGTTTATCAATTTATCAGCACTGGTTGGTCACTTCCATCAGTCAATAAGCTTTTTGTTCGAAATCAGTATCAAGCTGCTGTTAATAGACATTAATCAAGCATTAGTTTAGTTTTATAATTATTTCTATTCCAGCAACCAGGTGAGGATATTGATCAAAATCATGCTGGTTTGAGAAGGGTTTTAGTCAAAATTCAACGGTGTTAGGTCTAAATCCAAACAATTGTAAGTGCTGAACCTCCAGAATTTTCAGATCAAGAGGAGGTTTCTTATCACTAGAATCAATGAACATTATATTTGATCAAGTTCTCAAACTAATAAACATAATTTGTTTCAAAACTTATTAACTGTAAACTTAAATGTTTGATCACGTACCCAGAGATTGAATTCTTCATTGGATTAAATGTCGATGTGAAAACTGAAATATCACCTTTTGCTTGCTCTATAGCCTGTTCTTCACTGAGTCCAACTACAGAAAGAGGTGGTATGCTGTGAAAAAAATTAAACTCCAAATTAATCAGATATGCATAGCTGAAAATTTTGATTCTTCCAGATTTCATCAGACACTAATTAAAATATGAAGAATGATATTGGAATCGTCTACAGCAATCACTTATACGGAACTTGAAGAGGGGAGGGGGAAGAGAGAAAATTGGTTGCATCATGTCTAGTGTACTCATCTCCAACATACAAGAAGCTAGATTAACACATGACACATGTAACTGAGCTGAATTGAAAGCTTCTGCAAGTTGGACTTCTTCCAGCATTAACTCAAAGATTAACACAACGTTAATATGGCAATCCAAACCTTATGTAGGATAGATTTAGGAGAAGGGATGAGCCATCTGCAGCTGAATTATTGGTGGGTTTCGATTACAAATACTATTAAATTAACAAAATAACGTATATCCTAGGTGGATGGAAGCGGGTGGAAAATTGACTTGATTTAGAAAATACTGAATGCAGGATTCTCATGATAAAAGCGCAGAAATTTAACGTCGGCAAGAAAGTGAAAGAGATATAACAATTTATCAAAGCCAAGAGCAGATAATGAATTAGGTGTTGATTAGGGACTGAGTAGGGTTTTCGTACACAGTAACCCGAGAATATTTTCGTAGCATATGGGGTTTTGATTATTAAGGTTTTCTTTTTCAGGTGGAGGTTCGATAGGATAAAACACCTAGTCAACAAGGTTGACACCATAATAAAAGTGCATCTCCGGTGTAATGAAAAGAAAAGGAGATAAACTGGTACCAGAACACAGCATAAGGTATATTGCTGTAGTCAGGTTTCCTAGGTTCGGC
Organism: Panax ginseng; assembly: GCA_020205605.1. NCBI lineage: Eukaryota > Viridiplantae > Streptophyta > Magnoliopsida > Apiales > Araliaceae > Panax > Panax ginseng. The sequence continues at coordinate 17,489,540 of CM035127.1, read as the reverse complement.
ACCAAAAACAGTTTTCTGTACAAAACACAAAACAAAAGAATCTTAATATAAATAGATATTAAAACATATAAAGGAATAGATCATTTAATAACAAAAGAATAATTAACCTAATATTGATAGTTAGTGAAGATCTGAAACACGTACTGCAAAAAGGGTTCCTTCCATCAAGGCCACTGGAGTGAGATTCATTCGGTTTGTAACATCACCAATGGCCCATATACTAGGTATATTGGTGCGAGAATACTCATCAACCTGAGAAGAGAAGATGAAATAAGTATGGATCCCAATAATGTACTAACTTGTAATGGTAATAATAACAATAATAGAGATAAGAAAAATAAGAATTGTGATAAGAAAACAGATGGCAAGAAATCAATCTAAAAAGACAATAATATAAACTATTAATCTACAATAGCCAAAAGAACTATCAAAATATTCTATAGACTATAGTAAAAAGAAATCTCAGATCAAACTCTGCAACTACCCAAACAGGTACTAGTTAAAAAAAGTATCAGATCATTTAACTTGATTAACTTCTGAATCTGTATATTATTTACCAACAAACCAGCATATTGTATCATCCCTGACATATCTGTCAAGATAATAAGGATGAATAAAAAGATCAATTGGACATTAAATAATTCACAACTGCAGGTGCATTACACTGGCCCAAGTGGTAGAATGCTTTCAAAGTAATGCAACTATAGGTTGATGCTCAAGAACATTGGGAAGTGCATCACAGATGCTCCCCACCACAGAAGAACACATTTTACTAGGAAAAAATTGATCGAAACAAACAAAATGTATTATGACTCCTTCAAATCAACAAAAACTTGACCTAGATTACACTAGCCAACAACAGATATGTTTACCCAGTATTTGAACTGCTTATGCAAGGTATAGGAGGCATAAACTAAATACAAACCTAACAGTTGGCATACTTCTGCAAGTAGAGCTTCTCTGACACTACTACCCAAACCCACATTCTCACGCACAATAATCTAGCATTTACCATTTAATCAAGCAGTAGCCCTTTAACCAACAGGAATATGACACAGATTCTCCACTAAGGCAAAATAGAGAACACGAATACTTAGAGAGTTAGAGCTACTTAGCCAACAAAAATACAATACTAATATGAAAGGAATAATTATTGGGAAATGATGTTTTGCAGCAAAGCAGAGCAGACAACCTCAAAATTAAACCAGAAAAGACGCGGGTCAAAATGAAATAGAACATTTTGAATATTTGACAAATGAATTGTGGCCTTACAAAACCATACATGCCTATTTCATCCCTCCTTTTTTTGTTTCTAAACTCCACTTAAGAAAGTGGATTACAAATTTATGGACAAAATCATAACACCCCTGAAAAGTATGGCAACTTCAGAGATAGCTCTTTCAAAGTTTCAAAAATCCAAATAATAAAAGGATTTATCAGGACAGAGGGACTGGTGGAAGACAAAAGTAAATCAGTACCATATCCAAATGACAAACTCAGCTCATTTTAGATAAATATGGCACAGTGTAACACTAGGACAATTCACAACACATATTATTGCCATGTCTTTTTTGACAATTTGAACGTGTTGTAAACCTCAAATACAACTTAAACCACAAAATATGCAAGAAATTCTAATTCAGTAACCTTGATAGCTCCTGCTCTATCAAGCTCAACACCGACAGCATCCAAATTCAACCTCTTTGTGTTAGGGGCCCGACCTACAATTGATGGAAGAAGAAAGTTAAGTGGGAAAAAATAACGTAAATGGCTGGAGGGAGGATGTGAGTGAGAGACAACGGTAAGTCTTCATCTTTTTCCCTTAGTTACAATTAAATTGACTAAATTAGACGCATCCAAATGAGAAGTGAATGCACTCCTTGAAATTCATATTCATTGATGAGAAGTATGCAAAACACTAACAAACATTTACATGCACCACTTGTAGGAAACACAAAGTTGAATGTGCCGCCTATCTAGGCCAGATTACTTGTAGGAAATACAAAACAGCTGAGAAAATGGTGGTTACGCCAAGACAAAGTAGAGGAAGTCTTGTGAACTTTCATGCCATCAGCATATATTCATAGAGCTGAAGGGGAAGTTTTTCAGTCAGATGTAGAACCAAGCATACGTTATGGGACAAACCTACTAGTTAAGGACCAATATGCTTAATATATAAAATCCTGTCCCTTGATTTTAAAGTTAATACAGCATGTAAGTTTTGTAGTGTGTGCCCTGGACAATCTCCGGCTCAAAGGTGAACTGAAGAGGATCAAGAATCTAAGTTAATGTGTTAGGTAAATGAGATTTATTACTCAGTATCGTGCCATGAGCTTCACTGCTTCCAAAATGATTAGGAGACTTGCAGCATCACATTCAATGAAGTATGAACTAAATAGGATGTCACTAAGCAGAAGACATTGTTTTAACAAACAAAAAACAGTCAGTGATACTTGACTATCAGCAGTAGCATAATTCAAATGGTATTGTATCATACTTTGATCGAATGCAAACACTATAACCACTAGCTTTCATGCAAGTTTATAGATACAAAACTTTTACATTCAATATCTATGTGCAAGATGTGGAATTACCAGTAGCAAAGAGTACAACATCTGCTATCAATTCTTCACCATGGTCTGTACGAACTTTTATGCCACCATCTGTCTTAACCAGCTGGAAAATAAAATAAAGTGGTAAAGTTATAATTGCAGAAAGATGAATCACAAACCAAAATAAAAATAATATAATTTAAAAAGAAAATCATAAGATGGGAGTTCCAGTTGAACCAATAGTTAGTAAACTTAAATATAACATGATTTGAACAGATAATGAAGTACCTCTGTCAAGTTTGTTTGTGGATGTAAATGAACTCCCCTTCCTTCCAGGTTTCTTGCAACCACGGCTCTCATTTCATCATCAAAACCTCTGCAATAGTATGATGTATGAACAACACTATAGCATTAGAAATAGAAGCGCTGTTAAAAATCAGATTTCTGAATAAAACATCCCAGTGTCAATTAAAAATAGAGGAGTCTTATGATGAGGAAATAGTAAGACAGTAATCACTGGTCAAACAGTGAGAAACATAATTACTATTAGAATTTTTTACAACCTTAAAGGAAGTTCCTTTCTGAAACATAAATTTACAGTAGCACCCATTCCACGCCATATTGATGCAAACTCAACAGCAATGTACCTGAACAAACAAGAAAGTATTAAGTCCTCTGAAGCTCTAAATATGGTACAGAGAGCTTACGTAGATGAAGAGATACACACCCTCCGCCAAGTATAATAGCGTTCTTAGGTAACTCTTCCAAGCTTAAAGCCTCGTCAGAGGTTATAGCCAACTCCTAAAGTGGCCATCCAATAGAAGATTAAAAGAAACAAAAGTCAAAAATCAAAAATCAAAGAACAAGAACAAATGAAACAAGAGGTGTCAAATTGTACAAGAGGGAAAAGGATTATATTACACCAACGAATAAAGTGAAAATGCATAGAAGTGTCATATAGAGAGATATGGAACAATAGCCTACTATAACTATGTTGAAGCTATACCAAATGTAGTCATTACATCCAAGTTATAAATATCCTTAAATAAAAGTTATAACTGAAAAAGGAGGTAATGGTGTCTCCACTAAAAGACATTGCAATCAGAGGACATGAAGAGGCTAAAAGGATAAACTCCATAGAACCAGACATTCAGAAAAATATTTGTATGGTATCTTAATTTAGATTATTGGGATACAATATATATTTATATATTTACCTGCCCAGGAATAGCTGGACGTTGAGCTCTACTACCAGTCGAAATGAGTATGTGTTTTGCTGAATAGCTCAGTTTAGTGCCATCAAGTTGAATTACTTCTACTTCATTAGGACCAACTACCTTTCCCTCTCCTTCAAAGGGTTTAACCCCCATGCTTGAAAGTAAGCGCTTATACACTCCATTTAACCTGACTATTTCCTCTGTCTGCAATTTTGGAGAGAGATCAGAAAACACGAGAAAACAAGAAACTTCATACCCTGCATACTTTTCATTTCACTATATACAAAAGTAATGATAATTGAAATGTTTAACTTATCCAAAGACGTGAAAATGTATAATGTCTATACAAGAAAGCATTATTCATCAACAGAAAAATTATCGAAGCCTAAGTAAAGGATATGTGAGAAACTAAGAACCAGAGTATAGATTGAGAATATATTCTTCATTCAAGTTATTTTTCTCTATTACACTGATTGGTATATATATATATACAAATGTAAGCCTAATACAAGGAGAAGAAAACAGGGAAATATAAAGTGTAAAAGGCCCAAGGCATGTTATGTGTTAGCATAACACTAACAGCTGCCTAAGGCATATTCTGTGTTATGCTAACGTAACATCTGTTAACAATGTTATGGGTGTTGTGTCACTAATATTTGCTAACATATCTGCTAACACACCCCCTCAAGTTGGTGTATAGATGTCTCGCATACCCAATTTGAAACACGTAGGATGAAACATTTTACTACTAAGACCCTTAGTAAGAATATCAGCTAGATGGTGTTCTGATTTTACAAAGGGCAAGCAGATAAGACCACTAGTTAACTTTTCTTTGATGAAGTGTCTGTCAATCTCAATGTGTTTCGTTCTATCATGTTGTACTGGGTCGTTTGCAATACTAATGGTTGCCTTGTTATCACAAAATAACTGCATAGGCCGTTTAGTTGTAACACCTAGATCTTCTAGCAATCTTGCCACCACAGACTGTTTCTTACTACGCCAAGTAACAAGATTACCTCCAACAAATGAGCAACCTGATGTAGAACGACGATCGCTATAGAACTAGCCCAATCTGAGTCGGAAAAAGTTTCAACTCTCATATGACCATGTGGTGCAAATAATAAACCTTTGTCAGGAGCAGACTTGAGATACCTTAGAATCATGTAGACAGTTTCCAAGTGACAATGTCGAGGATCATGCACATACTGGCTCACTATACCCACAGCATAAGATATATCGGGTCTAGTATGGGAAAGGTATATCAATCGTTCCATCAAACGTTGATATCTTTCTTTATCAACAGTAGGTCATGTGCCTCCTTCTAGATGATGATCAACTTCAATAGGAGAATCAACAGGCTTTCATCCTAACGTGTCAGTTTTTGTTAAAAGGTCAAGGACATACTTCCGTAGAGATAGAAAAATCCCACTAGAAGATCTTGCAACTTCAATACCAAGGAAATATTTCAAAGAACCAAGATCTTTGATCTCAAATTCTTTGGCCAAACTCGCTTTGAGATTAGCTATCTCTTCTTTATTATCACCTGTCACCACAATGTCATCAACATAAACAATAAGAATGACAGTCTTCCCATTTATCTATTTGACAAATAGAGTGTGATCTGCTCAACTTTGTTTGTACCCAAATCTGATCATTGCTTTGTGGAATCTACCGAACCAGGCTCTGGGAGATTGCTTTAGACCATATAAAGCCTTTATCAATTTACAAACCTTACCCTTGGTGACAAATGAAGCAAAACCAAAGAGTATTTTCATATATACTTCTTCCAAGTCACCATGAAGGAATGCATTTTTCACATCCAATTGTTGAATATCCCAACCAAAGTTCGCTACACATGAGATTATGGTACGAACAGAGTTCATTTTCGCCACAGGAGCAAATGTCTCCTGGTAATCAATTCCAAGAGTTTGAGTATACCCTTTTGCAACTAGCCTGGATTTGAGTCTCTCAACTGTTCCATATGGCTTCTGCTTGACTGTATATACCCATTTGCAACCAACTGGTTTTTTACCATAAGGAAGAGTAACTAGTTCCCATGTATCATTCTTCTTCAGGGCATTCATCTCCTCAATCATAGCCTGTTTCCACTTCTCATCACTGATTGCTTCTTTCCATCCCTGAGGAATAGGTATTAAAGACAAAGAATAAACAAAAGACTGGTAGGATGTAGATAATTTATTATAGGCTACAAAATTAAAGATAGGATGTTGAGTACAAGACCTAACCCCTTTTCTGATAGCAATAGGAATGTCAGTATCATCAAAAGGACAAGTAGGGTTAGGATTCTCACCATTAGCATTATCAAGACCAGGTGCGGAGTAAGGTTGGTATAGTGGTGCAGAAATGGTGGCCTTATTCTTGCATTTTCAAACATAGGTCATCAATTCAAGCTCATGTAACTCCTCCTGTGGCACAGGCTCGTGTAACTCCCCCTGGGTAGAATTATCAGAAACAACAACAGAAACAGGGAAAGTAGAACCTATAAACTCGGAAGGAAGATTATCCTCACTAATAACATCCTTCCCCTGAGGAGAAGATGAAGAAGAATAAAAAGGTTCCAACTCCAAAAAAGTTACATCTCGAGCATAGTTGTTAAGTCGTCGCCTAGGCGACGCTTAGTCGGCAAGTCGGTAAAGAACAGGTAAGGCGAGCGAACGACTTGGACGATGACGGAAAGGCGAGCGCCTAGACAAAAAAGGCGTCGACTTGGACAGAGCGGCGACGACTTGGACGCCTAACCGGATGGTCGAGCGACTTAGTCTCTATGGGTCAACCCAAATCTGAACTGGGTTTTTTAAAAAACGACATCGCATGAACATAAATGATATAAACTAGCCCTAGAAGAGTCGATCGATCGATCGACTAGAACTCAGAAGATCGACCGAGAGCGACCGACTGACGAGAGGCGAGAGCGAAGAAGAAACAGAGAGTCAGAGAGTGACCAAGAGGCGAGACCGACTGACTAAAAGCAGCGAGCGACCGAGATTGAAGAAGAAAGCGAGATCGGCAGTCGGCAGGTATGGCGCAACCCCTTCCCCTTTTCCAAGCTTCTGTTCTGTTTCTATATAACCGAATTACCGAACCGAACCGAAATAAATTAACCGAAATTTTCTGATAATTCGATTATTTTTAACATTTCGGTTATATCCGAAATTATATACGGTTTTCGGTTAGTTTATACGGATATCATTTTTGGGTTATTCGGTTTACCCGAATAACCGAACATATTAAGTCTATTTCGAATTTTGACCTTAACCGAACATATTAAGTCTAAGTCTATTTCATATTCTCTCTCTCTCTCTCTGAGTCTAATTTCTTATGACTCCTCACTCCAGTCATCTTCTCAGATCTCATTCCAGTTCGAGATCATGAGACGACTCACGGAGAATAGGTCAGCTATGGAAGCAAGGTCAAGAAAATCAGGAGCCATGGCTCGGTAAAAGGCTTAGGTTTGTTGCCGAAGGCAATCGAAAATCATAAGATATAGAGATCCCCCAAATCGAAAAGGCATAGGTTTGTGGCGGAATCAAAATTCAATCACGACTTCGCCAAGAAATCCCCCAAATCGCGAGCCGCATCGCCTTCGCTTCTTGCCGAACTCAGTCTGCATCCTCTTCGCCGAACTTTGTTGATGGGCTCATGCTCTTTCAATTGTGAGTTGATAATCCTTTGATTTTTTGAATTGGGATTTGGGTCTCACTTTTCTTCCTCTGTTTCTTAAGAGCTTTTACTTTTCTTCCTCTGTTTCTTTTACTTTTCTTCCTCTGTTTCTTAAGGCTGCGTTGATGTAGTGATGTGTCTACATGTGTTCCCCTTTATGTTTTATGCTTCAGGTTTTGGGCAGCTAGCTTTGGGCTTAATAATAGTGTGCAATTTTTTATTCAGTTTCTTATTTTTGGCTTTTCATATATGGGTAGTTTGAAAAATTGTGAAATGTTGTTTTAAATGTGTTGGATTTAAATTTATGCTTCACTAATGAGCATATTATCCATTTCTTGATGAAATGTCGTAATTTCTTGATCAAATGATGGAAGAAGATGAAGAACAGAGATTTTTGTGTAACAGGAGTTTTTTTAGTGAAAAGTTCCTCATTTCGGTTATTAACCGAATAACCGAATAGTAAATTCGGTTATTCGGTTATTCAGTTATTCGGTTATCTCCCAATTCAGGTAACAATTCGGATATCAAAATAGTGTTAATTTCGGTTTTCGGTTATAACAAGATAAAATTTATTCGATTCAGTTATAACAAGAATGCTCAAACCCCCTAGTTTCGGGTCCGACCGCTTTCTCTTCCCTTTCTTTTTTACTCTGCCTCCGCCTGCTGTCTTATTAAAACATACGCAGTTCCTTTTTTTTTAGCCTTTATGCTTTGCATTTGTTGTTGGGTCTATATATATATATATATAGGGAATCCATCCATGGCAACCAGTTGCCATAGACACTGTTATAGCAACCCACTTTTGAACCGTTGATCAACTTATTAGAAGACTTAGATTGAATGTCATAATTGCCCAGTCGGCACAAGCTTTACCGGCTTTTATTTTAATATATGGCATTGCATGGTCAACTGTTGTTATTTTAATAATTTTAAAACGATTTTTTAATATTAAAATACTCCAGCTGGCACAGCTTGTACAGGCCGGGTATTTTTTTTTTTTTTACTCATTTCTCCTTTTTATGGGATGACTCAGCACATTAAAATCACATTAAAATAATAAAAAATAATCCAGCCGGCACAGCTTGTACCGGCCGGATAATTCTTTTTGAAAACAGTCTAATATTATACATATGTACTACTCCATGTATATCTCCTGCACCAAACTAATATTATAATTCTTTTGAAAACAGTCTAATATTATATATAGTAATACAATATATAATATTATAATTTGATATTATAAAATATTGTATTACTATTATTACAAAATATTATAACATTATTACAAAATATTAATACTTATAATATTAAATATTAAGTATTGTAATATTTTGTAATAATATTAAATATTAAGTATTGTAATATTTTATATTATAATGTTATAATATTTTATAACATTATAATATAAAATATTACAATACTTAATATTTAATATTATTACAAAATATTATAATGTTATAATATTTTATAATATTATAATATAAAATATTACAATACTTAATATTTAATATTATTACAAAATATTACAATACTTAATACTTAATAATGTTATAATATTTTATAATATTATAATATAAAATAGTACAATACTTAATATTTAATATTATTACAAAATATTACAATACTTAATATTTAATATTATAAGTATTAACATTTTGTAATAATGTTATAATATTTTGTAATATTAGTAATACAATATTTTATAATATCAAATTATAATATTATATATTGTATTACTATATATAATATTAGATCATTTTCAAAAGAATTATAATATTAGTTTGGTGCGCAGAGATATGCATGGAGTAAATATATATATATAATATTAATCTGCTTTTCAAAAAGAAGTCAGGTTCATTTGGATTATTTTTTATTATTTTAATGTGATTTTAATGTCTTTGAGTCATCCCATAAAAAGGAGAAATGAGTAATAAAAAAAATACTACATTAGAAGTCATAAGTCGTATTTTTGGAGTATTTTAATATTAAAAATCGTTTTAAAATTATTAAAATGACTATAGTTGACCATGAAATGCCATATATTAAAATAAAAAGTTTTAAAACTTGTGGCTTACCGGGCAATTATGGCATTCAATCTAAGCCTTCCAATAAGTTGATCAACGGTTCAAAAGTGGGTTCTTATATCAGTTGTCCACGGCAACCGGTTGCCATGGATGGATTCCTATATATATATATATATATATATATATATATATATATATATATATATATATATACCGTTTATTTTTTTTTTTACCTTATCGGTTATCATTTTTTTGTAAGTACATATTTCACCGAAAGAAAGAAATTAATCAAACATGGAAAATAATGATTGTGAATTTTTAATTATATGTAAATTAGTACAAGAGTACCATCGTGCTCGAGATGCTTATAATGGATAAATGCATGATCATTAGTTATTATTTTGACCTTAACTTTATGGTTAACTCATCATTTGGACTAAATAATATGAATTATTATTAGTTATTTGATATCACTATATACATATTATATAGTATTAATAATGTCAGCATCAAAGATATTTGTGGGTGCATATGAGATTGTGAATTCTATATAAATATTATATTATATATGTTTGTCTTATATTTTTTATTTGATTTGATTGTATTGTGTAGACAGTAAAATGGCGAAAAGTTCGGAGGCCGATAATTATGATATAACGAAGGACCCTAAAAGAAAAGCTAAATCGAACGATCCGGGTTGGAAATATGGATATTGGCCGGATTTAAGTAATAAGGATGTCGTGCAATGTATACTTTGTGGAAAGAAATGTCATTCGGGCATCAAAAGGCTCAAACAACATCTAGCCGAAAATTATGGAGATGTAGCTAAGTGTCCCAAAACAACAACAGAAATTATAAGGGAGAGATGCAAGCGGCTTTGAATAGTAGAAAGAGAAACAAGCCACTTGAGCTAGATGATGATGATGTAGTAGAAGTGTAAGAAGAACAATCATCTGCTCGTCCAACCATGGCTTCCAATACTTCTTCTAACACTATCCCAAGTTCTGGGATGGCTTCTAAAAGGAAGAATGTTGTATTTCAATTCCAAAATCCACAACCAAAAGCTAAGACGGTTAAAGCACTTCTAAGGAAGACTCCCGAAGAAATTGTAGAGGAGAGGCATAGCAAGCGTTTGAGCCAAACGAGTATTGAAAGTCGTTTGAGGACACCGGAGGAAAAAGAAAGTCCAAATGTATGTTGCCGACTTTTTTTACGAATATGGCATACCATTCAATGCTGCAAATTCAAGGAGATTTGAAGTAATGGCCGAGTCCATAGGGCAATTTGGGTCGGGTTTCAAGCCTCCAACGTATCACGAGTTGAGGGTTCCTTTACTTGAGAAAGCAAAGAAGAAAACCGATGACTTAAAGAAGAAACATGATGTTGCTTGGAAGGAATACGGCTGCTCACTCATGTCGAATGGTTGGACAGATAAGAGGGGAAGACACTTGTTGAATTTCCTTGTTAATAGTCCGGAGGGGACTTATTTCATGGGTTTTGTTGATGCCTCCAGTCAGTCTCAAGATGCCACAATGTTGGCAAATCTACTTGATAGCAAGATCGAGAAAATTGGCCCCGAGTATGTTGTTTAGGTGGTCACAGACAATTCCTCTAATTACAAGGCAGCGGGGCATATACTAATGGAGAGGAGACCTACATTGTTTTGGACACCTTATGCCGCTCACTGCCTTGACCTTATGTTAGAGGACATAAGCAAGTTGAAGCAATTCCAACCCACAATCACAAATACAAGGAGAATTACAACATTCGTTTATAGACATGGTCGTCTTCTTAGTGCGATGAGGGAGAAAACGAATGGGAGGGAGAGACCCGCAGTTACTAAATTTGCTACAGCTTTCCTCACCTTGCAGAGTTTATACAAGAATAAAGATGCATTGAGGCATTTGCTCATCAGCGAGGATTGGTCAAAATCAAAGTTGTCGGCTACTGAAGCGGGGAAGTAAGTATGTGATACTGTTATTTTAACAACATTTTGGCATACTGTTGAGGATTGCATTAGGGCGTCACAGCCACTTCTTATAGTCTTGAGGATTGTTGATAATGATGAGAAGCCTGCTATGCCTGAACTTATTGTCGCGATGGAATGCGCGAAGAAAAAAATCAAAGATGCATTTGATAACAAACAAAAACTGTATAAGAAGGTGATTGAAATTGTTGAGTGGCGATGGAAAAATCAAATGGAGCAAAAATTATATGGGGCTGCGTTGTTTCTCAATCCGGGCAAGTACTTTGATATCAAAGAGGAATGTCGGTTGCTTGCTAATGCTTTACAAGATGACTTCAATGACGTTCTTGCAAAGATGGTGCCCGAGTTAGATTTGCTAGACAAGATAAGCAATCTAGCCGACAACTATTATGCTTCTCGCGATACTTTTGCAAGAGAAATGGTGATTAGGCAACAAAAAATAAAGAATCCTCGTACGTATATTTAAATATATATAAAGATATAAAAGCTAAATTATGATTATAATTTATATACATTCTTCCTTTCCTCCCTTTAAAAATATTTATATTTCTTTTAAATGTTTGCTAGTTGATTGGTGGAATGCTTTTGGAGCGCGGAATATTGAGCTATCCTCATTTGAAAAAAGAATTCTAAGCCTCTGTTGTTCTTCCGGTTGTGAGCTCAATTGGAGTACATTTGAGTTTGTAAGTACTTTCTATTGTTAGTTCAAATTTCAAAACGAATAAATCATTCACTATTATTAAAATTATATCATTAATATTATTATTGTTTGTTCTATTTATTTTAGATTCATACGAAGAAGAGGAATAGATTGGAACACAAACGATTGAGTGACTTGGTGTATGTCCAATACAATCGAAAGATCGACTCAAGGTTCCAAAAGAGGCGTGAACTTGGCAATAATTTTGATTCATTAGTCATTGATGACTTTGAATGAGGTAATGAATGGATCGATAATGATGCCGATGTTGTTCATCCCGGGGGGTCTTACATGGAATGACGTGGATCGAGCAACCGGTGCATCCAACACGCTTGAGGGTCGCAATCTTTCAAGGAGTGCTCGTGCTAATACTAGTAATAATCTAATGACGTACTATCGACGTGGTGGTGGTTCAACTTCAAGGGAATCAAGGTTGATGGATTCCGACTCCGATAATGAAGTTGATGAAGAAGAGAGAATTCCAAATGATGATGAAGATGTGGAGGATGATTTTCGAGAAAGATCACCACCTACGCCTTTGAATGAGAGTAGTTCTCGTGGAAGAGATGGAGATGACATTTTCTATGATGCTTTTGATTGAATAATGTTTCTAGACTAGTGTAGAGAGTCTAAACATTATTTTGGCTTGTTATGGTGGTGTTTTATTAGTTATTAGACTACATATTTGTGATGGTTGGTTGCAATTTTATTTTCTATGTGGTGTTTGTTGAATTCTTCATTTCTTTTACTAATTTTTAATATCAAGTGTGTTGTTTTTGGATTGTTATTGCTAAGTATTTACATAATTATGCCATTAATGTTATTCCATAGTGTTATGTTTTGAGTTTTAATGTATATAAAATTTTATTGCCAATATACTTGTTAAGTAAAATAAATAATAAATAAATTGCACATTGTAAACGACTTGTCGCCTTACAGACGCCTTACGTGATCGCCGCCTTGTCGCTAAGCGTCCAGGCGATGGCCATGCGCCGTGACACTTCGTCGTGGCGTCGTAACAACTATGATCTCGAATGACAAAGACTTTGTTAGAAGGAGGATGATAGCATTTATAACCTTTTTGGGTTAGAGAATAACCAATGAAGACACACCGAAGAGCCTTGGGATCTAATTTTCCCCGAGTAGGAGACTTATCATGAACATAGCGCATACAACCAAAAACTTGAGGTGAAGGAGAAGGACTGGTCATGTGTTGAAGAAAAGAGATAGGACTTTTGTTTCCAAGGATTCTAGAAGGAAGGCGGTTGATAAGGGATGCAGCAGTCAAAACAGCATCTCTCCATAGAAATTTAGGGGTTGTCATTATGAACATAAGAGTGCAGGCGACCTCTAGTAAGTGTCGGCTTTTTCTTTCCGCCACTCCATTTTGTTATGGAGTTTTGACACATAAGGTTTGAAGAATGATGCCATGCTGAGAAAGGTAGTTTTCAAAAGCATGATTATTACTATATTCACAGTCATTATCACTATGGAGAATTTTGATTTTAACGTTAAATTGAGTTTGAATCATTTTATGAAATTCCTGAAAACAATCAAACACCTTATTTTTGAAACGCAAAAGATAAATCCAAGTGACACGAGAATGACAATCAATAAATCTAACAAACCATATGAAGCCAGAACGGGAAACAACCCGAGAGGGATAATAGCAAAAAGCTCAGAGTGACGACTGTTAATAGCAGAATAAGTCGACCGTTTGTGTTTACCGAATTCACAAGGTTCACACAAAAACTGAGTTTTGGTACATGGCTTAACTAAAGATGGAAATAAAGACTCCAATATTAAAAAAGAAGGATGACCCAAACGACGATGCCATTGATGGAGAGAGGTTAGGCTGGAGTCTGAAGTAGAGTGAAGAGCCTGAGTAGACAACAAGGTAGATGAAGGAACATGTAAATAATAGAGACCATCAACTGCACTACCACTGCCAATCACCTGCCCCGTCACCAAATCTTGAAAAACACAATTGTTCGAAAAAAATGTTACTGAACAATGTACAGATTCAGAAAGACGTTGTACAGATAATAGATTTGCAGTAAACGAAGGGATATGGAGGACAGATAATAATGTTAATGAAGGAATACAAACAACAGAACCACTCCCGGAGATAGAAGACAGGGAGCCATCAGCCACTCAAACCTTGTCTTTTCCAAAGCGGGATGTGTATGAAGTAAAGCGGTTGAAGAATCCAGTCATATGCTCAGAGGAACCTATGTCTATAATCCAACTTGGGTGAGTGGATGAAACATGAAAAGCATAAGAAAGTATACCTGACTGGGCATAATGAGATGGAGTAGGTTTGGAACAGAATTTCCGAAAAGCTGAGATTTCCTCAGGAGTGAGTGCAGTAGTGTCTGAAGTATTGAGTGCATCAACAGAAAGAGGTGGAGTAGATATGTAGGCCTGAGATTCACGTCCCCGACCAGACCAACCTCCACGCCCTTTAGGGCGCCCATGAAGTTTAAAACAATGATCCCTGGTATCATTCTTTCCCCCGCAATAATCACATTTGCGGGACTCCTTTTCAATAGGAGACTGAATGGGAAAGCTAGGTTTAGAATTCAAAGATGATTTGTCGACAAAAGTTAGATTTAGAACCATCACCCGATGTTTACTTTCCTCTTGTTGGACTCTAGCATGAGCCTCTCGAAGTAATGGAAAAGGTGTTTGACCAATCAGTTGTGCTCGAACTTGATCATACTCTATGTTTAAACCAGCCAAGAAATCTACAACTCGATCTTCGCCAACAAACTTTTGATAAGCGGCGGTGACGTCCGTACATTTGGCTGAAAAAACATGGTAATGATCAAGCTCCTGCCAAAGGACATTAATCGCTGCAAAATACTGTGCCACGGGCTTCTCCCCTTGACTCAGTTCACGGATTCACTTACGAATGTCATAAGCCTTAGACATATCATCAAAAATAGAGAAAATCTAGGTGATAGCCTCCCAAAGCTCATATGTAGTGTTTAAAAACATGTAACTACTTCTCATAATCGGTTCCATAGAATTAAAAATCCATGTTTTTACCATGGAACTATCAAATTTCCATTCTTCTTCGGTCATACTCTGTTGTGCAGGCATAGTCGAAGTTCCACTGATCAAGTGTTGCATACGATTGGCCTCAATTGACATACGATATGCTTGAGACCATACCAAATAATTGAATCCATCCAATTTAAAGGGACTGAGAACCAGAGCTGAGTTAAGAGCATGGCTCCTAACAGCCTGATGTTGTCCCATGTTACTGTTATGAACCTCGCTGCTAGCACCACTTTGTTCCGCCATAAAATAATATTAACAGGGAGATACAATCTATATCAAGGAGAATAAACTTTCCAGATGATATTAAGAGATTGTAAAACACTACAAATATATAGGATAGGCAGGAAAAAAGGTGGGGGGGAAATCCAAGTTTAACAGCTCAAGTTTCTTAACAGTGAGAAAAAGAACACTGTTAGTAAGGGTTTATGAAAAACTAAGCAAAACACTTTAATTCCACTGTAGATAGCAAGAGGAGAGAGAATCGACCAAAACAGGAAGATCGGAAAATGTTGCCTGAAAAAGGCTCACGCGCCGGCAGGAGGCGTGTGGCATCGGCGTCCGGCGCGTGCGGTGGCGCGTGGGGGCGCGTGATCAAGTGGGTGCCGGAAGTTCTTTTCTGGTGGTAGTCGACTGGCACTGTAGAATACTAATATGACCTCAATTTCTCCAACCAAATTGATCTTGCAAGGTTTCTATAAGAATTTGTTATACTAGCATCGAAACAGAGAGAGAAGGAGAAAAAAAGAACAGTGGAAGAAAAGAAGCAGGTCTATTATGGACCAAGCTTTGAACCATGTGAGAAACTAAGAACCTGAGTATAGATTGAGAATATATTCTTCATTCAAGTTATTTTTCTCAATTACACTGATTGGTATATATATACAAATGTAAGCCTAATACAAGGAGAAGAAAACAGGGAAATATAAAGTGTAAAAGGCTCAAGGCATGTTATGTGTTAGCATAACACTAACATCTGCTTATGTGTTATGCTAACATAACATCTGCTAACAATGTTATGGGTGATGTGTCACTAACATTTGCTAACATATCTGCTAACGGGATATAAAGTTTATTTGCTGCAAATGTAAATAAAGGACTGAATAGAATGGTCATTCATAGAAAAAATCAAAAACAGAGAAAAGTTCATCGAGAAAACCTACCTTCAACGGAAAACTTAAGAGCTGGAAACTTATGTTAAGAATTCTAACTATTAAGGAACCAAAATTATAACTTAAACTTGAACCCCCTCAAAACTCCAGTTGGAAAAAGTTTAAGAAGAACTAGATCAATACTTTAACACGAACTGCTGAAACAACAGACCAAGGGTTTCCCCACGAGAACCCAAGAAAAAATCTTTAGGTATGTACAGATCCCCTGAATTATACATCCTTATCAAATCAAATTTGAGATACGTTAAAGCATGAGGAGTATCTCAGCTGGACTTGACCGGGTATGGGATTCAGAACCTGAGATATGTATCTGACACTTTTAATTGATAAGTCCCTAAAAGGTGTGTCATATGAGCAACAATCAGAAAAACAAAACAGAAAGTTTTCACTTCCAGCTAGATACTTGCTAGTCTTCTTCTTTACTGCCTGTTTAAAAAGTTTGTCATTTGAGCTTGAGGTAACACCACCCTATAACATATTATGATTTACATCTACACCCTCACGAGTTAGGTGTCTAGACTCTACAGATCTTTTCATCTAAAAGTGTTAACAATGTTCGCTACTTTATTTTCTTGTCTTTCTGGAGATACCAAGTCTATAACATGGTGATGATGCACAGCCTGATAAACAAGATTTTGACAACCTATTCAGATTAATTATTTTTTGGATATGTACAACCTCTTCACATCATCATTTCACTTCGGGATCTTATGGAACCTGTTACACAAATTAAATTTCTTATATTTTTATCCAAAGCAAATGTCACAGATTCTGCAGTCTGCACTACCTAAAATCTTTTATAGAATAACAGATAGATTAGTAGTGCACCATTTTTGGCACAATTGGCAACAATCTTGGTTAGTTAACGTTTGATTAAGTTCCATCTAAATGCTGCCAATGCGAGCAATCCTTGTTCCTGCCATGGAATTTTGGTGGAATACAGTAATAAGGCATAGCATGCATGGAAAAAAATCACAACACTATACACAAACCTTCTTCTGCAAAAGTTTCTCCCAATTGAAAGCAACCTTCTCATTTAGTTCCCATCCAAAATTCCGAGCATCCTACAACACCGAAACAATAGATAAATCAGCCCATTTTCATAAATATATATACACACACACACACACATGCATGCATATGAGTCTGACATTCTATCTTGCATCTACAAAAAGATAGTTCTAAAAAATAGAATAAAACAATACCATTTATTGAATTGACTACCAAAAAAAGTAATAATATCTATCCACAGACATAATTTTTTTGTTCCTCACATCCTCTCTTAACAGCTCAGAAGGTTGTATGTGCTTTAAACAAAAATGCAAATAACAAGGTAACCATGGAGGACTAAGAATTTTAAGGCTTGTATGGCTACAATTCTATTCAAATACCAAAAGAGGCATAAAGAAGAATATTCGTAGAAACTTATATACTTAGATTATCATTTTAAATTATTTTGTCGAAACTAAAATTCACATGAGTTTGTGAGAATATATGTATATATATATATATATGGACAATGATCCACAGCCAAATGGGGATGGGAACCCCCATCCTTCCAACCCAATCCTAGTCGTTCCTTATTTGATCTAATGGTGTAATAATAGCCCAATCCACATAATAGTTATTAGGAGCCAAAACGACAATCATGTGGAGCAGGGCCCACATAAAAAGTTCACTATTGCCCTCAAATCAGAAAATACGTCTACTGTATAACTATCATGCGGTAGGTACTGACTTTATAAAATTGGCATCACTAAACAGTCATGCGGTCTGCCAACTTTCTCTCTCTACCATTTCTTCCTTTCCTTTCTCTCTTTACTTTGCCTGTAAATTTGTTTTTTCTTTGCTTAAAGTTTATCATTTTTTTAGCATTAGGATCATATTTCCAGTTCCTCTTTAATATTTTCATCTGGGTATTTTCTTCAAGGATGCTTTATCTTTTCTGATAAAACAAGAAAAATAGTTCCTTTTCTGATATATATATATATATATGTATACACACATATATTTATATATATGTATATATATACCTCTTTTAGGCTTCTTTATTATATATGAATTTTGGTACATCTTTTAGGCTTATATTTCCAAAACCTCAATTGTCTCCACTGGCATGGATCACCAATGTGCATTGGAATCTTTTCCAGAAAGATGCATGTTTGACTCCTAGAAACACCAAGTGGCAGCACTTGAGAGTGTGGGAAGAGTTTTGCAATTTGACATTATTATACTGCACATGTTTTATATTAGACATGAATCTATATACCTTGATAAATTATTAAATTAATAATACAAATGATGATTACGCAGTTGTAGTCCTGTCAACGTGGGCTGCTGGAAGAGGGTTGTGGATATTGTACTGCCCAAACAGTTTATAAGCATGAAGAGGCCACCCTAAATTGATTTCAAGATACATACAACTAAGAATATGAGATCAAAAAGAAAAAAAAAGTGAAATATTGAACTGTGTCTAGAAATACCAATTTAACAAAATCATGACTATTTGTGATGAAATAACATGTGTGGCTCAATACAAAGAAATGTGTCAAGCAAACCATGTGGCCCAATGGTTCAAGGGTTGTAAAGATTTCTTTTAAAGGAGAGGTCAAGGGTTCAAATCTCACTGGCATACACCCAGGCTCACCCGATATCCGTGGTTTGTGGTTGTGGGTAGCTACAAGTATCCGGGGTTTGCGGTGCAGCCCTGCATAACAAAGTGGTGTGTGGTTGGACCCATTCCTCGTTAGCAACCAACAAATAATCACACTAAAGAACATGTTCGCTGAGCCATTAAGAAAATTCAGTAATAAGTATCTCTCAATAAATCATATTGTCACCTCAAGTTCAGGTCCAAAGGATGCTCCATAAACACAAATCTTTTTAGGAACGCAACCACGAATCACACACCTGCACCAAATAAGACATATCAAGATAATATGTGATTTTCATCCCTAAAATTTCCAAATAAGGCAAATATACAATAATTTAATAAACATCTACTAAATATGATCACTCCTGAAGAGAAACGGGAAGAAAAAAAAGGCCATACTACTCAATTAAGAAGTCCTGTTACACGAACAATAATATTACACTCATGAAATATGGTGTATTAGTTAAAGGTGGGTGGTTTAGGTTAGCTTCGTAAGGGTCTAAGAGAATAGAAAATTCTGAATATAGAGATGATGGAAATTAGAAATGAAGTAGGAAGGGATAAAGTGAGAAGATAGGTAGAAGATGCCTCTAGGGTATACTTTTTAGGTCTCTTGAGCCTCACACCAAAAAGATCGAAGGAAAAGCCTAAGCCTCACAAGTCCCACACTTAAGAGTCACACCAAGTAGAAGATGCAAGATGCGTAACACATGCAAGCTACAGCCGACGACCACACATCCCAGATATATTTTTACAAAGATATATTCGTATCAATACAAATATAGACAAAGAAATATAAGAGAAAAAGAAGCAATATACTAAGAGGTTGGGAATAAAGCATAGATAATTTTCCAAGGCACCCACCTAGGCGAAACCAGTCATCTAACGACCGTAGTTGTTGACCATGAAATTTGATTACTTTTATTAGGTCACGACCCAAAAATTTCAAATTTATATTTTAAAGTTACATATTTCATCCTAATTTCTCGTTATTTTTATAAAACATCACATTATTTAATCAATAAATTTAAAATCTAGACCATTTCATTAGTTTTTTGAAGTGCCAAGTAATGTTACCAGAAATAACATATTTGAATTTAAAGTCAAAATAATTGTATGAGAAATGACTACAAATATGAATTTAATATAATAAGTAATAACTCTTCAAACTCATTATAGGGAGTCAAATCAATATATCTATCATCTCATCCAGTCATACAAACTTACACTGTTGTCATTATTTCATTTTCAGAGACTGAAATATCTTTGATCAAATTATGATGATTGTTACTCATCAAAAAGGATTATGATGCTTTGCAAGGTAATATGTAAAATCATTCAACACAAAAGCCTCTATAACTGTAGCATCCAGCTTTTGGATTCCAAGATAAAGAGAACTAGTCGATCAAATAAATGAATTATTACTCCAATGTAAATTAAAGGCATTCCGTTAAAAGTTATAGCATGGATTCTTCATAAGTTATCATCTCAAACTACAGTTTAGTTCTGACAGACTTACGTCCCTCCAACTCCTCCGACAACTTCTGAGCTGATCGGATGAAATGGAAGCTCACAAATCCCAACCTGAAAATAGAAATTCATAAATTATTCAGGAAAATTACTATTAGATCACATGTTGCTGTTAAATAAAGGAAAGAACTATATCTCAAAAATAAGATGACTGAATCCCAAATAAGAAATATAATAGGAATCGTCAATACTAACTCAAATAATTTTTTGCAAGCACTAACTTTCTACGGGTTCTTTTGTCTATTTCTTCGAAATTAATAAAAATTGTGCTGCCCTTAAAACAAAACCAAATCAAAGTTTTTAACTGGACAGAAATCAATATTTTATCTCAATCGTCTACAAATCTCATGGCTTGCACAAGAAGAATAGGTCAGAAATAATACCAAGCAAATCATTTCTCTACTTAGATAAGGAAAAAAAATACAAACACCGCCCAATGAAGTTTAAAAAATAATTAGCTAAATTTGTAACTCTCTACAAACATAACCTCCAACAGTGTACTGTGCACAAAACATATAAATAATAATATCTTATTTCATAATAGTCGCATAAAACCACGATTACAAGCGAAAAATCATGAGACTATTATATCAATAAGACAATCTTAACACTCATTTAAACCAAGTCATACAAATGGACAAGAAATCCCAAAAAATAAACTTTAAACTACACCCAGTCGTTGTGCTCCTCTATTTGTCATCAAACATCAAAAGAAAGCATAACATTTACATATTATTTTATATCTTTTAAAACAAAAGTGCTACATTTGTTTTCAGGGGCCTTTGAAAGGATCACAGTCCCATAGACTACAATTGGGATAATCATAATATAACTGGGGAAGTTGGCATCGAGTAAAATTTCGGTGCCAAGTATAAGAAAAACTCTTTACAGATTGGAATTTGATCCCCCAAATACTCTCTCCAGACAAATATAACCATTGAGATTAAATATATAATTTTAGTTTACTATATATACCTTAGCTCCAAACTGAGCTGAAGACCTGGAAGCTCTAACGCCGCCGCTTCCAGCCCCAATGACAAACAAATCAAAATCATACTCCACATCATCTTCATTGGCATTACTCAGTTCTCCATCAATTAGCATCTTCCTCGCCATAATTTCACAACTAATTCCAAATCATTAGCCAGATATAAATCAAAACGACCATAAGTTATAGAAACGGGAAAACAGAAAAAATAAATAAATAATACTAAAACAAATGGCGGATCTATGGAAATGAAGATCAAATGATTGAGCTTAAAATTTGGAATTTTGAATCGTTTCACTCTTAAACAAACCATTTACATAATCAATATCGAACGAAAATGCGAGAAATTGAGTAGCTTACCGCTGCAAAGTTGGATCAAATGAGATGTTTTCTTTTCTTTTTTCTTTTTTGTGCTTAGTTTTTTTAGTGGTTACAGTACTGTTTAGCCACCACAAAGATTAAATTGTTTATGAATAATGAAAGGCTAGTCGGTGGACTCGAAGGAGAATATTGAAAACAAACCTGAGAATCTGAAATAGAATCTTCTTGCATTTTAATGGTGGAGTAATTTTTTCCTGCTAAGAAATAAAATCATTGATGATCAAACTAAAGTTAGGAAAAATTTTTAAACGCCAGAGAAAAAGAATAAATTATATTAATACTAAAAAATTATTATTTTTTAGAAAAATAGTATGTATATATCAGACAAATCTAACGGATAGCGAACAACTTCAAGCTATAACATAAAATAATAATATATAATTTGTTTTTAATTTATCTTTATCTCATGCGAATAGATTGCGAACAATTTCAAACTAACAAGATAAATTAATATTTGAGTTTTAAATATGTAGTGTTCCGTTTGTTTCACATAAAATCTTTGTCGGAAAATAATTTCTGAAAATTGTATTTTGATGAAAATATTTTCAATAAAAATAAATTATTTTCTTTTGTTTGGCTGATAAACTAAAAATGAGATGAAAAGATTATCATCTTCTCTACTTGAATTAATTAAATAAACTTTTTTAGTGAATTTGTCTTCTTATTTTTTTTCCTTCAATATACTTGCAATATAATAAATAAATATTATCATATTTATAATTTCTTTTAAAGAGAATTATTTTTTTGACAAAATAGGAGGAGAGAAAGGTTACCAAATTGGAGAGCTTAAAATGAATAATATATATATATGAAGAAAATAATTAATTTAACTAATCAAAAATGAATTAATTTGCTAAATTTGCGATAAAAAAAATAAAAAAGAATAAAAGTAAAACTTATTATTGGGATATATATAAGTCATTTTTCTAATATTAATGAAGAGTTTTCCTTTGACCGAAAAATATTTTACAATTGACCATATTTTCTTAAGTATGCTAAACAATGAAAAATCATGAAAACGTTTTACTTGAAACAAACGGAGCCTTAAGCCGAACAATTATCGAATTTATTAATACATGAGATTGATAGAAATTTTAAAAGGATCCGCTTATTACACATCTCTCTATAAATATTATTACCAATAATTATCCATTTATCTGGCAATCAAACATTCATAAGTAATATATACTATCATTTTCCTTAATACTTTGTCTGGTCCAAAAATAAATATACATTTTTAGTCCGTTCTAATTTTAGGTCTGACAGAATATTCTTAATTTGTTTTTTTTTAGGATTATTTTTTTTATTGTTATTTGAGACTATTGATTATTTGTATATAACAGAGAAAAATAATACTCTTTTAGGGTTGATCTTTATAGCTTTAGCAATAGGAGTTTGATGCACAAATACAATTCAAGTAATGAATCACTTTAAAATGAAAATTCTTGTGAAATTACAAAAAGGGCGACTCCATGATAAGAATATTACAGTTACAGGCAAGACTTCTATTGTCTGCTTCTGGATATAATGAATCACTTTAAAATGAAAATTCTTGTGAAATTACAAGAAGGGCGACTCCATGATAAGAATCTTACAGTTACAGGCAAGACTTGTATTGCCTGCTTCTGGATTTAATGAATAATGCCTTACAATCTTCCATGTGACAATCAGCAAGAACAATGAAACACTGAATTGCTAAAGCACTTTGTTTTGGTTGCTATCTTTCTAACACCGGTTTCAGTGTGATGAGATCTTGCACAATCAGGAGATACGCGGATTCTGTCCATTATGTTAATCTGAGGTGCGTCAAGAATTGTTTTAGGCATGGTTAAAGCCCGCTGCATGCCCCATATGGCGAGTGGCCTCATGTATACCAGAGACCGAAAGTGCCCATCCATTGTCCATGCTTCTGGTGTCTGAAAGGAGTATCTGCATATCCAAAAGTTTATACATCAAGATATCAAAGCTAATTAGTGTTGACATTCCAGGACAGATAATTCAGTGTACCAATGATGCACCAGCTATTAGTTCTTGTGGCTTAAAATATTTATATATTTCTCTCTGACAATTTATCCGTGATCAAATGGAAGTGGGATATACCGGCCTTGTGAAGTTATTAAGACAAGGGGCATTAAAATGGAGCATGTAAACAGAAATTTCAACTTATTACTCATTACTTCACTAAATAATTCCTAGTAGCAATTATCAAGAGGATGAAACATGAATCATTCATGCATTCTTAACAAGCAGTGAAGAACCACTTAATGAAGATATGCTTAAGAATAGAATCATAAAGTTTAAAAAGATATTACTAGCACATCAATTTGTGAGGTATACACTTTGCATTGCATGAAAGCACTTGCTTGATTCATTGTGCATGTTTCAATAGTTAGGCATCCAGGGCAGTTCAATAGAGTGCAGTACACACAAGATACTAATATATTGTGTGTGTTAACAGAAAGGAGCAACAAGCATTGCAGTTTGTTAACAGAAATCATCGACTTACCCAAAGCCATCCTCTGACCAGCCTGCAAGGAATATACCTTCAGCTGTACTGAAAGCCTGTTCCTCCATACCAGCATGAATCATGGTAGCTGCCACACCATAGGTGACCCCTGTCCATACTTCACGGGACTGCATGCAACTGTCATCCACCTTTCCATTACGATGCATGCCATTCACAGCACCCATCCTTCCTCCTCTAACTTTCATAACATTGAAATCATAAATTTTTTGGAGGGCGCTTCGGATCTTCAGATCATCAAAAAGATTTGGCAATCCTGAAGATGCTGTATACCATTGCCCAGCTAGTTGATCAGCTTGGATTGACATACTATTACTGCTTGACCCACTGTCATAGTTAAAATACGAGCCGTTCCACAGTTTTGCTTCGAATACTGATCTGGCCTTCAAGAATTTGCTTTTGTATCTTTCAGCAGCAGAATTGTCACCCAGTTGCAAGGCCATTGCTGCTGTGGCTTGAAGTGCAGCAACCCATAAGCAACCACAATAAGCACTTACACCATGAACAGTCCAAGTATCATATGTTTGATCTGGAAATCCATCATTCTCAATAAGACAATCATTGTCCCGGTCAAATTGTTCCATGTACTCCATTGCAGCACAAACTGCAGGCAATACATCCGCTCCAAATGACAAATCTCCTGTTGCAGCAAAATCTCTATATACCTGAAGCACAAACTTTGGGTTCAGATCTTTCCACTTACTGGTATCATGTATATTGTATGCATTCATTTCAAGCCATGGGTCATGAGTTCCAAGATCATGAGGAATTGCTCCCCTAACCTTACGGATTCCACAGTTTCCCTCAGCTAGAAATTTAACTTTTCTCCCATCCTCACATAAGACAGCCTTTGCAAATTCCCGCTGAATACTGAGTTCGATTTTGGGAAACAGCTCAAGAAGAGCAAAAGATGCATAGAAATGGACATCATATGTACACCACATAATATACTCCACACCTTCTAAATACAGGAACCTACCCACATCATCAAGATCATTCTCAGGAACCGAAATATTAGAGGGATATTCAAAGTAGTCTCGATCTCCTTCCAAAGAAATTGCTGAATCATCTTCATCAGAACATCCTGTATGAGTGCTTTCAACATCAGCTGTTGAACCATTCTCTGCAGAACTATCATAACCACAAATTTTTGTTTTTTCATCAGCTGCATCTTGTCTGTACTTCACTTTCACTTTGGTTGCGCTAATATCTGTGTTCTCTGTAATCTTTGTTGGAGGCTGATCATAACCAAAGTTTGCAGCTGGTAATGGAGAGTCTAACGGAAAAGACAGGTATTAATGTTATTAATGCTAGATTATCTGGCACAAATGTAATAAAATGAGGAAGATGAAGAACGAGGAACTTGCAAGTATGCAACAACAATTATCTATGTTGTTCAAGTAAGAAGATTGAAAATAAAGTAAGTATACAAGCACTATTGGTTAGTCTCCTAGTGACATTCACTAATGTGGAGATAGCTATGCATCGCGATAATTCTAAAATCACCAAAAACTTGTGTCATAACTTCTTTTTTTGGGGGCGAGTACTTACTTCACAACTGGGTCTAGGGCAAGATGAGAGGTAGGACAGCTTTTCATTAAAAATGCAATACGAAAAGTAGATTGCTACCTATAAATGCAAAGTAATCAAGTATTTTAGTATAGGTGCATACCAATCCAAACTGTCCCACCAGAAACCAAAAAGTAGAGCTCATTAAACAATGTAAATTTGTACCTGAAAAAGTTCAGACAGAATGTTATTGAGGACAACTTTTTCCTGTGAGAAGAAAAACTGAATTGGAAAATACAACTGTTGCATGGAGAGCTCAATGAAAAGGAATTTATATTTCCATGACACAGATATGGGTAAGAATGTAGGAGAAGAAATGATAGCCAATATGATGAGCTCTAAATACCAATATGAGATTGTACTATGGAAACAGGTGTAGTTTTTATGATTAACAAAATCAAAGAATTCAGTACAGAATTCAGAAATCTATTAGTTAACTACTAATTGTGATAGCTCAACCATTGCTTTACCATTCCGGTAGCCTGCCATCTCTGAGGATAGGACTTTGCCATCTCTCAATCTCTTCTTCCCACCGCATATAATCTGATCAGATGTAAAAAGAAGCATCAGGTCATATAGTAAACGTTTAATTCTTCAAAGCTTGATGACGTTAACCATAATTGATAGATAACAAGCTGATGCAGACCATAGGTACATACTTGTTAGCGCATCATGGACCAAGTTTGAAGCAGCCCTTTCAGAAGTGCCATAGAACTTAGTGTACCTCCTGCAACAGATTAAATGCCAAGCAATATTATCAATAACGACAACAATAAACATCAAATTGCAGAACATAGTGTTAAAGCTGTAAACCACTAATTTATGTATTAACGAGGAAAGTAGGAGTCGGAATATAAAATGGAAGACAAAAGGTTCTCATAAATGACCATGTGTTGTTAACATTCTGATGGATGTAACAAAAATTTGGTACTAGAAAAACAACATTCCATGTTGTAACACCAATCTTTGAAAGAAAATTAGACATGGGTGAACTATTATGTACTGATACCTCCAAAGAAAATCTCCATCAAACTCAAAAATCTGGGGGATAAAAAACTTTCCACTTAAGTAAATATGATTTCAACAAACAGCAAATTTACGAAGTAGCTACTCCAAAGTGAAATTACAAGCACAGCTGGAGAAAATCAGTAAAGAACAAGTGAAACCAAAAATCAATGCAGTAAAAATTACCTGTGGTAAGATTTTCCCTTACAAAATTTAACTTTGGGGGAAGACCATGCAAGAGCAAACACTACAGTGCACTTTCCATGAGGCTCAACGTATGCCGAAGCAGAAACTGCAGCACAATTTGTCTCTCCAGGTGATGAAGGCATGCTTAGTCCAGCATTGAAGTTATCCCTATCAAAGTGCCCATCCTTAAGACACATACACAAGTCGATGATAAGAAAGGCATTGCAGGTGATCAATTATACTCCGTCCAATCCAAAGTCGAGAGATCTTATATTTTTGGAATGGAGGTAGTATTAACAAAACATTATTCTTGACAAGTTAATTCATAAAAGAACATAATACAGTACTTAAAGAAGCATTCTAGAATCAGGTACTGTTGCGAAAAATATCATTATTTGTTGAGTAAGGCCATAACGGGCAAAGAAGTTCTTGATAACATGATTAATTAATTAAGTACAATAGAAACCATAGCAAACTTTATGATTAAGTACAATTGCCAAGCAAACTAAAATACATTAGAGTCTGGTACAGTATACAGAAAGTGACAAAATTCCAGTTGAAGTAGCAACTTCACCAAAGAGGATGATATAGCAGATTGCAGTTGAAATCATTACCTGTACCATTTTATCCCACATGTCTTTCGCAGTAGGACAGCTCCCCTCAGACAGGCCAAAAGATGGTAAAACAGTAACACTAACGTTCTGAGTTTCACATGCAGCTATGGCAAAAGAAACAGGATGGTTCCCTTTCGTGGTCCTGCGAGCACACATACATTAGCATCAGAATACTATTACTCCTCTATCATATCTAGTATAAAGATTTGATAACTTGCTTGTGATGAAGCAGAACACCAGATACTCCGTCTTCACCGCTACAAAAGGATCAAAACAAATTGAAAAGTAAAAGAAGTCAGAAACCATAATAAACCATAATGGTGTTTCGTATAAACAATGAATAATTCATGCATACTCACATGAAAGGCTCGTTTATATGGTCTCCAGATAGGTGTGAGTTTCCTCCAATTGAATTCTGTGGAACGCAAACATTAATGTCATGCTAAACCCCATATTACTACTTTGTGCAATGTAACAAGATGTAGCAGAAAAACCAGCTTACCGCCCATGTAAAAAGAATGCTGACTTTTGCCCTTTCCTTGCCAGTATTCACCAACTAAAAGATAAACAGGTAGCAGTCTGTTAAGCAACGAATAGATCAAAATAAGAGGGTCTTATTACAAAAGAAGTGACTTGTTTGTTTACCAAATGACCCACATTAGCTGCAGAATATTAATAAATATTATATAATACCACTACATGCGGTACCTAATCACTAATTTTTTCAAGTTAATCCAGCAATGGCCCCCATTAATGTACTTTCCTAATGTTTCAGTGATTGAACTTGGACTTCCACATGGTAGTCAATTCACATGAAAACATCAACCATGTGCACAATGGATCTAAGTGAGACTCCTAGCACCTTATTCAAAACATCTAACTCATAATACTGATAACCCGTCTGTGTATTAGTTTTTTATTATCTGTCTGCTCAGAAGAGAGATTAGAACTGCTAATTTGACAATCAAGTTATGAGTTCAACTTGCTTACTGTGTAAACAAAAACAGTAGTAGGAAGACTGCTATCTCGATAATTATGTGGCATTATCGGTGATATTTGGCGACAACACACTTTTAGTTCTGGATCTGGCTCTCCTGCAGGTAAGAAAAAATATTATCGAAAGAACACATTAAAGGGACGTGTAGCATAAAAAAGAATAAATTACAGTGATACCATCATATACCGTCCATGCCCTTGGAAATAGTGCATGATATGTTGAATGTTGACCGCTTAAATTCCAGCCCCATGATTTTATACCTTGATCGGAGGATTTCCTGTAATGATCAGATTTGTCACAACTTATTGCGCATGGTTTTTAAGTTCCACTGCTAAGAATGTGCTAGGAATTGCTACACTCTTTTCTTACATGTAATTTAGTTTTAAAAAGCACATACTTAAATGGATATGCGTCTTTGTTCTTATTAATCTATTATTAGATGATGATGATGATGATAAAGAAGAAGTTGGTTGAGAAATAGAGAGAAAATATGAGATGAGTGAGAGAAGAATATGATTTAGAAAAGGAGAGTTTGAGAAATGAGAAGTCGGAAGAAAATGGGTTTAGAGAGAAATTTGGAGAGTTACCAAGTTGTACTTTTTCTTTACCCAAAGCAACTAAACTATTAAAATCAAATATACATATATACATACATCATACACCTAACTTTTTCTTTACCTGAAGCAACTAAAATATTACTATAATATCAAATATACATATAAACGTACATCATACATCTAGTACATGAAAAGTCATGAACCGGTAAATTGGTCCTGTACCGAACTTACAAAACTGCACACCGTTCCCGATCCCAACTAACTGGTAAATACCGGAAAAATTTACCGGTACCATACTTGTTCAAGAAAATACCGAACCGTCCGGAAAGAACGCAATGAATATTTTTATTTTGTTGACAAGTAATCATGTATAAACAAGCATCAAAAGGGGATGCCATCCTTATACTCGTGGAGTATACAAGCAGCATAGACACAATGGAGTTGTTATCTTTCTACTCATCTTTTATGGAAAAGTGAGATCCTCCCCATCTCTTTGGTCCATTGCACAAATGGTTTTGCAGGAGTCGTCTTATCAATATTCAACTTTATTGGGGATTGTAATTCCTTGATTCCTTTTGATTGAGTTTGTTTTGCTTCATCTCTTATCTTGACAGTCCTCTATTTCTGTTGTCTCCTCTCAATCTAATTTTTAAGAGCATTCTATCACATAATTTTAGAGAGTTACAGATGTTAAATTTAATTTAACAAATACACCTTTTTGATCATCATATTATATTGTATTTCTAATTCACGTAGATCTCAGATAATCTTGAAATTAATTTTTTATCATGACCTAGACTATTTCAAGTTTCTATCTAGAGACATGAATTTATTACAGGAAACCTCAACAAGCTGTGATATGCAGGTAGAATATGTTGCATCACATTCCAAAAATATAGGACTGTTCCACCAATTATAGAAAATATACTGCAACTAAGCAAGGAAGTGAAATGGTTAAACATTTAGCATATAAGTAACCAAAAACCTGTACCATAGTCAAACAAACTGCTACATAGTTGCACTATTGCTCTATACTCTTTAGTAATTCACTTAAAAAAATATTATAATGGTTAAATGAAATTTCATTCCACACTCGATTTATGTGCCTGATCTCCATCAAATTTCAAGAAAAACTACAATTATCAAAGTATTGAGCATCAAAAGTTCAAAAATAATAAGACTTCTAAGGAAAGAAAAAGGAGAAAAAGAACTTCACAGGTTATTCCCTTACCCCAAGTCTCCGTGTGTGCCCGGGGATAACACAGATGCATATTGTTTACATCCACCATTACCATCACGAGATATAAAAATCTGTAGATAGTAGTACCAAATAATAGATCAGAAAATCATGTGCGACACATTGTTAAAATATCAATTGTTGCACATGCACTTTATAGCACGAAAAAACCTCTTCGAGTATAAAGAAGTTAAGCTGGTAGACAGATGAGGAAAAGATTTTGAAACTTCCGTACACATGTGGCCTCGCCTAATTGGCCATCCAAGTAAATAATCTAAACTAGTAGGGTATATGGTGAGGTTAGAGGTACAGAGCCATCCTGCTTTACTGCTTTAGTACCTTGTTCACAACTGGTTACTTAAAAGAATAGTGTAGCCATTGCCTATTTACACATTATTTAGTTTTCTTACAAATGCTTTATACAGTACTTGCTACTATTATAAAGTAATGGAAAATCACAATACTATGGTAGAGTAATTTACGATTAGAGTAAATGACACTTTTTATTCTCCTATTTTGCTTCATTTTGCACTTTGCATCCCATACTTTAAATATACAAACTTTAAATCCCATACATTAAAAATAGGCACTTTACATCCCATAATACATCATGCATTTCTCAGGTGGCAACTCAGATGATCTCTATCAGTTATCAAATTCTACAGGAACAAAATGTAATTGGCCGTGCCATTTGGAGATCATAACCATTAGTTATTTTTGGTTTTATCTTTTTGATAAGTAAAATAGCAACATTTATTTAACCAAATTACAAATCAATATCAATATTATAATGACCCACACTTCTAGGAAGAAAAATTACATAAACATGCATATGTTAGTTTCCCCGTACTAATATAACTAACAGTGACAAAAGAGAAGAGCTTTACAGAGAACTGATTGGCCATGATAGGAGAAGCATCACATGTACCAGGAACAATTTGAAAATTTCTGAACTCGCCTCTAAAACCCCTAGATATGCTGCCACTTCTGTAATGTTAAAAACATTGAACCTCATCAGAGGCATAAACATATTAGATTTTAAAATAAGAAAAATAGCTCTCCCCTTTAGAACCAATTCTTACCCCATCCCTCCTAGCGGAACCCCTTGGGATGCTGATGGTTTGCAGCTTTCACGACTAAAAGGATCAATAGGTGCTTTCTGCACACATATCAAAGCAAGAGCATTTCAAATTCAAATAGCAACTCCATCAACAGAGGGTGAACCTTAATATTTCATGATCAGCGGGAAAATATGACTTTGTTTTTTCTTCTGCTTCTATATGGTGAGCAGAGAGAAACAGACAATGACCAAGACAAAAACAAAATTGGGAGAGTTCTATCATATTCCTTCCTATTTTTGGACAAATATATAGGATAATAGAATTAAGAGAGTTACCCTTCCATGGGAGGCCTCTTCCCTTACATATGACCACATACGTATACCAAGTCGAACCTAAGGTCAATATTCAGAGCATCAGATATCAACTGAGAGCAAAGAACGTATTATATGTGCAATTTATGAGGATTCCCTGGATCTATGAGTCCTTTATGCAAGTACATAGATTACTTGAGAAAGGATTAGTACCATTTTTATTGCTTCCGTAAATGTAATACTAAATTCTTTAAGAATACCAGCATGGCTGTTTAATTTCCTTCTCCATGCTTGTTCTGGTGGGGCAGCTCTATCAAAATCAAGCTACAGCAGAAGAACAACCAGTATGAGTACATCAAGGAATCTTGACAGAATTATACATAAAAGTAAAAGAAGAAGAACATAACAAGAAAAAACCTACAATCCCTCCCCCCCCCCCCAAAAAAAAAAAAAAAAAAAACCAAAATCTACACACAAAACACAACACACCAAGATAAGTTATAAGTCTAGAACTGGCTTCATTTATTGTGCCATAACATTGACTGAATATTTTTTGTATTAGCTTGAAAGGTAAGAACAGATTTATTAGGCATATAAGATAAGTTTCTTTCTGTATAGAAGAAAAAGAAAGATCTTCGTCAGTAGGAGTGTGAAACAGTGAAAGCAATGCAAAGTTATGTAATCTACACTACTAACTGCACATTTCATGAATTCATCCAATATCAAGAAACTTGAAACTATTTTTTCGAGTGGATAAGTTGGCTGTATAGTGATTGGAACCAACTTAGGTTATTCCTCAAGGCCTTTGACATTTCTCCCACCCCTTGGGATTAAATTAAAATTAAAAATTTCTTACATGAACACTTAGTTAAAATGGAAATGACACTTGACCAAAAAAGGCGGTTTATCTCCAAGGTAAGCAATTTGGTAATATTAGCTTTCAGAAATTGCACTGTTTGGCTAAAAAAAACTACAAAACAGCACGACTTTCTTTGCACAATTACAAATGGTTTTTAAACAGTTTAATGATAGGAATTCAATCAGTAAGAAGATTTTACAACTGCAATGTCTCCCTACTCTCCAAACACCCTTAACTATTATAAACACAAAATTTACTATTTAAACTTCTAAAAATACATATATTAATCAATTCCCTCTTTCCTTTTTTTGAATGTCCCAAAACCTTGTAACATTAGTTTTTAAGTTATGTTACCCAAGGGTGAAAGCACAGGCGAGAATAAGGAATAAAAAGAAGAAGGTAAGAACAATTAACCTATCCTTGTAAGGAATAAGCAACAATTCAGTACCATTAGAGAAACAAATTCCAAACTCTATAACGAAAAGCTTACCAATTGCAACGTTGCCCGGTTTACATACTCCTCAGCAGGCCATGAATTCTTCCTTCGATGAAATATAGTACCACTAACCATGTCGACTAATTATACATATACAATAAGTATCCTTAAATCGAATCTATACTCTGTCTCTACCTAATCCTATATATACATACACATGAGTGCCTTCAGCTCCAAACAAAGATCAAACTGTACAGCAAAAACAAAGAAAAAACTGCCTTTTTCCAACAATCTTAAACCACAAAACTCCAAAAATCAAAAGTTTGTAGCTAAAACAATGCAAAAATTGTATAATCCAATGCAAAAACCTCAGGAGCTAGGCTTTGGTGGGTGAGGGCTGAATGAAAGTGTACGGATTCAGCCCCGCCTAAACCGGAGACTTGATGTGCGTCGGATACTTCGTATTCGGGATTTTGATCGGGTAAAAAATGGATTTTTGGGTTTGAATTTTGATGGAATGGCGTTGAAAGAGGAGGAGAAGAGAGGATCCAATCCAACACCACTGTATAGAGAAAGGAGCCTGCAGGCTGCAGAGTTTGGGTTCAGCTCTCGCCAGGCGTTGCTTATACAATATTTACTACAGAGCTTTCTCTCTATATATCTAGATATCTATACATGTATGTTACGTCGTTATTTATTTACGTATAGAGAGAGAAAGTACTGAAGCTGTTGTAGCCTGTTTGGTCTAAAGAGGTAGATGCGCCTGCACACTCACGCACTTTACTGCTTCCTTGACGCGGGTAGACGTGGATTTAACAACGAATTTATGTTAATTACTCCCTTTATTTAAAAGTTTCGATTATAAATTTTGTAAATATTTAATACTCCCTCCGACTCTTTAATATAAGTTATTTTAAAAAAACGTTTTTATTTTTGATATATGTAATTTGAGAATTTGAAGTAAATATTAATGGCTTAATTTTTAATATTATCCCAAGTATTAAATATAATTTAGTTCTCTTGTTATTTTTTGCCCATAAATAACACTCTTTTTTTCTAATACAAATACAATATCGACAATTGATATTATATTTAATATTATATAATCATTTTTTTAATGTTTGTTCATAACTTTAAAATGACTTATATTAAGGAACAAAAAAAATATGTGTAGAATTTTTCCGGTGTGAGATATCACATTGTTTAATGAATTTTAGATGATGTCCCGCACTTGATGAACGAACTCCTACTCTTAATATGGTAACAGCTTGGAACGCCTTTCATTTTCCCCCATTTGTCAGCCCTTATCGCCTTCCTTAACAAGCCCCCAAGCCTCTTTTGCGCCACCTTCCTCATAGAAGCCACCGGATTGACCCTGAAGGCCAAAGAAATGTGAAGGTTGCTTAAAGTCAATCGATTGATAGACGAAAGAGAATCAACCAATTTAGTTCTGATATGAGTAGGCTCGTAATAGAGATACCCTAATCATGGAATCAGAGTTTGGCCATCCTTCGTTTACAGTCGACATTCCGGCAAAATTTGTCCGTCGACAGCTAAATGTTTTAATTTGGATCAATTCATGGTCTCATCTGCATCTGCACCTGCACAGGTAGTGTCAATCGCACATTCAACATAGCGTTCGAACTCATATACCTTCTAGAATCAGGGGTGTTCGAGCCTGCGTATGATTAGCCAGCCTTGCGGCGGCAAAAGGATGAGACATTCCCCCAAAAACTTGTCAACAAAGAGAGAAGCATAGATGTCCACTCCCTTTTTTTTTTCCGAATATTCATGTTTGAAATAGCTGAAGGCAGTTCTTGAAAATTTACAACCACGATACAAATTTTCAGTCTCACTTTGATGTATACACAAAATGAAATGAACAAGTAAATGTGTTAACATTCCAAATAGAGTATGATATAGTAATAAACATATAATAATGAACTTAAAAGATAAATGTTTCTTAGTTGTGGACAAAAAAAATAGTTTAACTTAATTTAGGATAAAATAATAAATATGACACTTACGAGTGCAAGTTTTATTTCGTTATGTTACTAAGCTTATAAAAAAATGAAAAATTAAGTGTTATAGTTAGATTATATTTTACTCTTAAGATTATTTTTTATTTTCTTTGATAATGTGGAGGGTGTAACAAGAATTATAAAATATTTTATTATGTTATTTAATTTTTCGTTTAAATTTATTTTTTTTATGGAAAACTTTAATTAGGAATTCTGTTTAGATAGGACCCATTTCTTTTCTTTTTTGTTTGCTAAAAAGTTTAATAACAAAATAAAGTTAAATAATAAATAAAAACTTTCCGCTTTTTTTTTTCTTTTTTTTGTTCTTAAAAATACAGTGTTTTTTTTTGGGGGGGGGGGGGTTTTGCGGAATGCGGATGACCTTATTTAGTACTCTATTGTCAAGTGGCAAACTGAGAGGACCAATAGGTAATTAAGGGCGTAAATAAATCGAGAGTTGAGTTGACTATTAAGTTGATCAGATTTAATTTATAAAATTTATTGAATATATAAATAAAGTTTAATTTAGATTCGTTTTGCTATTGAGTTTAGTACAATCTTGAATTGAATTCGAACAGTTTAAACTTTTTAAATTAATATGATCTGAATATAAATAGAAAATTATAATTTAAAAAAATTTAAATAATTTATCAAATTATAAAATTTATTCATATTTCGAGTCAAATTAAAATTAAACGAGTACGAATAAAATTCCAACGGTTTAATTCATTTTACATGATTATAGTAAGTGAATGAAGGGTGGCTTAAATAATTGGATTCCCGCTTTCCCCTCCACATGCAAATTAGTGATATTCCACGCCATCTTTTTGGACCAATTTGATTCACCGACCCACACCAGTCACCACACAACAGTTAGCTTTTTGACTTTTTAACTATTTTGCATTAATTTTTGGTCAAAAAAAATGCATACGAATTGGAAAAATATATTCACGAATTAATAATTCCATAAAAACATTCTTTTAATTACTCACAACGGAAAACAATCCTAGTACCGGAAAAAGAAACTATTTTTTTTAAATGATATATTTTTGCTTAAACTCCATTTAATTAATGAATTTAGTTTAAATTCGTCTTTAAATAATTTCTTAAAAATATAATTTTAATTACTCACAATGGAAAATAATCTTAATATCGGGAAAAACTAAAATAATTCAAAAATGATGTATTTTTACTTCAGCTCTATTTAATTAATGAATCTGGTTCAAAATTCATCTTTAAGTTAATCAATTTATCATAATAATTCGTACAAACTTAATAATTCGTGCAAAGAATTTAAATTATTGGTACAAACTTAATAATTCATGCAAAGAATTTAAATTTTAAGATTTATTTTGATAATAAAATGATTTCTTTTTAAAAAAAAATAATTGATTAAAAATCATAATATTAATATATTTTTTAGGTTTAAGTGAGTAATCAAGTCCTATTTATAATATATTATAGTAAGTTAAATGAGAAAAGTTTATAGTAATTAGGTTCATGATCAATCAGAAAACTAATTAATACTTAGAAGTTAGATCTTCGAAAAATATATTCACGAATTAAATTAGTATATAATGTATGTAGTAATATTAATGTGTTATTATGGATTAAAAAGTATATTAAATATGTTGTAATGATACATTGTACATTAAATTATTGAGTCGACCAACAAAAAATTATTTTAAACTATTGAATCCGATTCGATATTTGTCTTATTATATTTGTGTATCGATTGATTGACGATCATTTTTAAAAATAATTTGATGTTTTTTAAATTTATCTTTAATATTAATTAAAAATATTATGGTATTGACATAATAAATAGTCAATCAATTGAGGAAGAAATACTGATTTTTTAGAAATTTAATGTAACTTTATAATTATAATCTAAAGGTGAAAACGTTCTCTAATTAAAATAAAATAAAAGGGCTTTGACTTATGTTTTATTTTATTTGACTCATGGATTGACCATTGTTGTAAGACCCCGGATTTTATGAAATAAAAGTATTCAATTTTTTTTATAATTACTATTCAGTAAATGGTTAAATTGATAAAAGTCAAAGTTAAGGGTGATATATGAATTTTTTTCAAAATACACAAGTGGTTATAAAATATTGTTGTTGTCGAGAATATTCGTTTGGTCGTGGAATATTCTTTTTTACGCCGGGAATATTAAATGCGCATGACAGCTATGACCATTTGTGGGCCCCATAATGAGAATAATAAGCATCGGATGAAAAAAACGACAAAATTAAGTTTTTATAAATAATCTGGCAGTAATCGTTCTACAGATTAACTTTGTTGGAATATCCGGTTGGTAAAATAAAGTAATACCCGTTGTTGCACAAAGAATATTACACAGATATATTACGATATTTTGAATTATTGATTCTTACGTAAGAAGGCACTACTCAATAATTGTTACAGTAATTACTATTCAATATTTTATTTTATTGATTCAATAATTGCTGCGTTGATATTTTATATTATTGTTGTTTCAATAATTATCACTGCACAATATTTCTCATTATCAGATCAATAATTCATATTATTTGAATAATATTATTAGATAGCATTATTGACAATGTCTAGAAAGTTACATTAAGGAGAGGTTTGGTCACCTAATTCTTGCTACCAATAAGGAGAAATTCTTATTGGAAAGTCCCTCTTTTTCCGAACTACCGCCATAATTGTGATTCTGTAATATTATTTGTGAATAATTAATTATTGATTTATATGATAAGGAAATATTTATTTGATGTGGATATAAATGATGGATTTATTTATGTGGTTATAAATGAAGGAATTAATGTTGAGGTATTTTATCAGTATTTTTGTCGGAATGAAGGTATTAAAAATTAAACCAGTGTTTTTGAGATATATTGAGTGAGTTATAATTTTTAATCTGACCGTTGGATCGTTGTAATTTTTGGATATGTTATACATATATAAGTTGAGTATATGTCCACAAATTTTAAACCGTTAAAAATGAACGTATGATTTGTTATGAATTTTAAGAGGTGACTGATTCAGAAATTAGGTTTATAAATGATTTTGGTGGAAAATTCTAGAATTGAGTGGGCCCCACTTGTGGTTGGTGAAGAAATGTGCTGAATTTTATTTAAAATGTGGTGGATGGAAATAGTAGCAGGTAAAGCCATCAGGTTGCAGGTCAAGTCTGCTAAAATTTTCCTACAAATAGAGGGCTAAGTTAGAATTAAAAATCACACTAGAAACAAGTTTTCTCTCTTTCTCTCTCTAGATTATTGAGTGTATTTTGTGAGCATTTAGATACTTGGTGAGTTGATATTCATCGATCTGCAAGTTTCTTTTCAAATAATATATCCGATATCCAAATGGAAGTCTTTCTTTCTTTTGAGGTAAGGGATAGTAAGGGATTTTAAGGGTTATTATGTTTTTCAGTTTGTACTTTTTCTGACCTTCAGAAAATTCTGGAAAAATTTAAAATTTCAATATGGGACTATATTTTGCTAAATCCCAGAAAAAAAATATTTTTGGAACTGATTTGGTATTTTTCACGAAAATGGACTAGTTATGAATAAATGAGTTAAATATGTTATGTGAAGGAAGAAAATTGAAAAATATGATTTTATGGCTTGAGAATCATATATGTGGTATATGCAGATTTTTGATGAGGGTTTTGGTTATTGGTGATGAAATCTTATAAGTTTAGCATTTTATGATGATTAAATGCATTATTTAGTAAAGTGTAAACAATTAAAATAAATTATTTATAAGTTTAAGAAATGTTATTTTTTCAATATCATTATACCGAAATATTGGTATGGATTTTATTGTAGAATTTCTACCTTTTTGTGTCAGGGTTACTATTCATGAGTTACTATTTACGAGTTACTATTCACGGGTACTATTCACTATAAAATTGGTTTCTTTTTCTAACCAAATTATAGTTGATTTATGAATATTACTTTGGAGATTAAAACTATATATTGATTATATTGATTTTATTATCATATATAATATTTTTATAACCCTGATGTTGAAATTCTCTTTCACTGGAGTGTAAAGATGAGTAGATTATTGGTATGATCATGACTAGAGTTCTCTTTGGCCAGTAGTGAAAAATTGAATTTGTGATTGGTATGATCATGACCATTAAATTTATAATTGAATATCTTTAGCTTAAGTGCAAAGGTGAATTGATCAACATGGTTATAATTATTGTTTATATAAATTCTGAAATGATATTATATTTCTTTGAGATATTAATATATTTGGCCTGTAGTTTTAATATGAACTGTTGAGGAATATCTTTGGCCTGTAGTGCAAAGATGAACTGTTAATAAATATCTTTGCCCGTAGTGCAAAGATGACACATTATTGAATATCTTTGGCCGATTGGTGCGAAGATGAATCGTGGATGAATATCTTTTGGTAGTAGTGCAAAAGATGAATTTATTAGTATGATTATGAACAAGAGCGTGATTTGGTATAACCATAATCTTTGATGTTTCGAGTAAAGACATGTGATGAAAATTATATTAGATCACCGGTACGAAGATGAATTTAGAATTACAATTATGATTATGAGATACTCATATAATTGTGGAAAGGCTGTGATTGATGTTACGAGGATAAAACATTGTTGGTGGACTTTTAACATGGAGAAGATAATAATCGTATTGTCTATTTGACTCTTCTAATGGATTCTTTCGTTCACCGCAACTATGGTTGAAATTTTATCATCTACCATATGTTCTAAATCTACGATTTGTTATTGATGAAGGCTATTGATAATTTAATTATCTTTAGTCATGATATTCTTTATTGAGCTAGTTGTCTTTCACCCTTTTGCTTCACAATTCCTTTTAGGTAATAAAAGTGTAAATTTGGGTCGGCGGGGTAATAAAGGAATAGAGCGGTGGTCTCTAGTCGTGGAGTTCTCCTAAAGCAGATATAAACAAGTGTGTTGTATACATATTTTAGTAGTTATATTTGGTGAATCATATAGGAAAAGCGAACCCAACGTTGGAAGAGTGTTTTTGCCACTATCATACAAGATGTCTAATGACATACAACCTCGTGTCATCATAAGACGGGGTTGTGCTCATCCACTTCTTTGAGTATATTTACGAGCACTACCTATATAATCTTGGTGTTTGTTTGAAGTATAATTCTCAATTTGAGACAGTGGAGATAATGATAAATCAAGAGAAGACTCTCCATTGGGAAGAATATGATAGTAATCTTCTCGTTTTTCTTTGAGGTCTATTGGGTTAACCAAGGATAATTTTGTGGCCATATGATATCTATCATAACCTAGAAGCATGGCCTCCCATGTACGAAGGTTTTCTTGAGCACTTCCCAAAGATTCTAATTTCTAAAACAATTTTTGACTATACATTTATGTAAGGTGTCATTGTGATGTGCTATCCAATGTTGGGATGAGGGTCACAGTTGGTATATATATTTGTATCCAAACTCACAGTATATGTGTTGTTGTATTTTGCACGACAATTGTTGTAATAAAGTTGTAGTTGTTTTCTGTACCATGTATTTGGCGACTCAGAATAGGTTGGATGGATTGGACCTATTTTGGGGTTGTCACAATTGTTGATTTTGTTTTACGCTTTTGTCATTATATGAAATCCAATATCCTTGGGCAGAACATAGAAAGTGTCGCATCTTAGATAAACATATCGATAAACTATTTTATACTACTATTTTAATTTAATTGTATATTTATTTTTTATTTAATTATCAAAATTTTATAAAATTTATGGAGTTGTCACACTATTTTTACTCTTTTATTTCTATAATTTTAATTATATTACTATTTTGTTCTTTTATATTTTTTTGTGTGCTTTTATTTGGCTCTTCAAATTTTATAAAATTCATATTTTATCCCACATAATTTATAATTAACTACATACATTTTGAACATAAGTGAGAAATTACTTGGCCAGGAATTTTCTGTGCCACTATTTACAATGTGGTACAAAGTAAATTTCTTCTCACATGAATATACAGTGGATTTTACCCATATGTGAGAATGAACCAGGTGGAAATATCGAAAACATAGTGCTCCCTTTTATGTAATCATAATCAAAAATGTTAGGCCTAAAGGTAAAGGGGTGGTGGCGCAGTTGGCTAGCGCGTAGGTCTCATAGCTTGCTGAGTGATCCTGAGGTCGAGAGTTCGAGCCTCTCTCACCCCATTTTTAATTTTTAAAATTCTTCTGAATTGTTTTGGGTAAAAAATCTTTATTTGAAATCTATATTTATTTTTATCGTTTTAAAATTATAAATACATTTTTGCTTATTTGAAATTTATATTTATTTTTATCATTTTAGAGTTATAGATACATTTACCCTTTAAATTTATAAAGTGACTAAAATTTCTAGCATATTGTTACTTTTATTGTTAGTTAATTATTTTAGAATTATAAATACTTTTTTGCTTTAAATTTATAAAGTGACTAAGTTTTCTAGCACACGATTATTTTTATTCTTAGTTAGTTGATTGAGTATTATCCGGTCATAGTACAATATTTGATTGAGTGGTTCAAGAAAGCCAAACAAATGACAAGCATATATAGAGACAAATAGGGTTCGACAAAGTTACCTTTTAGATTTTTACCTTCTTTGATATGAATAATACTATACATACATAAATTATTCTATAAATAATTGATGCGACATACTCCCCCTCAGTATATTATGTGAAATCGAAGACTATATTAAAATAATTTATTAATCAATATGCTGAGATAAAGTATGTCACATCAATAAAATAATTTGTCTGTAACATTATTACTTTGATATTAACAAAAGCTCTTTTATATCAAAAAATGAAGAGAAAAATAACTTTTCATTATGCTCCGTCTTTTATTTTTCAAAGCCTTTTCCACGACGGAATGACCATATTAAACTTTGTTTGGACGTGCTTAAAATAAACTAATTAAATCTGACTGAATAAATAAATACTCCTACATGCATAAATAATGTTTGATAAAATTGAGTAATTAAGATTTGAATAATTAATATATTTTAATAAATTAGATCCTTAGAGTGAAATAATATCAGAACTTAAAAATAGTTTAATAACTAAAAAATATAAAATATCTGAATGATTTTTAAATTTAAAAATATATTAAATTGATTTTTCAAAAATCAATAATAATCTTAAAATTTGGAATAAAGGAGTACAATATTTATGTACTCTATGTATTTAAAATTTTAATTAAGAGACAACTCTTAAGACTTTAAATTTATTTATTTAAAAATAAATTAAATTTTACCAAACACTTTATTCAGTGAAAGAATCAAATAGAACTATTTAGGTGGTGTTTAATTACATCTTAATGTATCTTGAGAGCTCATATATTTATATTAAGATATCCTCTAATTACTGAATGATTAAGACATAAATATAAGTTTAAATTATTCACGCTCTTGATATAAAAATGTACGCAGTTAAAAGATGCATTAAGACACATGTTAAGAAGGAAACAACACCTGTACACCACAGACGTCGGAATCTTCTTCCCATCTAATGGCTAGACCATGTTTCTTCCCCTCCACTGGCTGAACTTCTCATTTACCGCCATCAAGGTATAAAAATACTCGTATAAACTTCATTTTATAGCTTGTAACAATAAGTGCTTGTGTATATATATATATATATATATATATATATATATGATACCGAAATTAACAATCCTTGTATCAAATACATATTATCAGATGCGTCATAATTTATATATTGAATTTCTCACATTTCCCATTTTGCAAATTGAAATCTTGTTGTTTATTGTGGCAGTCTGTTGCCATTGTTTCTTTCTCAATTGTGCTTGTTTGTTGACTGATTAGGGTACAACTGTCATTAAGGATTTTTTTTTTTCAATTTACAAATTATGTGAAGAAACTAAACCCTAATTTCCTTTTCCATTCCATTTCCTAGATTTTTTTTCATCTTACAGATTATAAAATTTTACCTCACTTGGTGGAGCTAATTAGTATGATTTGAGAGCAACTCAAGTAGTAGATAAGTAGTATGTAGAATATAAGATTTTGGGTTGTTGAATTGAACCTTATGTTCGTGGCTGCGTGATAAACACAAAAAATATATTCCTTCCATTCCAAAATATAAAATCAAGTTTAAAGTCAATATGAGATATTTTCAAATTCAAATTGTTGTAATTCATTTTACTTTTGAAAATACTAAATGTTGTAATTACTAGCAGTTTTTACATAGTATACAATTTTAACAGGGGAGCAAACTATTTTTACATGTACTTTTGTTGGTTTCACATGTCTCTTCTCAAATGAGAATGGGGACCTGCGGAACTAACAAAAACACGTGTAAATATCATTTTCCCTTTTATAATTGTGTTTTCTAAAAATATAAGAATTCATATTAATTCCGAATCTGAAAATATCTCAAATTGACTTCGAAAAGTCAATATTGGTCCTATAATTTAGAACAAATGGATATGTGAAAGAAGGTAAAAATGAAATTGTCACTCCACAAATCCATGCACATAGAGAATATGAGCAGTGTTTTTATTTTCATTAACTTATTAGGGAAAGCTTTGATGTAGGATGAGAAGGGTTTTTGGATTGGGTAAATGAGTAGAAATAAGGGAAAAAAGGAAGAACAATAAGGCCCAAAGGCGAAAGCCAATCTCAAATCAATCAGTATACTAAATTCTGTCTTTCAACAATAAATTACATCACTTTATGTAGACTACTGACCCTAATTATACTATAATTTAAATAACCTAATTCAATAAGGAAACAACTCCTAATGCTAATCTAAAATAACCTACTACAATAATTAAAAGATATACATTAAATACAAACAAATGATTAGCTAAATAACAATTTGGGAACAATAAATATACCTGTTGTGAGTAAATAATGCTAATGATCTAATTATTTGGGAATATATCATCACACTTGGTTATGAGCATGAAAACTATATATGCTAGTCAAATATTCAGGTCCTATTTTGTACTTTTGAAAAGAGTGGTAGGTGGACTTTGCGCTTTTTAACTATTTATTTATTTATTTTTCATTTGACGGTAGCAGCCACCAGCTTTCTAGAATGTGGAACGTGGAAAATGGTTAACCAACTGCTAAGCTTAGGACTATGGGTTTATACCCATAAGGAGGTTTATGAGCTATTATGTTGTCGATGAAGAACAAAGAGAAAGGGAGTTTGGTTTTGTACATATTTTCATTTACATTAATTTGGTTGTAAAAGTAAGAGCAAGTTTGAGGAATACATGTGTTATGCCATCATCATAACTAAGAAATAAGATTACGTCTTATTCTTATAAAGATCTGAGTAGGAAACATTA
Organism: Panax ginseng; assembly: GCA_020205605.1. Taxonomy (NCBI): domain Eukaryota; kingdom Viridiplantae; phylum Streptophyta; class Magnoliopsida; order Apiales; family Araliaceae; genus Panax; species Panax ginseng. The sequence goes on along the minus strand of CM035127.1, from coordinate 17,444,866 downwards.
AGGAAAAGTACACGATGTTGGTAAATGAATCTAACAATGATATTACTTGTTTGACATAACTTATTGATTACTCGCATGACAATATTAGTATATGCAAATAAATTAGCAAATTTATAATCAACCTGTGTTCTGAACTACTATGTTTTCTTTATTATACAAGGGTAAAAGATGAAGCAACCACCTTTCTCTTCTTTTTCTTCTTGTTCTTTTTATCAGGATTCAAGTTATGGTAATGGATTTTTCACTTTTCAAATATAATTGTGTTGAAATGTGATTGCAAGTGAACTTCCATATTATTTGACAAAAGCATTGTACCACGGTATGCAGATGTTTGTAGTCTTTTATATCCCGTAGCCCCAATTATATATTAAATAGTTATAACATTTATAAAATTCATGAAACAAGATATGCGTGATTTGTTTTTTATGGTTGTAGTTTGCCTTCGCAGTTGTTATGGAGAAAATACTTTTCTTGATGAATGATGTGAATTGCAATTTTTTTAAGAGATTGAGGGAGGGGGTTGTGTTTCATAACATTATAGACGTTTGTCCTTTGGTACACTCTTAATATTTCTCCAATTTTGGGTTTTACGAGGATTTCTTTGATAGTTAATTTTGGTAAAATAAAGAGATACGTTTCATAATTCTAAGATGATTTCTCAGCTTAGTTTCTTTTATCATCTATTTTTCCGGCTAAAATTTTCTTCTTTTAATCAAAAAGATTATGCAAGAATATCTACATAGATTTGAATATGGAATATACTGGTTTAATATTCTTCTCCTAGTTTTTTTTTCCTTCAAAAAGCGGTTGGGTAAGTTGCCTTTTTGGAATTTTCTATTTTATTTCGTTCGATAGTGGCGGCCACCAGTTTTTTTGGATGTGGAACGTGGCAGACGACCTAACCAACCACTCAGCTTAGGATTATGGATCTATGCTTATAAGGAGGTTTATGAGCAGATATGTTGTCGATGTGGGACAAAGAGTAAGGGAGTTCTATGTTGAACATCTTTTCATGTACACTCCTGCGGTTGCGAAAAGTAGGAGTATGTTTGAGGAACACTTGTGTAGTTGTGTTATGCTATTATAGTATTTATGGAAACTAAGAAACAAGACTATGTGTGATTCTTAAATAGATTTGAGTTGCAAACCATAAGGTAAAGTATTTGATGTTCGTTTACTACTTATTTGACATAATCTTCTTGAAGGACCTAAAGTGTGCAGCGTACTATGCTTTAATTTGTCAAATAAGTAATTCTAGTTATTATTATGGAATTGTCTATGTATCTTCTAAAGGGTACGAATTGTCTATGTATCTGTATCTTCTGAAGGGTGCTCTTCGTACTCGCCAAATAAGCAAATGTTATTTATATGTAGTTGAGTATATCATTTCCTTTGAAAAGGTTCATAAGTTGTTGAAAACTTGAGTTGTACATAGTTGGTTTAGGCAATTTCCTTGTAGGAATGGGAAAACTTTGTAGTTCTTACAAGTATTTTGTTGGATTTTACCATAGTGTTATTCTCTTAAATCTTTAGTTGGATTCTTTCATTATGTAGTATATGAAGTAGTAAAGTAGCTAATGTTACAACTTAGAATAATTGGCTGCTGTTGAATTAGAATTACAAAATATAACTCTTTAGTTCCCCTGAGAGTTTCCTATCATTCTTTTCCTTCAATTAATCTCTCAATTGTTAGCCATGGGAGAGATTAAACTCTCTACGTATACAGTCCGGTCCCAATCTTCACATGGATACTTGAGTTCCTATATGTATTTTCCTTAGGATCATACCTTACTAGTTTATTTCCATCAACATCAACTATAAGTTCACCATTCTTGGTAAAATAAATTGGTATCAAGTAATAGATGTACTCGAATTCAATCAGTCTCGAGATTATCAACTTACTCCAAGATACATCAACCCATATTCTTTCATTATCCATACCTCAACATTAGCACCCCGATTGCCATAGCAAAGTAAAGAAAGGCATTCTCCCAAGTTTGATAAAGTATGAAATCCTACAGCATTCTTATCATCAGGATTAGGCTTTGAGAATTCTCCGAATTTCTGAGTTGCCAAATCAAGAAAAACAATGACCTTATGTTTAGTAGAATCTGTACCAATTCGACTTCCTTGCTAATGAAGAGCTCCATTCAGAAAGATTCCAGCCTCTTGTTTAATTCTTATTTGATTATCGAATCCTTCCATTAATCTCCAAGAGTTATCTTTCAGATTAAATACCTCAACTTTGGTTTCATGAAGAGTCTCTACTTGTGCGGCTCGGACAACTTTGTAGTCATCAATCGATGAATCATAGCCAAATCCATAGAAGAATTTATCGTCGAGGAAAAGCTCTGTAGTTGTAGCTTGACTTTGCAGTTGTTTTGGAGAGAAATACTTTTCTTGGTGAGTGATGATGTGAATTGCAATTTATTTAAGAGGTTGAGGGAAGGGGTTGGTGTTTTATATAATTATAAATGTTTGTCCTTTCTTACGCTCTTAATATTTCTCCAATTTTGGGTTTTACGAGGATTTCTTTGATAGTTAGTTTTGGTAAATAAAGAGATACGTTTCATAATTTTAAGATGATTTCTTAGGTTAGTTTCTTGTATCATCTATATTTCCGGCTAAAATTTTCTCTTTTAATCAAAAAGATTATGCAAGAATACCTACATAGATTTGAATTAGGAATATACTTGTTTAATATTCTTCTCCTATTTTATTTTTTCAAAAAGTGGTTGGGTAAGTCGCCGTTTTTGGAATTTTCTATTTTTTTCTATTCGATGGTGGCAGCCACCAGTTTTTTGAATGTGGAACGTGGCAGACGGCCTAACCAACCACTCAACTTAGGATTACAGATCTATGCTTATAAGGAGGTTTATGAGCAAATTTGTTGTCGATGTGGGACAAAGAGTAGGGGAGTTCTATATTGTACATCTTTTCATGTACATTCTTGGGGTTGCGAAAAATAGAAGTATGTTGAGGAACACTCGTGTTATAGCTATTATAGTATTTATGGAAACTAAGAAACAAGACTATGTGTGATTCTTTAATAGATTTGAGTTGCAAACCATAAGGAAAAGTATTTGGTGTTTGTTTACCACTTATACAACATAACCTTCTTGATCACTAGCGTAGTAGCATGATAATTATATGAAAATAAATTACCAAATAATGATGAACCGTTGTTCTTGAGCACTAAATTTTGTTTATTGTATGAGGGTAAAAGATGAAGTGGCCGCCTTTTATTCTTCTTGTTTAAATTTCTCTCTATACCTCTAATTAATGCTAAGTGGGGTATACATTTCTCAATGATCTAGTTGTTTTTGTTGATTGCAAGTAAACTTATATAATCAACAGTATACAGATGTGTATAATCTTTTGTATCATTTAGGCCTAATTATGAGTTAAAAAGTTCTAGCATTTATTATAAGCATGAAGCGAGGTTATTCAGATTTAATTTCAGAGGTCGTAGTCTGTCTTTTCAGTTGTTCTGAGGAAAAAAATATTTTTCTTGGTTAAGGATTGGGAGGAGAGGGCGGGACAGCGAGGGTGGGTGGGTTGTTATTTAGATCTTCAGAGGGTTCAGACTATTTTACTTTATTCCAAAAAGTGGTTGGGTAAGTCGACGTTTTTGGATTTTTTCTGTATTTTTTTCCGTGTGCTTTTTCGAAAGTGGAACGTGGCAGCCGGCCTAACAAACCACTTAGTTTAGGATTATGGATCTATGCTTATAAGGAGGTTTTGAGCTAAACATGTTGTCGATGTGGGACAAAGATTACGAGTTCTGTTTTGTATGTCTCTCCTTGTAATTTTTGTGGTTGCCAAAATTAAGAGCAAGTTGGGAACACTTACATTATACTTTTATATTATTAATGGAAACTAAGAAACAAGATTATGTCTGATTCTCAAATAGATTTGAGTTGTAGACAATAAGGAAAAGTGCTTGATGTTTGGTAAACGAAGCTAGAAATGTTATCCCTTGTTAGACACAGCCTTCTTGATTACTAGCATGATATTATAAGCAAAGAAATTACCAAATAGTAATGTTATAATCAACCCCTATTCTTAACTATTACATATTCTTTATTATATGAGGGTAAAAGTTGAAGTGTACACCTTTTATTCTTCTTTGAATTCCTCTCAGTTTCTTTCTCTATATGTCTTACTGGCAAGAGCAGTGTTGACTATATTTTTCTTAATGGTCTAGTTGTTGCTGGAGCTATGTATTATATTCAAATAGCACAAGTGTCTATACTCCAAACTAAATTTTGAAGTGACAAAACAATAAAGTTGTAGTGATAGTTCATGTTTTATTTACATACCTTCATTTAGTATTCACTTCTCAGTAACCATTTATCTTTTCTCAATGAATTATTTCCAGCTATCATTAATATCACAAGCATGGTTACCAGGAATGCTTGTCGACTGTGACCGCGTAATGGAAACGGGTACGCGGAAGTGGACAGCAGAACACGATTTATGGTAGAGTGCACGAGACATCTTGTTCTCATAGCACGATTTGAAATGATGGTACCAGGTTCGATGAACACAGGGGAATTAGAGTTCCATAGTAATCCTTATCACAAGTTTTAAATCACATATTATAATACCAGGATTCAAATTATGGTACTGATTTTTTTATCACTTTTCAAATCTCCTTTTTTTCCTATTCTTTTCATATATTATTATGTTGGAATCTGAATATAAGTAAACTTCCTATTATATGACAAAAATGTCGCTTAGCCCCAATTATATGTTGAACAGTTCCAGCTTTTATGAAAATTCTGAAAATGGATTATCTAGGATTCCTTTCCAAAGTTTGTTTGCCTTTCCATTTGTTGCGGGAGAATTTACTTTTCTTGATAAATGATGTGCTTTTGCTCATAGTTGTTAAAGGTGCACTTCTAGGCCCATGCATGGCATGGCGAGGCGCACTCTGTCACGGCTAAGCAAGGCACGTTCAAAGAGGCACGCATTTTGGGCTTAGGCCTGAGGTGCAAGGCACAACGTGCCTTAATGAAGTCTATTAGAACAAGCCTCTAGGTAATATTTTTTTCATTTTGGTTTCTTACCCTGTTTTTTCCTCCTCCCATTTCTTCGTCTTTTTTCTTAGCTTTTTACTTCATCTCTTTTCTTCCCCCTTTTTCTTGCTTTGTTTTTCCTTACCTTTTTTTTCCTAAATTTTTTCTTCCCCTTTGTTTCTTCTTTCTTCTTAACCCCACTCTTCGCCCTCCTCTTTTTCTTCCCCCAATTTTCTTCTTTCTTCTGTTTTAGTGTGTATTTATACCATATGCTGTCAATTTAATGATTTATATCATAACATACTTTATTGTTACAAATACGACACCCATATATACATATACATATACATATACATATACATATACATATATCGTTGGAGGTTGTGTTCCGCACTTCGATGAGGCGCACGCCTCGCCTTGCACCTAAGCTCCGGGAAGTCCTTTGTGTCTTGGTAAGCCTTGTTTCCTTGAAAAACTATGTTTTAAATTTTTTTTGGAAAAGGTGTAAGGTTGGGGTGAAGGTGGGTGTTTGGGGGTGAGGGGGGGGGGGTTGGGGGGAGAGGGGTTTATTTTTCAGATATTTTTAAGGCTTAGATGTCATTCGTCTATTACGTTCTTAGTATTTCTCTTCTTTTTGGTTTTAAGTGGATTTCTCAACCTCATTTCTTAAAAATTTTCTTCTTCTATACAAAAAGATTATGCAGGATAACTACATAGATTTTAATTAGGTATATACTAGTGAAATATTCTTCTCCTATTTCCGTCTTTTCAAAATCTGCTTAAGTGGATTTCTCAGCCTCATTTCTTACATTATCTATTTTTCTTAAATTTTATTCTCTATCTAGCTAGTGAAATATTCTGATCTAATTTTATTCTTTTCAAAAAACTAAAAAGTGGTTGGGTAGGTCGACGTTTTTGGATTTTTGATTATTTTTTTTCGTTTGACGGTGGCAACCACCAGTTTTTGTGAACGTGGAACGTGGCAGCCGACCTAACCAACCACTTAGCATAGGATTATGGATCTATGCTTATACGGAGGTTTATGAGCTAATATTTCGTCGATGTGGGACAGAGTAAGGGAGTGCTGTTTTGTAAATGTGTCAAATACTTCAAACTAAAATGTTGAGGGGTCAAAAAAGTAAAAAAATAGAAGTAATGGTTTGAATATGTTTTACTCTTACATTGCTTCATGTAACATTCATTGCTTAGTGGTCGTTATTTATTTAATTATTTCTCATGGAGTTATTTCCAGCTATCTAAGTTGTAGTTTTACTTCTCCTCACATGGTTTGAATAACTTATTTTCACTTCTTAACATCACAATTTCAGGATTCATATTACAAGTTAACAAAGGGGGATCTGCTATCAAAGATCACCATGGCTTACAAACATTGAAGTGGCCGAGAGGCTTGATAGGTAATCTTGAAAGTATTCTGACAAGAATGTCATGGGGTAGTTTAGCATTTCTTTCCTTTTCAGTCTAGCACTTACCCTAAACCTTCCGTCTCCTAAAGTATGCATCGTACTCTGCTTGAATCTGTCAAATAAGTAATTCTCGTTATTATTTTGGAATTGTCTATGTATCTTCTGAAAGGACGAATTGTCTATGTATCTTCCGAAGGGTGCTCTCAGTAGCTGAGTGTATCATTTGCTTTAAAAAGGTTGGTAAGTTGTCGGAAAACTTGAGCTGTACATTGTTGGTTTAGGCAATTTCCTTTTATGGAATTGGAAAACATTGTAGTTATCACAAATATTTTGTTAAATTTTACCTTATTGTTATTCTCTTAAATCTTTAGTTGGATTCTTTCATGATGTAGCTTATGAAGTAGTAAAGCAGCTAATGTTACTATTTAAAATAATTGGCTGCTGAAGAAGTAGAAATAACTCTCTGGTGGCCCTGAAAGTTTCCTATCCTTCTTTTCCTTCAATTGATCTCTCAATTGTCAGCCATGGGGAGAGATTAAACCCTCTACATATACAGTCCAGTCCCAATCTTCACATGAATACTTGAGCTCCTTACATGTAGAATACAAGATTATCAACTTACTCCGAGATGCATCAACCCCATATTATTTCATCGTCCACACCTCAACATTAGCGCCCCTGATCCCCATAACAAAGTAAAGAAATGCATCCTCCCAAATTCGACACCATTCTTATCACCGAGATCAGGCTTTTGAGAATTCTCTGAATTTCTCAGTTGCCAAATCAAGAAAAATAATGAACTCATGTTTAGTAGAATCTGGTAGCAATATATATGACTTCCCTGCCAATGAAGAGCTCTCCATTCAGAAAGATTCCTGCCTCTTGTTCAATACTTACTTGATTATAGAATCTTTCCATTAGTTGTCTTTCAGATTAAATACTTGAACTTTGGTTTCATCAAGAGTCTCTACTTGTGCAGCTTTGTAGTCATGAATCATAGCCAAATCCATAGAAGAATTTATTGTAGTTGTGGCAAATCCCTGAAGATATTAGTAGTTGGATTCCATGCTATGATGGGTATACCCTTCATACTTTCGGTGTGTGTGTGTGAATATATATATATGTATATATATATCAGAACTCAAATAATAATCGTGACCATGACCTTGCTTTTGACATTCTAGTCCCTCGTTTTTTTAAAATTATTTTAAACTATCATCATCCTCAAGATCCATGTTAAATGCAGCAGACTGGTCTTTCAAGATGGGAATATAGAGAACTGGTTTTTTATGTGGTGGTTAGAATTTATTTGTTCCACCCAAGTTTTTTTTTGTGTTTTTTTCATTTGTAAGCTGCAGCACAATCATACACGCTTCTTTACGATGTCACTGAAACTGGGTTTAGAGGTCTTTTCTCTACAAGAGTATTGCAACACAGTATGTTATTTTTTGAATCGATAAGATCCTTCTCATGCACAAGATTATTATTATATGAATAACGTGAGATGTCTCAAATAATGTCATTATTATTATTGTTGGATACATTTTAAGAGAGGTTTTGGGACTAAATCCCCTACGTTTCACATGTCCTTCAATTTTTCCTAATTCACATTTAATAACACAAATATTACTTTTAAAGAAATTTTCAAGGATATAATTTTATAAGACGAGTTTTATTGTGTTGCTAATTATTTGGTACAAATTTTATTATGTCACTAAATGTAATATTTGTGTAGCTGAATGTGTATCGAAAGAAATCAGAGTATGTGTAATGGAGAGAATCCTTATCCGAAGTTCGGTATTTTAAGGAAAAATAAATATACTTTCAAAATACTCCATTGGAGTCGTAGAAGTGCAAGTAAACTTTTTATTTAAAACACGAGGGATGTTTGTATTTACAGGAAAAATCATTATAATTTCAAAATACCCCATTAGAAATACTATACTCACCTCATAATTATAGTAATATGATGAACACCTTCATGGCAAGGGTGGATTTATTGCCGACCTCTTGCATTGGTCCATGTTTAAATTCAGGAATTCTAGCACAAAGCTATCTTCATATGAAATAACGCCCTCTTACTTGTAAAAGATGGTGAATTTCTTCAACCTTTTTTTTCTCAGCCAGGTGCCAGCAATAATAATAGATTAAATGCAGCACATAATATTAGCAATCGGAATAACATGGTAGTTAAATAGATTATCGTTCCAAATCAAACAGATAAAGAAGGGAAACAACTACAAATACAACTGCTGCAACAATGCTCAAGTAGCATGATAAACTAAGAACAATAAAAATCAAGTTGAATCAGGACTGACTTAATGCACAAAATAACAAAGCTTCTGCTTTACTTTTTCTTCTTAATGCCCTTTCTTCTTATTCGATCTTCTTGAGTGTTTTGTTTGCTCCCTCTTGGTCTCAATACTATTCAGTAAAACTAGACTCTCCAAATGGGCAACCACTGTCCAACCATTTATACAATTAGAAATGTAGTTTCTGAAGGATTCCCTTTTGTCCAATTCCAATATTACTTCACCTTTCTCCGTGAAACTCAAAACTTTCAAGTATATTACATTTCCCATATTTGGGATTACCATCAAATTAGTCCATGATTCCTTCATCCCATACTCCTCCATCACCCAAATCTTAACTTCTTTTGAATTCGTATAACAATTATACACACAAAGCTGACCTCTCCAAACCGCCAAGCCAATTTCATACAATTGCCCATTATCATATTCAACTGGGTGTAACAACTCCTTGAACTCGGCCTCCATCACATCAAAACAAAGAATTGTCATGAAATTAACCCTTCTAACCAAAACCCAATGCAGCATTCCATTTGCAAAAACCCCTTGACTTTTATACAAGTTGGTAGACAGGGGTTTGTCCACACTAGACCAAGATTCATTTTTGACATCATAAAGGCCAGATGCTCCAGAACATTGGCATACAAACACAACCTTATAAGAATCAATTAATGAATCATAGCAAATCCCAAAACCCGGATTAGAACCCAGAGTATAATAGCATTCAAACACCTTGTGTTTTCTAATAGTTGGGTTCCACAAGATAAAGGTATTTATACATGGAGAACTAAAGGGCTCTGTAAAAACTCGTAAGAGTATCAAACCATAATTAGAGCACACAACATCAAACCTAGGATATCTATTCCTAAAAGGAGGAGGGTCCAATTTTTTGCACGAATCAGCGGAAATTTCAATATCAATGGAATCAAAAGACTTAGATGAACGGTGAAAGATGATCAAATTCTGACGGGAATTGGATTCCGTTGATCGTTGTAATTGGGAATTGATAAATTGGGAGTTTGAAATTAAAGCATTCCAGGATTTGCATACAGACCTGAACCGGAGTAGAGACTGGACAGGGAGCCTGGAGAGTATGTCGAATACGATGTCGTATGGGATCTCTTTTCCGTCTTCCATAGGATAGGAATCCGCCCTCTCTTCTCAGCCGGCACAAAGACTGAACTAATTTTTTTTTTGACAATTTTACCCTTGACTCCTAGAGCTGAGCATGTAATCAAATTGGAACCGAAATCGCACCAAAAATCGCACGAACCGCACCAATTAAAACTGCACCAACAGTTCCGGCGTATGTGGCGGTTTTAGGTGGGTTGAATAACCAAATTTACGATTTCGATTTGGTTACTAGCCAAAACCGCACGCATAAAACCGAAATCGCACCATGTGTGTGTATGTATGTATTATCTCTAGTAAATTCTAAAGTTACTTTTCACTTGAACACGCTCAGAGAAAACCCCATTATTGCATTGTCATTTTTTCACCAATTGAAAAAAGATGTTAGAGGTTATAAAGTCAAAAATTAAACAATTGGGTTTTGGAATTTTGAATTTGTTTGATACGTTATTGGAGGGGCTTATAGCTGAGGGGCTCGAGCACTTGATGCATTGGTTAATGTCAATGCTATAATAGTAATAGGGAAGAAGGGTCAAAAATGCCCCTGACTTTTATCGCGATGTCTACCGAACACCTTATAATTTTTTTTGTCCAAAAATACACTTATGTTACATTTTTTGGGTCACCCGTGCCTCTGCCGTTAACAGAAATACCAAATAGACAAACAAGGTTGACATTTGGACATATTTTGCTGACGTGTCAAATAATTAAAACAAAAATTACTACCACCATCTGATGTGTATAAAAATAATATTTTATATATATTTGATAATTTATTTATTATGTATATTTTATTAATAATTTTTATTTATTAATAATTTTATTATATAAAATGACTCATTTATTTTTTTAAGTAACTATATTTTATTTAGGTAATTATTTATTTATTTTCTCTCTCCTCAACTATCCCCAATATTCTCCTCCACCACCATCCGCCGCCCATCACCGCCGTCTGCCACCAAAAAAAATTCATAAAACCAATAATCCAAACAGTTGTAGCAAAGAGCAAGAAAATAACAACACCAACACTTCATACCCACATCAAAATCATTCCTTTGTAGAACAATCGTGCTCCTCAAATCAAACCCCGAAAACCCATGATTTAATTATTTCCAGAATATTCAACTAGTAATCTATTATTATCCCTGTAAAATCCTTCCTTCCGTCTGAAAATCCTTCGAACGCTCGCCTGGAAATCTGCTCTGTAATTGAAGAGGAGAAATCTACCAAAAGAGGGAAAAAAACCCTAACAGTGGCAATTAATTACTCCACTCACAAGCACAATCAAAATGGGTTCAAGATCTGCAAATTCAAACCCTCTAACCTCTATCTTACCCATCGATTCTGCCTGAAAATCTTCCGACCGCTCCGGCGTGACAGAGTCGTCGAAGAACACCAAATCAAAAATGTAAAGATCGAACGGGTGGGCAAAAAAGACGACTTGCTGGCGCGGACGGACCGAACCCGTGGATCAGGAGGAGAGGGGTTTTAAGGTGGATGGTGTTAGGGTCAGGTTTGGAGCCCAAAAATGAATGGTGATTTGGGAATGGGAGGAGAGATAATAGCAGGCCACCGTTTTTTTGATTTTTTGACTGTAATATGCTTGAAAATGGAGGAAGGAGATGGGAGAGGGAGAAAAGAGGAAGAAAAAAGAAAAAAAGATTAATTTTAATTTATTTAGTTATTTTGGTCCTTTGCCCTTTAATTTAATTAGTTATTTTGATTAATTAATAAAATAATTTGAATTTTAATATTTTGAAAAAAAATTAGTATTTTAATTTTTTTTAGTATTTTAATATATTTTAATTAGTATTTTAGTATTTTTTTAATTAGTATTTAGTATTTTTTGTATTTCCATGTGGCAGTCACGTAATCAATTTTGTAACTCCGTTAGTCTAGTTGGCAAATCTGTTAACGACAGGGGCACAGACGACCCAAAAATTATAACGTTAAGTGCATTTTTGTACAAAAAAAAGTATATGGTGCTCGGTAGACATCGCGGTAAAAGTTAGGGACATTTTTGAACATTTTCCCATAGTAATAGTCTAATAGATTATTTTTAAAATTAGGTATAATTATGATTATATTCTATAAGTCCTCCCTGCAATATATAAGATAGAATTTTATTCTATCTCCGGTATATACTTTTAATTTTTGGGGAACTAGATAAACATTTCTTGCTTGTTATCGAATATATGGTCTTCGTTGTTTTATATAGCGTATGTTTTAGTTTTAAAGCATGCTTGATATAATTCTCATTGCCGACTCTGTCACTAAGTTACTTGTCCGATGTAAGTTCTATGTTAAACTTTATTGAAGGCTTAGACTTTTTTGTTGTTTCAATTGATTTTGGAACCGAAACCGCACCAATTAAAACTGCACCACACACTTTAAAACTGCACCGCACCAATCACAAGCAGTTTTGTGTGCGGTTTTAAAATTTTCAAACCGCACCATACTCACCCCTATTGACTCCTCTTAAAAGATATTAACGCAAATCATGATCAAATTACATTTATTTATTTTCAAGTATAAATCTTTTTGTGAAACGGAATGAGTAATTAATAAACTGAGATTATATTTATTTACAACACATGTTACTGGGTTTCTACGAAGAGTCCATCTATGCGGACATGTAAATTGGACCGAAAGAACAAAAAAAATTTGTTCTAGCAAACAAATGGATTGTACTGTCTAATTATTCGCCGGAACAAATTCTTTTTGTACTTCCAGTCTAATTGATCACTGGAATAAATTTTTTTTTGTTCTTCTAGTCCAATTATCCAGTTCAATTTACCTGTCCGCATAGAGTTGTTTTTCTACGAATAATAAGTGTAAAAGTACTGCAAAAAAAAATCATCCTTAACCATCAATTGGATAGAATATGGTAGAATTTTAGGGGACAGAGGTTTGGCTTAAAACAAGGGAGTCCCTGCATTAAAACTAACAAACCTTGATAGAAAAAATATTACCATATATAGAACTAATAAACCTAAATTTAGCTCTCTTATTCCAACCAGTCATTGAACAATTTCTTTCTTCTCCCCATTCTTCCCCCTCTACGTAGAACTAATGCCCTGGTCAACCAATTTTCAGTTCTTCAATTTTCATGCAAATTTACAATCTTTTTTTTAAGTTAAGGAATCATGCATGATAAAGAGTAACAAACAAATAGAAACCATGTTCATAAAATTTTGATACCCCCATTTCATTTACATTGAAGAAACAAAAAAACAAGGGATTTGAATGGCCACTGCAACTAGTCCAAAGAAATCATCAGCCTCCGCCGTCCCAAATCGCCAGGCTCAGGGTGTAAAATTTGCACGCCGGACATCTAGCGGCCGCATTGTCAGCCTCTCCCGGGATGATGACTCGGATGTTTCAGGTGAGTTTGCCGGGCCTAATGATTACATTAATTATACCGTAATAATGCCGCCAACGCCGGATAATCAGCCGGGTGCAACGGGTGATAAGCATGATAATCCAGGCCCCTACGGGCATCAGTCCCGGTTCGGGCAGGATGCACAACGGTCTGGAATGAGTAGGCGAGGCGGCAGTGACGAGGAAGGGGGTTATGGTGGTGATGGAGGGTCTGGAAAACTGGACCGGAGAATGTCTGTGATGAAGCATAATAACAAATCAATGCTTTTGAGGAGCCAGACGAGCGATTTTGATCACAACCGCTGGTTGTTTGAATCGAAAGGGAAGTATGGAATTGGAAATGCATATTGGTCACATGATGATGATGATACTGGCACCAGCATGGCTGATTTTATGGACAAGCCCTGGAAGCCACTCACTCGGAAGGTTCAAGTTCCGGCTTCAGTTCTTAGTCCTTACAGGTGCATATCTTCTTCCTGCAATCAATTTAAAATATACATAAATATATTCATCATTTTGTGTTAAAACATGATGCTTCTCGAGTAGCATGCATGCGTAAGAGTTACTCACCTAAAAGAAAATCATGTAACAAGAGTTCCTATTATGTTTACTATAGGTTTCTTTTGTTCGAGTCAGTAACCTATTTAGTTTTTCTTTGTACAGGGTACTGATTTTCATCCGTCTAATAGTGCTCATCTTCTTCCTCACATGGCGGGTACGAAACCCTAACAGGGATGCAATGTGGCTATGGGGAATATCGGTCGTATGTGAATTATGGTTTTCATTTTCATGGCTGCTTGATATCCTTCCAAAGTTCAACCCTATAAATAGAGCAACTGACTTGCAAGCCCTCAAAGAAAAGTTTGAGTCACCTTCTCCAGCCAACCCCAATGGCCGGTCTGACCTCCCGGGTATCGATGTATTCATCTCAACAGCAGACCCGGAAAAAGAACCACCTCTAGTCACTGCTAACACCATTCTTTCCGTTCTTGCTTGTGAGTATCCGGTAGAAAAGACATCTGTCTACATCTCCGATGATGGTGGCGCCATCCTTACTTTCGAGGCCATGGCTGAGGCTGTCAACTTTGCCGAGGTATCAATTATTACACTAAACTAAACCATTTAATTCATCCGCAATTTTCAGAGAGTATAAAGTCCGTAGCTTAGTAAGGTACAAGTCTTCTTGAGTGCTAGAAAATAATGTCCTTTCATAGTTAATTACTGCCCTGTTTATATGGACTACTTCACAGATTTGGGTACCCTTCTGCCGAAAACACAACATTGAACCTAGGAATCCAGACAGTTACTTCAACCAGAAAGCAGATCCGACAAAGAATAAGAAACGCCCAGACTTTGTGAAGGACCGCCGTTGGATCAAGAGGGAGTATGATGAGTTCAAGGTGAGGATCAATGGTTTACCAGAAGTCATTCGTAAGCGGTGCGATATGTACAATTCCAGGGAGGAAATGAAGGAGAAGCAGCTCATGAAAGAGAAGAATGGTGGTACCTTACCGCCGGATCAAGAGGTCAAGTTCACTAAGGGTACATGGATGGCAGATGGTACTCATTGGCCAGGCACATGGTACAATCCAATAGCTGATCACAAGAAGGGAGACCACGCTGGAATTTTACAGGTGATCATACTTGGGAAAATCGAGAGCAGATCCTCTGTCCCCAAATTCCATGTCCCCCTTGTGTCATTCCACTTAAATTTTGACACATTCTTTTATTTAATTTTAGAATTAATTAGTGTTAAGTAAGAGACTAGGTGTCAAAATTTGAGTGGAGGGACACAAGAGGACAGAGGATCTGCTCTCGGAAAAATCTCCCTGAATACTTTTTCTGAACTTCTCAATAACTATATATAAACAACCTTTCTAAACATAATTCTAAAGGAAAACATGAAGAGGGGTTCCATTTCATCAACTTTTCCCCAAAAATTATTGGATTCGAAACTAGTCAAAACTCAAAGACAATGAATATCAATCTTAATTACCCTGCAGATAATGAGCAAGGTGCCAGACCCTGATCCGGTGATGGGTCACCTGGACGAGAATAGGTTGGACTTCACTGGTATCGATGTCCGGATCCCGATGTTTGCGTATGTTTCCCGTGAAAAACGTCCAGGATATGACCACCAAAAGAAGGCTGGAGCCATGAATGGTTTGGTGAGAGCTGCAGCAATACTGTCCAATGGACCATTTATACTTAACTTGGATTGTGACCACTATTTGTACAATTGTATGGCTATAAGAGAGGGTATTTGCTTCATGATGGACCGTGGTGGTGATCGTATTTGCTACATACAGTTCCCTCAGAGATTTGAAGGGATCGATCCCTCGGATAGATATGCCAATCATAACACTGTCTTCTTTGATGGTAAGAATTTCGCAATTGTATTTCATTGTTGCCAAAAGGAAGCTCTAGCTTCTGTCACTGAACAAAATACACATAATATTTACTAACCCAAATTCATTCGCTTACTTGGGCATCAGGTAACATGAGAGCTCTAGATGGTCTCCAAGGCCCGGTGTACGTCGGAACTGGCTGTATGTTCAGGCGATACGCACTCTACGGTTTCCATCCACCACGGGCAAACGAGTACAAAGGCATAATTGGGCAAAACAAATCCAAGGCTTCCAAGATCCCAATGAATTCTGATGAAGCTGAGACACAGCCCCTAACTGATGATCATCCTGACTTGGGCGTGCCAAAGAAGTTTGGGAATTCCAACATGTTCTTTGAGTCTATTGCGGTTGCTGAGTATCAAGGGAGACCACTAGCAGATCACATATCTGTAAAGAATGGTCGGCCGCCTGGTGCACTGCTCATTCCACGTTCCCCACTCGATGCACCCACTGTAGCTGAAGCTATTGCTGTTATCTCCTGCTGGTAACTAAACAGTTAATTTTCTTTGTTTTTTTTTCTTCCCTGTCAATTGGTGATTGAAAAGATATTGAATACATCTCATTGCCACCTTAATCGTGTTTTCATAAACCACATAGGTATGAAGACAAGACGGAATGGGGAGACAGAGTTGGTTGGATTTATGGGTCAGTGACAGAGGACGTGGTTACAGGTTACCGAATGCACAACCGTGGATGGAGGTCAGTCTACTGCATCACAAAGCGTGATGCTTTCCGTGGCAGTGCACCAATCAACCTCACAGACCGTCTCCACCAAGTCCTCCGATGGGCAACAGGTTCAGTTGAAATCTTCTTCTCTAAAAATAACGCCTTTCTGGCTAGCCAAAGGCTCAAGTTCCTGCAACGTGTAGCATACCTCAATGTTGGCATCTACCCTTTCACCTCCATCTTCCTCGTCTCCTACTGTTTTCTCCCTGCTTTCTGTCACTTCACAGGGGAATTTATTATAAAACAACTAGACATTACGTTCCTTTGCTACCTCCTTACCATCACTATCACGCTTGCTCTCATATCCCTTCTTGAAGTCAGGTGGTCTGGGATTTCCCTCGAGGAATTCTGGCGTAACGAGCAGTTTTGGGCTATCGGTGGCTCAAGTGCTCACCTTGCTGCTGTAATTCAAGGTCTCCTCAAAGTCATAGCGGGTATTGAAATTTCCTTCACGTTAACCACAAAATCTTCTGCTGAAGATGATGAAGATATGTATGCAGACCTCTACGTTGTTAAATGGACCGGTCTCTTCATAATGCCACTCACAATTATAATAGTCAATCTCGCCGCGCTTGTTATAGGGTGTGCAAGGACTATTTATTCTGAGATTCCCCAATGGAATAAGCTTTTCGGAGGATGTTTCTTTTCCTTCTGGGTTTTGGCACATATGTACCCATTCATGAAAGGGTTGATGGGGAGGAAAGGGAAGTTGCCCACCATTATATATGTCTGGACAGGGCTTGTCTCAATTACAGTTTCTTTGCTTTGGATTACTGTCAGTCCCCAAGAAGGGGCTAAAACTGGATCTGACGGGAACATTGATATATAGTAAAGCAAGTGGCAAGAAAAACTATCACACATTTTTCCTCGACAAAATAAGCAAATCACCAGGGAGTGTTTCTATGGTGTTTTATGTAAATACCTTGATTTCCTACGGATGTATTTTGTGTCTTATGTGTACAAAATTTACAAGCTTTTCATTTTGTCAAGAAACCATATCAAACTAGTGCACTTTTAAGAAGCGAGGATCAGTCATACTTACTTATCATTTCTTCATTTCGTCTTTCACGCTTTAGACGACGATTTCGGTCATATAACCGTCATTTATACTTTTAGCGACGGACAACATATAGCGTCGCTAAAAGTATAGACGACGGTTGTATGACCGAAATCGTCGCCTAAAGGGGGGTGAGCACGGGTAAGATAAGGGGTATGCACTTGATCCGGACCACACTTTTCTTATATGCAACTTAACAACAATTATCACTATAAAATTATCATTACAAAATCAATTTTACCGAGAGCGTCATCTAGCTTGGGTGGGTGGTACTGTGGCGCCTCTTGCTAATAAGCAAAAAATTCTAGGTTTGAATCTCCCTCCCCCAAATTAACAAAAAAAAAAAAAACAATTCTAACTACTTATTGCAGTTGGGAACTATTCATTAGGGTTGCCATAATTGAAATATCCAAATACTTCATGATGCAATTAGGTAATTACTTTTCTACTCCTACATTTTCCTAAGAGGGAAAATAATAATGAAGTACTCCAATAAATTATAAATTAATCTAAAGAGTACCATTAGAGTGGCTTTTGTATTCAATTTCTTCAACAAAATAACCTTATCCACCCTACCTTCGATTTCGATCAGTCTGGACCGTTGGATTGGAAGAGCTACTCGGGCTAATTCGAGAGTTGGGGAAAGAGCACTTTATTTATATACTACTATTACATATACTCGGTCCCCTTCTTCAACGAATTAAAAAAATAAATTAAAGAAAACTAAAGACGAACCGACTAGAGCAACAGTTCAAACCGTCTCTAGAGCTATGTCGTCGACTTTGTATGTTATAGCGACGGAAAAAATTGTTGTTATAGCCGATTCGTTTTTAGTTTGTTCCGTATAGTTCGCTGGAGAAGGCGACCGTACATATACTTAAGTAGAACATCAAAAGTTATTTTTTTTATATAAAAATCTTCCTGAAAAATTATCATTTTATAAATATATCTCTTATTTGAAAATTAGAGCGAGAAAGCATTCATTAATGAATAAGTAAAAAAATTCTATTTTACATGCGAATTATTTTAGTAGACGACACGAATTATAAATGGTAAAACTGTAAGTATACATATAAGGAATAAATAATTTTTACATGTATTTTATATATTTATAAAATTAATTTCAACAAGTTCATGTAAATTTTTACGCATATGCATTTATTTTGATAGTGTTATTTTATCTATAGCAACAAATATAATAATTTCTGTCGCTATAGCCCAAGTCTTTACTCATACTCATCCGTCACCCCCTTCAACTACATGTCAAAATTCAAAAAAGAAGCGGGTGGTGTTGGTGTAACAGACAAAACTATGTGCCAAATCCATTTTGTCACCTCTCTTCTCCATTTTACAGATCAACATTGCATTTTTATACATTTCGTTCTCTAAAAAAATATAGAGAATACCCTCCAAATTCCCACATTTCTCTCCCATCCGATCCCTTCGTTTGCTTGTCTCTCTTCCACCACATTCTCTCTCTCTCTCTCTCCTAGAAATTGGTATTCTGGTTCTGTTAGGGTTAGGGTTTTTGATAGAGAAACAAAGGAATGGGGCAACAGTCTCTGATCTACGCCTTTGTGGCTCGGTGAACGGTCATCCTGGCTGAATACACCGAGTTCTCCGGAAATTTCACCAGCATTGCTGGTCAATGCCTTCAAAAGCTCCCCTCTAGCAATAACAGGTTCACCTACAATTGTGATGGCCACACCTTCAATTATCTCGTCGAAAATGGATTCAGTAAGCTTTTCTTTTTTTGTTTTTCAATTCAAATGTAAATTTCAAAAAAGTTGGGTTCTTTATTGGTTTCCTTAATGAGATCTATATGTCTGGTCAAGCATTTCTAATCAGATTGATGTCTATTAATGCGATTGCTGGTTTGTTTGATATATTTTTGTTTTTTGATAATGTATATAAATTTGAAAATGAAAATATTGGAAATAAACAAGTCTTTTGAGATTTATATTGCACCTGATTTAAGGCTTTGTAAAAGTATATAGTTTGTTATGTATTGATACTTTGATAGAAGGGTTTCTATTATGCTTTACCTTTCATTTTTGTTTCCTTTTCTAGAGTTTCGAGAAAGAACCAGAGGGGATTAGACATATTGAAAAATGCCTGGGACAGATAATTTTATGTTATATCATTAGAATGAGAAATTTATTTATTCATGCATTTTAATTTTTGAGTGGCAAATAGGAGGAAATAATTGGAAACAAAAGGCATTATTGGTACTTTTTAATTAGCCGAGCTAAGGTTTCAACATAACCTCCCTAACAAACTATTGCAATATCCCCTCAACTCTATCATACTTTTAATTCGCGTCTTTCTGATTGAATGAATCCTTCCTAATCTTGTTTTAGAGTTTCTCAAAAAATAAATAAAAACTATCATAGTATTTTACTTTTTTTTTTAAATGTAAGTAAAGAATTATACTAAAGGGGGTTTGGAGAGGGAGATATGGGGAGAGTTTGTTTTATCTGATAATAAAAGATAAGAGTTTGTTTTTTTGTGATGGAGGAGCATTGGAGGTTCTGTTTTAACTGTGAAAGTACTATCATGTTTTGCTTTGGTAACTTGGTCAATAGCAGTTAGTTTCCCTTTATTTTTATACTCTGTTTGAACTCCTTGCTACTTAATATAGTAGGTTAACCATGAAGGCATAAATATCTAAAAACAAATTAGTTAATGTCTGATTTTTGTTGTGGATTATATGCTGATGATATTTCAATTCTTCTTTTTCTTTTACTATTCTGCTCGTTATTAATACTTATCCTTAAATGAATTGTTGTGGTTTTGACTTTACTCCTTTTATTTTGGATGCTGCAGCATACTGTGTTGTTTCAATTGAGTCTGCTGGCAGGCAAACTCCCATTGCCTTTCTGGAGCGAGTTAAGGAAGAGTTCAATAAAAGATATGGCGGAGGGAAGGCTGGAACTGCTGCTGCAAAAAGCTTGAATAAAGAGTTTGGGTATGTATTTTCCTCCGACTCTTGATAGTTAGAATAAATGGCTTTTACTGTTTCCACAGATGTGATTAACTCATTTCTTGTGTAGGCCCAAATTGAAAGCGCAAATGCAGTATTGCGTGGATCATCCAGAAGAAATTAGCAAGATTGCTAAGGTTAAAGCTCAGGTTTCTGAAGTCAAAGGAGTGATGATGGAAAATATTGAGAAGGTAAGGAGGCTTTTCCACATTGTCTTTTGATTGTAAGATATGACTCAAAACTTGAATTTGTTCTGCATGTGCATGCTTCTTTCTGATTTGCTTAATTGATGTGCTTTTGGGGAAATAAATTCATCTTTTTGTGCAGGTTCTTGACCGTGGAGAGAAGATTGAGTTGCTGGTGGATAAAACTGAGGATCTGCGCTCACAGGTTAGCCAGAAGGAAACACATAATTTGGAGCTAATTTTCCCGGCATTGTTTGAAAAGCATCACATAGTAACTTCTTAGTTATTGACCCCCTTTCTCAATAATATTGCTCAGTGCAATTTGAGCCGTGATCCCACCCCTCCTTTTAAATGCAATTCCAGAACCTACCTCTTTGCTATAACATCCTTCGGCATTAACCATCTTTTGAAGCCATAATAACTTTGTTGAACATACTTTTCTGGTGTTACATGAAACATGATGCGAGTGTTGAAAATTATACTAGGTGAAATACTTGAAATTGTTACTGAGACATTGCTTTTGCATTGTTCCCATTGTTTTTTTCGAATGTTTCTGGTCAAATCTCATGTTAAGCAGACTTATACCTAACTTGTCTGATTTCCTTTCTACGATTAAATTTGTGTTTCAGGCACAAGATTTCAGGCAACAGGGGACCAAGATGAAGAGGAAGATGTGGGTCCAGAATATGAAGATCAAACTGATTGTTTTGGGTATCATATGCTCCTTGATTCTGATCATTATTCTGACTGTATGTCATGGCTTCAACTGCTGATTTGCTGCCCGATTATGCAAGATACTCTTCTCGGTGTCATATTTGCACCCCTTTTTTGGCCACTACTGCAATTCTTTACACGAACGATTTTGCTAGATTGGTTCACCCTACAATTGTGGTGTTACATTTTACAATTATTTTTCTTAATTCAACCTTCTTTCCCTGCTTGATTTAGTGTTGGGGAGGTTCCTCTATTTTGGATTTTGATGTACAGTTATATGCAGGATATTGTTATTTTCTTTACAATAGAAGCTTAGTATTCCTTTATTTATATTCTTTATCTATGACCCCTGACTTAGTTGGTAGTCTCTTTCACAAAAAGTGTCTTGTATGTCAATTTTTTTGTTCCCTTTTTATATTCAGATTAGTATAAAATGATACAATATCTTTAATTTTGTAATCATAAATTCATTACATTTTTGGAATTGTGTATTGTTAAGATGGGGATACATATGCCCATAAGAATCTAATAATGAACAATGAGAAGACAGACTTTTGTCTAGTTTTCCTTTACCTTGTGCATTCATCACTTGGAATTAGGATTCCAGTTCACCCAAATCAGAGAGTTGAGATGTTCACCCACAATTAAGCAGACTTTATCTATAAAAATTGCTACAATATTTCTATGCAGCAGGTAGCCTTAAATGATCATATGTCCTCTTGAAAGTACAGTGAGATATTTCAATCATATATATACCTTAGTAATTGAAAAGACGAGGTTGCAACAATTATCAACAAGCCAATTGATCTCTATATTGTGATATTTCCTCAAAAATAGGAAGCCTCCTTGATCGAAATGGTGTCCATTCGTTCATCAATTGGTCGAGCCCCTCAAGGAATGCGTCTTCCAAACTTGTTTCCGAAGGAATCAAAGATAAAGACAGAAACTGCCATGGCTCTAGCTCGTTCAGCAGTTCTTTGGCACGGTTTATTGCCTTTGGTTCATCAGATCCTAAAAGCTTACCTTGGAATACTTGTTCAAGAACATCTCTGGCTTCAGAATATCGCTTTTGCCTAATTAGGCACAGGCACAAGTTGCAGGCTTTATTGGCATCAGGGTCTATCTCCTGAGCTTTGCGGTAAACAACCTCAGCAGCTGCAAAATTTGTTTGCTGCATGTATGCCCAACCTAAGTTGCCCTGCATTGCATCATCATCATGTAACAGGGATGTTTTCAAAACTCACAAATGGTATGTTCGAAACAAATACATCATGTATTTAACAACTTATATATATATATATCAGACCAAATAATAAGACTGGATTTCATTAAAAGTCATTCATAATAGTTAGGCAAGTGATCGAAAGTTGAATATATACATACCAGTATTCTGGAGGTCTCTTGCTTGATTGTAACTTGGAACTTCTTTCCATGGGAGCGAGCAGTCTTAGTAGGCTTTCCGTTAAATGCTTCTCCTTGGTAAATCATCCGAAGTTTCTGCTTCAGCAGTTCAATCTGCTCCTCCAATTTCCCACATTTCTGCCAAAATCCATCATATTTATCTTTTCAGACCACAACTCTAAAGAAAAATTATATAATTCAATCCTAGTTAAGGACCAATATGCTCACCTAGTTAATTACTCAAGTGACCAAAATGCTGCTGCAAGTAGTTTTATCTCAAGTAACATATAGTTCACAGAAAACCTACTAGCTAGTTATCCTTAATTTCTATGCAAACTTAAACCAATCAATCAAGGAAAACATGAACTTAACCAAACACATTGCAATAAGATCGATTTTAGTCAATCTTTATATATGTACGTTTAACCGGCATGCATGCATGCATGCTTCATAGGCTTGTGATATAGGCTTTAGCATATATAAACCAGCATATAAGTGTAGTACTGTAATATTGAAATCATTCACTTGAATTACAATATCTTATTATTATATAAATGACGAACTGATGAAATAATTAACCTGATCATAATTAATCTAATGATCCTATACCTTGTATAAGTCGATGAGGACATTGTCTAATGATTCCTGTGCTTGTTTACAGCAGAGCTGCCTGAAGGACTTAATAGCTTCAATTGCTTCTTCTGCCCTATCTTGTTGTTTCATAACCACCGCCATGTCTTTCAGTGCACTATCAACTCTATCACCAGAATTTATGGCTTTCCAGAACAAAACAATGGCTCCTTCTGGGTCTTTTTCTACTAACTATATATATATAGTAACATGCATGGAGAATAAATTAACAAACAATCAACATATAATTAATTAATAATTAAAAAGATCACAAATAATTAAGATATGTAATAATTATAAAACATACAAACTAGTGAAATGCTTGATTTGTTTACAAAAAGATTGAAGTAGAAACAAATAGGATTCAGAACTAACTCACAAGTTATACCAAGTTTGATAACAAATTACAATTGCAACTGATCTCCCCTATAAAAATTCAGCTCATTTCTATAAACTGAACAATTCTAAAATTTAAATTACATATATATAGTGGTACGTATAGTACTTTCAAATAATTTAGGATAATTATAATTGTATTAACTAAAATCAAACGAATTCGTGTCAATTCTAAATTTTAGTATTTTGCAAATTTACTTCATAATGTCAAAAATGGACCTTTTGTGGAACTTTATTATAGAGTAATTCAGAATCAATTTTGTTGGAAATATTAGATACCAGTTACAATCAAATTTTGCAAAGGAAAAAATAAGCATTAATACAGCTCAATTTATGAAAAGAACTAGACTATTATTTCATCAAGTCCAACTATATAATCATATTACATATAAACAGTGCATGTATACATACATACATATAAGACAGTAATAAGAACACACACACACACACACACACACACACACACACACACACACACACACACACACACACACACACACACACACACACACACACATATATATATATATATATATATATATATATATATATATATATATATATATATTTATACCTGAACATGTTTGGCTCTAACATATGGACTATCACCAGGAGGGAGCTTGTGAATTACATGATAAGGCTCCTGAATCTCTACTTTTTTTGGACTGCTGATCTTCACACTACTGCTTTTCTTCATTTTTATTCTCAGTTTCTCTCTCTAAAAGCCTTTGTTTCTCTCTCTATAAACCAATGCTTCTCTCCCTATAATTGAGTGCATATATTTCTCTCCCTAGAGATGGATTGATTAGAGAAGATTTGAGCTTGGGGCTTCAATGGCAAGACTCAGGCAGGATAGAGGAGCTCAGTATATTAGATCAGTGAGAGAAATGACTCTGGACGCAAAGCAGTCTAGGTTCTTGTTTCCTGTGTTTTTACTTTTCAAATACAGGATAGTTTATTCGGCACGTATGTGCGCTGGCCACGTGTCTACCGGATCAAACTAATGAGATGAGACCCTTTTAATTGCTGTTTATTCACACACTCGTAGAATTTCAATCTTTAATTCGACTGTGATTGTGTGTCTTTTTGAGACACTGTAACATTGATTTTTCAAGTGTTCGAAACTTGAAGAAACTTATGCTATTAAAATAATATAATTTGTGAATGAATGAAACAAAAAAATAAATAAAATTAAATTATATAGGTTGTATTTAGTTGTATGTTATGGGTTTGTAATAGTAATCCTAATTGATGAATGTAATTTTTTTATATGTTAATGAAGTTTTTTATATTTTATTTGGGAAAAAATAAATAAATTAGTTTTACTTTTATTTTAGTATATAATTACATTTTACAACATAACAATACTTCCATCATATTTGTAAATTAAAATTTCATAATGTCGTAGATAGGGGGAGGATTTTTTTGGAAATGAATGGAATATAATATAGCTTTTGGCAAAAACACAAACAAAATCATTAAATTACGTGGGCCAAAATTAGATTAAAAGTAGTTTTATTAAACTAAGTTTTGATAGTAAACGTTATGTAACTTTCGTATTTTGGCCTTTTTCATTTTAAAAAAGATATATTACCTTATAGTTGTAGGGACAAAGGTTAAAAACAAGAATATATATTTAATCATTTTGTTGTATGATCAAAAAAAGGTTCAAGAGACTGTTTGTTGTGTGAGGTTGTGATAATAACTGTGAATAAATTAAAGAGATTCTTATTCACTCAAGCTGTTTCACAAGGTGAATTCACTCTATCACATGATGAATATGGTGCCAAAACCATTGTGCAACTAACCTAAACTGTTGAGGATATAATGGCTTTGCATGTTTGTGAGGTACAAGGAAGCAGAGAGAAATGGAGAAATGTTTTATATACATTGAAAAATGGAACAAAAACAGAGGGTTGATGAAATGAATTATAATTGCAAAACCAAGGACCAGAACATGGCCCTTCAAAATAAAACCAATCAACTAAACAAAGGAAAAGACATGCATCAAGAAGAGAACATAAAACTGTTCCAATAACCCAACTATTCAGATGCTTGATTAAACTCCACTCAGTAGTACCTTCTTAAAAGCAAACAAACACATCTAAAACTCTGCTGGATAACCACCAACTCTTCCTTGACCTCTCATCCGCCCTCGCCCTCGCCCTCGCCCACGACCATAACCTCTGCCGCCCCCGCCTCTTTCATATCCCCCACCTGTTCATAATCCGATGCAACACATCAATGACATACCAATGATGCTAACTAACATACAAAAGTACCTCAAATTTCTATAATATTGAATGATGTGTGCAAACTAAATTTCAAGGTCAAAAGTGTTGCTAAAAGCTGTTCACAGACTCGAATTAGGATGGAGGAAGAATAAACTCTTGCCTAGTTTAAATGGTTTTTAATACTATGAATATAGCTTCAAATGCCAGCTTCTCAGTTTTTCAAGAGAAAATAGAAGCCTGAATTTATAACTCTTTTAAGATTGATATGAACTTACGAGCACAATATATATTAACCAACTAGCCAAATCAACATCATTAACCAACTACCAGACAGAGAAACAAGCGAAGTCTAAGTGTGTAAAAACCCACTGTACTCCCTGAAGTGCTAAACTACCACACAACATATATACAAGCCTATCCTGTGTTCATTGTTAACAAATGGATCGCATTAGACTGAAGAAATCATATTTTGACAGCAAAACACAAAAATATTCATGTAAACAACCCAAAACAAAGTGTGCAAATTGGTGAATGGCTCAGAACCATAACACCCTTATAAATGGCAGAATCGAAGAAGTTTGGACAAATCATACATGAAAGCTATAAAAGCAAGAAACAAAAGAAAACCATACATACCACGATAACCCCAGCTTCCGCCTCGGCCACCTCCTCGACCCCAGTTATTATAACCGTCATTTTCTATCATATGATTATATTAGTGAGTAATGAGAAGGCAGGATAGAGAAGCTATCCAAAACTGACAAAATATGCAATACGACCCCTTTTTTATTCTTATTATCGTGGGGGGAAATATTTAAAAACAACTAGGACAAATAATAAACCAATACCTTGGTAGTTCCCATAGCCACCTCTACCCCATCCTCGTCCTCTACCTCTGCCTCTACCTCGACCTTGGATACGACCACCATATGAATCTAGAATATCAAATATATTAAGAAATTAACAAATGACAAACATAAGTAACTTTAAGTCTTTAAATACTTGCAGGTTTGAAATTCAACTTAATAAGTTAATAAAGAACAGGGTAAGCCTCATTGGCTGGAAAAAGATTCTCAATGACCATACAGACCATACAAATTTTAAACTAAAAATGGAAAGGAAAAAGTTCTAAAGGTTAAGTAAGAGAATTAGTTCTCTAGTAAGTAGTGATCGTATATTTACCTTGATTAGCATCTGTTGCTGGAACACGTGCTTGTTCGGATAGTTGCCATTGTTGTTGTTGAGGATACAATTGTCGCGGACGTTGTTGTTGTTGTTGTTGTCGTGGATGTTGCTGCTGCTGCAGCTGACGAGGGTGCTGCTGTTGCTGTTGTTGTTGTTGTTGTCGTTGTTGTGGCTGCTGTTGTCGTTGTTGTGGCTGTTGTTGTCGTTGCTGTGGCTGCTGTTGTCGTTGCTGTGGCTGCTGCTGCCGTTGCTGTGGCTGCTGCTGCCGTGGCATCTGTTGCACTAGTATTGGCTGCTCCAAATTAGATGGAGCTTGGTAGCTAAGCACAATGAATTTCTAGTCAGGTATTATAAAACTTCCAAGCCAAAATAATCTTAATCACATAAAACAAAATTGAAAGAATAAATTGATTTGATTTGATTCTAAGATAAGAATTACAGCATTTAACTTTACCCTGGAGAACTTTTGTTCAGCTCAGTAGTTGATAAAGTAGCGGTAATCAGCGAAACCCATGAGCTATCTCCAAGCTGCAGGTCATGATAACAAACAAAGTTACTGGCATTTCATTCAATAACACATTGCATGAAGACCACACAAGACAATGACAATAATCTTACGGTATGAGTCCCTCTTCAATAGGCTCCCATACATCAGTTATGCTTGTTGAGTTGATGGAAGTTTCTTGATACAAACCAGGAATTCTTTTCTGTTATGTGATGCATGTAATTAAAAGTTATTAGAGAATTCAATATGCACGTATAAATAATACTACGTTCGTCCAGAAAAGATCCTACTTTTTTGTTGATTTTTTTTTCCTTCAGAATATTTTAGGTTTGCATACAACAGTTAGACCTAATTCTTGTGGATGATTTATTCCCATTTTAAATTTTGAATCAGTAGATCTCTTATTTTGGAAAGAATGGAGTAGTAAAGTAGATTCAAAGAAAACTCTGGTACGGCAGCAATACCTTTATAATTTCTGTAATGGCCACTGTCTTGCTGATTGCTTGTCCCATTGCCTTCAGCACAATATCGTTGGTCCGCTTTTCCTAAATATAACATGTAATTAATACAATGACTAACAATTATTCCAACATTAAATAATAAATAATTCTTCACATGATGATTAAAGTGGAATGCCAACACCAAGTAACAGCAAAAACTTAATACACAAGACATAATGCTGTCATCTTTCTTCCATTCCTTTGACAATGTGTTCAAATCCCCTGAATTCTAGTATAAATAAATAAATAACCCTAGTAACAAAACAAGCCGCCAGACTTTTAATTCATAAGTTTTAACACTACTAACAAAGCCAATGAAACTAATAGGTAGGTCTACTAAGTAGAAATTATACATATGCCAAACCCACCATTTCTATTTTCCAATATAATCATCGAACTAAACCAAACACTAGACCACATGACCATGCAGATTATACATTCAAATATAATTAACACGATTTTATAGTTTTATAATTGATAATGTCATGAATTAGACAATTTTTTTGACTTCATTTGTTGTTCTGAGTCCCCTACAAAACAAAACTTAAAAAAAATAAAACTGAAAAGCATGGAAAATAATTTAGCTAAAAAGTTGTTAATGCCAATAAAACAAATCCTCAAAATAACTGAACATATACTAACCAATAGGCAATATCAATACCAAAATTAATGCTTTTTCATCCTTATTTAAATTTCCTATACTTTCTCAATAACCAAACAAACCCCACAAATACATGAAAAATAATTAAATTTAAGAAAAACAAAACAAAGGATTCCAATTAATACCTGAAGAAGAGAGGCAGCATAGCTAATGTAGTTACGAATGTGACCTTGAGCAGTAATTCTGATCTCGTTCTCCTTTATGGGCTCTTGTGGTCGCGGTTTCGCCGCTCTCTTGTACTTATCCATTGATTTTATTATGTATGACTGTAATTTTCAATACCTTTTTTGAGAGAGAAGAAGGATGAAGACGATTGATTGAAATATTAGTAAGACTGAAAACCCTAGAACCATTATATATAGTAGCACTGCGTGGGCTCCAAATTTAAGCCAAAAACGCTTAAACCCTCGGTACAGTCAGTAAGTATTTATGACTAGCCATTTATCCTGAACCTGAAAGCTAGCTGAAACCTTGGGTGGTCGAGACCGGTTATGTTTTTCCCGCTCTGGCCCAACCCGTGAGTATATGAGCAAGGTTTTTAAGTAATAATCTCATATTTTTTATTTTTATATAAAAAAATAAAATACACTTATGACTATTAGTTCTGAAATAACAAAATAGTTAGAAATAAAAAATTATTTAATATCATGTTCAACTACCTATTATAATTTTTATTATTTAAAATTAAAATTTTGTGAATAAAATTAATTTTTATGTGTTTAAAATGACCTGTGTATTTTATTTTATCAATTTATACTCAAACGAGAATACAATTATTGCATGAAATTATTTTGAGTTATCCAATGAAATATCACATCCTAAATAACACATGTGATTTTTTATTTTTTATTTTTTTGTTATATTTGGTGAAATCCTCATACACCCAAAGTCTTGTGACAATTAAACCATGAGGAACTTGGTAATACGTGTGATTATAACTATTTAATTTTAAAATTAATAGTCTTAATATTATAATCCATGATAATATATGGCAAGATTATAATATTTACAAATAAATATGGCCAAAGTAAATATGATATTTACTTAATAATCTAATGATACAAATGCAAAGAAGGTGTAAAAATATACAAATATATTTAGATAAGGTAACACTATGACTATTGAACCATGAGGAACTTGATAATAGGTCATACATGTGATTATGATTATTTAATTTTAAAATTAAAAGTCTTAATATTATAAACTATGATAATATATAGCAAGATTATAATATTTATAAATAAATATGACCAAAGTAATTATGATATTTACTTAATAATCTAAAGATACACATGCAAAGAAGGTGTAAAATATACAAATATATTTAGATAACGTAACATTATGATTAGTGTAAAATGAATACATTTTTTACGGTTAAAATTTGATTATTTTAGATATAAGAAAGTGATGACACAAGTGTATCACATTGTCATGTTGACATGATATCATACTATTTGCATAAACTAATGATATATTTAGTATATTTTGGAGGTTCAAATGCATCTAACTATTTTTAAGTACATGCATTCAATTTATTTTCCTTTTATTCTTTTCTTATTCAGATATTACGTCGCCTGAATTTACAGTCGAAAAGCATTGAAAGTATTTGGCACGAGAGTGGCCAAGTCCCAGTGAGGTCAAACCCTAAGGGTCCAAACTCTAGGTTCATGTTTTTTTTGATATTTTTTGTTTGTCTTTATCTTTCTTATTCGATTTTTATCATTTTTTTGTGATTATTGGCACTATAATCAACTCATCTTGTTATGGAGAATCCAAGAAAGATCATTCCTACATTCTAATGGATTTCTTGTCTCTTTCAATGGTTTCAATTATGTTATTTTGTTTTCGATCAAAGTCCGTTTGGTGTAACATTCGAGATTATAAAGGAGTGTGCCCCCTATGAGGCCAACCCCTAGGGTGCCCGAACCCTAGGGGGTGAGGGCTCCCTTGTCCTTTTTGTTATTCTTCCGCTCGTTTTCTTAATTTTGTCCTAGTTTCGTTTTGATAGTTCAAACTACGTTCAATATAGAAGTTTATTTAACTTTTGTCATAAGATTGGAGCACCTAGGGATGCCCGAACCTTAAGGGACCAAAATCCTGGGTGTTTCTCCTTCTTCATTTATTTTCAACCTTGTTTATTTATTTTTGATTTTTTTGTCTTTCATTTAATTCTTCAGATCACGCACGTCTTTATTAGGTCATTTTCGCCACATGCACCATTAATTTATACTTACAAACATTTTATACGTTATAAGTATTTGTTTGACTAGTGTTTAATGTTTTAATTTATTTAACTGACAAATACAATGTTTAAAACTCAAAAATAGGTCCATTAATTAGGTTAAGTGAGACAAGCCTAAGGTTGTCGAAGCTCGGCTTATTCATTCAGTACGTGATCACAAGTTTCAGACCTATTTTAAGGTAAATCCAAATAAAAAGTATCAAAATTAATAAAAGAAAAACATATAACAAAAAACTAATGCAACTCATTATTTAAACGATATTAATTCATTTTGACAACCATTAATGTAAGACCCCAAATTATTAATAAATGAAATTTAATTCCTCTATTTATTATTTTGAAATAGTAAGGGTTGATCTGATTAATGTGGTTAGTTGTGGGTAAAATGCGCAAATATTTTAAATAAGCAAGTGGTTATAAAATACTCATTGTTGTCGGGGAATATTCGTTTGGTCGTAGAATATTCTTACCGTCTTTGAAATATTAAATGCAATGACACGAAATTTGTGTGGGCTCATAACGGAAAGCGATTGGATGAAGAAAACAACAAGTATAAGTTGTGACGCCCCCAAAATTAGGTATACGTCACTCATCTTGGGTCGCCACTTACATGGTACAAAATTCAAATACAACTTAATAATATAACTGTCGTGTACAATACGACAAAACATAAACTGTGAGTAATACAAATATTGTATATTAGAGATTATACAAACTCAAAAGGAGTCCTTATTACAATTATTATTACACTATTTCACGGAATAGTGAGGACTACTAATCTTTATCATCCGTAAAATCACTCCGTTCCCCACTAGTCCTCGCTACGTTCTCATTTTCAAGAAAACAATAAAAGTAAAAGGTGAGCTCAACTAGACCCGATAGGAAATATTATGACTAAGATAATGCGAGAATATATTATCGTTAGCCTTCAACGGTGTTAAACCGATACAATATAACAACCATCAAGTTTAAGCTGCTTAAATGGAATAAGCAATCCATTAAAAGAGTCAGTAGAGAATAAAATCTACTATCTTTTATGATTTAAAAGGTTTTCATCACTTTTATCATTTGAGACTCAAACAATAAATAATCCACATCATCGAATCACCCCTCGCACTACGACCGAGGATATTCTTTAGTATCACCGACCACAATTATCCATACACTACGGGCCAAGAATATTTGTGTATTCATTAATGGTCATGATCATGCCAACAAATCGTCCATCAATGCACTACGGGCCAATGAGGACTTTTACCACATCATTTGTAACATTACGGCCATGATTACAAGAATAATCCTCGGTCATAATCATACCAAGTCCATCTATGCCTTTATAGGCCACAGATGACTTTCAACAAAATATAAACATGAGGATGATGACAATGATATAAGAATTCAATAAAACAAGTTCAAGAATTATTTTATCCAGGAACTAATAATGTCCAAATTGTCAACATGATACTGCTTTGTAGAGTAAAATTCAAGAATGCTCAGAAGAATATTTTCACGAAAAGATACTGGATGAAGTATTTTCAAGGAATATTTTACTCTACAAAGAATATTTTCAAGGATATTCCACTAATTTCATGGAGTATAGAAGTCAAAACTTTAACCAACCGAGTATAATAAGGAATGGAATAACAAAAGAAATCACCAGGCTTGCGATAAACCGCACAAACAGGTTATTCCAACAGAATAATAAATAACGGAATTAGGTCCGGCGTAAAACGCACAAACAAGATATTCCAACAGAATAATAAAGACGGAATCAGTCCCAGAGTAGAACGCATGACAGGATATTCTAACGAGAATAATAAAGAGCGGAACCAGTTAAGATGTAACGCTATGCATGTGGATGTTCAAGCAGAATGATAAAGAATAGAACAATGAAGAAGAATTTCACCAAGTATAGGGTAGCTTCGGCGTATCTGAGTTATTCCAATGAGAATAATAAGAATGGAATAATGAAGTTCTCTTCATAGATAAGAAAGAAATAATACTCCCTACCTTGGAAAAACTGGATCTTTGGAATAGTGAGTAGCAGATTTCTCTTCTTCTTCTCTCTCTATAATTTCTCTCTATAATAATCATTTCTAAAGCTTTTGTGAATTGGTGAGAAATGAAGGAAGAATGAGCTTATTTATAGGAAAATATAGTTTCGATAATTGCACATTTTGGGGCTCGAAAATTACGAAGACAATACCTCCAACTTTTCTTTCATTTTTAACTTAGTCCCGCAAGTATTATCAATCTTGCACCAACTCCCCTAATAATAAATAATGTGAATCAATAGTTCAATCATGTGAATCAATAGTATAATCATGTGAAAAAAAAATACTAATTACAAGATATAGTACCTCCATCTACATACCTCAATTTTTAACTTAGTCATGCAAGTATTATCAATCTTGCACCAACTCCCCTAATAGTAAATAATGTGATTCAATAGTACACATATGTAAACAAATAGTTATATAAGCATGTGAATTAGTAGCAATTAATTGCTCATTTATCAGATAAATTACCCGATTATCAATATAACCCTGTACATCAATTATCATGGAATAAATGTCGATTTTCACTAACACAAACAATTCCAACATAATGAAACTATTTTTATCAAAAATATAAATTTTGAAATTTCGAAGTTTGATTTTTTCCAAAAAGTCAATCATTGACTTTTTGACCAAATAGTGAATCCGAGAAAATTTTGTGTTTATAGACTATTTTTACTAATTTCGTCATTCAGGACTCAAATATCACGTCGCGTCTCCAAATTCAACTACGAACAACATTCATTATTAATATTATAACTCACAATATTTATCAACCAAGTCGTTTCGTGAAATAGGAGGCTTTCAATAAGGATTTCTCCACATCAGTGGCATGATTAGGTGACCAAACCTCTCCTTGATGAACTTCTAGACATTGTAAATATTTCAATTTATAATATGAATAACTTTTAAATCTCAAGTATTGATTTAATAATAAAACATTTTATGCGGATGATCTTGTGACAATAATTGAATCAATAATATGATAGATATGATCGCAAAGAATTATCGTAGTAATAATTGAGTATAATTGGTGACTTCTCACGTAAGCATCAATAATCAATACCGTAAGTGCTACTATGCAACCACGCCAGCGTATTCTTGTACTTTTAACACCGTGGTGTTTCAACAGTTAACGGTAAAACTTCCGCCGTTATTTTTATAAAATATTTTTGTCGTTTTCTCAATCCGACAATGATTATGTTGTGGGGGTCCACAATGATTGTGCCGTTGTACGAATATTCCCTGTTAAAATGAATATTCGACGACCAATCGAATATTATATAACAACTTGCGTACTTTGCAAAATTTGTAAATATTACCCACAACTATAACATTATATCAAATCCACACCATAATATTCAAAAATATATTTCGAGAAAATTTAATCTTTATTCAAAAAAATCTGGGGTCTCACATAAGTTGTTTATAAATAACGGCGTAGTTGTTACCAATTATCTTTGTTGGAATACTCAGATGGTTAAAACACGATGTCTGGCGTTGTTGCAGATAAGTAGAGCTGCGGTATTGCACCAATTATTGATTCTTACGTAAGAAGGCACTACTCAATAATTATTACGAGAATTATCATTCATTATTTTATTTTATTGATTCAATAATTGCTGCGTTAATATTTTATATTACATCGTTGTTTCAATAATTGTCACTACACAAAGTATTTTCCATTATCGAAGCAATAATTCATATTATCAAAAAAATATTATTAGAAAACATTATTGGCAATGTCTAGAAAGTTACATCTAAGGAGAGGTTTGGTCACCTAATTGCTTACGCAAAGAAAGAGAAATTCTTATCGAAAGCCCCTCTTTTCTGAGGACTACTACTGGTTATCGATCTTATGATTATATAATATTATTTGTGAATAATTAATTATTGATTTATATGATGAGAAAAATATTGATTTTATGTGGATATAGATGGAGAAAATTTTTAAAGTGACAATTGTTAAAAATTGATATTTTATCTTTTCTGATAAAATAATATTTTATTATATTATTATAATATAATAATGATGATATTTTTACAATGAATATGGGATATATGAGTATATGAGGATGAAGAGTATTTTTGTTGCATTAAATGATTAACACATGTTTTGTGTGTCGGTGGACCTCATATCTTGACTGAAATTTTATTATAGCCTGTAAAATCATCCGTTTGTGGATTTCGGTCAATTTTTGTTTGAAATTTGGAAAAACTTTCTTCTGCAATGTTGTAGAGAAATGAATTTCCTATAAAAAATCGTGAGATTCAAATTTTCTTATAAAAGGGCTATTTATTGTGAATTATTGAAGTTTTGGTATATCGGGTGTGAATTAATTTTTGGAGTTTAAATTATTTTTGTTAGAAAAACGTTTTTTGTATTTTTTTTGGACATCATTAACATGTGTGGCTGGTGTTTTTGACCAAAAGGTGGGCTAAGGAAAATTTTATAATTATATTAATATTATATTAAATTTTTCTTTTTTTGGTGTTCTAAGCATTTTTCTATAAATAGGGTCTTAGGTTAGAATTGAAAATCACACCGTAAACTGAAGTTTTTCTCTCTTTTTCTCTCTATAATATCGAGCGTATTTTGTGAATATTTTAGTACTTTGAGTATTCTTTATACTGCAAGTTCTTTCAAAGACTTATATCCAATATTCGGTCGAATCTTATTCTTTCTAAGGTAATGGATGTTATTTTTCAGTAAATGATATTATTTCTTCAATATCATTATGCCAAAATATTGGTGCGAATTTTTATCAAATTTGGAACTTTTCATATCTGGAGTTCTTATTCATGAGTTCTTATTCACGAGTTACTATTTATGAGTTCTTATTCATGAGTTCTTATTCACGAGTACTATTCACGAAGCATGATGATTTTTTGTGAAATTTCTATCTTTTAGTGTTTGAGTTCTTATTCATGTATACGGCCTTTATTATTTATATCTGACCACTATTCATGAATAAAGCCTTTATTCACAGAAAAATTAAATTTTCGTTTTTGTCCAAAATATTTATTATGGATACTAGCTTTGATTGTATCCATGTTTTGATCATTCTTGAATTTTACTCCACTACGATTACTTATGAAGTATTTTTGAACTTGGATTGTGTAAAAGTCACGAATCCTTAATATTTGTTCTTTTGTTTCACTAGATTCGTTTCTTTTAAAATATTTTCATCATCCTCGGTCCTAAATGATGATATAATCGAATATCTTTGGCTTTGTAGTGCAAAGATGAATGATTTTATAATGAATATCTTTGGCCCGTAGTGCAAAGATGAGCAGTGTTTAGATGAACATGATTAATGATGAATATCTTTGGTAGTAGTAAAGATGAGCAGTGTTGAGATGAACATGATCAGCAGATGAATATCTTGGGCACTGTAGTGCAAAGATGACTATTTGATTTATGATGTATATTGATTGATATTACGGGGATAAAATATCGATGATGGACTTTTAAATTCATAGATGATAGTAGATTTCATTCTCTCTTAACTCTTTAATGAATTGTTGTTTCATTCTTGATTGTTGATCTAAAACTTGTTGTCATTGTATTACATCAGATTTTTCCTGTTGAAGACTAAGGATAACTTGTTGTACATTATCTTAGTCATAATATTTTTTTTGGGCTAGTTGAGCTCACCCTTTTCCTTTTGTTCCATTTTCTTCTCGGGAGGCGAGAATATAGCGAGGAACTAGTCGGGGTGTGGAGTGATGGTTGAGATAGTTGTTTTAGTAGTCCTCACTATTTTGTAAAATAGTGTATCAATAATTGTAATGAGGACTTATTTGAGTGTGGATATTGTCTAGAAGACAATATTTGTATTTAAACTCAAAGTTTATGTGTTGTCGTATTATGTACGACAATTGTATTAATGAAGTTGTAGTTGTTTCTGTACCATGTATTTGGCGACTCAGAATAGGTTGGTTGGATTGGACCTATTTTGGGGGCGTCACAATTAATAAAAATATTAAAACTATGACGCCCCCAAAATAGGTATACAACACCCATTCTGAGTCACCAAATACATGGTACAAAAAGCAAACTACAACTTCAATAATATAATTGTCGTGCAAAATACGACAACACATACTGTGAGTTTAAATACAAATATTATCTTCTAGACAATATCCACACTCAAATAAGTCCTCATTATAATTATTCAAACACTATTTTATAGAAATAGTGAGGACTGCTAAAACATCTTTCTAGAACCATCACTCCATACCCGACTCAGATCCTACTATGTTCTCACCTCCCGAGAAGAAAAATGGAACAAAAAGGAAAAGGTGAGCTCAACTAGCCCAAGAAGAAGAATATTACGACTAAGATAATATACAACAAATTATCATTAGTCTTCAAAGAAAAAAATCGATAAAATATAATAGACAACAAGTTTTAGATCAACAACCGCAATGAAAACATCAATCCATTAGAAGAGTCAGTAGAGAATGAGTTCACTATCTTTTAAGATTTAAAAGTCCATCATCAATATTTTATCCCGTAATAACAATCAATATACATCTTTAATTAAATATTCATCTTTGCACCACAGCCAAAGATATTCATTTGTATCACCAATTGGTCATGTTCATCTCAACACTTGTTCATCTTTGCACTATGTGCCAAAGATATTCATCGATTAATCATTTATCTTTTGCACTACAGCCAAAGATATTTAGTAATATCATCATTTAGACTCAAGGATGATGAAAATATTTTAAAGAAAATGAATTCAAAGGTGAGACAAAAGGACAAATATTAGGATTCAGATCACGCAATTTATTCAAGATCAATAATACTCCATAATAACCAATTTTGAAGCATAATTCAAAAATAAAGATCAAAACATGGATACAATTAAAGATAGTAACCATAATGACATCTTGGACAAAAAGAAGAAAATTTTATTTTTCAAATGAATAAGGTCAGATTCGTGAATAATCTCAGATATCGTGAATAGTAACCCTACACAAAAAGTTCCAAATTTGATAAAAAGTTTAGATCAATACTTGAGATAATGATATTGAAGAAATAATATCATATATGAAGAAAATAACATCCCTTACCTCAAAATAATCGTATTTACGATTTGAATTTTGGATATAGTCTTTGATAAAAACTTGTCTTTGAAAAATATAAACTCACAAAATATCTAAATACTCACAAAATACGCTCGATAATATAGAGAGAGAAAGAGAGATATCTTATGTTTCTGGTGTGATTTTCAATTCTAACTTAGCCCTCTATTTATAGGAAAGTGTTAGTACGCCGAAGCAGACTTGATCAACAACCTGATGGCTTTAACTGCTACTATTCCCACTCACCACATTTGAATAAAAATTCCAGCACATTTCTCACCAACCAAAAGTGGGGCCCACCAATTCTAGAATTTTCCACCAAAATGATAAATTTTGAAAATTCAACAATTTCTGAACCAGTAACCATTTAAAATTCATAACAAATCATACGTTCATTTTTAACGGTTCAAAATTTGTGGACATATACTCAACTTATATATGTATAACATATCCAAAAATCACAACGATCCAACGGTCGGATTAAAAATTATAACTCACGTAATATATCTCAAAAACACTGGTTTAATTTTTAATACCTTCATTCCGACAAAAATACTAATAAAACACCTCAACATTAACTCCTTCATTTTTAACCACAATAAATATATCCAACATTTATATTCACATAAAATAAATATTTCCTTATCATATGAATTAATAATTAATTATTCACAAATAATATTACAGAATCACATTTATGACAACCAGTGTGACACCCCCAAAATAGGTCTACATCACCCATTCTGAGTTGTCAATACAGTGATGTAAACAACTACAACTTTATTATTACAATAGTAAAGCGTGAGTTTAAATACGAGATATTGCCATCACAGACAATATCCACATACAAATAAATCCTCATCATAATTATTGATACATTATTTTACAACAATGGTGAGGACTACTAAACAACTCTCCTAGAACTTTCATTCCATACCCGACTCGCACTCATTTATATTCTCGCCTCACGAGAAGAAAAATGGAACAAAAAGGAAAAAGGTGAACTTCATTAGCCAGGTAAAGAATATTATGACTAAGATAATATACAACAAAATTATCGTTAGTCTTCAACAGGAAAAAATATAATAGAATACAATAGACAACGAGTTTTAAATCAATATTTGCAGCGGAAATAATAATTCATTAGAAGAGTTAAGTAGAGAATGCAAACTACTATCTTCTATGTATGAATTTTAAAGTTCATCGTCTATTTTTTTTTATCCATGTAACATCAATCAATATATATCGGGATCAAATATTCATCCTCGCACTACTGGGCCGAGGACATTCACCGATTGGTCATGTTCATCTAAACACCTGTTCATCTTTGCACTACGGGCCAAAGATATTCATTAGAAATCAATCATCTTTGCACTACAGGCCAAAGATATTCATCAGAAATCATTCATCTTTGCACTACAGGCCAAAGATATTCAATAATATCATCATTTAAGACTGAGGATGATGAAAAATATTTTTTTTTTAAAGAAACGAATCCAGTGAAACAAAATGACAAGGATTAAGGATTCGTACTTTGTTTTATCCATGTCCAAAAATACCTCAAAAATAATCATAGTGGTGTAAAATTCAAAGAATGATCAAAACATGGATACAATCAAAGCTAGTATCCGGAATGATATTTTGGACGAAAAAAAAATTTTCATTTTTCGATGATAGTGTCGTATTCGTGAATAGTGTCGTATACGTGAATAGTGCCGTATACGTGAATAGTAACTCCGACATCAAAAGTTCTAAATTTTATAAAAACTTCATATCAATATTTCAGCATAATGATATTGAAGAAATAATATCATTACGAAAAAAAATAATATCCCTTACCTCGAAAGATCGATCTTAAATTTGGAATCTTTGGATATAAATTTATAACTTGAACTTTCATCGTATAGCAATACTCAAAGTATACTCAAAATACTCACAAGAATACGCTCGATAATATAGAGAGAAAACTTGATTTCGGTGTAATTTTCAATTCTAACCCAAGACCTATTTATAGAAAAATGCTTAGAACACCAAAGTTAGAAAATTTAATATAATATTAATATATATATATATATATAATCTTCTACGTACTCATTCTAGATTTCAATTCCCAGCATTTCCACATGCTCCCTTCTAGAACAAGTAAAAAAACGTTTTCTTTTATAAAATAATTTAAATTTCCAAAAATCAATTATTTTGAACTTTGGAACTTCAATAATTCATAATAAATAGCCCTTTTGTCAGAAAATTCAAATCTCGCGTGTTTTTATAGGAAATTCAATTCTATACAACTTTGCAGAAGAAAGTTTTTCCAAATTCCAAGCAGAAATTAGCCGAAATCCATAAACAGGCTATAATCAAATTTCAGTCAATAAATGGGGTCCACCGACATGTTTAGCATGTTTTAAATATTTATTGCAACAAAAATACTCTTCCTCCTCGTATACTCATATATCCCACATTCGTTGTAAAAATATCACCATTATTATATTATTAAAATATAATAATATATATATTTAAATGAATTATTTTATCAGGAAAAAGATAAAATATTAATTTTCAACAATTGTCATATTAAAAATTTTCTCCATCTATATCCACAAAAAATCAATATTTTTCTCATCATATGAATCAATAATTAATTATTTACAAATAATATTATTAATTACAATATCGACAAACTGTGCGAGCCTAGGAAAGGGGCTTTCAATAAGAATTTCTCCTTACTGGCGCGCAATTAGGTGACCAAACCTCTCCTTAGATAGAACTTTCTAGACATTGCCAATAATGTTATCTAATAATATTATTCAGATAATATGAATTATTGCTTCGATAATGAAAAATATTGTGTAATGACAATTATTGAAACAACAAAGATGTAAAATATCAACGCAACAATTATTGAACCAATAAAATAAAATATCGAAGCGAAGAATTATCGTAACCATTATTCGAGTAAAGGCCTTCTTATGTAAGAGTCAATAATTGGTGCAATACGGTGTCTTCTTATGTTTTAACCAATTTAGTATTTTAACAAGATAATTCAGAATAACTACGCCTGTTATTTTTAAACAACTTATATTTGTCGTTTTCTTCATCCAATCGCTTTCCAGTTATGGGGCCCACACACGGCATCGCTACTGGCCGTATTGAATATTCCCAAGACAAATCTGAATATTTCCGACCAAACGAATATTCCCTAAAACAACAATGAATATTTTATAACCACTTGCTTATTTTGAAATATTTGTGTATTTTACCCATAACTATCCACATTAATCACATCAACCCTTACTATTTCAAAATAATAATTAGAGGAAATTAAATGTCATTTATTAATTATTTGGGGTCTTACAACCAGTTTGTTCCCAGAAAAGAGGGCTTTCGATAAAATTTTCTCTTCTTTGTAGTATGATTAGGTTACCAAACCTCTCCTTAATAGAACTTTCTAGACATTGCCAATAATCTTTATCTAATAATATTATTCAAATAATATGAATTATTGATATGATAATGAGAAATCTGCATGCGTTGACAATTATTGAAACAACAATAATATAAAATATCAACGCAAACAATTATTGAACCAATAAAATAAAATATTGAGCAATTAATTACCGTAATAATTATTGAGTAGTGCATTCTTACGTAAGGATCAATAATTCATCAATATTGTAGATCCATCAGCGTATTCAGTATTTTAATCACGG
The DNA here is from genome assembly GCA_020205605.1 of Panax ginseng. Lineage (NCBI taxonomy): Eukaryota > Viridiplantae > Streptophyta > Magnoliopsida > Apiales > Araliaceae > Panax > Panax ginseng. Next base: position 17,402,909 of record CM035127.1, on the reverse strand, counting down.
GTATTCAACATTATTAACAGTAATAACTACGCCATTATTTATAACAACTTCAAACTTGTCGTTTTCTTCGTAAAAGCAGTTATTACATTATGGGGCCCTATTAAATGATCATGTTGTCGCATGCGAATATTCCTCGACAACAAAGAATATTTACGACCAAACAAATATTCTCCGACAACAATGATTATTTTATAACCACTTGCTTATTTTGTAAAATTTGCACATTTTACCCATATCCAAAATATTATATCAATTTAACACCTTATTATTCACAATAATAATTAGAGGAAAATCGATTTTATTTATAATAAGTTGGGGTCTTACCAAAACCTTTACAATTCATAAGATCAAATATTATCAAAAAATAAAAATGTTGAATTTAAAACATACAACTAATAATGGTAATAATATATCTCTAGATTAGTTAAAATGACAAAATCTATAATAAATTTAAAAGGCATAATACTTAATTTAGTAAAAGACTTTATATATATAAATTTTGAGTTTAAATATGTAATAATTAATGTAAATAGTTTATATATTTATATGTTTTTAATAATATAATACGGTCGGACCTATAATGGACTGAATGACTTATTTATAAAACTCGACTATAATTTTGTTTCGAATTTGAATTTTTGTCCAAACTTAATTAAGCTCATTTCCAAATTATGGGGTTGTTTGATTGCAGTTGAATGGCTGACTGATTCAGTCATTCAGTGCGTTTGTCTTGGAAAAAAATCATCTTAATGGCTGAACAGGTCATGTAAGACCCCGAATTTTATGAAATAAAAGTATTCAATTTTCTTATAATTACTATTCAGTAAATGGTTAAATTGATAAAAGTTTAAAGTTAAAGGTGATATATGTAAATATTTTAAATAAGCAAGTGGTTATAAAATACTCATTGTTGTCGGGGAATATTCGTTTGGTCGTGGAATATTCTTCCTGTTGGGGAATATTAAATACCTGCAGTAGCGACCTTTGTGGGCCCCATAACTGAAAGCGATTGAATGAAGAAAACGACAAGTATGAGTTTTATAAATAACTGGCGTAGTTATTCTAAGTATTATCTTTTTGTTGGAATACGCGGCGGTTAAAAACAAAGAATATGCTGGCGTTATTATAGAAGAAGACACGAGATTGCACCAATTATTGATTCTTACGTAAGAGGCGGCACTACTCAATAATTGTTACGGTAATTCTCGCTCAAAGATTTTATTTTATTGATTTAATAATTTTGCGTTGATATTTTATATTATCGTTGTTTTAATAATTGTCACTACACATGATTTTTCATTATCGAAGCAATAATTCATATTATCCGAATAATATTATTAGATAATATTATTGGCAATGTCTAGAAAGTTCTATCTAAGGAGAGGTTTGGTCATCTAATCAGTACGCCAAGAAGAGAAATTTTATTGGAAAGCCCCCTTCCCTAACTCGCCACGATCATCATTATTGTGATTCTGTAATATTATTTGTGAATAATTAATTATTGATTTATATGATAAGAAAAATATTCATTTTTTGTGGATATAGATGGAGAATTTTTTTTTAAAGTGACAATTGTTGAAAATTGATATTTTATCTTTTCTGATAAAATAATTTATTATTATATTTTAATAATATAATAATGGTGATATTTTTACAATGAATGTGGGATATATGAGTATATGAGGAGGAAGATTATTTTTGTTGCAAAAGTTGTTTAAAACATGTTAAACATGTCTGTGGGCCCATTTCTTGACTGAAATTTGATTATAGCCTATAAAATCGTCCGTTTATGGATTTCGGTCAATTTCTGTTTAGAATTTGAAAAAACTTTCTTCTGCAAAGTTGTAGAGAATTGAATTTTCTATAAAAAATCGTGAGATTCAAATTTTCTGATAAAAGGGCTATTTATTATGAATTATTGAAGTTCCGGATTAATCGATTATTATTATTTTTGGAGTTTTAAGTGACTTTTGCATGAAAAACGTTTTTGTTACTTTAATTGAGTGGGTGGCTGATCTCTTGATTCAATTAGTGTGTGTAGTAGGTTTTAGAAAAATAATAATATTGTTTATTAAATTTTCTGCTTTGGTGTTCTAAGCATTTTCCTATAAATAGGGTGCTTATGTTAGAATTGAAAATCACACCAGAAACTGAAGTTTTCTCTATTTCTCTCTATTATATTATCGAGTGTATTCTTGTGAGTATTTTGATATCTTGAGTGTTGCTTTATACGGTCTGCAAGTTCGTTCAAATGTTATTCCAAATCAAGATTTATTCTTTTCCGAGGTAAAGGATAGTAAAGGATTGAAAGGGATGTTAATTTCTTCGTAAGTGATATTATTTCTTCAATATCATTATGTTGAAATATTTGTTTGAACTTTTATCAAATTTAGAACTTTTTTCATGTAGGGGTTACTTATTCATGAGTTCTTATTCAAGAGTTATTATTCACGATTTACTATTCACGAGTTCTTATTCACGATTTCAAGTTCTTATTCATGAGTTCTTATTCACGAGTTACTATTCATGAGTTTCTTATTCACTACAAAATTGATTTCTTTTTCTAACCAAATTATAGTTGATTTATGAATATTACTCGGAGATTAAAACTATGTATTGATTATATTGATTTTATTATCATATATAACATTTTATAACCTTGATGTTGAAATTCTCTTCATTTGGAGTGTAAAGATGGGTAAATTATTGGTATGATCATGACTAGGGTTCTCTTTTGGCGAGAAGTGAAAAGTTGAATTGTATTTGGTATGATCATGACCATTGAATTTATAATTGAATATCTTTAGTTTAAGTGCAAAGGTGAATTGATCAACATGGTTATAATTATTGTTTATAAATTCTGAAATGATTATATATTCCTTTGAGATATGAATATCTTTGGCCCATAGTACAAAGATGACTTATTGATGAATATCTTTGGCCTGTAGTGCAAAAATGAATTATTGATGAATATCTTTGGCCCGTAGTGCAAAGATAAATTTATTAGTAGGATTATGAACATGAACTGTGATTTGGTATAACCATGATCTTTGATGTTTCAGGTGATGAAAATTAACTTTGTCCTGAATGCGAAAAGGAATTTAGAACTACAATTATGATTATGAGTTATTCACATGATTGTGGACATGAACTGATTGATTGATGTTCTGAGGTTAAAACATTGTTGGTGGACTTTTTAACATGGAGAAGATAATAGACTTTTATGGTCTATTCGACTTTTAATGGATTGCTTCGTTCACTGCAACTATGGTTGAAAAGTTTTATCATCTACCATATGTTCTAAATCTCGATTTATTATTGATGAAGGCTATTGAAAATTTAATTATCTTTAGTCATAATATTCTTCACTGAGCTAGTTGTGCTCACCCTTTTGCTTCACAATTCCTTTCAGGTATTACGAGTGTAACTGGGTCGAGCGGGGATAACAGGAGAATATAACGGTGGTCATCATTTAGTAGTTATATTTGTTGAATCAAATAGGGTGAAGCGACCTCAACGTTGGAATGGTGTTTTGCCACTATCATACAAGATGTCTAATGACATACAACCTCGAGCGGGGATGTGCTCATCCATCCTTGCGAGTATATATCTGAGCACCTTACTATATAATCTTAGAGTTTGATTCAAGTATAATTCTCAATTAGAGGCGGTGGAGATAATGATATGTCGAGAGAAGACACACCATTGGAAAGAATATGATAGTAATCTTCTCGTTTTTCTTTGGGGTCTATCAATCAACCAAGGATAATTTTGTGGGCATATGATATCTATAATAACCTAGACGCATGACCTCCCATGTACGAAGGATTCCTTGAGCACTTCCTAAAGATTTTAATTTCTTAAACAGTTATTAACTGTACCTTTATGTAAGGTGTCATTGTGACGTACTATCCAAGGTTGGGACATGAGTCACAGTTGTTATATATTTGTATCAAAACTCACAACATATGTATTGTTGTATTTTACACGACAATTGTAGTAATAAAGTTATAGTTATTTTCTGTACCATGTTTTTGACGACTCAAAATAGATTGGTTGGATTGGACCTATTTTTGGGAGCGTCATAGGTCAGCCATTCAGACGATTTTGAGCTGAATGGTTTAGTCCAATTTTTTAGCTGAATTGTTGAATGATTTTTTTTTTTACAATATTAATTAAATAAATTTAGAACAATTTTTTGAATTTTTTTAGAGAGGAAAAATAATAAAAATATGTTATTCAGATGTTTCAGACATATCAATTATCGAACAATTTTTTTTATTCAGATTCAGATTTTATTAAACACTCCCTAAATTTGAACGAACTTTTAACGGATCAAACGATCAAACTTCAGATATTTGAACAAACTTTTAACGGATCCAACGATCAAACTTCGGATTTTATAGGTTCAATTGAGAGTCATACTCAAAATATTGCATTAAGAAATATGATAAAAAAATTAATATTATATAAAAATATCAAAAATACATACTAAAAATAATGTTATCGGACCATTAAAAATTCAAAGTCACCAAACAAACGATTGTAATCAACAAATCCTAAAACTAACATTCTAAACGCATCAAAAGCAATACAAGGAAAAAAACAAGTAAACAACAAAATAAAAATACCGGCTGCAATTGCATTCGGCCTTATTTCCCTTGCACCACAACCCGCCACGCGTTCTACCATTAACCAGATTCCTCCACCAACACCACCAAACTCTCTCTCTCTCCTCACTCATTTTAGTCCAAGTCTTTTCTCTCCTATTTCTCTCTCTAACTATCGCTCTCCCTTCTCTCTCTACTGTCAGTTTCAGTCATTCCGGTCCAAATACCCTCTCTAAAATATACATTCCTCCTCTTCAAAAACTTCACATTTTGAGGTAAACACTATCAATTTTCCCGATTCTCTTTCTCGATATATATATATATATATATATATATATAGTTCACATACATACACACACAATACATATATAAAGCTCTTTTTTTCGATTCAGCTATGGACGCAGCTTCGCAGCTAGGCTACTGTGGACTCGAGCCGCTCCGTCGCACTTTGACTATGAAAAAGTCGTCCGGTCAACGTTCATTTCCAAGCATCGTTAGAATTCAGAAGCCCAATGACGTCGTACGCGCCGTAGCAACTGAGCCTAAGCCCTCCGATTCGAAAGTCGTCAATGGTTCCTCCAAATCGCCTTCGGTTAAGCCGATTAACGGATCCTCCAAATCGGCTTTGCCTAAACCGATTAACGGGTCTTCTAAGGTAAATTATGGCTTAATTATTGGTTGTTTTGTGGTAAATTAGTTTATGAGAAAGTGCTTAATTGTACAAGTGAACTTGATTTTTTTTTTTTTTTTTGCTAAATAGTGAACTTGAATTTTGCTCTGGTTTGGTTAATATTGTTAATGATTGGTCAATTTTGAATTTTGTTTTTGTGAATGGCAGAGAATGGAGACAGTTTCACAGGAAATCAAAAGAGTGAGAGCTCAAATGGAAGAAAATGAGGAGTTGGCAACACTAATGAGGGGACTTAGAGGTCAAAATTTAAGTGATTCACAATTTGCTGACGACAATATTAAGCTTCGTCTAGTTGAGGTATGTGACTAACTTTGATTACATATTATTAGCGGCTCCCTTATAAATTTTGATTTTCCATTCCTTTTGTTCAATTGGTTATTTGAAATATTTTTTAAATTTTACAATTAGGTTGTTGTTTGATAAAACAGGTGAAAATTCACAAATGTGCTATATGCCTTTATACATGTTAATTGTTAAGCTATCCCGCCAGTGGGGTTGCTTTTCTTTTTCTTGCAGCCACAGGTATTGTTTTTATGGTAATTCTTTATGCTGTTCATGTTTCTTCAGGTTAATGAAAGCAGTGAGTTTTTGCCCTTGGTGTACAATCCTGATACCATCTCTGCGTACTGGGGAAAACGACCACGTGCTGTTGCAAGCCGTATCATACAGTTAACATCTGTTGCTGGAGGATTTCTTTCACGTCTTGCCTGGGATGTGATAAACAAAAAGGTTAAAGAGGTGCGTCTTTAGTAGAATTTTTACCTTCTTTAAGCTTTATTCTTTTGGCTCTTTGGTTGTTTTGGTAGGGAGTTAACATGATTTTGAGCGCTTCTGTAGGCTCTTTTTTGTATGTCTTCATGTTTTGGTAATGATGTTAAATCTGGTGAATACTCTGCTACTGCTTTAAAGATTGTTCATTTTACGTTTCTCTACTTCATTCATGTGAGTTGGGAAGAGAATTTCTTGAAATACTCTATACTAGAAAAAGAAATGTTTAAGTTATGGAATCACTGTTCAAGGAGGCAATATTTACTACAATGAAGTTATTAAAGAACTAAAAAAAAAACGTTAACATTTTACTTCTGTAAAAAGTGAAATAAAAATTCAACCTCCCACCCACAAGAGATTGTCATAACCATATTTTTTTTGAAATTGAAAAGTTAACAAATAGATATTCGAGCAAGTCAAAAACTTATATTGATGGTGTCATCAATATGTTGGGAAGAAGCAACGATTTTTCTTTGAAAGGTTTCTCTATCTGAAGGTGTCATAGCCGAGTTGTATACTGTAATACCAGTAAAACCAGGTCCAGATGAAGAAGAAGAGGCTAAACATTCAAAATTGGGGAAAAATGAACTGTCATTCAACTGAATTAGCTGATCTATTACATTCACAGTAATTATACTCCAAGTAAATCTAATTAACATCTAACTGTAGTTAGTAATAACTGTTAACTACACTAGTTAATTTAACCACATTGTTGAATGTATCCCTCAGGCTTTCAAACTCTCAGTTCTCTGACCCTCCAGAGCCTAATAACGACAGTAGTGGTAGAGTTTGCAGTGTCAAAGTTGAACCAAATTGTTTGAGCCTATACATAACCCAAAATACTGTTTGAACCAAGAATGCTTTATACGTTGGTGAGGGAGTTCTGCTCGCCCATTTCCTTTACAGAATTCACTAATGAGTTTTCAATAAGATAGTTTTCTGGTTCCTAGTGCCAGCCGCTAGCAGGGTTTTACAAAGTGGTTACTGATTTGGGCGGTGTCCCTCTTTAGACCTCTTTAGAGGAGTTTTGGGTCATTCACCATCAAATTCCAAGTGATCCACCATTCAACAGTTCACATTTTGTTTTATTTTTTTATTTTTTGTTACATACCGTATAGTTCTTCTGTGCTTTTCATTTGCGCTCTGGTTATGTATTGCTTTTCTCCCTATTATCAGAATGAAGTTGCTCGTGCAATTGAGTTAAGAGAGATTGTAACCTCTTTGGGTCCAGCATACATCAAACTTGGGCAGGCATTGAGCATTAGGCCTGATATACTTTCACCTTCTGCAATGACTGAGCTGCAAAAACTTTGTGATAAGGTAATATTAAACTTTATGTGCTTTATTTTAGATTAATACATTATATATAGTCTAATTGCATTAGCTTATGTTCGAGAAAGATGCTCTGAATATTTGAATTCTTCTACAAAAGCCATAAACATCTACTGGTACTGCAATGGACCTCAAAGGTCTATTCGAAGCTTATTTAACTTGGTTCAATTCTAATATGCCATTTGTATTTATTCTTTTTTCTATTATAAAAATTTGACATGTTAGTGAAAATAGCATAATACTGCAACCACAAATGTTTTGGTGGAGACCCAAAGGAACATGAAGTTCTGACGTCTATGAATGATCAATGATTAATCACTTTAACAATGTTGTTTGCCTCTAGACAGAATCCAGCTAATTTTGAAATCCTACTGATTTTAAGCTAATAAATAGGTGATCACTTTACTTGAACTTAAAATTTTATTCATACTGCAATCTATGAGTCTATGGTAAGTAGAACTATGTACCATTGTTTGGAAAGAGTGATAAATTGTAGTCGAGTATTAGTCTTGTGTTATAAGAAGTTAAACTTGCTTTGTTTGTTTTGCTTTTCTACCGTTTGCTTTTAGAAAATTCACTATTTTATATATTTTTTAATAAAAAAAATTAAACTTTTCCATATAACTAGATAAAATAGCATACATATCTGATACTTTTGATGCCTTTTGAGGTATTTCATACTTATAATCATGTCCAACAACTAGACCTGGCAAACGGGCCAAAGCCCGCGGGCCGGCCCGCCAAAACCCGGGCTTTGGGCCGCATTTTTTAAGCCCACGAAAACCCGGGCCAAAATGCCCGGCCCGTTTTTGGCCCGGCCCGTGGCCCATGATTTTTTTTTTTGTTAAAATAAAATGTTACTACTTGTGGGTTGTGAGGCTTGAACACAAGACTTGTAAGTAAATAAATAAGAGTTCAAACCAACTGAGCTACAACAACTATTTGTTTTTAATGCAATCTTTAATATATTTTAACTATAATTGAAAACTATAATTAAGATATGTAGTTAATGTAGGTAATTAATTAATAATACTAATTTATAATACTATTAAAATTTTAATTGATTCAGATATGTAGTTAATGTAGGTAATTAATTAATCGTGTTTGTTTGTATTATTGTTTATTATTAATTATTTTATTATTTTTAATATTTATTATTATTACTATTTCTGGTGTAGCAAAGAGTGCAACAAAAAAAAAAAAATTTAAAGGGAGAAGCCCGTGGACCGGGCCGACCCGCCACGGGCCTCATAGCCCACCAAAATCCAGGCCTTTTTGGCCCGCCCCGCCCGTTTGTCAGGTCTACGGCACCAACTCTGTGTCAATTTTCTGAAGATTGAGCTCCCACTTCCAAAATCTTTTTCTTACTCTTGCATAACCTTATTGTTCTGTTGAGCTCTTTGTTATACTAACTCTACTATTGCAAGTAACCTTATAAACTTATATGTTTCTTGTAAAATTATGGAAATCTCTACACGTCCATGTGTAGACATTTTTATTTAAATGCCCATGATTTTGCTGCCATCGCTGAGTGCTTTTCTCCATGATCTTGAAGGTTCCATCTTTTCCAGATGACATTGCTATGGCGCTTATTGAGGAGGAGCTCGGTCAGCCGTGGTATAACATCTATTCTGAACTTACTTCTTCCCCTATCGCTGCAGGTAATCTTAATATCTGGATTCATAAAAGAATTATTTAAATCACTTTGTTACTCTAGTTTTAAATAATAAATACTTATTTATTCTACTGGCTTCCTGGACATATGAACAACAAACTGTTCCTTTTTTGATTAACATTGTAGTTTGTAAGTCCGATTATTTATTCTTCTTTTGGAAAATCTGTGGCAGCGTCTCTTGGGCAGGTGTATAAGGGCCGACTAAAAGAAAGCGGGGACTTGGTAGCTGTTAAGGTACAGAGGCCTTTTGTTCTTGAGACCGTGACGGTTGATTTGTACATCATAAGGTACTTGGGGTTGGTTCTTGGAAGTTTCCTCAGGTAGGTTTTTTGTCGAATTATAGTCCCGCTGTTTTTTTTTTGTCTTTGTTTATCTTCTTTGTTCTTTTAAGGTGCAGAAATAACGTCGTCCTTGTTTTACCAGATATCTGTTGATGTTGTTGGATTGGTTGATGAATGGGCTGCTCGTTTTTTTGAGGAGCTTGATTATGTTAATGAGGGAGAAAATGGAACGATCTTTGCAGAGATGATGAGAAAGGACCTTCCACAGGTGAAAAGATTCTTATTTTCGGTGAGAGTAAATATTCTCTTGGATTGTTGTGACAAATCCTTTGTTTGTTGGACTTGCTTGTGAGCTTTACAAGGCTATCCACAACATAAGCTACTGGTTACTTAATGTCCTCTAGCATAAGTTATTTGTGTGGTATAAAGTGTTATTTACAATAGTTTGACATCTGTCACCTTTTCTTGTGAGATGTTGGCTGCACTTATATGCCAATTGCCAAGTGTAGACTAAGTTTACCTCTCAATGGAACCATTCTTGGTGTAAATTGTATAATTCTGTTACTTGGTCTCTTTCTTCCCTTACAGCATTTAGCTGATGGAATCTTCTGAGATTCTGTTTGTATAGTTTTAGGATTTACCATTTCCTTTTAAAAATTAATTACAGCCTTTTTTTTTTTTGGTCCTTTGTTCAAAATTGTAGAATTAGTTTGCGCTTACAAATATGCTCATCTATGGGCTGCGGCAGACCTTCAAAAACCAATTGGAGAAGCATTGATTTCTCTAGCCCCCACATCACCAGATCGTAAAATTGGATTTTTTTGAAAAGCTAACTGGAAATCTGTTAACATTAATTTATGTTTCTTATACACCCGAAGATGATGGAGGCTTAGATGTAAAGTTGTGAAGACTATTTTGTCTCAGTTTGAGTTTATCTAGAAAGAATTTTGCAACAGCTTTTAATAGTTAAAATTTCCAGGTTGTTGTACCTAAAATATATACAGATTATACTTCACGAAAGGTTCTTACTACGCAATGGATAGAAGGAGAGAAGCTGTCACAAAGTATAGAAAGTGATGTTGGGGAGCTGGTCAACGTTGGAGTCATATGCTACCTAAAGCAGGTAACCTACATAAAATTTGTGTACTATTTATACAATTATACTCTTTTTCCTTTATCTTCCCCTCTCCCTATCTAACAAGTATAGGTCCTATTTTTCTTATGTTTTTGTTGAGATCCTTGAATTAAAAAAAAAACATTTCATCAGCTCTCTATTTCTGCACTTTCTTATATGTCCCCTTCTTTTAATTTTTTTTACCATCATCTTTTGGCCTTGTCTTGATTTAGTGCAAATCCCCACCAACAAAGTTAGCTAGAATTTTTGTAGTCGCTGTTAATATTTGGACTACCTTAATCATTCTTATTTGGATATTTGCAGTTGCTTGATACAGGTTTCTTCCATGCTGATCCACATCCTGGAAATATGATTCGCACTCCAGATGGGAAACTGGCAATACTTGATTTTGGTAACAATAACAGTTTATAGTTATATATCATCTTTCCATATTGTTAACGACAACATATTCTTACTATTGTGTGAATTCTTTTTGTACAACTAGTTTTGCATTCCTAACTTAATATGTAATGTAAAAACTCTTTCATATGTACCATGTGCTTAATTAACTTTGTAAGTGTATTAATAAAAGACTTGATATTCTTTTACTGAGAAGTTATCTACCTCCGAATTCAATGTAATTGTTCAGTTGTGCTCTCCACATTACTTATTATTGATGAGTTTGGAGAAGTAGCATGATTACAATTTTTTTTTCTGCAGTAGAAGACTAAAAAGAACAATTTTGTATTAGAAATATTGCCTTATTGGTTTCATTCACGGAATAGGACCAAAAGTTGATTACAAGGCATTTAATGAGCAATTCTTACTGACATTTTATTATAGTATTGTAAGTGTACTATATATATATGGTTGCTGGGTAATTAGTTTTATTTTAGTTCATAATGGGTAAAAGCCATGTCCTCGGGATGGTTGAGTCTAAATAGAACGTAAGCCATTCCAACCTATCTTAAGGCTATTCCAGTCTTGTTGAAAGTGTAAAGAATTGGATTATTTCTTGAGCTTCTCAAACAGTCCCAATAATTTTTTCTATACCCCGATAATTACATTAGATTTTCAATTGAATATTATGTCGGATTGTTTGATACTGAAGGACCAACTTTAAGTATGCTTCTTTTATGCCAGGCCTAGTCACAAAATTAACTGATGATCAAAAATATGGAATGATTGAAGCTATTGCTCACCTTATTCATCGAGATTATGGAGCTATAGTGAAAGATTTTGTCAAACTCGATTTCATTCCAGAAGGGGTCAATTTGGAACCAATTATGCCTGTTCTTGCAAAGGTCTTTGATCAGGCACTCGAAGGCGGTGGCGCAAAAAATATCAACTTTCAAGAGTTGGCATCAGATTTGGCACAAATAACATTTGACTATCCATTTAGGATACCCCCTTATTTCGCTCTTATAATTAGAGCAATAGGAGTGCTAGAAGGCATAGCTTTAGTGGGGAATCCTGATTTCGCAATTGTAGATGAAGCCTATCCATATATTGCACAGGTATGGAAATATTATAATGCTATGTTGTGATCTATTCTATCAATACATTTAAAGTGTATGAGAATATCTAAATACTTAGTTGATATGTCTTTTAGATATTATTCGTTTTAATATATATCTTTAGACATTACTTGTGTATGCAAAGTAGTGGCCTTAGTACCCTCGATAAGTATTGAGAGAGAAAGCAAGAGTATGCTTTGAGATTTAGTAAACAATTTCTCTAAACGAGTGACTGTCGTGTGACTCGTGTCTGCACTTCTGTAACTGTAACTTCAAATCAACTCATTAAGGATTTTAGTGGATTCATGAAAAGTTTCCCAGGGCCCTTAAGAGGATTAGGTGATCATTATGTTAAAAGTAGCATTTGAGGTTCTTGAGGAATTTCGAGTTTGGCGGAGCTACATTGTTAGTCAGAAAGCTATAAAGGTCAATTGAATATAATAAAAAGTCTTCTGATGTATATCTTTTTTATTTCATGTTACCATGCTTTTTGTTCATCTTTCTTGACCAGTTATGCATTAGATTAAGCTTTTTTCCTGACCTTTGGTTTAGTTTCTCTGCAATTTGTCAATATATATCAGTCTAAACAGAAATTTTAAAGTTCTTGCTTAACTTTTAATGTCAGAGGCTCCTGACTGATGAATCCCCACGTCTAAGGAGTGCTTTGCGTTACACTATATATGGAAGATCTGGAGTTTTTGATGCGGAACGATTCATAGATGTCATGCAAGCCTTCGAAAATTTCATAACTGCTGCTAAAAGTGGAGGTGGAGAGGAGCTGAGCGGTGACATGGCTGAGCTGGGCATTATGCCCAATCAAACAAGCTTTATATCCCTTGGATTTCCTTCAAGCGTATCTCAGGCACAACCAATTCAAACAAGAGCAGCCTTAGCATTTCTACTGTCTGAGAAGGGGAATTTCTTTCGAGAATTTCTCTTAGATGAGGTACTAATGATAATTATGAAATTCTTATCTTAATACATTATAGTTGATAATTGATCTAATTTTTAGAAGCTAAATTACCATGATGATTAATGTTATTTAATCTTAATCCTAATGTTTCACACTTGCTGACCCGATTAATGACTAATTGAGGATGCTAGGAGGGATGTCTAGGTAGAAACCTAACCTTTGGCTTGGACCCCTGTTCTTGCTTACAGCTGAAGTTCTATTATAAATATTTTCTGTCATTATAAATATTGTTGTTCTGGTACAAGTAGAAGTCACAGTTGCAGAAACATTAAATTTATGTTTTAACTTATTCTATCAAAGAAGACAAAATAAGGAAAAGGACTGTCATCTGTTTCAATGATTATACTTAATTGTAAAAGGGCACCCTCCACTACTTTATTTCATATTTTTTTATTGGAACTTGTGTTTTCAATTTGTAATATGCATCTCTGTGGAAGCTTTAATGAGTAAGTTACCCCTCTGTCTCTCTCACTCTATCACTTTTTCCTTCTTATCTGGCTAAGTAGCCTCTAGAAAATTGTAGCCAATGTTTGTTACCATGGAGAAATTTGTTTTCAATTACTTTTCATTCCTTCAATAAATTTCAAAATAGTTTTATAGACAAGGCTATACTTTTCTAAAAAAAGAAAAGAAAAATAGTCAAGGCTATAATACTGATTTTTAAATTCTAAAATCCTATGATTTTTCTTTTTGTTTTCCTGCTTGAGGAAATATATTACCTATTGCGAGCCCTTAAATATGAAAGAGGGGCGCGTAAGACAAAATGAGGGGATCGTGTTCAATGAGCGTACCCTAATGACCCAATTGAATTAAATTGCCTGAACAAGACGATCCAGAACGAAAAAGTCTGAAAAAATGGACAAGTATGGGAGGACTCCTTAGGGTTCAGCCCTGCAATGATGCTTTCTTGGCCTGATTGGATTATTGAAAGATTTCCAAGCAAAGCTTGGACAAGATTGATGAAAAGATGACCAAGTGTCGGAAGACCCCTTAGGGTTTAGCCGCCTGGGGGTTCAATCTCCTGATTTGGTCCGATCAAAGATCTTTCTTCCCTTGATCTGAATTACCGAGCGAAACAAAGCTGAAATGAACAAACCAAGCAAAAGAAGATAACCCGACTAGGAAGTGCCACCCTAGGTTCACCCCCTAGGGGGTGCACCTCCTTAACTTGGTTCGATTGATGATGCCTTCTTGATTTGAGTTCTCAAACGAAACGTAGACTAGATTAACGAAATCGGGCGAGAAAGGATGGCTACGGTTCATCCCCCAGAGGGTTTAAATCTCTCCAATTGATGCTGATGAACGATCCCTTCTTGATGCGAATTAAAATAATGAATGAAACAAGGATAAGATCGGGAAAAGTGAGCAAAAGAAGAAGAGGAGCTCGAGGGTGCCCCTGGCTTCGGCCCCTAGGGTTCGACCATCATAGGGCTTGGCCTCCTAAGGGGAGAAGGCACACTCCTTTATAATTTCGAATGTTACACCAATCGGACTTTGATCGGAACAATGACAGAACAACAATATTGAAACCGAGGAAAGAGATAAGAAATTCATGAAGATTTATAGGAATGATCTTCCTTGAAACCTCCGGGACAAGATGAGTTGATTACAGTGCTAAGAATCACGAGAAAATGATGAAAATCGAACAAGAAAGGGAAAAACAAGCGAAAGAAGATCAAAAGAAGCACAAGACTAGGGTTCGCCCCTTCCCCTAGGTCGTGTCGAAGTCCTCCGAAGTTTCTGACAGTGAATTTAGGCGACATGGTATTCGAATAAAGAAAGAAGAAAAGGAAAATAGGAGTTGAGCAATGAGACCTTGTATATGAAGACTTGAGAGGGGCCTCTATGAGTTCCTAGGCAGAAACTTATGGAGGCAACTCATCATGGGAAATGGTTGAGGGATTTGGATTGACAGCTAGAAGGACATGACGATTTGGGCATCATTTTGGGGAACTAAAGATATTTCTGAAACTTCACCCGAGGTCACATGCCAGGGACATGACTCAGACATGTGCCAGGCAGATGATCTGTTACCAGGAGACCCTATAAATACAACCCATTTCAATGGATGGGACTTTTGATTCTCTGACATTCCAAGACACACAAGAAGTCTCTAGAGTTCTATCACGTGTTGTCCTAGTGATTGCCTACCTGTTCTTCTCCCCTCTACAAACCCTAGATTATTTTTCGTACTCTTTGTGGATTTCTTTCCTCTTTAGCCAATTCGAAACCCTAATTTAGCGATGTACAATTTCCTCGCCTACATTTTTTAGCGACTCTGCTGGGGAGGTGTAGGACTCGAAGTGGAAGAACAATGGGTAGAGTTTCTCCGAGTACAAGTTTTATCTCATTAGATCCATCCTTAGACAATCCAACCAAGCTTTCCAAGTTGCAGATCTGGAGTTAAATAGACCTATTATAGAAGACACCTCAGATGGTAGTTCAAGTTCTTCATACATAGTTGATCAATGACTTACCATCGTCGAACTAACAAGTATGGGCATACAAAGCGAGGAAGCAGTTGGAGACCAGCTAAAATGGAGATGCTGAAGGCGTTGAAGGATGCGCGCGAGGGACAAGGAATGATGAGGTCCGTGATGTCCGAGATGCAGAAACAACATGAGGAAATGAATAACTTTCGTCAATTGATGCAAGTGTCGACTTTTCAAGCTATGTTCCCTGGAAGTTCGAAGCAATATGAGTAGGAGCCAATAACAACCAGAACGTTCAAGATATGCCTCCAACAACAACTGATGGCCAGCCAATTCTAGTTATTAATTTGGAACCCCATAACAATGTAGAGATACCACAACCCCAAACATACACAAGTGCTCTAGACAAAAGTAATTATGGTATGCCTATATGATTAGAAGAGGGAGAACAACTAGGATCTAATTCGAAATTCAGAAACTTTGGATCTTTTTCATCAACAAAACCATCAAATATTAGATCTGAAGAGAGCTCATTGATCGGAATTACCAAAGACTAGATCTGAAAATATTTAACCAATTAGTGCTATCAAGGACTAGACATGAGAAGATTTCGCCAGTGAATGCCACTAAAGGCTAGAGCTAAAGAGGTCTCACTGATAAGAGTTATTGAAAACAAGATCTAAATTTTTTTTACCGAACTAGAGTCAAAAGTCCACCGATTACAACAACCAAGCAAAAATTTCGAGGAAGTATTTCAAGAAATTTTTTTTACTTTTGATTTCTCAGAGTAAAGAAAAATAGGGCATGATGGACTCCATAAGTCCTACTTCTCAAAACAAAGGAAAGTACACTATATGATTCCTTTTAATTTTCTGAGAATTTCATCTATGCACAAAATAGAGTATTTGCATTACCAAGATATGAAAGTCTTAAAATAAAATAAGAATAAAAATAAAAATAATATCAATTAGGCTCATAAATTCCTAAGACCAACTTAGGATTTGACTTGCATATGCAGTATTCAGCATTCCTAAGACCAACTTAGGGTTCAACTTGCATATGCAGG
Source organism: Panax ginseng (assembly GCA_020205605.1). NCBI lineage: Eukaryota > Viridiplantae > Streptophyta > Magnoliopsida > Apiales > Araliaceae > Panax > Panax ginseng. The sequence continues at coordinate 17,386,450 of CM035127.1, read as the reverse complement.
ATTCAACATGATTAATATTTTCTCTGTGTATCAATATTTGAGTAAAGAATATTGATACATTTAGCATGTGATTTGGACATGACTTGATATTTAGTGCATTTAGCATAGATCTAAATAAAATATTTTTTTGCACCATGTGTATATATACTCGAATCCTATACTTCATAATGATAAACATTGTACTTACATTATATAAATTACATGTTTTTGGGCCTCCCCACCAGCATTCATGAACGAACTCTATTTTTTTATGGTTGAAGCTCAGCTTTCATAAGAAAGAAGGACTACACCGATTTGTCAACGAAAAGAAAGGAAATCTTTGTAGAATGAAAGAAAATCTCAATCTTCCAAAATGTTTTGCTCTCCTTTGGCCAAATACAGGTTTGAAAAGAAAAAGATGGGATAAGTGTAGTTGAAATCAAAAGTTATTTTTTTTTTGAAAGGAAGTCAGCTAGATAGCGGCTAAAGAAGTCAAAATTTGTGTACTTGAGCATAGGGCCAGCTGGGCCCTCCTTGACCTCCTAACTCTGTTGCATAATAGTATTACTATTATGTTATATTATGAGCATATGCCATTTTACAAATTGATACATATTGCCATTTATACATCATTCTCATGACTAATTCAATTCCAAGCCATTACAAAATGCTAACACTTGGTATAACATGGATGTACCCACATAATTTGATATTTAATCTGTTATGATGTTTTAACAATATACTAACAATTGTGTATTTTATCTTTTTCGGTATCACGTATGAGTTTGTCAAGATTAAAAAAAAATTCACTTGGAATTAAGCTAGATACCATAAATGTATTGGGAACTCATCAAGCATAACCGAGAATCACCAAGTAGCACATTGGATCACCACATGGATGAGCTCCTCGAGTTAGAGCAACTCAATAAACATAACGAGTCTAAGATCTAAAGAAAATTGAACCTCTCCAAAAGGAAAGACATAATGGATCACGATTACTACCAAGGAAGTGCTGAGGTCAAATCTAGGGCCCAAATACTTTACAACGATTGTATACCTAGAAGAGAGCGGTTGAATACCTAGAGAATCTGAGTATGAAGAAAATCAACTTATTTGTGTACTCTTAAACAACCAAGTGATTCAAAAGACCTGAAATGAGATGCTAGCTTTGAAAAGAAGGCGATTGTCTAGAAAGAGTGGAGATCCTATCAAAGACATTTGACCCACTTGAATGACTACCATCGAAAGGACAACCCATTCTTCCTCACTTGTTTGGACCATAAGCTCGATCAAAGTTGTGTTGTGCGAAGAATGAGAGACAACTCTCATTTTCTCCTTGCTTATTTTTGTTCGTACCTATATGCCTATATGATTGACAAATCTGGTTCTGTTATAGGTTACTAAACAATATTTATGGAGAAATATTTTCGACAGAGTATTCTCTAGAGTTGGGCAAACGAGTTTGATGGACCCTTTTCAAATGGTCTCCCCTTGGGAGGATGATTTATGTGAAGGGGTTAACAAACTCAAGATTGGCGAAATAATTCCACAAAAGCCTGCTTGAGCTCAAAAGAATACATGGAGCTCAAACAAAGCATGACAAAAACATTTTCAACATAGATCCGAAAGGACATAAGAAACTTTTCTTAGAAACACGATGCAAAGAATCCAAAAGTTTATATGTCAAAGACTACATTCGGGAGATTAATCAAGGAGGTGGAGATATCGAGACCATCTCACTTACAGAAACATATGCTAATATTAAGCTACATAATGACTGCTTCAAGCATAATAACATCTACTCTACATATACGACTCATTAAGAGAAGAAATATATGAAAAGAGTATATCTTTAAAGTTGGGAAACACATAGTCAGACTCATTCTAAAGATGTCCACAAAGAAATGCACCTAGGGAAAGAGATGAATTCACCCATCAATAAAATGGGGATGGGGAGAAGTCGAATAAACGTGACTATGCCCGTCCCTACTTACCTCCTCCATGACTATTCTACTATGACAATATAGACAAGAGTACATTTAATGCAGTTATGGTTGATACTCTACCAAAGCCGCAGGAAGCAAACGAAAACGTATGTAACTTCACCTTTTCCCCACTCGATCCTATGATTTGATAGATAAACATGCGAGATTTGATAGATAAACATGCGAAAGGGCAAGAAGGATGGAGGAAAGAGGAGCTAGCCCTGAACTAAAGGAATAATACAATTCGAGCAAGAATATTTCACAAGGGCAGATGTAATGGCTACGAAGTCGCATGTACCAAACACCTTCATAGCCAGGGGGCATGACACCAAAAGTTCTTACTGGATCTCACTCTGAATCAGCCCATAGAGGAAATTGGGGGTAAAGAAAGTTGAATTTCAACTTCAACCCTCCCTACCCACCTTTTATCCACCCTACTCTACCATTGATATGGACGGGTTAGTGCACAACTACTGTGGCTATGGTTGATGCTCTTCCAAAGCCGCAGGGGGGCAAGAAGGATGAAGGCTTGAACTAGATTTCAAGAAACATGATCAAGGGAAACAATAGCCTATTCAAGACAACATGCTTCAATAACATGCAATAAGCAAGCCTCAACACAAGCTATTCATCAGAGGTTTTGTTACGTAAACTTCATCAACAAAAGATGATGGACAACCTAAGTACTGACTCTATCATCGAAAGATCTCTGAACTATAGAGACGAGAATATCAAAAATTCACCCAAGATGGTGGTCCGCCAAAAATGGTGGGTTAAGTCCTCAAGAGTATCCCTGCCAAGAAATTAGATGATCACGGGAAGAGGCATTAGAATTGATGAATCAAAAATCCACCTAAGATGGCGATCCACCGAAAATGGTGGTTTAAGGTCTCAGGAGTATCTCTTGCCAAGAAATTGGATGACCATGGGAGGCATTAGAATTGATGAATTAAAAATCTACCGAAGATGGTGCCGAAAATGGTGGTTTAAGGTCTCAGGAGTATCCCTTGCCAAGAAATTGGATAATCACGGGTGGAGGCAATAAACTTGATAAATTAAAAAATCCATGGTGGTCCACTCTAAATGGTGGTCAAGTCCTTGCAGAGTACACTTGCCAAGAAATTGGACAAACTACGTGACGAGACACTCGATTTCAAGCTCTCGTAGATTACACTTGCAAGAAATTAGACGAACCAAGTGACGAGGCACCCGATTTCAAGTCTTCGTAGATTGCACTTGCCAAAAAATTAGATGACCAAGTGACGAGGCAGTCGACTTAAGTCCTTATAAAACCCTTAATGCCAAAATTGGCATAACTAAGGGATAAGGCACAAATGTTATGCTTTACCACTAAAAGCAAAATTAAGGTTCCTAATCATAAGTTCGTAATTGAGTGTTACACTTTATCATCAAAAGTGAATGAGGCACCTGACTCTAATTCCTTAAGCAAGTGTTACATTTTATCACTAAAAGTGAAGATAAAGTCCTTAAACGACCACCCGCTTGATCGGATGATAAGGCCCTTGGATAGCCATTATTAGATCGATACCAAGGGACAAAGACACTTCTATTAGAACTTCTAACAGTATGGGCAACAATTGTTAATCGTTTGGTGCTTTGAACGATAAATCATAAAAGTAACCCCATTGTTTAGTGCTATGAATGATAAATGGTCGGCACCATGACATAATCCATCGATCATACAATGATGCATTGATACATTAAAAGGTTGCCAATGGGTGATTTGATGCCCAAAATTACTATACAAGTCAAGAAGGAGACACCTCCACTAAGAACCCAAAATCGAAGAAGGGAGTGACATTGCCGAAGCTTCCACGAACAAATTTCTACCTTCATCGAAAATTCTAAAGCTCATTCCTGAAAATTTATACCCTTATCGACTGATGTGATTTCAACAAAGAAAAATCACCAAGTTCGGAGCACAAAAGACTTATTCAAATATTTTGCACGCTCGACCCAATATAAATTGTGACTCACGTGCGGGGGAAAAATGTGAGTCCTTAAATATGAAAGAGGGGTGTTTCTGACAAAAAGAGAGGCACATGTTCAATGAGTGGACCCTAATGACCCAATTGAATCAAATTGTCTGAACAAGACAATCTGGAACGAAAAAGTCGGGAAAAACGGACAAGTGTGAGAGGACCCCTTAGGGTTCGGCCCCCTAGTGTTCGCCCCCGTAGGGGTTCAACCTTCAATCTGACCAACTAATGATGTTTTTGTGGCCTGATTGGATTACTTAAAAATTTCTTAGCAAAGCTTGGATAAGATCGATGAAAAGATTAGTAAGGGGTGGAAGACCCCTTAGGCTTCTACCGCTTAGGGTTCATTCTTCTGATTTGGTCGATTTAAGATGTTTTCTTGCTTTGATCTGAAATACCAAACGAAACAAATGTGAAATGAACAAACCAAGCAAAAGAAGATAACCTGACTAGGAAGTGCCCCCTGGTTCAACCCCTAGGGGGTGCACCTCCTTAACTTGGTTCGATTGATGATGCCTTCTTGATTTGATTTGAGTTAACAAATGAAATGAAGACTCGATCAACGAAATCGAACGAGAAAGGATGGTTGCCTAGGGAGTGCCCTCCTAGGGTTCATCCCCCTTAGGGTTCAATCTCTCGAAATGATGTCGATGAATGATACCTTCTTGATGAGAACTAAACTACCGAACGAAACGAGGACAAGATCGGGAAAAATGAGCAAAAGAAGATGAGGAGTTTGACCTCCTAAGGGGAGAAGGTGCACTCCTTCATAATTTTTGAATGTTACACCAATCGGACTTTGATCGGAACAATGACAGAACAACGATATTGAAACCAAGGAAAGCGACAAGAAATCCATGAGGATTTAGGAATGATCTTCCTTGAAACCTTGGTGACAAGATGAGCTGATTACAGTTCCAAGAATCACGAGAAAAGGATGAAAATTAAGCGAGAAAGAAAGACAAAGACGAGCGAAAGAAGATCAAAGGAAGCACGAATCTAGGGTTCACCCCCGTAAGGTTCGATCACCCTAGGGTTTAGCCCCCTAGGGTCGTGTTGAGGTCCTCCAAAGTTTTTTGACTGAATTCGGGCGACGTGGTATCCGAATAAAGAAAGAAGAAAAGGGAAGTACGAGTTGAACAATGAGACCTTGTATATAAAGACTTCAAATGGCCCTACATGAGTTCCTAGGAAGACTTATGGAGACAACTCATCATGGGAAATGGTTGAGGAATTTGGATTGGCGACTAGAAGGACAAGACGATTTGGGCATCACTTTGGGCAATTAATGGTATTTTTGGAATTTCACCTGCGTTCATATACAATCACATGACTCAGACATGTGCCAAGCACATTATCACTTAATAGGAGGCCCTATAAATACACCCTTCATTTCAATGGAAGGAACTTTTGATTCTCTGACATTCCAAGACACACGAGGGCTCTCTAGAGTTCTGCCACGTGTTGTCCTAGTGATTGTCTACCTGTTCTTCTCTCCTTTACAAGCCCTATATTATTTTTCGTACTATTTGTAGATTTCTATTCTTCTCAGCCAATTCGAAACCCTAATTGAGCGATGTATGATTTCCTCGCCTACACCTACAAATCCCATTTATTTTTAGTTTTCTTTGATTTCTTCTTTTCTTTTATCTACAAATTACTCCTGTCACCATCTGAATTATTATTTGGACGTACTATCATCTTACTACAAGGTCTCATGTTTCCTTCTTGATTTAACCTATCCGTCTCTATTTTTCTTGGATGGGTTTAACAACTTGCTGGAGAATATATCTTTTTTTTATTTGTTTATAAATTTTTACTTTGAGCTCCACTCACAGACTCAAAAATATCCTTGAAGGGAACATAATTGTTACTTAATAGAGTTTGCATTAAAACTGTCTGTTGTTTAGATTTTTCCTGAGATGTTTGTAAAGAGCTAGATGCTTGAAATCTAGGTAATGTAACTGTCTTTCATAAGCTATGCAGATAGTGAAGGGCATCGATGCAATTACTAGGCAACAGTTGGTGCAAATAATGGCAATCTTAGGAATCAGTAACACCGCCCCAGTTTTCAGCATGGTTCCTGCTTTGGGTCCCATTAGGCCCATGGGACTTCTACCAACAATAACTGAGGAGGACAAAGTCATACTTAACAATGTTCAAAAAATTGTCGAATTCCTAACTGCCGGAGCTTCAACATCAAGATCATCAAATCAGGTACACAAAAATGTTTTTCTTTATGATTGAAACTGTATCATGTGAAGGGGATTCCTGGTTTGTCTGTTTGTTGGCTTTTTTGTTTGTTTGTTTGTTTTTTTTTTTTTACAGGGTAAAACGATTTATAAATGTGGCAGTTAAAATTTTAATTTGTTCATATTAAAGTTTATTTTTTGTTAATTATTTTTATTTCATTTGTGATTAAAGTTGACCAACCTGAAATATTGAAAATAATGGATCATATATTATGAGTAAATATATTGGGCTATAACCTGCCTGCCTTATATTGAAAACTTTGAGTTCAATTTTGTGAGAGCAATATGAGTAATTACAGTTTTATATTTGAAGAAACTAGAAGGCCATAGGTTGTCGGAAAAAAATGAGTAAAAGCCTTGAAAAAAAGGTAAAGATTTGTTTGTATTTGGATTCAGGTATTGTAAAAATGATTAGCTTGACCTTGTCAGCCAAGAACATAAAAAAAAGTTTGAGTGAGGGCAATTTAGGAAAAAAAACAAACAAAGAAAGAAATTGACTAAGGCCACTTAAACAGGTCATTGATAAGTTCATTTTGTCCATAATTCATCAGTATTATACACATGCACATATTATATATACAATTGTGCAAACATCCCACGAAAAATTGAGAATGCATCTCATGGCCCGTTGACACATTCTACTCCTGGATGTATTTGTAGCCCTATTTATAAGCAAAAAGTAGGACTTGCATAAACCTCGATAGACAACCTAGGATGCATCTCACGGTTTGTGCATGTGTGATTTTGGCTTTTGAAAGAATAATGCTCTCTCCATTTCACAGAAAGACTCCTATTTGATTTTTTCCTAGTCATTTTGTGAAGTCCTAAAATTCAAAAATGATCTGAATTTGTTGATCTTGATTAATGCCTTAGTTAATATTGTAAAGTACTTGTTGAGAAGTATTTCTAAGAACTTATTATTTTGGAAATTAAAAGCTATGCATATCAAAATTTGAGTTTTAGGATTTCGCGAATTAACTATGATCAACTCAAATGGGACTCTTTTTTTGTAGTGGAGGGAGTAATACGTAATTAGTAAGGACTATTTTTCTTTCCATAAACACCGAATGAAAGTCTAAAAATAGTTATCAGTTCCCCCTTGTATCCAACCCAAAAAATATAGTAGCATCAAAATATTTAACTTGGTTATCTTTATAGACTATTTGAGTATGAGATGAATCAAATCTCTGTACTAATTGCTGCAATGAGTTTTAGACTACGCAGAATACACGTCACCCTTTGACTTGGTTATATTTGAGAGAACTATTCTTCGTCCATTTAGATGGTGATTTTTTTAATGGTTCCATCTTTTTCCAACAACAATATTATTTCATTTCCCTACCTATTCTATTTTTGCCTATCAAAAGAAGACGACCTTTTAGAAGGTTGCATTACATTTTACCCAAGGTTTTGTTCCCAATTACATCCTTCTGTATTATGTATCTGAATCTAATTTAAATTTGTTGGAAAGAGAAGTAAAAATAAACTAGTGTTGTACTTGTGCAAATGCAACTGATCTTGCTTGTTGCAAAAGCATTCTAACTTCCGTTATTTCTTATTTTCATCTCCAGGTTGTAAATATCACACAGGTTATCCAGGAGCTGATTCCGCTATTACCAGGCCTCTCGACCACAGTTCTTCCTGAGATTATCAATCGATTATCTCAACGAGTAGTAGCACGCGTACTACGAGATGCATTGTTGTGATCAAGTTACTGCAATTTGACCATCTCTCTGAGGTGCTGATTCGGTCTTCTCCACAAGCATAGACCTGCTAGTTCGAAAAAACATTTTTTTCTGACTTGAAGTCGTCCTTCTTGCTATTCAATGCTCCTCAATTGTGCATATCTTGATCCATGTCATATATACATATAGCATATGTAAAAATGTAACTAAATTTGTCTTCCATCTGCTACAGCCTACAAATACTATACAGATACTAATTCTTAAGAATTCGGGGTCTTGTAAATAACTGAGTTGATGTAAAATTGAAAATTCAGAAAGTATTTAAATAGTAAAAGGCTAACAATGATTTTTGTTACAGAAGAATGATCGCTCTCTGCCTTGTATCTATTGTTCATACTTCATACCCGCAGACTATATGGTACAAATAAATAAATTGTATATAGGTTAACTCTTTCGGTTTCTAGAAAACCACTTCGAGCATTTTTACCTATAAAAAGAAAACACAGCAGGCATGGCTGTCATGTCAAAGAACAATCCTAAACACTCAAAAGCATATGAATTCCTGAATTCTGCTAGATTTTTGTTGTAATTCATCAACTCATCCAGTGGATCGAAGGCCATCCATCCCTGCACATCTTTCAAGCTCTCCGATTGCAATCTTGAGTAGTGGCTATCCAGGATGAAAGCGACTTTTATCAGACTGAAGATGTGATTTGATGCATGAAATTCATGAAAAGGGCATCATCTGGTAATTTCCCTAGCAAAAGTTTGGCAGTGTAAAGTGCCCGAAATACGACTTTCACGATTAAAATACTACTGAATCGAAAGCTTTATTCAAGTAAGAAAGGTTGAATCTGTTTATCTTTGTGCATTATATGATTCTTAAAATTACAACCCAAATGTCAAGCGAAAAGTGGCAGTCTCTGCTCACCTGAAGCGTAGGAGATAATACTCCTTTTCAGCGGCGGGATATAGTTTGCCCCATAGAATGCAGCAGCTCGTAACACATTCAATGGCGCAAAATCAATGGAGTATGCCTTCTGAAAACCATCCAGGATTGCCATCATTGTGACATTAGCTGTTTTCCTATCCGCTTCATACTTTCTCAGCAGAGATACCTGCATAATTTGAACAGGGTTAGTTTAACATATCAGAAAAGAGATATTGGGACAAGTTATTCCTGGCATCTGTAACACTTGAGCAACTCCCACCCACCAGCTCATGCAACAATAAATGAAGAAAAGAAAAACAACTAAAGGAAAATAGGAAACAAACTATAAAGGAAACACAATAGATAGGGAGAGAGATAGAGAGATACAGATAGCATACCTCCCCAATGTCAGATCCTACTGCAACACCTTCAGCAATGACTTTTGAAAGAGAGAATGCATCACCAAAACCCATATTGACTCCTTGACCAGCCAAAGGATGAACAGTGTGTGCTGCGTCACCAATCAGAGCCACCCGCTTTGAAGCGTAACGATTTGCATGCATTAAAGACAATGGAAACACCATTCTTTCTGAGACCAATTTCACTACTTTTGGTGGAAGTTCAAAGCGCTCGTTTGCTGATGATGTCACATCTGTTCCAAACCAAGAAAAAATGTCTCCACCCCGAGAGGATTGTGACTGAGGATGAGGACCATATCCATTATCTAAAGTGTGGTTTACTGCTTTCACAAATTCATCCTCATTCATTGATTTACGGGTTGACGACTCATTGGGGTCCATGGTCCAAACAATGTTGCTGAACCCGTCACCGATTGGCAAAAGTGCAATTGGACCAGCAGGAAGAAATCGTTGCCATGCACACCAGTTTTCCTCTGTATGTTCTACAGTACAGATGATTGCATTCTGGGAGTAATTCCATCCAGTCGTTTTAATTCCCGCCAATTCCCTAACATGTGATTTGGACCCATCAGCTCCAACCTGTGATGAGGATCATCAAACTTTAATGCAGATCCGATTTTAATAGATGACATGGTGACCAGTAGCCATCACTCATAAGGGGAATAGACAGATTCTCTCAACTATTCTTCTTTATGCATAAACAATTCCAGTCTCAAGAAAATTGAAATTACCACCAACTTTGCATACAAACTATTGCCATCACTCAGTTCCAGCTTTGTTAAACTTCCACTATTGTGTAATCTTTCATTTGTTGATCTCTCATCCATGGCCTTTGATGCAGAGATTGGATGTGAAATCATTGAAGTTAATCTGGAGGGATAAATTTTCTTCTGCAAATCTGTGTCCTGTTAATATTCAATTTTTGTAGTCAGATATGACCTACGTTCTTAACTGATGCATTTCATGCTATGAAATTCAAACCACAACAGTTGTAGCGTTAGCGTTACAGATTTTTTTTTACTAAAAGAAGAAATTTTATTAATAGAAAAAAAAGGATATAATAAAAGGGGAACAAGAAGTTCACCCTCAATGGACTAAAAAGCAAAAAAAAATAAATTTACCTCTAAAGGCCCACATAGAAGAAAGTAAGAAAAATAATCCCATCATTCAACCGCTTAAAAGAAGAACAACTTCCTCTAAACAGTCTAGCATTACGCTCATTCCAAATTTCTCATAAAATAGAAAAAAAGAAACTTGCATAAAATTTTGGCATATCTCTTGTTTCCAAATCCTCGAAAATGAACTAGCAACATATCTTTCACTGAACCAGGACACACCAACTCCTCTCCTAACACTCCAAAGAGAGAGCTCCACAAGTCAAGCAACAGGACAATACAAAAATAAATGAGCATGAGTCTCATTACTTTGCCTGCACATAAAACAAATATCCGGAGATATAACTTTGTAAGGCCTGTGATTTTGATAAAGATCATTAGTATTCAATCTTTGTAAAACTAGAGACCACACAAAAGCCTGGACTTTGGAAGGGACCTTAGCTTTCCAAATATACGAAGCTAAAGGAAATGGATTAGGAACAATAGACCAAGTCAAAAAAGAGAAGTAACTCTTATAAGATGGATCTAAAGTCCATATGCGCTTATCAGAGGAGGATGATAAATGAACCGAATCAAGCATGATAAGCAAAATTTCCATTTCAATACTCTCCAAATCAGTGAAATTCCTGAAGAAATGAAAATCCCAAGAAAAGAAATTCCCTTCACTTTATGAAATTAAAAATGGGAGCATCATGCAATGAAGAAATACGATACAGCCAATTAAAAGCAAGAGAAAAATGATTATCTCCCAACCAAGAATCCTCCCAAAATTGAATCCGATAACCATTCCCAATCCCGTATCTCAAATGACGAATAAAAGTAGTCTAACCTTGGAGATGAATTTTCAAGGACTTGCATGAGTAACATAAACCCCAAGCATAGCATCCCACCCATTCAAATGCATACCGAACTTGCTCCTAATAACCTTATGCCAAAGGGAATGAGGTTCTAAAGGAAACTCCAAAGCTATTTACCAACCAGTGCAACATTCTTAAGGACCAAATTACCCAGCCCTAAACCCCCCCTCTTGTTTAGAAAGACACATCGTTTTCCACCCAACCAAATGACCATTCCTCTCATCACTAACTTTCGACCAAAGAAAGTCCCTCATTAACTTCTCTAAGGTGTCGGCTACACTAACTGAGATCCTAAACAAAGAAAGATAGTAAAGGGGAATACTAGACAAACAAGCTTGAATCAAAGTAATTCTACCCCCTAAAAAAATACACACCTTTCCACCTATCTAGATGTTAAGTCACTTTCTCAACAACAGATCTTAAAAGGAGACTGAGTTAGGATTACCACCAAGAGGAACCCCGAGATAAGCGGGAAGGTCTCAATAGTACAACCAACAATGGATGAATAGGCTAAAAGCTCCTCCATAGCCATATTAATCCCTGCTAAACTGCACTTAGACAAATTAATCCGCATACTAGAAACAACCTCAAAAACTTGAAAAATTGTAAATACATTTTTAAATCCTTGGATCCCCTTTGAAAGAAAAAGAATAGTATCATTAACAAATTGGAGATGAGAAACCCTCACCTCCTCGCGACCCACTACACAATTTGCAAGAATACCACACTCCTCTCCCTAACTAATCATCCTACTCAAAACATCAAAACATCAACAACTAGTTTCAGTTACGTGAAGAAAAATAACCAGGCTAACCAAGTACAATCACAACGATAGCCGACCCATTTAAGAAGTAAACATAATAAATTATTGATCTGTAACAGATTTGTGGGTTCAGTCAATTAAGTGAAACTAGGAAAGTAACAAGACTATAAATAATGTGAAGTAGGATATCTAATATGCCAAATGTGATCACAGATTATAATGTGGAACTATGAAAAACTGCAATCCCGCAAACAGGCATATTAACCAATACAAGATCTTATTAAAGGGTCACTTGTCATTTCATTAAAAGATTTAACAATCTCGTGGAGTTTATCAGAATCAAAGTACTGCTTGAATGGTATCGGAAACAAATCGAGTACAATAATTTAATTAACGAATAGAATTAGAAATTACGAGGATGCCTCAAGGCAGGGGAGCATCACAAAACTATTGCAAAGTTTCAAAGAGCTTCTTCAGCATTGTAAAAAGGGAGCGTTTAACTACATAAGGTAGCCTTCTTCTCTCTCTCTCTTTTTTTTCCTCCCGTTCGCGATGTTCACTGACATAGTTGCTAAAGATAGATACTGAACGCATTCACGTGGTTCACGTTCACTTTGTTTATACTTATAATTACCGATGAAAACTTAGTTATGACTGGTAAATGGGAAAAAGGAAGGAAAAGGACAGGAAAAATTCATAATACATCAGAACCCTGCCGAGCTTTAGAGCTGTGCCTGTATATAAGTTGTTTGAGGGAGATTTTTATGGGGTATACGTATAATAGTTCAGATTTTCCGCTTGTATTTGGAGTCACCCCCTACATTGATTTTGTGAATAGCCCCTCCAGGCAAAAGACAACATTGCGTTCTGCTCCAAAAATTATCACAATGACTGAAAACTTGATAGTTTTTTTATGGTTGGGAAGAAGAGGGGGGGGGCTATGGGTAGACAAGAACTAAGGTTATAATAACTGATGGCTTCAAGTAAACAAAACAACCTCAACTCTACATAAAGCTGTTGAGAACTTGGGAACATGCAAGAGCCTAAAAATTTCATCAACAAGCACCCAAGAATTGCAGTGGAAAAGCTAACCCATGGTTCAAATACCTGCATGCATGACAGTAGAGATCTATGAAGGACCTTGTTCTCCACAACACACCTGAATCATAAGTCCAAACAATAAACATCTGCTACAATGACTGCAAGAAAATTAAAATGATATCTCCTGGCAGGCTCTAGCTGTGTTCTTACCCAAGTACTTCTTTATTTACATCTCGTGCATTGTACCTTGTGAATCCAAGCCCGGTATAATCCCAAACCTGAAAAGATCAAGAAGGTATAAATGAAACTTTAACAGCACTTGAGCGCAACATACCATCATCCTAAGAAAAATCTACATCCTTCTTCCTTACTTTTCTTTTCTTTAGGGTACAATAATTAATTATATACCCTCCATCCCATTTTATAAGACAATTTTTTGGACATTTTTTTGTAGTGGATTTCAAGACATTAAAAATATATGTAACCGTTGAATTTATTATATATTAATATGTTATATTATTTCAACATTTTAGTTATATATAAAACATAATGTATAAATATTTTTTTGGAACATATTAAAATCTGCAACAAAAAACAATCAATTTTTTTGGTCTTATAATGTGGGACAGAGGGAGTGATTGATATAATGAAATTTAAGAATTAAAAAAGAACTAGTATTATTATGTAACATATCAAATATATATGTATATACTGTAACAACAATATTCCATGTACTCTCCTATATTAAGGTTGCTTCAGGGAATACAATTATCTACTAATATCCATCAATAGTTAAGACGTCCAATATGATGGCTAGGATACTTTACAAATTACAGGATAGAATAATACAAACTTTCTCTATGCATATTCACAGCAAAAAACAAAAAAATTGGGTGAGGGGTGGGTGTTGAAGCCTCTACTTAAAGGTTTGTAACAACAAATTATAACAATTATTAAGGAAATACTGAGTCAATAAACAACAGACAACAGTCATTACCTGCATCTTATCAAAATATGCATGTCGATGCTGTTCAACATATTGCCAAGCGCCAACACCTACAAAGCAAAATTGAAAATTAAAACCATTTACAAAAAGATGTACTGTTTTTTGGCATGTTCATCATTTCGAAGCACTTAATTCAATTTTTATATTAATTTCCAGGTACAGGAAAAGCAAATATCTATAGAGGAAGTCATCAAATACTATAACAGAAAAGCAGAAATTATAAGTCGCATTTGACGCAGAAACATGAAAAGCATAAAATTAGTGTAATCTTACATTTTAGCATTCTAAGCTGAAGATGTTGGTTACCTAATGAAAGTGTTAAGGAGTTGACATAATCCTAGGTCTGAGTTTTAAAATTAAGGATTAATATACAAGGTTTAGCCAAAGACTTGTCAGCTTAACCTTTAGGGTCAAGTTAGGTTCAACAGGTCTATTAGGGCCTTCGTCGTGGACTCCCCAACAAATTGCTGCCCGACCAAAACATTGGAGGAGTCCATAATGAAAGCTCTAAATGCACTTGTTGAACCCAAATTGACCGAAAGCTTAGCTCATAGATCTTGGGCTCACGTTGTATATTAAGCATTCAACTTCACACTTGAATAGCGGTGTAGGACTGTTCACAAAAGGATCTATCAAAAAAATGAAAGGGAGAATCATTTATCAACATTATCGATTACAATAGCATGAGTAAATTTAGCCCTCTAAAACTGCAAGCAGAGTAGAGCACGAGATTACCAAGTTTGGTGTGCAAAAAATATAAATGTCATAAATCAAGTTTGATACCTTTGAAAAGAGATATTGTGGCAGGTGTGACTGTACTGACCCTTGGATCTGGGGGATCATCTTTATTGATACTAGTTTTGTTCATTAAAGCAGGATTGCTATCAATTATGGCAACGGACAACTGCTTTGTCAAAGGCATGCTGGCTGCAAAGACATGGTAATTAGAAGGAAAAAAGGAATAAAATTGGCATGAAATATTGGCTTCCAGAGTTCCAGTATATGAATTTCCAAATATGTCGCATCGGAACATATCAAAATACTTTAAATGAGCACACACTGCTTATTAAACATTTTTAGAAATTTATGATATTAGTGGCACATCTCTTAACTAAAAGAAAATGATGGATACAAATGAAGAAATGATATGTCAAGAGAATGATTCCATCATTAATTTACAAAACTGAATTCCATTTTGATACAGGTCACTAGTTTATAATAATGGTAACACTAATAAATAATATTATTAGTATTAGTATTTCAATCCTTCCAATGAACTATCTTAGAGACAGTAAAGAATATGCCTCTAAGGAGTTACGCTTATATCTTTCATCTACTTATCACAGAGAGAGAGAGAGAGAGAGAGAGAGAATAGTAGAACAGATGCTGATGATGATTTTTCAATTATCTATCCCCAACAATCTATTTAATTATAAACATTAGGGAGGATCTGATGTTCTGAGAAATATTTTCTAAATAAATTTCAACTAAGCCACAGCGTCAAATATAATCTCTCCGTTGCAAAATGGACGCCATACTTAACTTTTCACAATGCTTTGAAGAGAAAAGGTGGACCACCTCATCTTATTAATTCCCCTCCCTTTTTGGAGAAGAAATCTCAGTGTGATCCACATCCTAATAAGAAGGGCAATCCAATCCATTCAAACTATAAGTGTATTAAAATACTAAATTGGCAAACTGGTACAAAGGGTGTAACATTTAGGTGTAGGACACCCAATTTTATGAATTTTGATTCCCCAACACAGAAAAGCTCCAAAATCTAGTAGAAAGGTCAGTGAATTGTGGGCAGAAGAAGCTAATACCTAATGAACAAGCTAGAGCCATGCCAACCATGCCACCTCCAATAATAGCAATGTCAAACTGGGGGGCAATGTTTTCGTATTCGTGCTTGCCCACTTGCTCCTAAAATGTTAAACATAACAATTAGATTAAATAATTTTGTAAATGAGTCCCTCAAGAGGTAATACATATAAAGTCTAAGGATACCAGTACCATACCACTCAAAATAAATGAAAAAAATGCAAAGACTTGCTATGTAATAGCTAGTCAAACTAATTTCGAGTTTGAAACACTTGGATTACACACAAAAAAAATTGTCATGCAGTAAGGTTAACACAAAAACCAAGTAGTTTCACAAAGTAGGAAAGAAAAGGAGAAAACATGTTCTGTAGGCGGTTATTAGAGTAGAACATATACTTTTATCAGTAGCATATATAATAAACACCCACACATACAAAGAAAAAGAGAAAGAACATTAACAATAAACCATCTGTTTCTCAAATACAATGAAAATTCTGACAGGAAGGAAACATCCTCTCACAGATCAAAACAAATAGGTAACTTCTTTTAATTGATATCTAAGCAGCATAACATTGTTAGGTAGTTAAAGATTAAAAACTACAGATAACACAAGTCAGTCAACATAATTTCTTGCCAATTATATAGGGTGAGAACCTTACATTGCTAATTTGGCTGCGGCTTGCACCAGATACATTTGAAGGGGCATCACTACAGAATGTCTTCCGCAAGACTTTCAACCCATAACCATTCGAAGCAACTCTTCTGACAATCAACCTATTTCAAACCAATTATACATTAGACATACAGAGTGAAAGAATTAGTATTAACAACCTAAATTTTTACCTAACAAATAAAGGATTAGTAAAACAACAATTTATAAAGTAAAAAAGGGATTCTGCTCAGTGCAATATAAATTGATCAGGGCTACCAAAATGAAGATGTGGCTCATATACCACTTCTGCAAATCACGCCTAAGGTTGCTGAATTTTGTCATCTACGAGCAAATATTAAGATGCCCATCGATTTCAAATTGAAAGAGAAATGGTGTTGACATTATCAATAAGAACATTTGTGTATACATATAGTAGAAATTAAAAAAATTCAAACCCCATCTAGCTCATATTTAGAATCCTGAAAAACTAACAGTGTTTCCAATTATGTTTATCTTCTAAAGCTCTAAATTCCTAAAAATGCTTACACATGATGAACAGTAATTGCAAAACCCAATTCAAATTTCGCTACATATATACTTATATATATATATATATATATATATATGTGAGGAATCTCAAAATTACAATGGAATGAGACAACGACATTAAAAAAAATGTATATTTTTGACTGAAAAATCGTGAATTGCATACCTGTTCATGTTACCAGTAAAGGAGAAACGAGGAGTGATGCAAAGCCGCAAAGGAACTAATGTTTAACCCGGTGTATATAAACATGGATCGGATCCGGTTAGAACACGCAACCGTTCAAATTTCGGGTCAGGTGTCGGTTAATAAATAGTTTCTCTCACAAAAAATTTAATAAAGAGATTTATTTTAATTTTTTTGAAATCAACCTGAATTTTAAAATTTTATATAACTCATGTAAACTTTAAAAAATAATAAAATTTATACTTTCTCACTTCTACTCGTATACTCTGGAACCATTATACTACCTCTATTCCATAATAATTAATTTTTTAGAAGAAAAAAAATTATTCTAATTTATTTTTCGTTTACTTTTTTTTAGAATAATAAATTATTTATTTTTTTATATCAACCCTAACTTCTCATTGTTCCAAGAAATTTTCTCCCTTATATTAATAGTTTTCAACTTCTTATAAAGGGATAGTGATGAAATTTTATACAAATTTTAATTTTTAAATGATAATATTAAATGACTTTCTTAATTTATGTACATGAAGTCAAAACGACTATTATTATGAAATAGAGGTAGGGGGTGTTTGTTTCGAGCTGAATCTGAATGGCTGAATCGGTCAGTGCATTTGTTTTAATCTGAATGGCTGAATCGGTAAGATAGACGAGTTGAATGGCTAAGTCAGATTTTTTGAGCTGAATGGCTGAACGAGCAGCTGAATGAAATAAAAAAAAGTTGAAAAATAAAAAAAAATATTAACTATTATATTAAGTAATATTAAATAGATTTTCAACAATTTTGAATTTTTTTAGAAGGGGTAAAATAATAAAGTTTTGTCATTCAGATGTTTAAGACATGTCAATTATTAAACAACTTTTTTCATTCAGATTCAAATTCAGCTCATTCATATTCATATTCAGATTTATTCAATTTTTATCAAACACCCCCGTAGTATAGATTCGATATTGTATTTTCTTTTTATGTGGATTTTTTTTTTCTTTTATCATGAGTGTGACACCCCCAAAATAGGTATACATCACCCATTCTGAGTTGTCAATACATGGTACAGAAACAACTACAACTTTATTATTACAACAGTAAAACTGTGAGTTTAAATACAGATATTGCCATCTAAACAATATCCACATACAAATAAATCCTCATCATAATTATTGATACATTATTTTACAAAAATGGTGAGGACTACTAAACAACTCTCTAAAACCATCATTCCATACCCCGACTGCATACTTCTATTTACATTCTTACCTCCCGAGAAGAAAAATGGAACAAAAAGGAAAAGGGTGAGCTCAACTAGCCCAGTAAAGAATATTATGACTAAGATAATATACAACAAATTATCGTTAGTCTTCAACAGGGAAAAATTTAATAGAATACAATAGACAACAAGTTTTAAATCAATACCCGCAGCGGAAAATATTAATTCATAGTAGAGTTATATAGATAATGAAATCTACTAATATATGAATTTAACAGTCCATCATCAATATTTTTATCCTCGTAACATCAATCAATATATATCCGGAATCATATATTCATCCTCAGATTCTGAGCCAAGGACATTCACCGATTGGTCATGTTCATCTAAACACTTGTTCATCTTTGCACTACGGGCCAAAGATATTCATCGAAATCATTCATCTTTGCACTCTGTGCCAAAGATATTCATCGAAATCAATCATCTTTGCATCGCAGCCAAAGATATTCAATAATATCATCATTTAAGACCGAGGATGATGAAAATATTTTTTTTTTTTAAAGAAACGAATCCAAAGTGAAACAAAATGACAAGGATTAAGGATTCGTACTTTTGTTTTATCCACGCCCAAAAATACCTCAAAAATAATCATAGTGGTATAAAATTCAAGAATGATCAAAACATGGATACAATCAAAACTAGTATCCACAATATATATTTTGACTTAAAAGAAAAATTTTCATTTTTCGATGAATAATAAAGGTCAGATTCGTGAATAAAGGTCAGATACGTGAATAAAGGCCAGTATCACGTGAATAAGAATCTCAGACACCAAAAGTTTCAAATTTGATAAAACTTCAGATCAATATTTCAAAGATAATGATATTGAAGAAATAATATCATTACAAAAAAAAATATCCTTACCTCGGAAAGACAAGATTTAACCGGAATATTGGATATAAAGCTATAACGAACTTTCACCGTATAACAATACTCAAAGTATACTCAAAATGCTCACAAGAATACGCCGATAATATAGAGAGAAAACTTCAGTTTCGGTGTGATTTTCAATTCTAACCTAAACACCTATTTATAGGAAATTGCTTAGAACACCAAAGCGAGAAAATTTAATATAATAATATATTTATAAAAAATTTCTACGCCATCCTTTGGGAATCAAATCAGCCACCTAGCATGTGATTAATGAGGCTCACAACATATAAAAAACGTTTTTGTTATTTTAAACAATTAAAACTTCCAAAATTAATTATTTTTTGAACTTCAAACTTCAATAATTCACAATAAATAGCCCTTTTGTCAGAAAATTCGAATCTTGCGAGTTTTATAGGAAATTCAATTCTCTACAACTTTACGAAGAAAGTTTTTTCAAATTCCAAATGTAAATTGACCGAAATCCACAAACAGGCGATTTTACAAGCTATAATCAAATTTCAATCAATAAATGGGGTCCATGAGACATGTTTAACATGATTTAAACATTTATTGCAACAAAAATACTCTTCCTCCTCAGATACTCATATATCTCACATTCGTTGTAAAAATATCACCATTATTATATTATTAAAATATAATAATATATATATATATATATTTAAATGAATTATTTTATTAAAAAGATAAAATTTTAATTTTCAACAATTGTCACATTAAAATTTTTTCCATCTATATCCACATAAAATCAATATTTTCCTCATCATATGAATCAATAATTAATTATTCACAAATAATATTACAGTAATCACAATATCGACAATGAAAGCGGTTCCCAAGAAAAGAGGGGGCTTTCCAATAAGAATTTCTCCTTCTTGGTAGCAAGCAATTAGGTGACCAAACCTCTCATTAGACGTAATTTTCTAGACATTGCCAATAATGTTATCTAATAATATTATTCAAATAATATGAATTATTGCTTCGATAATGAAAAATTTGTGTAATGACAATTATCAAACAACAAAGAATATAAAATATCAACACAACAATTATTGAACCAATAAAATAATCGAATAAAGAATTATCGTAACCATTATTGAGTAGTGCCTTCTTACGTAAGAGTCAATAATTGGTGCAATACTGCAAGTCATCGCCAGGCAACAACGCCAGACATCGTGTTTTAACCACCGGGTATTCCAACAACAGTGTAAACTCAGAATAATTACGCCCGTTATTTTTAAACAACTTATATTTGTTGTTTTCTTCCTCCAATCTTTTCCGTTATGGGGCCCACACATGGTCATGGCTGGCCGCATACGAATATTCCACGACCAAACGAATATTCCCCTACAACAATGAATATTTTATAACCACTTGCTTATTTTGAAATATTTGCATATTTTACCCATAACTATCCACATTAATCACATCAACCCTTACTATTTCAAAATAATAATTAGAGAAAATTAAATTTTATTTATTAATTATTTGGGATCTTACAATGAGTGTTTAATTAATTTATATATTTATAATTATGTGATTTATTATACTTATACTATTCATAATAGAAGTATTCAAAAATAAAGAGAGCATTCAAAACCCATATAGACCAAAAGTAATAATCATATTGTTCAATGACCAAAAAATGAGAAAAGTTTTTTAAAATAAAAAAAAAGGAAAAATGTAAATATTGTCAAATAATTATAAAGAAAAAGAAGCAAAGAAAAAATGTCAAGAGTTTCCCTATGACTTATGAGGTGCCACATTTAATCATGTCAAATAATTATGATTCAGAATCATATTCAAACTTAAATGCACGCATGGCATGGCATGGCATGGTGCACCACATCAAAGATGAAAAATCTATCTAATAAAATATAAATAATTTTGAATTTTTCACTCATTTAATAAATTATCTAGACCGTTCAAAGTTTAAAATAAATCTCACTGTCCATACAGTGCCAAAAGCACGGGACCCAACTAATATAGTATATATTATATATCAGATAAATTACATATCAAGTTGTAATGAGTGCTATGGCAAAAAAGTCAAAACAAAACAATTCATAGACATGGGTTTGATTGTATCTGGCTTAAATGGTGGTAGACACAGAAAGATGGATGGTTCAAGTGGTAAGGGCCTTACCACCCGCATGGACCGGATTTTGGGTTTCATTTTTTTAGCCCATAAAATTTGGGTCATTTTTACCTACCAGAAATTTCACTTAATTTTTTTTTTTTTTGCAAAATGTAGTGGGTTATGAGACTGAACACAAGACTAGAAACATAAGTAAATAAATAAGAATTCAAACCAACCTGACCTACAACTATTTGTTTTAATGCTATAATATATATGATTATATATTTATATATGTCATATATACTAGTAAATAGTGAGCTACTTGAATTCAGATTTTAATAAAAGGAATATGATTATAATTAACTTTAATTTTCAAGCCAAAAGATATTAAGAACAAGGCACAAAAGCTCTGTAATATTAGTAAGTGTATTGCTAAAAAGTTTTACCTTTTTTTTAGCCGAGAGAGATGAGTATATATAATATTGGGACCAACAGCTATAAAATATTGAAACAAGAATACCCAAAATCTTGGATGGAATAAAATAAAATATCAGCAACAATATTTGATCCACCAGGTATGAGAGGATATTTCTCCAAAATAGTTTTTTCAAAGATTTTGATATTCAAAACTAAAACAATTTGAAAAAGTTTAATTAAAGGAAAAGATATCCCAAACAGATTTGATAAAATTATGTCAATAGAGTCCCAATCAGTTTGTTGACATATTCAAAACTGAATCTAGTAGTACAATCCAAATGGAGTAATCACGAAAATCAAACAATAATCATCATAGGTACTTTAATTTAAGTTTTCTGATATCAACATTTTGGAGCTATTCCCTTAATTTTCATGTCTTCTTTAGGTACTTTGTTTATGTTATTATGGAATATATTTATAATATTGTTAACTACTAGAACATTTATTATTAATAATATTAATAATATTATTTATTATTATTTATTTTTAATATTAATTATTATTAATATTTTTGGTATAGCAAGATTTTGTTAAAAAAAAAATTAAAGAGGAAGCCCGCGGGCCGAACCGAACAATTGCAGTCCACCAAAACCCGAGCCTTTTTAGCCTCGACTGTCAGAGCTCTGCCCGCCTCTCGATCCGACCCAGCCCACCCGCCCGACCCGTTTGCAAGGTCTAAATGGTGGTGATTATGGAGGTTATATGGGTATTACATTTTGTACCACTGATCATTATTAGATCTTGGTACAACAAATAGTATTATAAAAATTTGCACAAATTAAAAATATCTAAATTTTTTTGGAATATATAAGTCTCTTACAACAATATTGTATTGCAGTAGACAAATCTTTTAATTGTACTACAGTAAAAGAGTTGTATTTTTAAATCGTGACTATCATATCTTAAAGTTAACAGTATAAAATCGGTTGTCATATAAGGTATTATTTTCACTAAATATTTTGGATTTATCCCTATATATTTTTTCAAACCTAAAAAGAAAAAAAAACCCACCATGGCCCCCACCCCATTACTCAATTCCCATAGACAAAGCAAACAAGAATGATTTTAGAATGGTGTGTCTCTCTCTCATACACACCCTGTCACTAGTTTTGATCTCATGCCAATGAATCTTTCCATATGTGCCTTTAATCTTGTGACAGTTTGAGATAGGGAGAGAGAGAGAAATTAAGGCAGAGAGAGTTGTTAATTAAAGGTGAGTATATATAGTGTAAGAGTAGTACTCCTGGCGGGCTCGGGGCAGAAAAACAGATGCAGCTCTTTGGTATGTTCATGCTATGTGCCCTCAAGGAATTCTTTCAATACCGAAGAAGAAACCAACAATACTACTATCCACAAGAACAACAACAAGAGATCATCATCATCGGAAAATTATAATACAGCTGCACCAAATAATCACAAGGAAGAGGAGGAAGAAGAAGAAAAAGCTTGTAGTAATCATATTAATGGCGGCAGCAGCAGCAGTAATGTTCAGAATGGGTCCATTAATGGGGTTCTAATTGAACCTCCTCCTCTTAAGAGTAGTTTGAAGAAAAGTAGTGATGATGATGATTTAGCAGTGGATGATGAGATGACAAATCAACAAGGGAGAGGAACAAGAAGAGTCAGCTGGTCTGATGCTCATGGCTATGATATTGCTCATATTCAATTCTTTCAATCCAGGTACGTAATTGGTTTTGCTTATTTCCATCTCTGGGATCTTAATTGGATATATGCATAAGTCACGACAGAATAATAAGTGTTGCTTTAGCTGTTAAACATTTCCTGCACTAACTAATTCAGTCTATTTGGCTTCAAAGTTCTCTCTTTACAATTAATTGTTTTTGGTTTTAGTAATGTTCTCCATATCTAATTAACCATCTTTAATTATTGATGCGCTAGCTTTATTTGACCCCCCGCTAACTACTTTTATTGACTTGTAATAGTGGAGGATCCACTGATGAGGAACTAGAGGGAGTACAAAACTCGTGTGTCTGTGTAATCCAATGACATAATTGTGTTTTTAAGAAAATGATATATATTGTCAGTTACATTATTAGTGGTAACCCTTTTGAAGTGATATGTAATAAGTGGGATTCTTTCATAATTTCATTCATGTATGTATTGATAAGTTTTGTAATTATAATTTGACATAAATTTATTGTAATACATAACATCAATTTAATAATGGCGTGTAGATATGAATAAATTTTTTTTAAAAAAGTGGTGTTATAGATGTATAGCGACGGTAAAAACCGTCACTATAAGATTTATAGTTACGGTTTTTATGTAGAAATATCAAAAAATCACGTAAAAATATGAATTTCCATGTACCTATCTAACAAAATACAACTGATTTTGAATTACGAAAGACGGCTAGTCTTAAATATTTGATGTCGGCCCTTTACTTTCCAATAAATCTCTCGGCACTAATTACAAAGGTAATACCATCATGTGTAGAGAGAAGAAAGAAATAACCACCTCAACTTTCATTTGTAGAGTTCAAATTATATTCAAGACAAATAAATATACTTGATTTCTGGTTACTACAAGGATACTGTCAGCTTGTTTAACTCGTATGACTGGCTTAAACTCCACAACTCTTATGTTAAGTTTGATTTGCAGGAAAGAATGCAAGAATGAAGGTTAGAACGGAATGATTCCATCCTATGAAATAAAAAAAATTGTATTTAATTATTTTATTAAAATAAAATGAATTATTTTTATTCTTTTCAAATTTGTAAATTTTATTCTCTTCATTCTAACTGAAATGGAACATTACTATATAATTCATTAATCTAAAATTGGAGAATTACCCACTACATGTAATTAATATCAATTACAGAATCAAGTCCCTGTAAATAAAGCACATAAAATGACTGAACAAAACAGAAGCAGACATTGAAACACTAAACATAAGCTCATAGTCCTTTAATCACTGAACCACAAGAATCAATCTATTTACCCAAAAAGTGAATGAAATGGGAAAAATAATAATTCCAAAGCTGTAATACAACCTAACATTTTGTCAGTAAAATTAGAGGTCCAAGAAAAATATGGAAAGTAGTCGTGTAAATGGTGCAAGCATCCACCAAAAGCCAAACAATTGATCCATATTGGTTACAAGCATTTCAAGAATCGTTTTCCGACCTTTTTATACCCCCCACAATGAATTATCATATTTTCACCCTACCAAGGGTCATCCAAATTCACAACCTAAAATGTATTGCCCCCTTTTTTTTGTTCTTACAGTAATTCAGACTAGCAGATCAATAGAAACAATTTTCCCCACTTGATACCTGTGAAGTCTCGTGCTGGACTACTGATTTTGACTTCTTCCTTTCTTTGCTTTACTCTTCTCCTGCATTTTTTTTTTCTTTGCTTCAGCTGTAATCCATGTGTAATCAGGAGGTATTGCAAATGGATCTTGAATATTTTCTATCCTGCCACTGGTGGAAGAACTTGCCCGGTGGTATGGGGATTTTATCCACTGAAACCAAGATGAACTTGAGGACTGATTCATTGCTGGGCTCTCTCCATTTGCAGCAGTAGGACTTGAAGGTGGCGTTGAAAACTCATCCAATGGTTGCAACTCTTCAAACTTCGTAAAAGTCACCAACACCCTGATGGTGGGAATGACCGGTATAGCAACCTGAACCATATAGGGCTTATAAGCAAGCATATCCAAACACAATTAAAACGGTAGAAAGAAATATGGCAGGTTACTTGGGCTAGTTTAACGAGGAAAAAGAGAAAGCAAAAAAAAAATCCTTCCTTGCTGGTGCAAGAGCAAAGAGCATAAGATGGCTACAGTCGTGTGATTTACTCTCATAGGATCAACATCAAAGTGATGAGGAATTATTCATATCCCGTATACAAAAGAAACTGGAATAATCACACAAATACGCAATAAAAGGAGAAAGTAACAACAGTGAACATCCCCTTGGAGTACTATTTTTCCTTTAGTCTACATATAAAACCACAGAATCTGTTGATATGTATAAATTTCCAGTGTGGCCCAGACAAACATGAATAATCAATTAGTCTCAAAAAAGGCAACTAGAGATGTTTATCCAGGACAGAGCTGCCAAATATACTATCTTTTTTTCTTTCTTTTACACCCAGTAAAGGCCAATATCCTAGCCATAATTGTTTTATTTCTGTGACTACCATCATAAATGAGAATTATAATACGTTCTAGGTTCATTTTAAAATTGCAATCATCCTAGAATTATACAAATGGTATGTCCACTGATCCTTTCTGTTCTTTATTAAAGCACATAATTTTCTCTTAGGCTTCAGTTTCTCTTGGCTTAATACTTGAGTTCGGATTGTTGAAAGCTCAACAGAATAATTAGTATACTGCTCTTAGTGAGCACGTTTTGAAGTAACTTTATTAAATCAGATGTGAAACATAGTCTGATGGGCATTCAAACCAAAAAGGATTCTGTTTTCTTTCCAATCCATCAAAAGTTATCTTGGGTTTCTTGATTTCCTTCTTCAAACCCTTACCAGTAAGATAAGATTTTCCAGAAAGATCAGTGTAAAACAGTTGTGATAACCACTACATTTTCAACTATATAATGTTCACAGGTATAACGCAAACTTTGACTCCATATGATATTGTACATGAAAGTTTATAAATTGTTATAATCTTTATACAAATCACAAACAGGAAAAATCAAGACAATGCATGACACGACAAATAAAAATCTATTATACTTCATTGGGCACTCAACGACTTCATAAAGTGCTAGCTCATCAGATTATATTAAGTGAATGGATTGCATAAAGCAGCCTACACATTAGCTGTACAAAGTAGCGCACCTGTGCATAGACAATCAACCCAACCATATAAAGACTAAGATGCAAAGCATGTGAAGGACAATAGAAGTTATACAGAAGTAAACATACACAGAAATTCCAGCCTTAATAACTAAATATGCAACTTACCTTGACCGGAAAAGTCCCCATTGGAAGTTTTGTTGTAAGCAGTTCTCTTAAGCGCCGAATAGCCTTAACTTTATTTGCTAAAATATCAAGCAATGGCAGCAGTTCTTCAGTTCTTAATGGAAAGCTTGGGGAAAGCCAGAGAATAGGCCTCAAGCCTTTCTTGTACTCATTCTCACGGCTTCCCTCCTTGCGCCGATTTCCATTACTAGAACTTGTGGATGAAGATGCCATGAAATCCTTGCCTCTCCGTTGTTCATCCCCCTTAGTATTAATCTCCATGGAATGTCTTGCAGGTTTGTTCTGAGTTTGAGATGAAGAATCCCCTAGGAGATCACTGACCTTTTCTTCTACACAGAGAGAACCTCTAGGTGGGTCAATCTTTTTTTTATGCCCTTCATGTTTAGTATCCCGTTTCCTCCATCCATCAAACCATCCCTTCTTTTCCTGCTTAGTCTCACCATTTCTGCAAGGGCTAGTGTCCTCAATAGGGATCTCCCTTTGCTCATAACAACTATGCCGGTGCCTTATCCCGTCACTGTTTTCATCGCTTAATTCTGAAGAGTCCAACTTAAGTGCAACTTCAAGTTGCCTTCTTTCCTCCTCTGTCAGAATATCATCAAGCTCCTCACTCTCTGTTTCATTTTCATTGCAAGATGAGAATAACTCATCATCTGTCATTGCTCCTGGAACTGTCCTCGATTTAATGCTTACCATCACATTGTGCATATCATATACTTTGGCCTTCCAAGCACCCACCATTTCTGTTTTCTCCTGCCTCCTCCATGTCATTTGTGGCAAAAAGAACTGCCTGAGTGACATCAATACCAGGCCTAAAAATATTTGTCTGAGACATCGCCAGTAACTTCTTGTTGCACCTCTGCATCAGATGCTGGAGCACCAGCACCATCCAAGGCATTCATCACTTCCTTATCTTTTGTGCGTAGATCATGCAAAGTGACCCTGGAGCGACCTTCCCATCCTCAGAACCATCACCAAGGAATACAATACTTTGATCGAACGCTGGATTCTAAAACCATCAAACCCAGCCAAAGTCATGTCAGCCCTCAGATTCGCACCCCTTTTCCAAATCTTGTAAGTATCAGAAGGGGCAATCCTTGAAATGAAAGGGATGACAGAGCTCTCAAATTGAAATGTAATTTCCATGTAGAAATCTCTCATCCTTCTCATTGTTGCCACCAACCGAGGCAACCTTCTACACCATTTTGCCCATGCTATTGGCTGATAATGCCTAACAATAATCCTTGCAATCCCTTCTTGTCTGTTACATATTGCTTCCTGGAGTGCACTCCACCCTTGATCATTTTGCAAGCTCCAATCTGCACCTGCAAGCATTAGCATCTCTGTAGCGGTCTCATCACCAAGCTTAACAGCCAGGTGGAGAGGGGTTTCACGGTTAGGAACATCACGACGATCAATCACAGCAGATATGGCATCAGCCTTTGCTTCCTCGGCGAATGAAACCGATTCAGTGTGAATTTCTGCTGGGTCACAAAGCCGTGGAAGGCCTGCAACTATCCTCTTGAGACCGGCATAATCTTTTGTTACAACTGCTTTGTGGACAGGACTATGGGCGTACTTGGAAACATCAATTCCTGCCATGCCTCAGGAGTATCCAAAGGCACCCCGCACTAGTTTTTCAAAAATCAAAACCCAATTCAATCATCCAAATCTACCAGCAGTTAAGGCCAAAACAAAAGGCCAGCCTTTCAAACCAAGAGTATGCAATAAATCACCACTGCTACAGTGCCGCCAATTTAACCTAATAAAAACCAGCAGCACTTCATTCATTCACACGCAAAATGACCAAACAAAAACGACCCAGTTCATCATTACTCGCCAAATTGAAAATTTCCCACAAATTTTTTTCCCAAAACAAAAACAAACCCAGTTCATAAAACACCCAGATGATAAAAGAAAGCAACAACAATCAAACAGTTACCAGCTATGAGAAACAAAACAAGGAATCATATAGGGACCCAGAAGAGAAATACACAGAAGTGTGAAAAATCTCACCTTCTCCTTATCCTTCTTCGAGGAAGAGACCAAGATTGCTGCCAAAAAGGATTCACCAACTGAGCCCCACCACCCCTCCTCTGTTGATAGAAAGAGAAAGAAGAGATGAGAAGAGAAGAGAAGAGAAGAGAAGAGAAGTGAAGAGAAAAGATCCCTGCGATCCAATCCAGATCAGACAAGCCCAAAAACTCGCATGTGATGAGGTTCGAAATGTTTAACAAAAAAATAAAGAAATTGAAAGGGGTTTGGGAATCTGATAAAAGTCACAGAATCAAAGCCAAGAAATACACAAAGAAAGGCACACAACAAAGACCCACTATCAAGAAAAGGGGAAAACTGTTTATATTGAAAAGGAATCACACGGAAAGAAGAGTCACGCAAGGAGACTAAACAAGTACGCGTTCATGGTTTGGAGAGAGAAATGGTAAAAGATAGATTACCAGCACCTACAAAAACGAGAAGAAGAAGGAGAAAGCAAGGAGAAGGGGTTAATTGGCAGCCAGGAAGGTAAGAACCAAGTTAGAGCAAGAATGCAAAGTTTCCATATTTACCTTTTTTGTATCAGATAAGAACTTCATAAAATTGCAAAGGAAAATATTTAAATGTGCGAACTTATTTTATCTCGGACAGAGATAAAATAAAATAAAATTAAAAAATATAAATTTAATTTTTATATTTTTATAAATTAATATTAATATTAATAAAAATTAATCTTCATATTATTTGTGAGAGAGAGAGTAAATTCCAAACATGGGAAGGCTGCATGTGAGCCTGGAAAGAGGGAACTTGCTTTCCCATACAATTTCTTTCCTCTTTGTTGGTCAAATTTCAAATTAATTTTAAAATATTTATGTAAATTAATTACTCAAATAACTTATTGAATTTTGAATGCTATCGTCACAAACGTTTAAAGTCAAACAAATACTAAATATTAGTACTAACAAAAATATTAGAGTGGGAAATTAATATTGGTGGTGTAGTAAGAAAATGGTTTTAACTTTTACAAGAAATAATTTTACTTGTTGGAATCCTTATTGCTATGATTATCTTGAACTAGAATTGTTTGCATATATGCTTCATTATATCAAGCATATTACTTTTATTGGAAACCTTTTTCTAAAATGCATGCAATTAACTTATTTATTAATAATGTCTATGCCTGCCTTTGGGTCCGTCCTTGTGGTCGATCTTTTCTCTGATCCTTAATTTCTTCTATAAGCATTAAATAGGTCCAAAGTTGAGGAGGAGGCCGGTTCTTTTGTTTGATCAAAGACTTGAATAATTCAACTATACAAATTCTAGGGTGGGTTTTTTATTTTAAGTCTTTTCTTCACAAAATACATTTCAAACTTGTTGCCAATAAGTAAAAGTTGTTGCTTGAATATATAGTTCATCTTTAATTTTCTAGAGAATTAAGAAGCATTTATATATATATTAACATTATTCTTGATATTTTGCGTAATTTTTAAAATTAAGTTCATATAATTAAATTTATCTTCATTGAGGTTATTTCTTCTTCTTTTTTTATATATGTTTTTCTCTTTTTCTCAGCCTCTTTTAAAGTCCCAAATGAATTCTAAGTAGACATTTTCTCTTCTTCAGATTTTAATATTCAAAAAAACGATGATAATATCTCTATTTTTGTATCAACACTTAATGAAAAGTGATAAAATGATACATTTTCCTGCATATATTAGAAAATAATGGGTAGTGTTTGTATAGAAACTGGAAAGTATAGAATAATAGATACACCCAACTCATGTGTCACTCGAGTCTCCTTGACTGAAAGGTGGGTCGGTCACGTTGCAGCCCATTCCAACTACCATAATCTAAATTTCAGCCACACACTGTAATGGTTACATACATACTGCAATCCGACTATAGCGATAGTTTTTTTAGTCGTTATAGCATATAAAACAGACAATATAGTTATGGCGACGATTTAAACCGTCACTATAGCTCAAAAAAACTGTCGCTATAATCGATTCGCTGCTTAAAGTTTGTTGAGGAAGGGGAATGTACATATATATATATATACTATTTTCATATCACTAATAGTGAGCACAAGACAGAACTCAAAGAAAAACTTAAGCGTATGTGTAAGATATATACATAATCGATCTCTTACCTCTCTGTGTTAAAACATCCATTTTTTTAATTTTTAATATCATATAGTTTTAATGATGCAATTATTCAGATTTGGTGAATGTACTTTATTTTATTTAACATGCATGCATTATATAGCAAGAAAGATTATACATAACAAATGTGTAGAGTCGATACATGAGTTCTTGGTAAGGACAACAAAAAAGGATATTTGAGAGTGATCAAAATAAATGCCGAAAAGGGCCAAGCAAGGGTCTTAAAAAAATCTTTAAAAATCTTATGTTACATCTCGATTGAGAGAATGGAATAAAAATGATAGTTAAACCCAGGATCACGTCAATAATCGTATTAATAATTCATCCACAAATCCATTCTTTCTTTTTTTTCTTCTCTTTGATAAAAAAAAGGAAAATAAAGCCTCCAGTAATCTCTTAGCTTAGAAATAGGTGAGAAATAGAATTTTGTAAGTTTTAGTATTTTTAAAAGTGTCCTACTATGTATGATATGATAAATTTATGTGGATATTAAATATTAATGTATAAAATATACAGAAAATAATTTAAATTTAAGCCACACACTCTATTATAGTAACATATATTTATATATATTAGTACCAAAAATAATGTTACTACTTCTACAATACAACTTGTTCATCAGCTAACCCTTCCAAAATATCTCCGGCGAAAAATGGTGACCGTCGAGGAGTTTCGTAAGGTGCAGCGGTCAGAAGGTCCGGCCACCGTTATGGCAATTGGAACGGCAAATCCGCATAATTGTGTGTATCAAAGCACCTACCGATTACTATTTTCGTATCACTAATAGTGAGCACAAGACAGAGCTCAAAAAAAGATTTAAGCGCATGTGTAAGATACATACATAATCTCTTCTCTCATTCATTTTTTTGATTTTTCATATCATATCATATACATAATTTAATATTGCGGACAACATTTATTTAAAAACGAAATCGTTTTCAAATTGGTCAGTCATGCTTAACGTTCGCAGTTTAATATTATGGACGAAGACTTTTATAAGTAGGGTATTTTGGTCATACATTAGTTCACGTGATTAAACTACGAAATAATCAAAACTAAAGCTGCAGATTTTGTTTCTATTAAACCGTTCAATCTTAAGATGGAGAGTCACGATATGTTGTAAGACTATTTTTTTTTTTTTGGCTACTATGGAATATTCTTGATGAATCTTTGGGATGTTGGATAACTTTGTTTAGAAAATATGCTTGGTTTTTCTTTACTTGATGATTTGTAATTCTATAGTGACCTCATCGATCCAAATCTTATGGATTCGCCATTCATGCATGTATATTTTAATTAGATTCAGTTAACATGAAGTTCATTTTTGGGTAAGTTTCATTAATCGATTAATAGAATCGCCGACACACATGTAGCCTCACCGCGTTGTCAAGACTTTATCGATTAATTGACCAATTTACTCAAAAATGAACTTCATACTAACTACTCCCGTTTTAATTTGGGTGTTAATAAAATTTCCCTTTTTGCCAATCAAAATAAAAAAGAAAACAATTTTTAATATAATTTCTCATTTAAGGGTGATAAGATTTAAATAACAATAAAAAAATATCAATAAAATCTATACTAATATACTTACCGGTCATTTATTATTATTATTATTATTATTATTATTATTATTATCTTAAATTTCAGGTGAAAAATCAATGATTACGAAGCAGTACATGCACTTGACTGAGGAAATATTGAAAGAGAACCCTAGTTTGTGCGAGTTCATGGCTCCTTCCCTAGACGCTAGGCAAGACATGGTGGTAAATGAAGTGCCAAAACTTGGTAAAGAAGCAGCCACAAGGGCCATAAAGGAATGGGCCCAACCAGAGTCCAAAATAACCCATCTAATCTTTTGCACCACCAGTCCTGCAAACATGCACGGTCCGGATTACCAGCTCACCAAGCACCTTGGGCTCCATCCTTCGGTCAAGCGGTTCATGATATACCAACACGGTTGTTTCGCCGGTGGCACAGTTCTCCGTCTAGCCAAAGACCTAGCCGAGAACAATAAAGGGGCTCGAGTCCTTGTGGTTTGTTCCGAGATCACTGCAGTTACGCTTCGTTGGCCTAGTGAAGCCCATCTTGACAGCCTCGTGGGACAGGCCTTGTTTGGCGATGGGGTGTCCGCTGTTATAGTTGGGTCGGATCTGATTCCCGGAGTTGAGAAGCCGTTGTTTGAGATAGTCTCTTCGGCCCAAACCATCTTGCCCGATAGCGAGGGTGCTATTGATAGGCATCTCCGTGAAGTTGGGCTTACATTTCACCTACTCAAGGAGGTTCGTGAGCTTATCTCGAAGAACATACAAAAAAGCCTAGTTGAGGCATTCAAGCCTTTCGGTATTTCCGATTGGAACTCAATTTTCTGGATTGCACATCCCGGTGGGCCTGCTATATTGGACCAAGTGGAAGGAAAGTTGGATTTAAAGCCCGAGAAACTACGGCCAACAAGGCATGTGCTTAATGATTATGGAAACATGTTAAGTGCCTGTGTTCTGTTTATATTGGATGAAATGAGAAAGCGCTCTGCAAAGGATGGGTTGAAAAGTACCGGAGAAGGGCTTGATTGGGGTGTGCTACTTGGGTTTGGGCCTGGGCTCACTGTTGAGACAGTGGTTCTTCACAGTTTGGCAACTTAACCCATTAATTTTTTTCTGGCAGAGGCACCTCTTTTTATTTAATGGGTTTCAAAATAAATGTCGATATTGGCTAAAAGCAGGGGTCTTGTCGATATGTGGACTTCGGGTTTCATAAGTAAGAACTGGCCAGTCTTTTATCACATGAATAATTGTATTAATAATCCCTCCTCTTTAGTTTATTTCTATGAATTTCTGTTGCATATTATCCAAAAAAAATCAAAAACTTTAAGTTGATATGCTGTATTTGTTTCTAACTAATATAAATCTTTAATAATTTTTTAGTAATATATTATATTTGTACTTATATTATAATAGTGGTAACAATTTAGTATTATGTAAGATGATTTTCATAAGAAAATATTTTCCTTTTAAATATATTATTTAGTTAACAATAAATTTTACTTATACTTGAAACATAATTATACTTGTATTTTAATAATAGTAACAAATTTAAATTAGTTAAAATAATATGTATGAAAAAATATTATTTTTCTCAAACTATGTTATCTAAGTAGAAATAAAATTTAATTTAATAATGATAACAAATTAAAATTTGGTAAGATGATCTTATGATTTTTATTTTTATTTTTTGTAAATTATATTTTATTGATTTTAATTTTTTTTTTTACTCTGATGAACCAAATTATGATAATGTTTACGTTTTAATTTTTCTTAAAAATTATTAGTTGATAGAGAAATAAATTTTATTTCCTTAATTAATATTTGAATCATATTTTTGCTTGTTATATTAAATCTGCACAATTTATTTTAATAATAGTAACCATTTAATATGTGTACACCTCTCTCCCCCCCCCACCCACCCACCCACCCATCCACTCACCCATCCACCTACACTCACACCCATCCAAAAAAATAATATTTATTGATTATATATACACCCCTCACCCCCCGTCCATCACCCCTACCAAAAGAATCATATTTATTGATTATGTATACACATACCTCGCCTTAACCCAAACCCATTCCCACCCCATCCCACCCCCCAACCCCCAACCCCCAAAAAATATATTATTTATTAATTATGTATACACCCTCACCCCCCAAAAAATTATTTGCCGATTATATATACATTCCAATTTTTTTTTTACTGATTACTGTAATAAAATTCTCAATAATTTCATTACTTTTAATTAACATAATAATTATTAATATAATTTTTTTTGAAAGTGTCTATAATCACAAAATTAATGTTTTTAATACTCAAATTAATCACATAAAATTTTTAATTTCAAACTTGGGTCTAAAAAATTAAAATAAAACTCTTTTAGTATAACAGAAATTAAGATTTTAGTGAAACTATACTTTAAAAAATAGGTCGACCTAGATTTGACCCACAACTATTTAAATCCAAACCACATAACTCATATTAAATATAGGTAATATGGTTTTGGTTCTAAAACCAACCCAAACTTATTTTATGTAACCCAAATGCCAAAACCAATCCAAACCTATTTTTGGTCAAGTATAGTTAGAGCATTCATAACAGTTTTATTATCTTTATCCTTACTCTGCATCATTATGTAAAATAGGGATTCAATTTTTTCACTATGTACCTAACATGTTCCTTCTATCATTCCTTAAACAATGAAATTTAAAATTTAAAAGTTCCAACAGTTAAAATATCAAATTAATAATAATCTTATAATTTATAAAAGAGAGAGTATAATTTATTAATTATATTCCACTGTAAAATAATTTTTATTTTATTTAAATTTTTAGTAATTTATAGCTTGATTACTGAATGGATTGTAGTTGCAAATGTACATAAGATCAATATTAACTTTTAAAAGTTAATTTGTGATATTTTTAAATTTAAATTTTATATGATTCATTTAAATTTTGAAAATAATAAATTTTATAATTAATAGTACTTTTATAATATTTATAATTATATTGACATAAATTAAATAAATTTATATCAATTTTAAATTTGAATACGTTTGAAATTATTATTTTTTAAAAAAGTTTATACTTTGAAAATAAAGTAGTAAAAAAATGTCAAGATGTGTATGATTGATAAGTTGTCCAGTAAAATGAATGTGTAAAATATTATTTTGTATATATAGAGAACGTTATTTTGATTACCTCACACTGGGGAGTAAAATCCTATATAGAAATTAAAATAGATAGTCAAATAAAGATAAATAAATTGATGGATAATAATTTATTGATGTATTCTTCTAAATTAAGGATAAAGAGTTGATTAAAGAAACTGTTGTTATTAATGCTCTTATACATAGGGTTTTTAACGGGGCTCGAGTCCTTGTGGTTTGCTCCGAGATCATTGCAGTTACGTTTTGTGGGCCTAGTGACGCCCATCTTGAAACCCTCGTGGGTCAAGCCTTGTTTGGCGATGGGGCTGCTGCTGTTATAGTTGCGTCGGATCTGAATCTCAGGGTTTAGAAACCATTGTTTGAGCTAGTCTCTATAACCCAAACTATCTTATCGAAAGCTGGGCTTACATTTCACTTACTCAAGGATGTTCCTGGACTTATCTCGAAAAACATACAATAAAGCCTAGTTGAGGCATTCAAGCCTTTTGATAAATCTTATTGTAACTCAATTTTTTGAATTGCACATCCCTGTGAGCCAACTATATTGGACCAAGTGGAAGGAAAGCTGGGTTTAAAGCCCGAGAAACTACGGGCCACAAGGCTTATGCTTAATGAGTATGGAAACATGACAAGTCTATGTGTTCTGTTTATATTGAGTAGTGTGCTATTTAGGTTTGGGCCTCAGCTCACTTTGAGATAGTGGTTCTTCACAGTTTGGCCACTTAACCATTAGTTTTTTCTGGCAGAGGGTATCTCTTTTTCTGGCAGAGGG
This sequence comes from Panax ginseng, assembly GCA_020205605.1. Classification (NCBI taxonomy): domain Eukaryota; kingdom Viridiplantae; phylum Streptophyta; class Magnoliopsida; order Apiales; family Araliaceae; genus Panax; species Panax ginseng. The sequence goes on along the minus strand of CM035127.1, from coordinate 17,349,887 downwards.
TCCAAAATCGATGTGATCAAAATAAATGCCGAAATGGGCTAAGCAGGGGTCTTGACCCTCCTTCGTATTATGTGGACCCGGGGTTTCATAAATAAGACAATTTGAGGCCAACAACCCAACTGGCCAGTCTTTATCACATCAATAATTCTATTAATAATTCATCGACAAAACTCCTCTCTTTGAAAAAAAAAAAAAAAAAGAAACAATCCTTCTAACAGGGGTTGTGACCGGGCAATTTTTTTAATTTTTTTTATGACTCAAATAATTTATAAGATTTATTGAACCTGAAATCTTTACAAAATTCAGTAATTTGGGTGGCATTTGGATACATGTAAAAAATAGAGTTGTACAATCATGTTCCAATACTCATAATCAATTTAAGTGATTTGAGTGTCATTTGAATATATTTAAGTGTCTCAACATGTTCCAATGCCCAGGATCAATTTTACTGTAAGATCAAGGGCCGGAAATGGTCCCCAACCCCTTCTCCGAAAATAAAAAAGTTAACACGCCAATCACTTTTTGATTTTAGGATAATATAAAGTCAGCTTGACCATATCATTTTTACTTTTAATTTGACATCATTTTTTTCTTTTTTACTCTACATAAATAATATGGAGTATTTAATTTAAAATATTTTTATATGCAAAATTAATATGAAATAATTTAATTTTAAAAAATATAATTATAAAAATTGTGAACTATTTAATTAGTATTACTAATTATACAATTTATCGTTTCTAAAAATTAATTGAATTAAATCAATTTTAAATTTAAAAATATTTTAAATTGACTTTAAAAATCAACTTAATCCTCTTTTTTGGAAAGAACAAAGTACAACACTATTCCATCACTTTAACTCTAATTTTGATTTTTAGAGTCAAATTCTAAAAAATTTAAATAAAATTAATAAATTTTATATAAATAATTATGATTAAATGGCTGCCCATAACCTCTAAGCCCATTTCATATTTTCACTTTAACTTCACCCATCAGTTCAACTCATAACTATTTAAATTCAAACCACATAACCCATATTAAATATAAGTAATATAGTTTTAATTCCTAACCCATAACTATTTCATGCAACTCAAAATCAACCAAAACTTATTTTTTATGAGGTCTAATTTTATGCGATCCGG